>CM069082.1:7905000-8642500 GCA_035578085.1 Solanum pinnatisectum
GATTCATAGAACAAATTAAGAAATGAGATTGTACGTCATTAAGAATTTAGTGGGCTTTCCATATACTATGAAATCAAAGCTTAAAGACTACAAGTTTGAATTGTTATTCATCCAAAAGACTGTTGTTGAGATGATAGAGGATCCAAATTTCAGCATGTTTATTTTCAAATTTAAACCTTATACACATCTTACAAATCCACAAGAATTTGACAACACATAACTATTTGGTAATTAACATATATTTTAATTTTTTCAATTAAAAATTTTGTTTTATTACATAATTTATATTTTTTCTATTATTTTGTTCCTTATTCTTACTTCAATTATTATTTATACTGAATACTCATTTATGTTGTCACTGTTTTGTAGATATTATTGAAGAAGTTGTGAGTTATGATAATGTACAGTCTATCAAACAAGATGATAGTGTCTGAATGTTCATGAACGTTGACATATAGAATTACGAGTACGCATGTCACAATTTAATAAATACATGCCACAAAAACTCATTATTTTAATTAATATTCTTAACCATATACATTTTATGTAGAAATAAAAATATCTCAACTATTTTCTGGGGTGAATTTGTGGAATAGATCAAATCATATTTGGATGAATCCAATGACAAGCTTATTGTCGTTGTCATCCAATTGATTAAGACACATTGATTTCGAGGTTATTTAAGTGTCTTACTTTACTATTGAAGAGAACTGTACAATTAGAAAATTCTTAATAAAAATTATAATTATGTAGGTATAATTACCAAAATTCATATTTTTCTCTCAATGTCTCATATAAATTCAATAATCTAATAGAATGACTTTTCAAGGTACAAACTAAAAGTTAAAGTTTTGAATTTCACTGGCAAAATTGTTGTGGGATTGGGTAAAACTGCTACTAATTTATTTGAGGTAAGTTAAAATTCTAAGCATGTTTAACCTTTATATCTTAAGTTATACATTTTGTTCCAGCATCTTCATTCTAACTACGCAATATGTCTTTTTCTTAAGACTGTTGATGCTGCAAATGAGTCTGCATATCCTATGGAGTTGGACAATATTGTGGACAATACATACATGTTTAAATTGGAATTAAAGAGATCCGACATTTACTGATGACAATTAGACTTGTTACATTTATTGATGACAATGATATTATTGAAAAATACAAGCCTACTTCACACGTAGAGACATTTAAGGTATGGAAAAATCCTTTAGGCCAGAATTTAGTCAGAATGGTATTTTACTTATGTAATTTTACCTTTTTGAACATTTCTACTCTTTTAACTTTAATATCTTTTAATTAAAAAATGAAAAAGGTGGCCTAGTGGTTTGAGCTTGGGACTTCCATGTTGGAGGTCTCAAGTTCGAAACCCCTTGTTTGCGAAAGTAAGGGGTTTGCCTTCTGGGTTGAGCTCGTCGCACCGGGCTTGCCCAGTGCAGTTACCTCTTCTATGTGGTTCGCGAGCTATTGCATAGGAGCGGGGGTTTTACCCTGTGCGCACCTAAAAGGTAGTAGCTACGGGTTTCCCTTGTCATCAAAATGAAAAAAAGATCAATTTATTTTAAAATACAAAAAATATTATAAATTTTTTAAACTTCCGATCAAATTCCAGCCAAATTTTCTGCTATTTAGCATTACCCTTAAGGTATTATTTTATATTCAAACATTTATCAAGTTTAATTTCTATGATTGAATTAAATTATAATTTTGTTCACAATTTTTAGGATCCATACTTCAATGATAACCAAGTCAGTCTTGACGATTGTGAATTCAAGGTTATTTACAACATATTATTAATATTTGTTATATTGTTCATTAAATATAGAAACTCAATAGTTCTTCAAAACTGAGTTTAAAATTTATATCCCAATTTATGTGACATTTTTTAAATTTTGAGATTCAAACAAGTCTATCTTTGACAATGAATTTTTCATATATCTTCTAAATATTTTGAATTGTTAATTATTGTGACTTATATTACTTTTTACGTAGTTTATAAACTCATTTCAAAAAAATTTAAGATTTAATGCACAAATTCCTCGTCAAACTTAAACTATTTGACTCATAAAAAAATGAAAAGTGCCACATAAATTAAGACATATGGAGTAATAAATAGGAATAATTGAGAAAAAAATGTCATTCTTGGCTTTAGACATGTCAGTCACCTCATTTACATCTAGCTTTATATATATATATATATATATATATATATATATAGGATCTCCGAAGATGGGCGGTAGTCCGTGCGGTCATCTTCAATCTAGCTTGTTAACATTCGAATTCAAGAAGAAATACGAATCGAAATATAAACAATTTTTTATATAGTTTGATAATTGTATGGAAGGGTCTAATCCCTTTTACCCAAGCAAGGGGTCTGCCAAGATTCAAATACGTATTGTTATTGAGCCAATGTGCCTAGTAGTTCTAATTGGGTATAGAGTGCCCTTTTCAACTCATTAACGGGCTTTGGACCACGACTGGCTAGACGGAGTCACGAAGACAAAGCCAATAACATATTGCATCAAATCTGACTGTACCACCATCTCGGAACTAAGTCAAGGAACCATATATAAATTTATTTGTATTTAGATAAAGTCTAAATCTTTCATGGTAGATATAAAAGTGAAGTCAGATATCCGACATAGATATGATTCTTTTAGTCAGACATAGTCACGGCTCTAGATCGGAGAAAGTAAAATAAGAGAAAGAAAGAATTAAAGTACCTTGCAGTTGTGGCCAACACCAGGGCCTATGAGAACTATACACTTTATTGACAATTCTGGTAAGTAGCCGGCAAACTCACAAATTACAAAAGAGAAAGGTTTACGAGAGAGAGAAAAAGTAGAGAGGTTTTTCTAAAACCTGCTCTTCTTCTACGAAAGTAAACAAATTTATAGAGAAAAAAAGAATCTTTGTACAGTAGAAATGGGTCCTTATCAATGGGTTCCATATGTATAGTAACAGTGTATCTATTGTTGCTCAACAGTGTTTCTACTGTTTCTAGTGACTTTCACTGTTCAAGATAATCTTCACATCTTGTCCTTCTTTTTCAATTCACTAAGGAAATCTTCCGCCTTCTTCAATGCATCTTATGAAGCTGGTTCTTTAGACTCGAATGGTTGAGCCTCTTGAGCATTATCACAAATATCATCACTCGTTTCACTCCTCATAGAAGTGTCGAATTTTGCATAGTGAGTGATATTGAGGAGTAGATTCCTCCTAACTTCGTCCAAATAATTATTAATCATTTCCTCTTTATTTCCATCTTGATTGGAAATTCTTCTGACCATATGCTTAACGGAGCTATCAACTATTATCCCCTTTTGAGAAGAAATACCATATTCATGAATTTTCTAGGTAATAAGGTCCAGAAGTTCTTGCCCGTATAAGGACTTCGTTTTGGGATCTTTCTTCATTAATTTGTCCCAGAAGTTATTATAGTAAGTTCGATATAAACAGGGAATTTCTTCCTCATATATATATATATATATATAAAAGATGTTTTCCTTAGTAGATTCATGGAGTTACCAGAGTGTAATAGCACTCATTGGAAATCCAAATTTATTGATGGATTACCAGCTCTTTTTGCTGAAAGAGTTAGAAAAGTTCTTAGAGGAGATGGACATTCTATCAATTATGAGGATTATACATATGGAAAATTGATAAGTGCTTGCGTACAGGAAGGATTGTCCTTATGCAATGAAATTAAGTTAAATCAACAAATAAAAAGACACCGTCTTAATGAAAGACAATAGTTGGGAGAATTTTGTGAGCAATTCACTTTAGATATTCCCAAACCTGTTTCTAAGAAAGAAAAGTAGGAAGAAAAGAACTCTTCCAGAAATAGGTATTCCAAGAAAGATTATAAGGAATGGAAAAGGAAGAGAATTGAAAGAAAAGAAAAAAGGAGCAAAGAAGGGAAAAAGCAGCAAAAGATTTTATAAATCTAAACGTAGATTTGAGAAATTCGATACTTGTCACAAATGTGGGAGATTTGGCCACTACGCAAAGGATTGTAGGGTCAAAGAAAAGATCAAAAGCCTGGATATAGAAGATAATATCAAGGATTCTCTGTATAAGATTATGCTCAACTCTGACTGAGAAAAATCAGATTCAAAATATAGTAGCCAAGAAGAATCATCCACTAGTGAAGACCTTAAAGCTCTTCACCAAGAAGATTATATGTCTTCAGAAGATGACTGTCTACCTTGTAAACAAGGACTGGAATGTGATAAAGAAGGAGAGGAAAATGATCTTTATAAGATATATTCCCAGTTTAAGGAACTGAGTATCAATGTCATTGATAATGACAAAATAATAGAACTCTTACAAATGGTAAAGGATTCGAAAATAAGAGCTCAAATCATTGATAAAATCAGTAATACAACATCTACCTCTAAGAATCAAATTCCAGAGGAAATTCCAACCAAAGATGATTCATATACCATGGAGGAGGTCAAGAATCTTCTTTTGAAAAGAAGAAAGCTTATAAGCTCTCCTACTACCATCATGATTTAAAATAAGAGATTAATAATCTCAAACAAGACATTCAACACCTCAAAGAAAAAAATGTCATCATAGAGGTTAGATTGAATAGTTTCGAGACACAGAAAAATTTGAGTAATAACTCAGAATCTTCTTCTTCATATGAAGGAGAAAGTAATAACTTAGATTTTCTTAAAAATCTAAATTTTGGTAATACCAAAGGAGATTTTTTGCAAAGCCTTAAAGCTTTTACTTCTCAAAAGTTTTATACAAAGATTACTCTTCTCATTGATTATAATTATAAAAAAGAATTTATTGCTCTTATTGATAGTGCTGCAGATTTAAATTGTATTCAAGAAGGACTTATCCCTTCAAGATATTTTCATAAAACAACTCATAGTTTGAGATATGCAAATGGTAGTAAAATGAATATTGAATTTAAACTACCTAAAGCTTTTATTTGCAAAGGAAAAATTGTGTCCCTCAAAGTTTTGTTTTGGTTAAAGACATTACTAACCAAATTATTTTGAGAGTACCTTTTATAAATGATATTTTTCCACTTACTCATTGGGATAATGAAAAAATTATAGGTACTTGGAATAATAGACCGTTTATTTTAGAATTTATTACTAAACCTTTTACCAAGATAATAAAGGAATTAACTTCAAAAATGATTTTGAAAAATAATCAAATGAACTTTCTTAAAGGTGAAATTAATAGCATAGAAATTGATAATATTCTACAGAATCCTAACTTACAGGATAAGATTGCGATTTTACAAAACCAGTTCTCTCTTGACATCTGTGAAGATCATCCAAATGCTTTTTGGAATAGAAAAAAGCATGTTGTAGTCTTCCCTATGAGGAAGATTTCATTGAGGATAATATTCCTACTAAGGCAAGGCGTTGCCAGATGAATTCTAAATATTTGGAATTATGCAAAAAAGAGATTAAATCTCTACTTCAGAAAGGTCTAATAAGACATTCCAAGTCTCTATGGTCTTGTACAACTTTTTATGTTAATAAACATACTGAACAAGAAAGAGGTGCCCCAAGGTTGGTTATCAATTATAAACCACTTAATAAAAAAGATTTATTAGATAGAGTTTATGATGCTCTCATATTTTCTAAATTTGACTTGAAGTTTAGTTATTGGAAGATTCAAATAAATGAATATGATAGATTTAAAACAACTTTCAATGTCCCTATGGGTCAATTTGAATGGAACGTTATGCCTTTTGGTTTAAAGAACGCCCCGTCAGAATTTCAAAAAATTATGAATGATATTTTCATACCTTATAGTAAATTTATCATAGTTTATATAGATGATATCCTTGTATTTTCAAAAAATATAGAATCTCATTTTAAACATCTTGAGTTATTTAAGAAAATGATTATTCAAAATGGTCTGGTTATATCTGCTCCAAAAATGGCTTTATTTCAAACTAAGGTTAGATTTTTGGGTCATAATATTGAGAAAGGAAATATTAGTCCTATCAATAGAAGTATTGAATTTGCTTCTAAATTTCCTGATGAAATTACTAACAAAACTCAATTACAGAGATTCCTTGGAAGTCTTAACTATGTAGCACCTTTCATAAAGTATTTAGCCCTTGATACAGCTATATTATATGACAGGCTTGAGAACAACCCAAAAAATTGGTCAATAGATCATATTGAAGCTGTTAAGAAAATTAAGGCAAAGGTTAAAAACCTTCCATGTCTTACTTTGGCTAACCCAAATTGGGAAAAGACAGTTGAAACAAATGTTTCAGATCTAGGATATGGGGTTATCCTCACCCAATACTGTCTTGATTTATAAAAGACATTATATTGTTGAATTTTATCAGGGAAATAGAACCCAACTCAGAAGAATTATGCCACAGTAGTTAAAGAAATTTTAGCTATTGTAAAAAGCGTTCTGAAGTTTCAAGGCGATCTTTTATAATCAAAGGTTTATAGTAAAAATTGATTGTCAAGCAGCTAAATTCATGTTTAATAAAGATTGTAAACATGATGTTTCTAAACAAATGTTTGCAAGATGGCAAGCTTTATTAGCACCATTTGATTTTGAAATTCATTATAAGAAAGGAGAAGATAATAGTCTCCCTGATTTTCTTACTAGAGAATATCTCGACTAATGCAAGTTTTATTGGTTTCAGGAATGAGGCCATCATGGCCCCCTTCATGGAGGGAAAGAGGATGAGGAACAGGAGGACGAGGAGGTCATATTCTTGCTCAAATAGGGAATAAGCAATTAATAGCTTCAACTAGTACGTCAACAAGTGAGGAAGGTTTGAATATAACCATCCTATGTATAAGGAATTCATGGATTTTATGAAATCCAACCAAAATAAGGATATACTCCTCCAACCTATTCCACAATATTAGTGGATGAAGAAAGTACAGAGGTATTTGATTTAAATGAGAAAAAAAAAGTTATACTTCTTTTAGAAAATAAGGATTTAAAATGGAAACATGATCCCTGGCAATTGATGAATAGGTATTTAGATTTAATATGTTATACTACTACTGCATATAAATACAGAATTCATTATGAGATGATACTCTCAGCAATAGGATTAGAAGAATTTCAGCATTTCTACCCTGCCAATACGAAGAAAGTTTATAACTTCTCGAAAATTATCATAAAAAGAATTTTGTCTCCAGAAGAATGGGGAATGAGCCCCCTAAAAGAAAATGATTATATCCATCCTGAGCAAAAAATTGCAGTAAAATACAATTACTGTGATTATGTTGATAGCTTTAATAAAGCTTTCTTATATGAGAATGCTAATAGAAAACATTTATGGTTTATAAAAATCAGTCCTAATGTTTTTACTCAGTCAATTCCAAATTGTTTTTGCAAATGGTGGATGTTATACAGTCTCCCTCAATAAAAATTTTGCCAGACCAGTATAAGCAATTATATTTAGAATGGTTGGACATATCCCCAAAGCTTATAAGCATGGAGCAAGATAATATCTTCTTCGAATGGATGTCAATAATGTTCTTTTTTATAGAATTTTTGATTCCATGGATTATGAAATGGAATGTAGAAGTTAATAATACTTCTGAAGGATTTCCTTGCTTACAAAGGACTTTTTATACAATGTTTTCGAGTAAATTGATAAGTAAAGACCTCGAAGGCAAGCTTCATGGACAGGAGATATTGAATTTAATAAATGATACAATTAATAAATATCATATCCAGGAAATATCAAGGCCACAAGATGATGTTCTTAGTCTGTTTAAACAAATTGCACGGAAACTTCAAATGAAGAAAGACATGATATGCAAATCAGAAATTATAGCCTTATACATGGAGGAAGCCAAAAAATATTTAATAAAAAGTCTTGATATAGAGATGGGAGATGACATTTCTATGACATCAGCTAGTCATACTAATCAAGACGATGAAGTCTATTTGGCGGGAGAAGCTCAAAGTGATCATAATATAGAAGAAATTGATATTGATGCTCTCTTCAAGAAATTCCAAGAGCAAGTGGAGGAATCCTCCGACAGGTCCACATGCAAAGGTAAAGAAAATATGTGAAGATAAACTCCACTTGATGATAATACGACAAAAGACTTTAATAAAAGTCTTTATCTTTAATAAAGCTTAGTGGTCACCAAAAGTTATGTCGGCCATATGTAGTATGTGTGAAGGCCATATTTGTTTGTTGGCCTTATCTCTTTGTTATTGGCCATTGTAAAGATTGTGAGCCATCTTTTTATTCATTATGTTTTATTTTCCCTCTATATAAAAGGATGTAAGTTGTAGTAGAGAGACAGGTTTTGACAAACCCCTTTTCTATCTCTAGAACCTTACTTTTCTTGTAATATTTCCAGAGTTTGAATAAAAGCTTTCACTTTGAGTGGAACAAAGGTGGTGAAATTTCGTTTTTCTCACAGGTACTATTTATATTTCTTTTTATTTCTTCTTAAGATTTAGCCTAAATGATAGGCTAATTTGTTTGTGTTGAGCTGTATCATACTAAGTTATTATAATTAAATGGCATTGTGTTCATATGAAGATGATTTAAACAGCAGTTTTAAGGTCTAAAGAAAGTAATTCAGGCATATTCATGCAAGGCTGTCCAAAAGATCTGTTTGATTACCTTGTGTGAGGGCAGACCCGGTATAATCCGTTGGATTACCCTAAAAGGCGGACCGGATAATGGAAGCTTCCTAACCTAGCGAGAATTACTTAATTTTGTAAAAGACCCTTAAAATAGGCCCATCGATTCGACTCTAGTGGTATCAGAGCCATGGAATTATGATAATTATAGGTGATATAGTTCAATATATATTAAAACTTATATATATTTAATTATTTTCATTTCTTTCTTTATAAAATATTTATTTTAATTTTTTTCTTACTCTAAACTTTTATATTTTATTCTCTTTCATTAGTTTCTTATCTTTTCACTTTTAATTTTCTTTTAAAAAATACATCTATTTTTTAAAAGAATAATAAACAAAAGTGTATTTTAATTTTTGACATTTCATTTAATTTTCTTCACTTATTTGATTTTCTTTACTTATTTTATTTGTATAATTTTCCCGAAAAAGAATTGAAAAATCCGAGTTACCCAAATCCGCACCCGGCCCAGTATTGTTTCATAGTAGTATGCAACCTCTTCTGTGTGTGTAGATTTGGGGTAACTGAAGAAGAAAAAATGGATGAAGATCTGTTTCAAGGTAATCAGCTCCAGAAACTTATTTATTTATTTGTTATTGATTATTGATTATGTTAGTGAATTGACAGAATTTTATGTTTTATTTATTGGTTAGATCCAATTTCTGATCAATCCCTTTTTCTTATAATTGTATGAAATTAATTGAGATTGATTTGGTTTGTGATACAAGCTTACCTGGTGGCAGTAGAAGCAGGGTGTTGTTAGGTTTGTTTTTGCAGCCTCATATTGCTTTGTATCGAAAGAATAAAACTCTTCCACCAGCTAAATTTCTTCATTGCTTCTCTGAACAAGGTAAGGATGGAGAATTAGATGAATCCCTTAGTTTCCTCGATATGCCTATGAAGCATATCATGGCATCTTCAAACGACTTACTTCTCTGTTGTTTTGACTTTTTCGAGGAGAATTTAAATTGTGGTGTGTGCAACCCAGTGACTAGCGAAATTAATGTCATCCCACAACCCCTCAACGTTTAAACATGTGTAGCCGTTACATTTATTTGCAAAAAGAACGATCATGATCGTAATATCAACTATGAAATACTCCGAGTTGGTGTGCCAAAACCACTAACACCACTGATAAGTGCTTATGTTCCTAGATGTTTTGATGATCTCCTCACAAGTGTAGGGACTTGGTCCTCTGCAAAGTATGAATACTTGTCCAGTGGTCAAAGTGCTGAACAGCTGTAAAAGCTATCCGCGTCAAAAAGTTGGTGAAGTTGCGTAGTACTTCACCAATCAGAAGCGACAAAGTTGTTTGTATGATGGGTAATAATTCTTCATGGTATATATCAAACAACAAACAACAATATTCATCATTATTTCAAAAAGAGATACCTTCAAGCTTCAAAAATAGCAAGGGACCTGATAGAAGTGTTTCTATTGCTTTCTGTTTCTGCTGTAATTTTTGGTTGCTTGTAATAGTGCATATATTGAAGGAATCATTTCACTTGTGATAGAAACGTTTCAAACTTGTGTGAATCATTGTAAGAACTAGGTTAAGGGTAACTTAGTATCTTACTCTAAAGTCTATATTAATCGGTTAAGATCAGTATAGTGGGCAATGTGGTATCTGCTCTGGCTCAACTAAGTGATAGGAGGTATTGTTTAGTGTGGAGATTAGCATGCTAATCTCTTTTTGTAAATTGGCTTTTACTTTTGCTTGAGAAGATTAGTGGAAGCAGTTTGAAAAGTCCTGTTGAGACAGGTCGTGGTTTTACTCCCTTGAGCAAGGAGGTTTCCACGTAAAGTTGCTTGTCAATCTTTACTTTAGCATTTGTTTTTTACTGTATATTACTGTAACTGTGTTGAGGACCTGGTCCCATCGACTTAAGTGGACGCACACATTCCAACAAGTTGTCTTAGAGCTTAACTTTTCAATTTGGTTAACACCAAGAAAAGAAAAGATCCAGAAGGAATGGCAGCTCCACCCAATATGGAAGAAGGCCAGTATTCTACCAGGCCACCGCGATTTAATGGACAATACTATGGCTGGTAGAAGAATCGAATGCATGACTACATCAACGCTGAGGACTCTAAGTTGTGGGACATTATCCTTAATAGACCATATATTCCTACTAAGGAAGTGAAGGATGGGGAGCTTACCACTACTATTGTTAAAACTAGAAAAGACTACAATGAGGCAGATAGGAAAAAGATTGAAAAGAACTACAAGGCAAAGAAGATTTTGATATGTGGAATTGGAGCAGACGAATACAACAGAATATCTGTTTATGAGACTACCAAGGAGATATGTGATTGTCTTCAAATAGCCCATGAAGGAACACAATGAGTGAAAGAGTGTAAAGTTGACATGCTCACCACTCAGTATGAAAATTTCGTTATGAAATAGGGTGAAATTATCTTTGTGATGAACTCAAGATTCACCTCTATCACCAATGAGCTCAGGTGCCTGGGTGAGCCTATTCCTGTTAACAAGAAGGTTCGCAAGATTCTTAAGGTGCTTCCTAAATCTTGGGAAAGCAAGGTGGATGCCATAACAAAAGCTAAGGATCTGATGACTCTTCCCATGGATGAACTGATTGGGAACCTTTAGACCTACGAGATAAACAAGAAACAGGGAATGACTGTGAAGGAAGGAAAGAATGAGAAGTCCATTGCCTTGAGAACATCTCAAATTAAGGTAACTGAAGAGGAGGATGAGATGACTTATGCCACTAGAAGATTTCATAAGATCATAAAGAAGCATGGAGGCTTCCAAAAGAAAACCTCTGCTAGTAGAACCACTACTGCAAATGATCTATGCGATAAATGTGGCAAGCCTGGTCACTTCATGAGGGATTGTCCCAGTCAAAAGTGGGAAACTCATGACACCAGACCTCGTAAGAGGGACCTGGTCCCATACCATGATCGAAGGAAGGCACATGTTGATCAGTTGGTGAGGAAAGCCTTTGTTGTTTGGGGAAATGATTCAAGTGAATCAAAAGAAGATGAAGAAAGTCATGATGATGTTTCAATGATAGCTATTGAAGATGATGAAAGCGCTTTTAACTCCATTTTCTCCTTGATGGCAAAATCTGATGATGAAGAGGATTCAGACGAGCTAACTCTCTTTAAGGAAACTTGCTGACCTGCTTATTGACTCTGTTGATGAACGAACCACTGAAAACTTAATGTTGAATGAAAAATTAAGTTTGTGTGAGGATGAGAACTCATGTCTCAAGTTTCTGAAATGAGTGTAAAGACAGGTACTCTAGAAACCAGCAACATAATACCTGAGGAGGACCCTGGTACCTCAGTAGGTGGAAAGAGAAAGCTTAGTATTTTTGAGGAAGAACTGAAAGAAAAGCTTAAAATCTCTGAGGCTAAGCTAGTTGCTTCTCTTGAAACAAATTCCCAATTGAGGAAGGATATGAGTAGGGTCAAGGATGAGTTATACCACTCTCTAAAGTGGACTGACTCCTCTAAGATACTCTCTGACTTGTCTAGTCAGAGTTTCAATGGAAAGAAAGGGTTTGGATATAGACCAATAGAACCACCTTATAATCCTCATAGTAAATATGTGTTTGTATCTGATAATCTATTATGCACCCACTGTGGTCGTAATGGTCATCTAAAAGAAAAGCGTGAGACTCTGAGAAAAGTAAAAGAAAAGAATGTGAAATTTGTCAGATCTGAAAACATTAATGAAAAGGGACACAAGCCACCTGGTTCCCGTCATCATTTCTGTAAGAACACTCTGCCCCCTTGGACATGAAGGTTTCTTATCAAGCGTTTTGATAGTTATTGGAAACTCCGTCTAAAGTGGGTTCCTAAATCTAACAAGTGATTCTTATACAGAAGAGAGGAAGGAGTCAGTACTAGTACATGAACAGTGTATGCTCAAGGCACATGACTGGAGATACTTCAAACTTCCTCTCTTTGAAAGCATACCAAGGTGGTGGTGTGTCATTTGGTGGTGGAAAGAATGGTTCTAGACAATCTCATCTCTCCACTTGACTCAGGAATTCAAACTAGGTCTAAATCTAGAAATCTAGTTGCATATTCAGCATTCATATCATCCACTGAACCCAAGAACATCAAGGAAGATTTGAAGGATGTAGATTGGGTAACTTCAATGCAGGAGGAGCTTCATCAGTTTGAGAGAAGCAAGGTGTGACACCTGGTCTCCATACCACTTGACAGAACCATTATTAGGACTAGATGGGTCTTCAGAAACAAACTTGACGAGCATGGGATCATTACTAGAAATAAGTCTAGACTTGTGGTATAGGGTTACAACCAAGAATTGGGAATTGATTATGATGAGATCATTGCTCCTGTAGCCAGAATGGAAGCCATCAAAATATTCATAGCATTCGCCGCTCACATGGAATTCAAATTGTTTCAAATGGATGTCAAGAGTGATTTCTTAAATGGGAACCTGAAGGAAGAAGTATATGTCAAGCAACCTCCAGGCTTTGAAGATGCAGACCTGCCCAATCATGTGCTAAAATTGGATAAGGCTTTGTATGGGTTAAAGCAGGCTCCCAGAGCTTGGTATATGTGGATGATATCATATTTGGATCCACTTCAGACTCACTGTGCAAAGATTTTGCTGATTTGATGAGTAGTGAGTTCGAAATGAGCATGATGGGGGGGGGGACTCACTTTCTTTCTAGGCTTGCAGATCAAACAGTCCTTTCAAGGCTCTTCAATATGCCAAGAGAAGTACATCAAAGAGCTGCTCAAGAAATTCAATCTTCTTGAAATAAAGGAGCTGGATACTCCCATGAGCACAAGTGTGAAACTTGATATAAATGAAGATAGTGTGGAGGTAAATCAAACCATGTACAGGGGAATAATTGGGTCACTTCTGTACCTCACTGAAAGCAGACCAGACATAGTGCTCAGTGTAGGGATGTGTGCAAGATTTCAAGCAGCACCAAAGGAATCTCATCTAAAGGCAGCTAAACGTATCTTGAGATACTTGAAGGGAACTCAGGACCTAGTCCTCTTATATCCTACTGGTGACTCGTTTGATCTTATTGGTTATGCTAATGCTGATTATGTAGGTTTTTTGGTTGATCGAAAAAGCACATCAGAAATGGCACACTCTTTGGGATCATCACTAATTTCATGGAGAACCAAGAAGCAGAACTCTGTGGCATTGTCCGCTACAGAGGCAGAGTATATGGCTGATGCATCTTGTTGTGCACAACTATTATGGATTAAGCAGCAGCTAGAAGACTTTGGTGTACTCACTGACACCATTCCTCTTATTTGTGATAACACCAGTGCCATGAACATAGCCAAAATCCTGTCCAGCATAAGAGGACAAAACACATAGTCGTGAGACACCATTTTCTAAGAGACAATGTTGAAAAGCAAAATATGGTGATGAAGTTCTGCAAAACTGAAGATCAACTGGCTAACATCTTTAAAAAGGCACTGAGTAAAGAATCTTGCATTAAGAATAGGATGAGGCTAAGGATGCACAAAATAACCTAATCCCTTGACAATTTGCACAAAGCTCATTCTTGCTGACTATGTTAAGGAGGGCAGGTATCTATACTTGTTTTAATGTTGGTCATAAAAGAATTCACTTTTAGTACCTTAATGAAGGTATACACTCATGGTGTGTCCAGCTGAAGGGACGATTTAATCACACTAGGCAGGGTTGTAGATTGAAATGAGGACCTGGTCCTCATAAGGTCAGTATCACTTATATTACACTATCTAACTGTCAAACATCACTGCCATGTGTCCTCCGCCCATTCATCACGTCAATTTCAGATGTCCTTTTGTTTTAAATCCAGCAGTCGCACTGTTGGGGACCCGATGCCTTTTTAACTTTTTTGTTATATATTCTTAAATTGGTGAATAAAAAAAAAAACATCAACGTTCTTCAACATATTTCCTTGAAGATTCACTAATTTCCTCTCTCAAAATCCTTTTTTAGTTCCTTCAAAATGTCTAACTTTGATTCCTCTTCAAAGGTTCTCCTCTCCCAAGAAGTTGAAAACACTAGTTCATTCGACTTATCTATTCCTACTCCTGAGGAATCTCCCTCAACTCCAGTCTGTAGGGTTAGTGAAATGGCTAAGTCTTTCACTCCTCAGACTGGAGTCGTAGCCTCCCCTGTTCTTTCCTCTGATGATGTGTTGGTTTGTTCCCCCATCCTAGTGCTATCTGGGGAAAAATCTCAGAACTCCGAGGAACAATATGTGGCAAAACCTGGTGCTGAACTTCACTATGAGGAAATGGAAGTTGGGTCTATGGTTGTTTCATCTACTATATTTGAACGGCTGTTTGAAGGGGACCTGGCAAAGGGAAAAAGTCTGAAATCTTATATTGTAGCCGCTGGGGTGGAACTAGTGGCAGTTCAAAGCTTGGCATCTCTAAGAGGTGAAGTTCAACCTACTCTTCTAGAACACGAACTGGAATCACCGAATCAGGTCCCTCACAGAAGTGAGCCTATCTTTGACCAAACACCAAAATCCTTTGACGTTGAGAGCGATAAGGAAGAAGAAGAAGAGGTCCCATTAAGATGAAGCTCAAGGGGAATACGAGGAGAAAACCAATCTCAAGTAAATGTTCCTGAGTTGGAAACAGTTAAAAGCACGTTTGAGATTGACATTGTTGGTAAATCTGCTGAACGAGAAAATGAGCGACAACGAAAGGGGAAGGAAAAGTTGGTTCTGTCTTATTCTAAAGGAGAAAAAAGGAATTATGGTACATGTTGCGAAACACAAGGTTATGGGGAGTGTTATTGCCGCTAGCAAAGCCCAGACTGAGAGAACTAGGAAGAGGAGAAGAGAAGGGCTTGAACCTAAACAACCTGCCTCTACTCCCTTGTCTATTGGGTCTAGTGAAACGGAGTCAGATGACGTTGTTGCATACGTTGCTAAAAGGAGAAAAGAAGCAGAGGAAGAAAGGGTAAAATTGAAAAAAGTGACAAAAGTCCCCTGTAAAAAGAGAAAAAGTTAGAAAACAGGTGGCTGCAAAACCTAAACCTGTAAAGGGACCTGGTCCCAGGGTTAAAAAACAGAGTAAAGAAAAGGAGATGACGCGAATAGAGAAAATGGAGCACCAAAAGGTTTTGAATGGAAGAGTTTTTGATTCTGTCAGTTTAACCAAGCCTGGCATGGCAAACCTTTTTTATGTCGTCTCTATTCAAGGTTGGAACCATCTTTTTGAGCCCCTGCCCCCCAGCTCCATACTTACACGAGCCAGAGGTATGTGAGTTCTACTACAAAATGGAACTTCTGGAAGGAGGTGGAATCACGACCACTGTAAATGATGTGGAGATTAGGTTGGATGAAGAAACCTTGGGAATCATTTTGGGGGTGCCCACAGAAAGAATAAGGACGATTAAAGGGTGTAAGCAGTCCAATAGCTTCACTAAAAGTGCCACTAAACATGGAGACGCCAAGATGGCAGGGTTGCCTAATAAATTTCTCAAAGGGTCTTATCAGTTGCTGTTTGAATTCATCAATAAGGTGTTGGTACCTAGATCTGAAAAGAGAACAGTGGCATCTGCTGCCGATCTCTTTCTCATGGAGAAACTTGGTAAACTTGACGAAATCAATCTCCCCGCCATCATGCTGGAACACATGCACAGGGTCATGACTTGGAAAGAGGCTAAGCACGAAATTCAATATGGGTATCTGCTAAATCTTGTGTTCAATCATTTTGAAGTTCCTTTGGGAAAAAGGGGTACATGTTACCACCAAACAGATGTTCACTATGTCTACTTTACTGGAATGTGAGTGCATTGAGGGATTAGCTAGGGGCAGATATCAGGTAGCAGATGTTATGGAACAACAGGCCACTCTTAAAAAGGAGGTGGCTGAGCTCACCAAGATTTTGAGCGACAAGGAGGTTGAGATCACTAGGCTCAAGTCCGAATTGCAAAAGGCTATCTCAAGGGGGCCTGGTACCAGTGAGGGTCATGAGCAGGTGCCCCAAGCATTGGGGGATGAAAACACCATGCTGCTAAAGAAAAATGCCTCTCTCAATGAGGAAATTAAGTCCCTAAACAAGCAACTCATTCAGTCTCATGAGAGTGCAAATGAGAGGATGTTGCTGCTAATACACACCTTAAATCATACTCCCCCTCTGTCCTAAAAAGAGTCATGTTTCCCTTTTGATGTGTATATCCAGACTTATATTAATACTCTTGTGGCTTTGTGTTTGTTTTGACTGGCATCAATGGTCAGCATTTGTGATCAAATCTTATCTTTGTTTTTGCCCTGTTCATGTGTGTTTTTATCATCTTTTTTTGCTTTCATACACATGTTCTGTGTGGCCCGTGGCCCTGAATTCTTACTTGCCCTATGTTTTAACTTGGATATGTTTACTGCTTCACCTTTTCAATGATGTCAAAAGGGGGAAGTTTTGTTGTAATTCGTTCGGTGATTAAGGGGGAACTAATTAAGGGAGAAAACCTGTTATTGAATGAATGTTTGTTCACTCACGTTAGGAGTTATGTAGGCTGTTTGTCATCATCAAAAAAGGGGAAATTGATAAGTGCTTATGTTCCTAGATGTTTTGATGATTCTTCTCACAAGTGCAGGGACCTGGTCCTCTGCAAAGTATGAATACTTGTCCAGTGGTCAAAGTGTTGAACAGCTGTAAAAGCTGTCCGCGTCAGAAAGTTGGTGAAGTTACAGAGTTCTTCACCAATCAGAAGCGACGAAGTTGTTTGTATGATGGGTAATAATTCTTCATGCTATATATCAAACAACAAACAACCATATTCATCATTCATTCAAAGAGAGATACTTTCAAGCTTCAAAAACAACAAGGGACCTGATAGAAGTGTTTCTATTGCTTTCTGTTTCTGCTGTAATTTTGGTTGCTTGTAATAATGCGTATATTGAAGGAATTGTTTCACTTGTGATAGAAACGTTTCAAACTTGTGTGAATCATTGTAAGAACTAGGTTAAGGGTAACTTAGTATCTTACTCTAAAGTCTATATTAATCGGTTAGGATTAGTATAGTGGGCAGTATGGTATTTGCTCTAGCTCAACTAAGTGATAGGAGGTATTGTTTAGTGTGGAGATTAGCATGCTAATCTCTTTTTGTAAACTGACTTTTACTTTAGCTTGAGAAGATTAGTGGAAGCAGTTTGAAAAGTCCTGTTGAGACAGGTCGTGGTTTTACTCTCTTGAGCAAGGAGGTTTCCATGTAATGTTGCTTGTCAATCTTTACTTTAGCATTTGTTCTTTACTTTCTATTACTCTAACTGTGTTTAGGACTTGGTCCCATCGACTTAAGTGGATGCACACATTCCAACAACCACCAACTATGAGTAGTAGCACCTATGAGATCGACACATTTTCATCATTGAATGGTGAATGGAAACTGTTTCATCGTGTATCTAGAGTGCCTTTTGAATTATCAGTGGCAAATTATCCTGGTTTTGTGCTAGAGGATGATAATGATGATGTGATTTATTGGTATGGCCTACAACATTCGGTAGTGGTTTATGATCGATCCAAGATGACACAGGAGAACATACACCTACTGAAATTGCCTAAAGATGATGAAGTAGCCTGGTCTTTTCAATTGGGTGTCTGTCAAGGCAATATCCATTATGCTACATGTACTAAAAGCTATGTTGAACTTTGGGTTTTGTCCGGCGGCTACAAAACTAGTAGTGAATGGGTGCTGAAATTTAAGGTGAGTTTAACAGAGATGAACAAAGACAATCCTAATACTTTCATTGGGATGATGACTCACCATTGGATTTCCATTAATCATATTCATCCATACAACTCCCACCTGATTTTAGTAGAAATATACCATAACTACTATTGGTAGATTTTGAAACTGGGAAATTCCATGAGGTAGCAAGTAATTATACTTTATGCGATCACTTCCTTTATGAGTTGCCTGTTGTTCCCATAGTTGCCAGTGATTCCCTATGGATTTCAAGACTTTGATAGAAACTGTCATGCAAATCTCTTATGTATTCCTTGCACTCACAATTATGTTATTTATGTTGTTGAACTGTGCTGTTATTATTATGACATACTGCTGCAACTACTCACAATGTGAAGCAATCAAGGTTGCTCTATTATTGTTTATTGCAATAATATAGCTATGACATTTTAGCTTGTTTGTAACTAAATAATTTGAAGTAATTAAGAAAAAAATTCTTAGCATGAGTTTTCACTCTTCTTTTTATAAAATAAAATTGTAGCACCACTAGAAAAAAAAGTTTGTTCGATTATAATTTACAATTTATGTGGTTTTTTAACCTATTTTATGTATTGTGAAATGGGGGGTGGGGGTTGGGGTGGGGGACAATATAGTTAGTGATCTTAAAGAAAAAGATAATTATTAGGGTGTATGTTTGATTAGGTCATATCATTTTCATTATTCTTGAACTTAACTAATTAGTTATGTTGAAATTTGAACACCAAATTCATCATATACTT
The DNA here is from genome assembly GCA_035578085.1 of Solanum pinnatisectum. Classification (NCBI taxonomy): domain Eukaryota; kingdom Viridiplantae; phylum Streptophyta; class Magnoliopsida; order Solanales; family Solanaceae; genus Solanum; species Solanum pinnatisectum. Next base: position 7,924,075 of record CM069082.1, read on the forward strand.
TCTTAAAGTATGATCATTCTTTTAAAATCCAATCAAATTAGAGGAACTTACAAGAATGACTGAAGCTTAGGGGTTAAAAGAGTCCAGTAGTTATAATTAGGATAATTATCATTCATAACTAACTTTTAAGTGGATATCCCATCGTATTCAATGCATCCACGATTGTAATTTGTTTCTAATTATGATTAACTAATCCTTAACAACAAAACTAAAAAATGCTCTAGAAAACCCTAGAAACCTGCCCTACGAAAAGCAACGGTCACATGCCTATCAATACCGCCAGTGGGATCATCCCACTGGAGAAGTTCCCACCCCTACCTAGGACAGACAAAACTGGAATCCAAACTATCCACACCCACAAAGACTCTAATATGTTCCAATATACAACCCTTCTTAAACCTAATATCGTAGCTCCTCAAATCCTAGTGATACCAGTCAAACTAGTGATAATTTTAATTTCAATAGGGAGAACCGAGCATTACATGGAAGGAATCCGAAGTTAGATCACTAATCATTAAGGAAAATTTTCAGTATGCAATTATAGGGATTTTTTTGTATGGCAAACCAGATATTGCAGAACTGAGGAAGACGATCCCAAGTCAGTGTAGCATCAAAGGCGATTGCTCGATAGGGGTCTTGGATACAAGGCAAATACTTATTAGACTTACAATTGATGGAGGATTTTGTGCATTTATTATCTTCTGTAACCTTTTATTTTAATGCAAAGGAGAATTTATGGCACATGTGTACCCTTAAATGGGATCCAGTTTTAAACCTGATGTAGAAAACACTATTAGAGTGGTGTGGATATTAGTTCCAGATCTACCACCAAACTTTTCTCAATAGCAAGTGCAGTAGGCAGGCCCCTAAGTGGGGACATGGCAACAAAGAATCATACTAGGCTGAGTTGTGCTAGAGTAAAAATCAAAGTGGATCTGACTACAAAGTTAACCCAGAGAGTAAAGATCAACGAAGAAGATGATGTTATATGAGTAATAAATCCAAGTGGATTAAAGTACAATATGATTACATGCCTATATATTGCAAAGAATATTTCTTACAAGGCCATGACAAACAAAACTGCTGGACAATTCACCCAGAGATGAATAAAGAAGAAAAGCAAAGGGATGGGCAAGAAAGCACGCAGAACATTATTGGAACGACGAAAAACCAAAGAAGAACATTAACAAGCGGGAAAGTGGTAGGAAACAAGAAAAAAGAATGGATCATAAGGAGAAGTAATAAATACAAGAGGGACAAATATGGGCACATAGAAGGGAAGATCAACTATTGAGATGATAACGCCTTTGAAGCTCTGAGGGAGGCAGAAGAAATAGACAAAGGAGAAAGTAATAAGAGCAAAAGGGAAGGGGAAAGTACCAAAGATTGGGTGAACAAAACCTTTTCCCTGAAGGAGCAAAAAGACAAATAGGAAACTTAGGAGATTCAAAAGAAAGACAAAGGAAAGATAATAGAAGTAGAGAAATGTAAGGAAGATATTATTCAAAGCAATCAAGGGATTCAAGGGGAAGGACAGGGAAAAAATGGCTAAAGATGAATAAAAATGAGGAAAAATGTTATAACAATATCAATGAAGGTGCTATAGTGGTGGCTGAAGTGAATGATAAGGAAATTCTACCACTGGTTTTTTAGATAGATGACGAAAAGGTAGGGGAGGATCATAATTGGGATTTAAAGCAGAGTTCAAAGCAAAATATGAGAATGTAGAGAAGGACAGCTCATCCCAAAATATAAGTCATTTGGTAGTGGAAGGTGATTTATCGCCTAAGCAAACAGGGAAACTCAAGGGAAAATATACCAAACAAAGGGAAAAAATGAAGAGGATCTTACAAAGGCTCAAACATCATCCATACAATCTAAGAGAACAATTGTAAGAGATCCTAAATATCAATAAAGGCTTTACTATGGAATATTAGGTCAGTAAACATTCAAAAAGTATTTACAAGACTAATAAATCTCCATACGAGATGTCAATTTTACTTCATTGGATTGATGGAACCTTTTGAAGATAATCAAGGACTAGAAGAGTTTAGAAGAAGGTTGGGCATGGAACAGGCAGTAACTAGCACTAATGGGAAGATTCGGGCCTTTATTGATGAGATTTTTCAATATGAACTGATAAGAGATGAAGAGCAGATGTTAACTATCAAATTGATGAATCAAGGATTGGGCATTGAAGTTCTAATATCTCTGATATGTGCTAAGTACACACAAATAAAAAGACTTCGATTGTGGGAGTCAATGTATGAACTAGCAAACACTAGAACGATACCATGGATGGTAGGAGGCAATTTTAATGTTGAAAGTAATGAAGAGGAAAACTATGGGAAAGGCCAGTTATAGATTCAAAAGTTAGAGACTTAAACTGCTATATAAACATGTGTAATTTGGAGAATAAGGGTTTCAAAGGAAGAAAATACACGTGGTCGAATGGTAGAACAGATGATGAATGAATCTTTAAAAGACTGGATAGAGGGTTGTGTAACGATAAATTGCACATTGTCTTTCTAGTTGTAGAGGCAGAACACCTAATAAGGAGTAGGTTAGATCATACACCATTATAAATCACTTTAAAAGTGACCACTGAGAGGTGAGTAAACCGTACATATTTTTTAATTTCTAGCTAAAAGAAAAATCTTTCATGGGAGTAGTGAGGGACCACTGGAAAGCGGACTTTGAAAGGGATCCTTTTAGTTTATTTCATCATAAACTAAAAAGGGTTAAGAGAGATTTAACGCAATGGAGTAAAGATACATTCGACAACATTTTTCAAGAAATAGCCACATTGGAAAACTCCATCAAAGTTGAAGAGATGACATTCGAAGCAAATCCAACTGGATTAAATCTAGAAAGGCTTCATAAAGCACAATCAGCCTTAATAAAATAACTTCAAAGAGAAGAAGAGTTATGTAAACAAAAAGCTGGAATGGAGTGGTTTAAGGAAGGAGAGAGAAATACAAAATTTTTTCACACCATAGTGAAAGGTAAAAGAAGCAGGCTGCATGTAAACATAATACAAAACAAAAAAGGGGAATAGTTAGAAGATCAAGAGGATATTTCAGGAGCAACAATGTATTTTTATACCTAACAATTCGCAATGCAATATGATAGTGGAGATTTTGAATAGTTAAATGAACTACCACAAGTAGTGAGCTAGTGGAGACAAGAATGAGGAGATGTAGAGAATGCCAACGATAGAAAAGGTCAGAGAAGCGGTTATGGGGCTCAATCAAAATAGTGCAGGAGGATCAGATAGGATGACATGTGCCTTCTATCAAAGTGTGCTTGGGAAATTATTGGTGAAGACATTCACAAAATTACTAAAGCTTTTGCTGAACTATCTAGATTCATCACACCTACGAACTTAGTCCTAATTCCAAAAAAGATGATGGTTATTACTTTTTCATATTTGAAGCCTATATCTTTGAGTAATTTTTTGAATAAGATTTTTTCACGAATCATCCATGAGAGAATTAAAGGTATGCTACCTCAAATAATCTCTCCAGAAAAAGCATCTTTGTACTGGGGAGACGTATAGCATAGAATGTCCTACTGGTTCAGGAAATAATCACGGAAATAAGGAAAAGGGGAAAACCACCTTAGTCATTAAGCTGGATATGATGAAAACTTATGATAATTTAGAGTGGCTTTTCCTATTTAAGGTGATTAGGAGATTGGGATTTGGAGACAAAATTATTGATATGGTTTTTAAATTGATTAGCAACAACAGGTACTCAATTTTGCTAAATTGACAACTGAAAGGTGTTTTCAAATCCTCAAGAGGTCTAAAACATGGCGACCCTCTCTCACCCACTCTCTTCATATTGGCATCAAAGGAGATGTTTAGAGCTCTAAATGCCCTGATGAAAAAGAAAAAGTTTAAAAGGTGTGGTACGCCAAAAGTAAGCTTGAAGCTAAATCATTTAGCTTTTACAAATGACATGATCATTTTCTGTAAGGCGTAGGTAGGCACAATGAAAATGATTAGTGAAACAATGCAGAAGTATGAAGAGGTATCAGGACAAAAGGTGAATAAAGACAAAAGTGCAATATATTTGCACCATAGTGTCAATGGAGGAGAATCAGTGGTTGCGTAAGTGGCGACATGAATCCTAAGGAAAGAATTTCCCTTTACTTATCTAGGTTGCCCTGTATTTTATAAGGGAAAACAAAAATCCTACCATCAGCTATTGATTCAAAGGATTGGAGCTAAGATACAAGGATATAAAGGTAAGTTATTATCATACGGGGGACGGGTTGTACTGATTAAATATGTACTCTATACTACCCCCTATACATTATTTATCAGTCATAAACCCTCCAAGCAATGTATAATACATGTGCAAAAAATGATTGCTCAATTCTTTTGGAGTCGTTGCATGGAATGAAGAGACAAATACTTGAGTAAATGGGGAAACCTATGTCTACCAGAGGAGGAAGGAGGACTAGGTTTTAGACTAATGCATGATGTATCAATGAATTTGTTTTGCAAGCTTTGGTGGAATTATAGAACAAAGCAAACTTTATGGAGTGAATACATGAGAAACAAATACTGCAAGTCGAAAAATTAGAATCTGGCCATGTGGAAAGTAGGAGGAGGAAACTCCCAAGTGTGGAAGAAAATGCCAAGGCAAGAGATTTAATTTAACATCAAATACTATGACGAACTAAGAATGGTTCAGCTTCACTATGGCATGATAATTGGAAAGGATTGGGGGACATGTACACAATTAATGGGGACAACTTCTCTTGGGAGGAGAGGTATGCAGAAGTTAGGGATCTAACAAAAAATGGGGAATGGGATGTGGAATTATTAAATGAAACATTACCCCTAGAATTGTTCGGACATATTCTATGCCATATTAAGCCTCCTAAAGGTAATAAAAATGTCAAACCCTGCTGGATGTTAGATAAGTGGGGAAGTTTTTCATTCAAAACAACATGGAACTATATAAGGCACAATGAGGACCCTAATATAATTCATAGGTGGATTTGGAAAGGAGATGCCTTTCAAAATAATATTTATGATGTGGAGGATATGGAAGTTTAAGATCCCCATGGATGATAGGCTAAGAAGATGTGATCTTGAATGAACATCTAGATGCTGGTGCTGTGACAAACCTGATCAAGAAACACTATCACATGCGTTTTTATAATAAAAAAAATTGCTAACCGGACTTGGTCCTACTTATGTTCTTTTCCAGGTCTAAACATTACATAATTGTACTTGAGGGAAGTTATAATGTTGTGGTGGGGGATCCACATTAAGACAGATATAAGACCTTATTATAGAGTTATTCCTGACTTTAATTTAGGAATTGTGGAAAAGAAGGAACAAAAAGAAGCATGTAGGCAAAAACATTTCACTACTAAGAATCATGCACAATGTGACCAGGAACATGAATATGTTGGCTAAAATGAAAAGGCCTAACACGATGGGGGAGGAAGCTGGCTTGAAATCCTTAAGGAGCTAGAGGAATGTAGTCCTAAAGTTAAGGTCATCAAGGTTAAATGAGAATACCCACCGGTAAGGTGGATCAAATACAACATAGATGGAGCAGCTAAATAAAACTCAAGATTGAGCTTGTATTCCTACTGTTTAAGGGATGAGAATGGAGATATTATACATGTAGAATGAGCCAGGATTGAAAATACAACAAATAGTATGTAAGAGGCAAAAGTTATTCTAGAAGCAAGCAAACATTGTAAGAACTCACAACATAATCAGGTCATTTTTCAAACTGATTCTATGTTAATGTGCGAAGTGCTAAAAGGAAAATGGGCCACCCCATGGCAATTTCAAATATTGCGGAGGAAATTAAAACATGCTTATATGATAAACAACATACATTTCAGCACATAATGAGGGAGGGGAACCAACTTGCTGACTACCTAGAAAACAAAGCAATAAGCAGGGTACATACATATATGAAGATTTTAATAGCCAGGAACTAGACGATAAGAGAATCTTAAACAATGAAAAAAGTCAGAGCCCATACTTAAGGATATCACCATTAAGGAGATAATAGGGAAGGGGAGGCTAAAGCATAAAGTTTACACAATTATAGTATTTACAAAAGCCACAGGGGTGACAAAAGATGTGAAATGCTAATTAGCCTAGGCTATTTCAGCTAACAAAAAGGACTCGGCAAAATGGGGGTTACAGTGTTCAGGAACTTAAACCTAGAGAAAGCACTTATCACTAGTTGGAAGTGGTGAAATAAAGCTACCCATGCACCCCTGTCGAGCATCACCTGAAGAAAAGTAGAAGAAGTAAATAGAGTACTAGGCAACAAAGGAAGTTTAATGAAGCAGCCCTACCTAGTGAATAACTCATCCCCCATCAGATGGCTTCGAGAAGCAAAACAGAAACTACACAACCCATTGTACCAGAGAACACAACTAAGAACAAATATGTCAGAAACACAAACAAAGGGCAAAGGAAATTCGGGTAGAATGAAATACTTATTATTGATAGCTGGAATCCAAGCTTACAAGAAGACCTACATCATCATGTTGATGATCCACAACAATATGAGGCAAAATATTTTGTTCAACCACAGTTGGAACACAGATCAGATTGGAAAGGGTTTGCTTGATATAAGCGAGGAGGCGGAATTAGGAAATGAAGAGATTGAGGCATTTAGGGAACCCTAACTTCTAGGGATGTGTTTTGAAGGATGGGAATCCGATGGGCTGGACTCATATGCCTTTATCTTTCTTTTATTTTCTTTGTTATATTTAATGGATTTGGGCATTAGGCCTAAATTAGTATTGTAATTACTTATCTTCCTCTTTAATAAAAGGCTCAGCCAAAATTTGATAAAAAAAATTATAAAAAAATGTTTTCACAATTGTTGTTGATTGTATTTTAGTGTGCGTATTATATTTTAAGGCATTAGATATGAAACAAATTTGTTTTAAAAGGATAAGGGTTGAATTTTGGGTGTGCAAATATCAAACTGACTAGTAAATTGAACCGAAAAAAATATTATTGGGTTATTAGATTTTAAATGGTTTCATAAAACAAAGTTATTGGGTTATTGTTTCGATGTTGATTTTTTAATATCGGGTTATTGAGTAAACCGATAACCCATTAAGATAATAGTAATATACTACTTTACCCATACATAAATATTAATCATTGATATCAATATCTTATTAGTTACTACCTTTTCCCTATAGCCTTCAATCCACATTACTGCCCTAGCTCTTTATTTGTGTTGCACTTGAATAATTGGTTTCATGTTAGTTACTATTGTTCCTATTATATGAGCATTCTCTAAAGTTACATAGTTGTCTTATCGTGTCAAATTATTGGAGAAATCATATGATTATTTTATGGACATTTTCTTATTGGTTAAACTGAAAACTGAATTTTCAAGAACCAAAAATCGATAAATCAAAACCTGATTATAAAATTCTTATTAGTGTGGTTATTGATTTAGCATTTAAAAATCAAAAATCTATGAACCGAACCAATTATACAAAAAATAAAACTAAACCAATTGATGCACACCCTTAGAATTCACTTCCATTAAACTATCATGCTTTCCATTATTAAACTATCATCTCAAGATGACTCTTTCAAAACATAAATTTTGTGAGGATTGAAACGTCAATACAACTGTTATAAGTAAAACCACCAAAAACATATAAATTCAAGTACATATTAATATAGTTACTAATAAAAAATTCAGAACTTGTATTAATTTTTTGAGGATGGAAATATCAATACATATAATACCTGGAAGTGCCTAGCTAAGATAAAATCAGGATAGTGCAGAAAATTTTCTGAATGTATGAAGTTTTTCGAGTTTAACAATGTATTTTACAGGTTGTACAAATGCTTACGGCTCGTGAAAGGGCTTTTTAGTTGACACATAAAATTCCAGAATTTTAAGTGATTACGAGTGGATTCATGGATCGTGGTTAGTTGTGCGAGTCATGGATATACTCATAGGAATAAGCTTGGTAACTTTAGAATTTTAGGATTTCAAGGTCTCAACATATGAGCCAATAGTACAACTCGTAAAAGGAACTACAAGTCGTAGTTGGTCGTGTGGACTTAGTCTTTAGGAAGTTATAATTTTAGTGCTTTGATTTCAAACCCCGAGCCTACTCCCTGGACAAGGCCGACACTTGAGAATCATTAGTGGTCCCCAAGTGAACCCTTATCCTGATTGATTACTTAGTGGAAGATTGACTCAAGCATATGTAGGCTTTACAAACTAAAATATATCACTTGTCTCAAAATACTCCCTCAATCCCAATGTATGTGGCACTTTTCATTTTTTGAGAGTCAAACGGTTTAACTTTGACCGGAAATTTGTGTATGAAATCTTAAATTTTTTTAAAATGAAATTTATATATTTGTAAACTACGTTAAAAGTATTATAAGTCATAATAATTAATAATTCAAAATGTTAAAAGGATCTATGAAAAACTTAATGTCAAAGATAGACTTGTTTGGATCTCAAAATATGAAAAATGCCATATAAAATTAGACGAAGGGAGTACTCAACTTAAACTGTTTGAAATATACTGAATGAAAGCAGTAAGAGTTTGTGAAAAACTTCAAAAGAAATACAAAAAGACTCTCAATATTATCTATCTATGAAGCCTCTAGTGTTCAATATGGATGTCGAGACAAAACCCATGACACCTCAAAATAACTAAATTTGAAATAAAAATGCAGTCTTCCGGGAAAAATAAGGTCTCACCAAAAGCTATCAATGACTGCAAAGTGATCTCAACGAAGCCCCTGTTGATGATCCTAAATACTTATATCTGCATTATAAAAATATAAAGGTTGAGTGACATCAGTACATTAAATGTTGGAGCATGTAATATAACTGAAGCAACAATAACTGAACTAAAAAGGCTGAAACAATACTCAACTGAATGTAAAGCTAAATAGAGATAAGATCATTTAAATCTTTATAAGATAAAATATGCTAACTCACTAAACTGTATGTATAAGTATAATAAAAAAAGTTTTTACTCTACTAGAGAGTTTTTCTAACCGACAACCATCACTATGAGCCTTGTGATAATACAACATCTCGTCCACACTTTTAGAATTGTCATATACCTTGACCAGGTATAGAGTAATCTCAACTCATGGATCCACTATAAAGGTTAGCTCAAAGGCAGTGAGGAGTCGCCCAAAAGTCGGTGCGATCCTAACCCGTGTTGGCTACATGATATATGGGGAATATGAGTTATTTGAAATATTCCTCATATCGATGCTCAATACTACTCCAAAATATATAACTCACTGCTCAAGTAAAAATACTCTATCTGGGTTGAGAAAAGTTCTCAAAAGGGCCTCATGGAAAGGTACTACTTTGTAATAACTCTGTCTAAAAAAGTCTTATAGTTTTTTGAAATTAGTGCTCTCTTTATCCATGTAAAAATAATTTATTTGGGAATCATTTAGTTTCCTTAAACTCTACTAAAACAATTATAAGGAAAAATGTTTTATGAAAAGATTCTCAACGAAAACTCAGTAAATGGGGTTCATGTGGGAATATAAACATGAACAACCACTCAAAGATCTCAATGCATAATATATAGCAACTCATAATCAAGAATTTAGAACTTGAAATAAATAATATAACTCACATCAGGAATTCTCAAAAACTAAGGTATGACCCTAGATTAAACTTTTACTGGCTGAATTTAGATGTAGGGCGTGAGGACAAATTCAATCCATCTCTATGATTAGCCTTACATACCTGGAAGAATAGAGTTTTTAATGAAAATGGAAGAGCACTTGAAACCCTAACTTTCTCCTCTTGGATCCTCGCTCTAAGACTTGGAAGCGTTAATAGGAGTAATATGGCCGATTAATACTATTTAGAACCTTATTTAGATGTAAAAACATCGGGGCTTAGTCTTAGAAATTGTGGAAAAATACTAAACTACCCCTCTTGAAAAGTTGACGAAAACCTTCCACGGGCATATCTACGATTCGTGGTTTGCTCTACGGACCATAAATCCAATCCATAGAATATATATTGAATTTAAAGGTTAAGAATTTCATTCTACAGGTCCAAATTATGACCCCCTAGAAGTTTATACGACTCGTAGATGGGTCTATAGAAATTGGACCCAAAATTAGACTCTCTAAAGCTTTTTAACGAGTTGACAATATAGGTTGTAGTTGTAACACCCCATATTCTAGACAAACCAAAAATGCAGATGCCACCAACGGTGCCACCGACGAACCATAGGGTGACCCACGGACTGTAGGTGGGGTCCGTTGTTGCCCACTTGCAGCTCTCTTCCCAGAACCCCAAAATTTTTCAGCCAAGTCTTGACCCACGCCAGGACCTACAGACCGTAGGTGGGACCACGATTCGTGGACCAGGTCCGTGGGTCAGACTCCCCAGAACCCCAGGAAAATTTAACTAAGTCCAGAACCACGGCAGGACCTACGGACCATAGGTAGGACCACGGTGCGTGGTTCAGACTCCCCAGATCCCAGCCTCTAAAGCCAGTCGACGACTGACCATGACGGACTATAGGTAGGACCACGGTCCATGTACCAGGTCTGTCGGTTAGCCCCGACAGCTTTTAAGTCAGGGTCATTTGGTCTTTTCCTTATGCATTGGACCCCTAAACTACGTCATTTAAACCCTAAACTACGTAGTTTTGGTTAGTTTTATCCTAGTAACTTAATTAGAACTTACCCTAGTCAACTCATTCTCCAAAAAATCATAAAGTTGAACAAAAAGAAGGAGAAAGAGTTGACCAACCCTCTTCAAGAACGGAAAAAGTTTTCTTCAGTTCCAGCCTCAAAATTGAAAGATTTCTCTGTGAATTTCATCACTATGTATATGGGATTTCACTAGTGGGTTCCTTTCACCCATTAAGTCCCTAGAATTTAGTCAGATTCTTGATTCTCTACAACGTGTTAGACCTAGGTTTCTAGAATTTCAAAATTTATGTTGTGATTCAGTTGTTAGACTAATCCAAATCAGATTATCATGTTTTCATGGAATTGTTACTTAGTTTTTGCTTGAAACTCAGAACCCTAGTTCTGTAGATTCGTTTAGGTCATGAATTACACTTGCTAGGTCAGATTATTCAGATATACATGCCTTAGTTAAGAATGTTTCATTATTAGTATATTAATGTTGCATTTTCAGTTAGCATTGCAGAACATCGAGCTATCTAGTTTATTTAAGTTATATTGTATATTATACATTCAATTGGGAGTAGGCTTAATACCTAGGGTCAGTCACCCCCATAGTCCCAAAACTACGTGCCCTCATAGGTAAGTCCCCTATGTGGGCATTATACTTAGTGATGACGCCAGTCATGCCTCTATACCCTTGGCAAGGTATATTGGGTCCTCTCGATGAGGCGTATACATCGGACTTCACAGTTAGCTCATGTGGTTTTATATCGGTTATTAGTAACTCCCACAGACAAATTTTAGTGTATTGACCAGGTTATATCATTGCTTTATTGCTTTGTTTAGTTATATGTTTTATTCAGCTTTATTCTATCATGCATGCTTAGTACCTTTCAAGTACTGACGCATACTCTGCGCTACATCTTCTCATGAGGTAGGCTTAGGACCTCAGTATTCAGATCATGCATAGATCATTTCCTGATCTCCAATTTAGTAGTTATCAGTGGTGAGTCCTCATTCTTCGAGGATGATAGACATGATTCTTTATATTTTAGTCTTTCTTTTTAGTTTCAGTTTCACTAGAGTTAGCTAGGGTATGTCCCAGCATCTCTAGTCAGTTAGAGGTTTTATTTCAGACATAGATAGATTCAGCTTTAGTGTTTGAGTTTTATTTCAGTATCTTAAACTCTTCTCAGTTATATTCAGATAGTATTGGGTATTCCCTATCATTTAAGTTTATCTTATGCTTTAAGCTTCTGCACAATATTTCTTGTTTTAGTTTATTTTAGTGTGCTTATGATATGCCGACAGGGTTAGCTTGGGGTCACTCGTGATCCTAGTTCCCGTGTTTACACCTTGGGGGTAGCTTTGGGGCGTGACAATAGTTCAATCTATGACTCGTAGAAGGGATTCATAGGTCACTGACTCAGAAAACTCTATTGTGGTACTCTCTGGTAAAACGATCATAACATTTTACTCGAAACTCGAAATGAGGTAAACTTGATAGCGTTGTAAAGAGGACTCATAAACCTATTATTTGATAGATATGGCCACCTTATTCCTTATATGTTGGGAGATATGATCGTTTGAAGTTGATCTAAGTAGAATCCTATATCAAAATTTAATCAGTAAGAAAACCTTCAACTCAACTTTGTGTTAGGGGATTCTTGGGACCTTAATTCATATCCAAATCTATTCCCACACTAAAGAATTGAACTTAACACCTAATAACAATTTAAGAATCACCCAATACAACCTTAAAAGACAAATGAAGAATGATTTGGGCCTTAGCTTAGAAATATTTGGGCTGTTACATTGGACTTCTACGAGGGGATTGTATGAGTCATACATTGGACTAAGAGTCTTAAATAAAGGGTCTTGGTTCATTCTTCAAAACCATAGATTTTCAATAGTGGATTCTAAGATTGGACACTACGGATCGTAGAAGGTATTAATGGTCGTACAAGGTGGCTTGTAGTTTAAGGTCCTAAAATCAGGAAATTTTAATTTCTTTCCACAAATGAACTCTACGATCCGTAAAAGAAAGTACGGTCCATAAACTTTCTCGTAATGCCTGTTCGATAGTTATTTCTCATGGTTAATTAAGTCTTTTATCAATCTTTTATTCCTATAATATTTCATTTTAGGCTTATTTTGAAGAATATAACTGATCCCTAAGACCCCTAATGTGATACCTCAGAATTCAGAAAAGGGAAAAAGGCCCAAAAGATGGCTACTGGTTCAAGTCCGCAAGACTAGTCTACAGTTTATAGAAAGTTCTATGGGTTGTAGACCAGTATGTAGGAAGTGGGAAAAATATTTTGGAAATCAAGCCCCAGTAACTCATTCTTTGATTGACCTGGACGGTTCGTCGAATGGACTACAGACGTAGGAAGATCCCGTAGAAAAGTTCCATACTTAGTGAAAATTTGAGTTGAAAGTTGAAATCTTCGGACCATAGGAAGTTTGATGGTCCATATAAATGAGTCATAGAATTCACCAATATTTTAGGCCCCAGTCACTTGACCTACGGTTGACCTGTACTGTCCGTAGGAATTTCTAGGGTCCATAGGTCACTACTGTAGGGTGTGCCAGCAGTTATATTTAGAAGTTTATTTGGGTCTTTTCCTATGTGCTTAATTCCTAAGCCATGTCATTTTGACCCTAATTAGAAGCCCTATATAAGGTTTTTAGGTCCTAAAACTACCCATTCAAAACTCTTTCCCCTAATTCCCAAATACTAATATAATTCATCCTCCCAAATTTCCCTTTCAAACTCAAGGAAAGAAGAATAGGGATTCTAAGGTTCTTCAAATTCAAGTCTCCTTTCTTTATCATTGATTAGGGCTTAAAGGTCAATGTATGTAGGGAGTTCATTAATGGGTTCCATTCACCCATTGACTCCCAAAGTATTCTCCAAATTCTGCAATTCAATTTTCCTAAATGGATTAGATTTTCATTCAACTCCTCATGGTTTCTACTTGTATGAGTTTAATTGTTCGATTTTTATCATGTTATGATTATCTGAACTAAATTACATGCTTTCAAGTCAATTACATATGAACCCATGCATTGATCATTATTTTGACTATGAAACCTAATTTACATAAACTTATAAAGAAGTGATAAAGTTATGAATGATGTTCTCATAAAAGGAATGCATGATTTATGAAAATAAATGTCTTATGATCTAGGTTGATTTAAGAATGACATCAATTCAATTGTGAAAGGTTTTTTCACATTAAGGGATCATGGTTTGCTGAAAGGTTTTCTACTCATGCATGATTCAAGATTTAAGGAACTATTTTATGATGTTTTTAGCTTAGATTAGTAACTAAGTTGTGTTTTTCCATGGATGCTGCTATGTTTATGATTATGACTATTTCATTGAGATTTTATTTATTACCGAGAGGATATTGAGATGGAGGCTCTCCTATTAGTAGAGGTTGGGTCTATAGTATCATTCTCCTTGTCCCTAACTATGTGCCCCTATAGATTTTATTAAGTGATATATCTAGTGGATCCACCTAAGATAGATGTTAAGGTTCTTGATTTGGCAAGTAAGGACATTTCGTTTCAGTGTCGGAGCAAGACACCAGATTCCAAGTTATAACCCACATGTTTTATGTTGGATAATAGTAAATATCCCACAAAATGATAAAAGTTACTTTCAGATATTTTATGAAGCTTTCCTATGTTTTAAGATGTATTGACCATGTTAATGTTTTATGATGTTCCCTTAAGGGCTTTTGCGATGTTTAGCTTGGTCATGCATTTTATGATTTTGATTATGTTCCCTTATTGTTACGGTTTATGTTTTTATGAATATCCTCATACTTAGTACATTCCATGTACTAAAGCATACTTGTGCCTATATTGTTTCACTAATATAGGGCTTGACGACTCCTTTCCCTCCGTTCGTGTCTAGTTGATCACTCTAGACATTTGAAGACCTGGTGAGTGCTAATACTATGAGGACCATATCTCCTTTATTTCTTTCTTATGTCTTTACTTTTGGATGTTATACATGATGTACTAGTTACGTCCCAACCACTCCTTATGATGTAATAGATGGCTTGTCAAGACTATGTTAGACTTCCGCTTTGAAATGTCAAACTCTTTTATTGATATAAAATGCTCTACTTTTGTCTATTACATTGTGTATATGCATGTCAAGTGGCATATGTAGGGTCTCTCGAGGTCTTATACTCCATGTCACGTCTAGAGAGTACTTTGGATCATGACAAACTTGGTATTTAGAACATAATGTTTTAGAAAAAGGTCTTATGATGTCTGATAAGCCGCATTGAGTAGAAACTTGTTCATGAGTGTGAAGCGTGCCACATATATGAATAGGAGCCTACAAAAAGTTTAAGAAATTCAACTTCTTTCATTATTCTAAATTCATTCCATGAAGTATATCTCTATAAAGATACTTCTCCTAAATCGTGTTCAATTCTTTTTAGGATGTGGCCCCTCAAAGAGCTTATGTGAAAAGGAATGCGGGTAACGATAATGTGGAGCTCGAGGTTCCTCAAGTTTTAGTTGATCATTTGGCTGATCAAGTGGCTTATACCGAACTTTAAGTCACTTTCCAAGTTTTGGCTCAAGCTATGATGAAAAAATCCAATAGAGAGGTTAATGCTCCGGTGAACCCAAATGTGGGTACAAAGGCGGCAAGGATAGGGAATTAACTAAGATGAATACTCTGGAATTACATGGTTCTACAGTTGATGAGGATCCTCAAGAGTTAATTGATGAGTTTTACAAGATAGTAGGTATTATGGGTTTGTCTACGGTTGAGAAGGTGGAGTTGGCCGCTTATCAACTTAAGGGTGTTTCTCAAGTGTTGTTTGAACAATGGAAAAGTGAGAAGGAAGTTGATGCGGGTCCTCTTGATTGAGAAAACTTTAAGGGAGATTTTCTTGATCATTTTTCTCCTCTTTAAATGAGAGAAGTGAATGTGCTTGAGTTCATTAGACTCTGACAAGGCAATGTGAGTGTGAATGAGTATTCTTTGAAGTTTACTCAATTGACTAAGTATGCTCCAACTACGGTTGCCGATTCTAGGGAAAGAATGAGTAAGTTTGTGTCGGGTGTGTCCGACTTGGTTGTCAAAGAGTTTCATACCACCATGTTGATTAAGGATATGGATATATCTCGTTTGATAATCCATGCCCAACAAATTGAATAGGAAAAGCTCAAGGAAAGAGCAAAAGAGTCCAAGAGAGAAAAGACCGGTGATGGTGACTTTTCTTATTCTAGGCCCAGTGGACATAGGCGTGCTCAATTTTTGACAAAGGTTTTCAGGTCAAGGTTCTTCTAATATCCCGGCTCCTATGTTCAACAAAGATAGCGTGTCTAACTTTAAGCCTTAAGGAGGAAATGGTGATAATGGATACTTGCACTAGGTGTGGTAGGAAACATGATGGCAAATGTTTGGCCGGTAGAGATGGTTGCTTTAAATGTAGAAAGAGTGATCACAAAATGTGAGATTGCACATTCCTTGCTACTAAGGTAAGGGGTGGTAGGCATATTCAACCTAGAGGTTCCGGTTCTGGTGCTGCAAAGAAAAATAGATCCTATGCTCTTCAGACTCGATGAGATCCTGAGGTTTCTCCGGATATGGTGATCAATATGTTGAAAGTCTTTCATCTTGATGTTTATGCTTTACTTGATCCCGGTGCTACCTTATTGTTTGTTACTCTTTATATGCCCATGTGATTTGATGTTGCACCTGAAATAGTAACTAATCCCTTTCATGTTTCTGGTCCTGTAGGTGATGCTATATGGCTTAGAGAGTCCTATTTTTGTTTCTCATAGTCACCCATTTTAACCTTGATGAGTTTATATATTAGATTTTGATGTTATTCTTAGGATGGATTGGCTTCCTACATGTTATGCTTTTATAGATAGTAGGACCCGATCGGTCACTTTTAGGTTCCGAATGAACCTATCATGTCAAGGGAAGGGGGAAATTACATTCTTAAGGCTTAGCTCGTGTCTTGCCTAAAAGCTAGGAAAATAATTTCTAAGGGTTGCATTTATTATCTTGTTAGGGTTAGGGATATAGATTCTAAAACCCCTACTCTTGAGTCGGTTCTAATTATAAATGAGTTTCTAGAAGTGCTTCTCAATGATCTTCTCAGTATTCCTTCTGTAACACCTCAAAAACCAGACCCAGAATAAAATTGTAGAAATATACCTGAAGCAGTGAACCACGTCAAGGTTCACGGACCATGAAAGGGTCCACGGTCCGTAGTCTTGATGATAGGCCGTGGTGGCGCCCATAGAGTTGAGGCAGTGAACCTCCCTAGCCAGCCCCTTAGACCCCCACGCCTAAGTGAGGACCACAAGGACCTTCACACAGCCCGTTGGGGCTTCCGTGGAGCTTTACCAGTAAGCCCCTTAGCCAGTCCCTCTAGACCACAGCCCAGTGGAGACCACGAACACATTCACGGTCTGTGGTCCTTTACACGGGCCTTGGTAGGGCTCGTAGACTCAGACCCTCAGCTAGTAGTCACCAGGTCCAGACCACGACCGACTTCATGGTCTGTGGTCACCTTCACGGTCTGTGAAGGTGGCCATGGTCAGCCCATCTGCAGTTTAAGTCAGGGTTATTTCAATTTTTTCCTTTTTCGTTGGACACCTAAACTACGTCGTTTTAACCCTAAACTACATGATTTTGGTTAGTTTTAGCCTAGAAACATAACTATAACTTACCTAATTCAATTATTTAATCAAAACTTAGAAACTTAGAGCGTAAGAGAAGAAAAGAGGTCAAGAACCCTAGTTCAAGAACGCAACAAGTTTCCTCCAGTTCCAGCCCTGAAATCGAAGGATTTCTCCGTGGAATTCATCACCAGGTATGTGGGATTTCTCTAGTGGGTTCCTTTCACCCATTAGGTCCCTAGTTTCCAGTCATTTTCTTGATTCTTTTATTATGACTAGACCTAGGGTTTCTTGAATGTTAGAATTGTTGGGTTCTTAGCTGTTAGAATGATCCAAATCAGATTAGTATGTTAATATTCAATTTATTTCATGAATTCCAGAACCCTATCTATGTATTACTTTAGTTCTTGAATTATACATGCTAGGTCAGATATTTCAGTTATTCAGTTATACATTCCTCAGTTATTAATACATCAATATTAGTTTAATTGTTGCATCCTCAGTTGCATGTTCAGTTTGAGCTATCCAGTAATTTACAGAAATTCAGTCATAATGTGTAAATTACTCAATCCATTGGGAGTAGCATAATACCGAGTTGGACTAGGGTTCAGCGTACCCAAATAGTCCTAGAATTACTAGCTACGTAGGTTGTAAGTCCCCTCTGTGGGCATCATTTTAATGATCACGCCAGCATGCCTCTATACCTCTAGCAGGATATATTGGGTCCTCTCGATGGGGTGTATACATCGGACTCCACATTTAGCTCATGTAGTTTCATTATCGGTTATTTAGCTCCCACAGTTCAGTCAAACTCCAGTGCATTCACCACATTTCAGTATTCAGTCTCAGTATGTTATAACTTGGTCATTACATTCAGATTAGTCATGTTCAGTATTTCAGCATCTATATCATGTTCAAATTGTATCATTTCTTTTTTGCATTGTTCAGTTATATGTTATTTCAGCTTTATTCTATCTTGCATGCTCAGTACCTTTCAAGTACTGACACATACTCTACGCTACATCTTCTTGTGATGTAGGTTTAGGTTCTCAGCATCCAGATCATGCTTAGATCACTTCCTGATCGTCAGTTCAGCAGCATCAGTGGTGAGTCCTCATTCTTCAAGGATCAATGACATGTTTATCTTTCAGTGCTTTTAGTCCTTTAGTTTCAGTTTTGCTAGATCTAGTTGGGGCATGTCCCAATATTTCTAGTCAGTTTAGAGGCTTATTTTAGACATAGATAGATTCAACTTAGTATTGATTTAATATCTTCCTTGTATTAAACTCATCAGTTTTCGTATATCTTTGTTATAGTATATGGGTATTCCCCATCTTTTCATTTTGTTTACGATTATAGCTTCCGTACAGTTTTTATTATTCAGTTTATACTTAGTATGCTCATGATCATGCCAGCAGGGTTAGCTTGGGATCACTTGTGGTCCTAGGTTCCATGTCCGCATCTCGGGGGTAGCTCGGGGCATGATACTCTCGAAAGGAAAATAAACTTCGATATTGACCTTCTTCTAGATACACAGCTTATCTCTATTCCTCCTAATCATATAGACCCGGCAGAACTATAGGAGTTAAAGGACCATTTGAAAGATTTGTTAGATAAGGGTTTTACTAGAACGAGTATCTCTCCATGTGGTGCTTTGGTGTTGTTTGTTCGAAAAAAGGATGGTTCTCTCCAAATGTGTTGTGCATTGACTATTGGCAATTGAATAAGGTCACAATTAAGAAAAATTATCCTATCCCAAGGATTGATGATTTGTTTGACCAACTACAAGGAGCGAGTTATTTCTCCAAGACAGACCTCCGGTTGGGTTATCAACAATTGAGGGTGACTGAGAATGACATTTCACAGACGGATTTTCAAACTCGATATGGTCATTATGAGTCTTCCAATGATGTATCTTTTTGAAAATACTAAATTTTTTGGCAAAATATATATATATATATATAATAGTATACAAAAGCTAATTAGGGGTCCTACTTTGTTACAAAAAAATATTATCTCTAATTTTTTATAGGAAGTTCTTTCTTATTTAATGGGTCCTACACGACATGAATTTAGATTGTCACACTTTCTCCCCGCAAACCCAACCCCTAATGTGAATAATAACATCGAATAAAATAAATATTTTTTTAAGTGACATGCATGTTCAAGCTCCTTTAATATCAAATATCACTATATTAAAAACAATTATTTAAACATGTTAGTTTTTGGACATTAAATAAAAATTTTATGGTTGTTATAGTGTTTGAAACATTTTACAAGATCGGGTTGCTAAGAAATGTTATATTTTCTTCTTTATTATTTAGACTTTATTCACAATTCCAAAAAAGTTCACTCTTTCCCACTAAACTACAGATCATATCCTTCCCTATATTAAAATGTCATTGAATTGGTGGGGTCCATTGAATTTTTAAAATTGAAAAGTACATAAAACCTATGCTCAAGTCTGCCTCCTATCTTTAATCTAATGATGATGCCTACTTTAATTTCTTCGATATAATTTCTCACTATATTTTCCATTTGAAAATTTGAGTGTTTATGAAATTGTTTAAACTTTATATAATAAGTAGTTTTAGTAAATGATAATTTATATTAATTAATTATAATTAATAAATATTGTACATTTCATTTTATTTCTCTCCTATGCTCAAAGTAAAATTTTCGTTCTACTTTTTTTTTGGTGGAACTTTGTTTTCCTCTGATTTTTTTTTCCAAAGGCCATCATTTATTCCAAATGAAGAAAAATAGTCCACAAAGCTCAAATCCCATAAGCCCATATCCACCCGGATTGGGGAACAAAAGAAATAAAAAGGAAACAAAATGGCAAAGAACACTCTAGAAAACTTTGGAAAATGAAGAAGGGGAAAGTTGCACCCAGAAGTTGAACCGTCCATCGGCTCCATAAAATCTTCATGAGCAAGCTAATCTCTATGAAAAATTGGAGCTTCTACAATGAAAGGATTGTTCAATGACCAAGATCCCACATGTGCTGGATTGATTTCACTATATACATCAAAAGCTCTTGCTGATGTCATGTAATCGATTTCATCAAAGACTTCTTCAACACGATGCTGGTAATAAATCATCTCTCAATCTCCATAGATATAACATTATTAACAAATAGGATGACGACTTTAAAGAATATTGATGACCAATTCACTATTTGTTCTTTTCAATAGATTGAGCCAAAAAAGCTAATACCACTGTTAGAAAAGAGGTTCATAGTGGATTAATCATCAAAACATTACAGGTATGATCTATCAAATTTCCCTCTTGATAGGTCTAAATTTTGAACCCAAGCCTGAAACATGAGACTAGTGTTCATCGATATACATTATTAGATTGTATTGATGTTGTTCATGTAGTTGGTTGCTCTAGTAGTATCTTGAATGCCAAAATTAGAATTTTGGCATTTTTTGAATTATGATGTTTGAAATATGACTTTTACTAAAGAGTAAAGTATTGTTTCCTTTTACTGGCACCTCTTGTAGACTACGAAAGATTAAAGTACCTGCAATATATACAACTTAGTTACATAGGCTGCTCACTTATTTCCCTTTCTATAAACATGCTCCGCATAAATACACCCCTTCTTTACTAAACTCTTTATGCACTATATCTCCAAAGAAATACTCCAAGTGAAAGTTGGGGGGGGGGCGATGAATTAAAAATTCTTTAGTCGACTTCCTGTATAGGATAGTTGACTCGCCTACATATTAGTAATTTGAAAAATTGCAAGAATAGAATTAGGGAAAGTAAATGACTCAGAGAATTTTATACTGGTTCAGAACACAAATATGGTGCCTACTTTCAGTCCCCTTGAGTTTCGAGGGCTTCCTTTGGAACATGAAGACAACTTTGGTTGTACAGAGTTTTGAACCTCACAATATGTCTGATATGCAAATTAGAAGTTTTTCTTGACACAACCTCTACTTGTATAACCTACACTCGGATTCTTTCTTTCTATTTTCTTTTTCCAATTGTACACTCAGGAAAAGCTTTATGAAGGATGAAAGAAGTCAATAGTACAAGTTCAAGTGAAGTGCGTCATCTGATCTAATTAAGCTTCGCTGATTCATATACGGTGCTTAGATTTGACCGTTTTAGCTCTAATAGGAAAACCCCAGGGAGTTTCCTTCAATCAAGGAGTAGTATCGTTTCCTTTATTAAGATGACACACGTCCATATTAGATATGTTCACATGTGTTGATGATTTTTGATTTCGTTGATATATATATATCTTTTTATGCCTTGATCAAATCTATTTTCCTTTTCTTCATCGTGTATCTTTATTAGCTGACATCTCTTTGTGGTTTCCTTTCATTCATAGATGAGTATTGATTTGGTTGATTGGTGCATTTATCTTATTTCCTTTTTTATTACCTTTTGATTGATATTATTAGTGAATCTATTCTTTCCTCTAATTGTCTTTAAACTAATGTTGTTATATTGGTCTTTCTTTCTTTATGTTTCTTGATTGGTGCACGTTGCCTGATTTATTGCAATAACATAGAACTTGTCATTTTGCAAAATATTCCAAACCTAACACCAAGTATCTCCCAAACTCCATCCAGTATTTTCTTCATAATTCATGAATCAATTTCTGCCACCACTTGTGTCTTCCCATTATTGAAGCAAAACTCTGTACCTGCTCTAAATCTAATGCTTAAGCTATTAAACTTGTGTCTTCAGCTAATTTCCTAGCTTCAACATTCACCAAATTGACTTCTCAATTCCTTATATAGAAACCAATTGCACTAAGCACCGAGTTATTGTAATTACAACCTCTCTCGTCGTTATTCAAAAGGCATCTCGTGTTGGGTCTCACAATTTTTTGAAATACGTTGCAAATTTAAAACATGATAACGAAAATTATAATCTAAATTTGAATTTGATTCGAGTTGACATCAGCCCAGCATAGATGGAAGACTCATACTATGGCGCCACCTCTATAGTGCATGCATGGCCGCTATAGCGGTGTTGTCAAAATCAGACCCTAGAAAATACAATGTCATTTAATTGTCCTCCTACTTTTATTGGTAAACTAAACAAGGGTTATTCAAAAACCCTCCTAAGCCTCTCTAAGCCTGAGAACAATAGAGGGGAGGGATTTCAGCGCAAAGAGGGGTCAAAACTCATGATTAATTAATGTTTATCTTATGATAATTGTTGGGTGTTATCTTGCGGAAGGTGATTGCAGGTAATAGCTTTTGAGAAAGAAGCATTCGGGATGAAACTGGTTTAGAGTATGTGATGGTTGTTTGCTTCCCGTTTCTGTTATATGTGCTTGATAACTGCATTTGTTAGTATTGTATGCATAGTGTATTTCTATTCATTGTGATTATGACTATAATGTGATTTTTGGTTGGCTCGGTACTACACGTGGTACTAGATATTCCTATAGTTGGATAGGGTACCACGCCTGGTACATACCAAAGTTGACTCGGGTACCACTGATATAAATTACTAATGATTGGCTCAGGTACCATGCTTGGTACATTGATTGTTTGTGTGTGGTTTCCATTAGAGAATCAAGTTTACTTCTTTTTGACATGATAGTTACATGCTGGTCATGAGTGGTTGGGATTTATGTTTAGATGTTGGGATGGTTCTCATATAGATCTGGACTGCATGCTAAACACTTTAGATGATGTCTTAAGGATCTTTGGTGGTCCAGATTACTTGAAAGGAGTGATGAATCAGGTGTGGGTAATTGTTATGTCGGTATGTTGATGCCGAGTTTTGCTTATGCACTAGCTTGCACTGTTCTATCGATCTAGGTGGTCTAAGAGATATCTGATAAGGGGAATTTGAGTCAAGGAGGTTTAGTAAAAATCTTGCTTGTGGTTTACTAAATAAGTCCAGGGCCAGAGTGTTTGCTTGAGAGCTTAAGGGAGAGTACCAGGCCAGCTAACAGAGTTATTAGTGGACTTGGTATCAAGAATGGAAATAGTAAAGCAATCCTGGTGTTGGTAGAATGAGTGGTTCAAAAAGTTTCCATGTGATAGAAGGATTGTGATATGATTTGATATGAGGGGGGAATGGTCTAGATGGTAAAGTTGGCAGCGGAAAAAGATGGGTGACTTGAGATGAAGTGTATGAGCTTAAGAATAGTATTACGTGGTAGTAAGGGTGGTGAATGAAGGATCAGGGTCATAATTATTTGTCCCTAAGTTTCATTTTCTTTGATTGATTGCTTGATATTATGTGGTGGATTCGAGTTAACCAATGATGCCTTCCAATACATATGGTTGTACTGATACTCTTGCTATGCCATTTGGCATAGTCTGATTGCATGATAAGTGATGTTTATTAGGTGAAGACAAAGATGATCTTCGACAGGTTTTAACCCTCTTCCTTTATGGGGGGAGCTATGTCTTTTTAATTTCAAACTTTTTATTATCTTAGTAGCTTTTGTACATGTTTAGACTAGTTCCTTGGAAGGGATCAGTGTATTTCTCAAAACTAATTGTTTTTAATATATTTGGGAGTGTTTCTGTATTTAATAGGGTGTTTAGCTTATATTTTGTTCACTTCCGCATTTTATGTTCTAGTTTGGGGGTAAGAGTTCTCCTATTTAAACATATTAGGTTTTGGACATTAAATAATAATGTTAAAGGTATTATAGTCTTTAATCATTTTACAAGATCAGCTTACTAAGAAATGCTATCGTTTCTACTTTATTATTTAGATTTTATTGACAATTCCAAAAATCTTCACCCTTTCCAATTAAATTACAGGTCATATCCTGCCATATATTTAAAAGTCAATGAATTTGTGGGACCCATTGAACTTCTTAAATTGACAAGTACATAAAACTTGTGGTCAAGTCCCCCCCCCCCCTCCTTTAGTCTAATGATGATGTCTACTCTAATTTCTTCCATTTAGTTTCTCACTATATTTTCCATTTTAAAAATCCGAGTTTTTATCAAATTATTTAAATTTAATATAATTAAATGATTTTAATAAATTATAATTTATATTAATTAATTATTATTAAATAAATGTTATAAAAAAATTTTAATTTGTCTCTTATGCTAAAAGTAAAAAAATAAAAATTTGTTGAACGTATTCTTTTGATTTTTTTCTTCTTCTTTTTTTGCAGAGGCAACCTTTTATTCCGAATGAATAAAAATAGTCCACAAAGTCCAATTCGAATAAGTCCAAGTCCACTTGGATTAGGGAAAAAAACAAATAAAATGACAAAACACTCCAGAAAACATTGAAACTGCAAAAGGGGAAAGTTGCGCCCAAAGGTTACACCGCCCATCTGCTCCATCAAATATTCATGAGAAATCCAATATTTGGGAAAAACTGGAGCTTCTCTATGTGATGATTCTTCAATGACCAAGATCCCACATGTGTTCGGTCAATTTCACTATATACATCAAAAGCTATCACTGATGTCATGTAATTGTTTCCATCAAAGACTTCTTTGACACAATGTTGGTAATAAATCTTCTCTTGATATTTCATTGATATAACTTTACAATAGCTAGGATGACAACTATAAAGAATGTTGAAGAGCAATTCACTATTTTCTCTTTTCAATAGATTCAGCAAAAAAAGTTAATGCCGTTGTTAGAAAAGAGGTTCATAGCGGATTAATCATCAAAGCATTCCAGGTACGAACCATAAAATTTCCCTCTCGATAGATTTAAAGTTTGAACTCAAACCTAAAACATGAGACTACTATTCATCAATATCCATGAGTAGAATATATTGATGTTGTTGATGTAGCTGGTAGCTATAGTATCTTGAACTCCAAGATTAGAATTTTAGCATTTATATATCCTGATGTTTGAAATTGCATTTTATCAAATTATAGAGTATTATTTCCTTCTCCTTTCAATTCTTGTAGACTATGAAAGATTAAAGTACATGCATACTACTCTTGCTATGCCATTTGACATAGTCTGGTTGCATGATCAGTGATGTTTATTAGGTGAAGATGAAGATAATCTCTGACAACTTCTACCCCTTTTCCTTTATGGTGGGAGTTATTTCTATTTAATTTCAAACCTTTTATTCTCTTAGAAGCTACAGTACTTGTTTAGGCTATTCCTTGGAAGAGATCAATGTATTTCTCAAAATTACTTGTTTTTAATATATTTGGGAGTATTTATGTCCTTAATAGGGTGTTTAGCTTATGTTTTGTTCCTTCCACATTTTATTTTCTAGTTTGTGGGTAAGAGTTCTCCTATTTAAACATATTAGTTTTTGGATATTAAATATAAATGTTAAGGGTATTATAGTAAATGCTATCTTTTCTACTTTATTATTTAGACTTTATTAACAATTCCACCCTTTCCAATTAAATTACAAGTCATATCATGTCAGTAAATTTGTGGGGTCCATTGAACTTTTTAAATTGACAAGTACATAAAACTTGTGCTCAAGTCCCCTCCCCCTTTAGTCTAATGATGATGTCTACTCTAATTTATTCCATTTAGTTTCTCACTATATTTTCCATTTTAAGAATCCGAGTTTTTATCAAATTATGTAAATTTAATAGAATTAAATAGTTTTAATAAATCATAATTTATATTAATTATTATTAAATAAATGTTATACATTTTTTTATTTGTCTCTTATGCTAATAGTAAAATTTTCGTTTTACTATTTTTTTTTTTTGTTGAACTATGTATTCTTCTGATTTATTCTGCTTCTTTTTTTTGCAAAGGCCACCTTTTATTCTGAATGAATAAAAATAGTCCACAAAGCCCAATTCGAATAATCCCATGTCCACTTGGATTAGGGAACAAAACAAATAAAAAGGAAACAAAATGACAGAATACTCCAGAAAACTTTGAAAACGCAATAGGGGAAAGCTGCGCTCAGAAGTTACACCGTCCTTCGGCTCCATCAAATCTTCATGAGAAAGCCAACGTCTGGGCAAAACTGGAACTTTTACCATGTGATGATTGTTCAATGACCAAGATCCCACATGTGTTTGGTCGGTTTCACTCTATACATCAAAAGCTCTCACTGATGTCATGTAATCGTTTCCATCAAAGACTTCTTTGACACAATGTTGGTAGTAAATCTTCTCATGATATTTATTGATATAACCTTAGTAACAGCTAGGATGATAACTATTAAGAATGTTGATGACCAATTCACTATTTTCTCTTTTTAATAGATTGAGCCAAAAAAGCTAATACCATTGTTAGAAAAGAGATTCATAGCGGATTAATCATCAAGGTGTTCTAGGTACAATCCATTAAATTTCTCTCTTGATAGATTTAAATTTTGAACTCAAACCTAAAACATGAGACTACTGTTCATCGATATGCATGAGTAGAATATATTGATGTTGTTGATGTGGCTGGTAGCTATAGTATCTTGAATGCCAAAATTAGAATTTTGATATTTTTATATCCTGATGTTTGCAATATGAATTTTACCAAATTGTAGAGTATTCTTTCCTTCTGCTTGCAACTTTTGTAGACTACGAAAGATTAAAGTACCTGCAAAATATACATATAAGTTAGTTAAATAGTCTTCTCACTTATTTTCCTTTCTATAAACATGCTTCACATAAATATGTGCCTTCTTATTAATCTTTTTTTTTTTTGTACTGAATCTCCAAAGACATACTCCAAGTGCATCGCAAACTCCATCCAAGGCCTTCTTCATAATTAATGAATCAATATCTACCACCACTTGAGTCTTCCCATTATTGAAGCAAAACTCTGTACCTACTTTAATTGTTCTTGCTTATGCTATTAAACTTGTGCCTTTAATTAATTTCCTAGATTTAACATACATCAAATTGCCTTCCCACTTCCTTATACATAAACCAATTGCACTAGGCTTTGAGTTTCATTTTGATAGTCCATCACAGTTGCATTTGAAGGTGTCTCTTTGTTTTTTCACCAAACTACCATATTGTGGATGATTAGAGGTATATACTCTTCAAAAAATTGCACTATCAAGGGTTATTGCTTAGGTAGATATTTCAACCATGGATACCTTGTTCTATCTAATACGTAGAGACTCCTGTTTGTTTCAAAAATCAAATTGCTAGCAGTCCTTCTATCATCCTAACTTAATAACATTTCTTTTTCTCCAAACAAGCCACAAAATGAAAGCAAGAATAGCGTTGTGCACTAGTTTTAGCTTAGTTGAGTAATCCACCTCTCACCATCTTTTAATTGTCACTTGAAGCTGTAGCAATGGAATTTGATTCCCAATAGCAGCAATAAGAGTTTTCCACACCCTCATAGTTGTACAGCAAATTAAAAACAAGTTTTGGAATGTTTCAGGTGCATTTTCATTGCAATAACAACACCTCACATCTCTTACTACTTCCACTTTGATAAACTCTTATCCACTATGTAGTCTCATTTTTAACATCTCAATAATGAAAATGAGACCTTAGATAGTTACGACCTTAACCGACCATGAGTGTCACCCACACTAACCCCAGGTGGAAGAACCAACCAACTACTCACAAACAATCTAATATGCAATCACAGTAAGCAATTCGAGAGATTGTAAAAATAGTCTTTAATTAAAACATATTTGTAAATAAGAAAACCATAATCATCAGAAAATGCGGAAGCAACCCCCTAGAAACTGAAAGTCACAGTATCAAACTCTAACTAATAAGGGCATACAACCCCAAAACAAGAAAAATATAAGTCTAGAATGTCCAAGTTTGAACAAATGTAATAAGAAAATAATGAGGAATCCGTAGAAGCACGGAAAAAGTGGCTCACTCTTGGATTCATATAACTAAGGTCTCACAGTTGAGGTCACGAAGCAACAACCTGAATATACCATGTACTCAACAAAGAAAGAGAAAGTGCAATATGAATACACAGCCATAGTGTATCTGTAGGATCATCGACTAGTTCCAGTTATGTAAAATATGGACACAAAACTACAATTTAGTAACACAAATAATACACAATTATAACGCAAGTACAACACAACCCAAACTCCAGTCCTGAACCTGAATTGGTATGCACAAAAACATGAAATATCATAGTACAACAAGCCATCCTGGTTCTCTCACAGAACCTATCATACAAACGTTTAGTGTATCGAGTGTGGTACTTGTTCCAATTGTTATTATATTGGCGTGGTACATGTTCCCATTATAGAGGCGTAGTACCCGTTCGAACTATTATTGTACCGGTGTGGTACCCATTCCAACAAATAAACACACAACACAATCACCACCACAATGAATAACAATCGTCCTTGTACATTCAAGCAACTCATTCATTGCATGCGATTGACAACATCATTTCATTTCACATCTTGTTATTTCCTTTTTTCCCTAATCATATATCATGCATACAATACTAATGAGGCAATTAAAGACCATATATAACATAAACGCGAAAACATAAATGATCACCTACCTTGAAACAAGTCTAAATGCTCCAATAACTTGAGTTTTTCCCTTTTGGAATGCCTTAGCTTGTTCTTGTTCTACGACAATTACAAAATAGAATAATCAATGAACAATGGCCTAATTAAAATGAAATTATTACTTTAATCCTAATCCTAGGGCAATTTCATGATCATTCTACCCAAACCAAGGCTTTTCACAT
This sequence comes from Solanum pinnatisectum, assembly GCA_035578085.1. Lineage (NCBI taxonomy): Eukaryota > Viridiplantae > Streptophyta > Magnoliopsida > Solanales > Solanaceae > Solanum > Solanum pinnatisectum. Next base: position 7,952,998 of record CM069082.1, read on the forward strand.
CATTAATTCAAGTGAAAACCCTCCTCAAGAGTAATACCCTAGATTCTAAGGCTTAATAGTCAAATTATAACTTAGGGAAGTAATTAACTTACCTTTACTGAAGAAATTGGTGGAAAAATACAGAAATTTGCCTAAGCTCAACCCCTAGAGGGTGTTGCCCTCCCTTTTCCCATGCCTCTACCTTTGCCTCTACTTTTGACCTTTGGTTCCCTAGAGTTGGTACTCTGACTCTATTGCATATTGTATCAACCATTTGTGGATAGAAGAAAAAAGGAGGTTAGATACTAATTTGGATTGCCAAATACCAATTGGAATCAAGTTAGAACACGAGGAAAGAAGAAAGAATAGAATTTTCCTAAAGTCTTGTAGCCTCCAGAAAAAAAGTACAGAAGTCTCCATACCATTCTACAAGACTCTACTAGACCTGTTTTGGTACGATGAGATTAAGGAGAGAGCTCAATTAACTACTTACACATAGTCTAATGTGCAGTCAAAATAAGCAGTTACAAAGATTTAAGAAATAGGCTTTAATTAAAACATGTTTGTAAATGAGAAGACCATAGTCATCAACAAATATGGAAGTAACCCCCTAGAAACTGAAAGTCGCAGTACCAAAACTCTAACTATCTAGAAGAAGGGGATACAACCCTAAAATAAGAAAAGCATAAATCTAGAATGTTTGAGTCCGAACAAATTTACTAGGAAAATAATGAAGAATCCATAGCATCCTAGAGGAAGTGGCTCACCCTTGTATTAAGATAACTGAGTTATCACAATTGGGATAGCGAAAAAGCAACCTGAATATGCCATATAGTCAGTAAAGAAAGAGCAAGTGCAGTATCAATACACAATTACAATATACAGGTTGGATCATCAACTAGGTCCATTTATGTAGTATGAATAGGCAACTACAACTTAGGAACGTTAATTATACACAATCATAAAGCAAGTACAAAACATCCCATGATCCAAACCTAACCTTGAATTGTTATACATAATAACAAGAACCATCAAAACACAACAAGCCACTCCAGTTCTCTCATGGAACACATACATACAAACTGTTACTATACCTGCATGGTACCAAATTCCATTGTTAGTGTCCCAACTTGGTACCCATTCCCATTGTTAGTTTACTAGGATGGTACATGTTCCCACTGTACCAGTGGTATCAGTTAAAAATTTTAGCGTACCGGCATTGTACTCGTTCAAACAAAAAACCACACAATACAATCACTAGCACAATGAGCAACAATCACCCTTGTACATATAAGTAACCCATTCATTGGACGCAGTTGAAAGAATCATTTCATTTCACATCATGTTCTTTCCTTTTTCTCCTAATCATATATCATGCATGTTAAACTAACGAGGCACTTAACAAGAACATGTAACACAAATGGTAAAACTTCAGCCGCCACTTACCTCGAAACAAGTCTCAATGCTCTAGAAAACTTGAGTTTACCCTTTTTGGAATACCTTGGCTTGTTCTTGGTCTAGAACAATTACAAAATAACATAATCAATAAACAATGAATCATCTGTGATGTATATATCAATTAAATAGAAATACTTCTTATTAGATAATTTAATCAATAAAACAAATTAATTATATGTCGATCAAGTGTACTTGGTGAGTCGAGCATGAGGCAAAGGTTAGAGAACATGTTCATAAAGGATATGTTAAAAGGTTAAGTGATTTTCTTCGTTATGAGTATTGGGTCTCTCCATAGTATTGGATTAAAGAGGCACAATACTAATTTAGTTTAGGCCATATAACCTCACTAATCCAAGATGGTCTAATACTATGTTGTCGATTATATTGAAGCAAATCACTCAACCGTTTAGCACATTTCTAAGAAAAAGTTAGTATGCCATGGCCTCATGCTCGAGTGACCATGCACACTCATCTGCATATAATTAATTTGGTAAGTTATTGAATGAGATTAAAGTAAGCAGTTCCAATGATTTCAGAAGTAGTCTTTAATTAAAAATTCTTTGTAAGTAAGAAGACCATAGTCATCAACAAATATGGAAGTAACCCCCTACAAACTGAAAGTCGCAGTACCAAAACTTTAACTATCTAGAAGAAGGGGATACAACCCCAAAACTAGAAAAGTATAAGTCTAGAATGTTTGAGTCCGAACAAATTTACTAGGAAAATAATGAAGAATCCATAGCAGCCCAGAGGAAGTAGCTAACCCTTGTATTGAGATAACTGAGGTATCACAGTTGGGATAGCGAAAAAGCAGCCTGAATATGCCATATAGTCAATAAAGAAAGAGCAGGTGCAGTATCAATACACAATCACAATATACATGTTGGATCATCGACTAAGTCCATTTATGTAGTATATATAGGCAACTACAACTTAGGAACGTTAATTATACACAAGTACAAAACATCCCATTCTCCAGTCCTAACCTTGAATTGTTATAAATAATAACAAGAACCATCACAACACAACAAGCCAGTCCAGTTCTCTCATGGAACACATGCATCCAAACTGTTAGTGTACCAGAATGGTATCAAATTCCATTGTTAGTGTCTCAGCTTGGTACCCATTCCAATTTTTAGTTTACTAGTATGGTACATGTTCCCTTTGTACAAGTGGTATCAGTTCAAACTATTAGAGTACCGTCGTTGTACTTGTTCAAACAAACAAGCACACAATACAATCACCAGCACAATGAGCAACAATCACCTTTGTACATATAAGTAACCCATTCATTGGATGCGATTGAAAGAATTATTTCATTTCACATCATGTTCATTCCTTTCCCCCCTAATCATATATCATGCATGCAATACTAACGAGGCACTTAACAAGAACATATAACAAAAATGGAAAAACATCAGACATCACCTACCTCGAAACAAGTCTGAATGCTCTAGAAAACTTGAGTTTCCCCTTTTTGGAATACCTTTGCTTGTTCTTGGTCTAGAACAATTACAAAATAACAAAATCAATAAACAAGAATAAGTTGTGATGTATATATGATTTAAATATAAATACTTCTTATTGGATAACTTAATCAATAAAACAAAATAATTATAAGTAGATCAAGTGTACATGGTGAGTCGAGCATGAGGCAAAGGTTAGAGAACATGTTCATAGAGTATTTGTTAAAAAGTTAAGTGATTTTCTTCAGTACGAGTATTGGGCCTCTCTAGAGTATTGGATTAAAGAGGCACAATACTCATTTAGTTTAGGCCATATATCCTCACGAATACAAGATGGCCTACTACCATGTTGTCGATTATATTGAAGCAAATCACTAAACCTTTTAGTACATTTCTAAGAAAAACTTCTTATACCTTTTCCTCATGCTTGAGTGACCATGCACACTCATCTACATATAATTAATTTGTTAAGTTGTTTAATGAGATTAAAGTAAGCAATTCCAAAGATTTAAGAAGTAGTCTTTAATTAAAACATGTTTGTAAATAAGAAGACCATAGTCATCAACAAATATAGAAGTAGTCCCCTAGAAACTGAAAGTCGCAATACCAAAACTCTAACTATCTAGAATATAGGTATACAACCCCCAAAAAAAAAGCATAATTCTAGAATGTTTGAGTCCGAACAAATGTACTAAGAAAATAATGAAGAATCCATAGCAGCAAAGAGGAAGTGGCTCATCCTTGGATTCAGATAACTGAGGTATTACAGTTGGGATAGGGAAAAAGCAGCCTGAATATGCCATATAGTCAATAAAGAAAGAGCAAGTGTAGTATCAATACACAATCATAATATACATGTTGGATCATCTACTAGGTCCATTTATGTAGTATGAATAGGCAACTATAACTTAGGAATGTTGATTATACAATCATAACACAAGTACAAAACATTCCATGATCATGTCCTAACCTTGAATTGTTATACATAATAACAAGAACCATCACAACACAACAAGCCAGTCTAGTTTTCTCATGGAACACATACATACAAACTGTTAGTGTACCAACATGGTACCAAATTCCTTTATTAGCATCCCAGCTTGGTACCCATTCCCATTGTTAGTTTACCAGCATGGTACATGTTCCCATTATACCAGTGGTATCAGTTCAAACTATAGACATACCGTCATTGTACCTGTTCAAACAAACAAGCAGACAATATAATCACCAGCACAATGACAACAATCACCCTTGGACATATAAGTAACACATTCATTGGATGCGACTAAAACAATCATTTCATTTCACATCATGTTCTTTCCTTTTCCCCCTAATCATATATCATGCATGCTATACTAACGAGACATTTAACAAGAACATATAACACAAACGGGAAAACATCACCAATCACCTACCTCGAAACAAGTTTGCATGCTCTAAAAAACTTGAGTTTACCCTTTTTAGAATACCTTTTCTTGTTCTCGATCTAGAACAATTACAAAATAACATAATCAATAAACAATGAATCATTTGTGATGTATATATCATTTAAATAGAAATACTTCTTATTGGATAACATAATCAATAAAACAAATTAATTATACGTAGATCAAGTGTACATGGTGAGTCGAGCATGAGGCAAAGGTTAGAGAACATGTTCATAAAGGATATGTTAAAAGGTTAAGTGATTTTCTTCGGTATGAGTATTGGACCTCTCCAGAGTATTAGATTAAGGAGGCACAATACTCATTTAGTTTAGGCCATATATCCTCACTAATCCAAGATGGCCCACTTCCATGTTGTCGATTATATTGAAGCAAATCACTAAACCTTTTAGAACATTTCTAAGAAAAAGTTCTTATACCTTTACCTCATGCTCAAGTGACCATGCCCACTCATCTGCATATAATTAAGTTTTTAAGTTGTTTAATGAGATTAAAGTAAGCAGTTCCAAAGATTTAAGAAGTAGTCTTTAATTAAAAACATGTTTGTAAATAAGAAGACCATAGTCATCAACAAATATGGAAGTAACCCCCTACTAACTGGAAGTAGTAGTACCAAAATTCTAACTATCTAGAAGAAGGGGATACAACCCCAGAACAAAAAAGCATAAGTCTAGAATGTTTGAGTCCGAACAAGTTTACTAAGAAAATAATGAAGAATCCATAGCAGCCTAGAGGAAGTGGCTCACCCAAGGATTGAGATAACTGAGGTATCACAGTTGGGATAGCGAAAAAGCAGCCTGAATATGCCATATAGTCAATAAAGAAAGAGCAAGTGCAGTATCAATATACAGTTTGGATCATCGACTAGGTCCATTATGTAATATGAATAGGCAATTACAACTTAGGAACATTAATTATACACAATCATAAAGCAAGCACAAAACATTGCATGCTCCAGACCTAACCTCGAATTATTATATATAATAACAAAAACCATCACAACATAACAAGCACCTCCAGTTCCCTCATGGAACACATATATACAAACTCTTAGTGTACCAGCATGATACCGAATTCCAGTGTTAGTGTCCCAGCTTGGTACCCATTCTCATTGTTAGTTTACTAGTATAGTACATGTTTCCATTGTACCAGTGGTATCAGTTCAAACTATTAGCATACCGGCGTTGTACCCGTTCAAACAAAAAAGCACATAATACAATCACCAGCATAATGAGCAACAATCACCCTTGTACATATAAGTAACCCATTCATTAGATGCGGTTGAAAGAATCATTTCATTTCATTTCACATCATTTTCTTTCCTTTTCCCCTAATCATGTACATGCATGCTATACTAACGAGGCACTTAACAAGAACATATAACACAAATAGGAAAATATCAGTCATCACCTACCTTGAAACAAGTCTGAATGCTCTAAAAAACTTGAGATTACCCTTTTTGGAATACCTTGGCTTGTTCTTGGTCTAGAACAATTACAAAATAACATAATCAATAAACGATGAATCATTTGTGAAGTATATATCATTTAAATAAAAATACTGCTTATTGGATAATTTAATCAATAAAACAAATTAATTATATGTAGATCAAGTGTACATGGTGAATTGAGCATGAGGAAAAGGTTAGAGAACATGTTCATAGAGGACATATTAAATGTTAAGTGATTTTCTTCGATATGAGTATAGGGCCTTTCCAGAGTATTGGATTAAAGAGGCACTACCATGTTGTCGATTATATTGAAGCAAATCACTCAACCTTTTAGCACATTTCTAAGAAAAACTTTGTATACCTTTGCCTTATGCTTGAGTGACCATGCACACTCATCTACATATAATTAATTTGTTAAGATTCTTAATGAGATTAAAGTAAGCAGTTCCAAAGATTTAAGAAGTAGTCTTTAATTAAAACATGTTTGTAAATAAGAAAACCATAGTAATCAACAAATATGGAAGTAACCCCCTACAAACTGAGAGTCGCAGTACCAAAACTCTAACTATCTAGAAGAAAGGGATATAACCCCAAAACAAGAAAAGCATAAGTCTAGAATGTTTGAGTCCAAACAAATTTACAAAGAAAATAATGAAGAATCCATAGCAGCCTAGAGAAAGTGGCTCACCCTTGGATCCAAATAACTGAGGTATCACAGTTGGGATAGCGAAAAAGCAGCCTGAATATGCCATACAGTCAATAAAGAAAGAGCAAGTGCAGTATCAATACACAATTACAATATACAGGTTGGATCATCAACTAGGTCCATTTATGTAGTATGAATAGGCAACTACAACTTAGGAACGTTAATTATACACAATCATAAAGCAAGTACAAAACATCCCATGATCCAAACCTAACCTTGAATTGTTATACATAATAACAAGAACCATCAAAACACAACAAGCCACTCCAGTTCTCTCATGGAACACATACATACAAACTGTTACTATACCTGCATGGTACCAAATTCCATTGTTAGTGTCCCAACTTGGTACCCATTCCCATTGTTAGTTTACTAGGATGGTACATGTTCCCACTGTACCAGTGGTATCAGTTAAAAATTTTAGCGTACCGGCATTGTACTCGTTCAAACAAAAAACCACACAATACAATCACTAGCACAATGAGCAACAATCACCCTTGTACATATAAGTAACCCATTCATTGGACGCAGTTGAAAGAATCATTTCATTTCACATCATGTTCTTTCCTTTTTCTCCTAATCATATATCATGCATGTTAAACTAACGAGGCACTTAACAAGAACATGTAACACAAATGGTAAAACTTCAGCCGCCACTTACCTCGAAACAAGTCTCAATGCTCTAGAAAACTTGAGTTTACCCTTTTTGGAATACCTTGGCTTGTTCTTGGTCTAGAACAATTACAAAATAACATAATCAATAAACAATGAATCATCTGTGATGTATATATCAATTAAATAGAAATACTTCTTATTAGATAATTTAATCAATAAAACAAATTAATTATATGTCGATCAAGTGTACTTGGTGAGTCGAGCATGAGGCAAAGGTTAGAGAACATGTTCATAAAGGATATGTTAAAAGGTTAAGTGATTTTCTTCGTTATGAGTATTGGGTCTCTCCATAGTATTGGATTAAAGAGGCACAATACTAATTTAGTTTAGGCCATATAACCTCACTAATCCAAGATGGTCTAATACTATGTTGTCGATTATATTGAAGCAAATCACTCAACCGTTTAGCACATTTCTAAGAAAAATTAAGTATGCCATGGACTCATTCTCGAGTGACCATGCACACTCATCCGCATATAATTAATTTGGTAAGTTATTGAATGAGATTAAAGTAAGCGCCCAATGATTTCAGAAGTAGTCTTTAATTAAAAATTCTTTGTAAGTAAGAAGACCATAGTCATCAACAAATATGGAAGTAACCCCCTACAAACTGAAAGTCGCAGTACCAAAACTTTAACTATCTAGAAGAAGGGGATACAACCCCAAAACTAGAAAAGTATAAGTCTAGAATGTTTGAGTCCGAACAAATTTACTAGGAAAATAATGAAGAATCCATAGCAGCCCAGAGGAAGTAGCTAACCCTTGTATTGAGATAACTGAGGTATCACAGTTGGGATAGCGAAAAAGCAGCCTGAATATGCCATATAGTCAATAAAGAAAGAGCAGGTGCAGTATCAATACACAATCACAATATACAGGTTGGATCATCGACTAGGTCCATTTATGTAGTATATATAGGCAACTACAACTTAGGAACGTTAATTATACACAAGTACAAAACATCCCATTCTCCAGTCCTAACCTTGAATTGTTATAAATAATAACAAGAACCATCACAACACAACAAGCCAGTCCAGTTCTCTCATGGAACACATGCATCCAAACTGTTAGTGTACCAGAATGGTATCAAATTCCATTGTTAGTGTCTCAGCTTGGTACCCATTCCAATTTTTAGTTTACTAGTATGGTACATGTTCCCTTTGTACAAGTGGTATCAGTTCAAACTATTAGAGTACCGTCGTTGTACTTGTTCAAACAAACAAGCACACAATACAATCACCAGCACAATGAGCAACAATCACCTTTGTACATATAAGTAACCCATTCATTGGATGCGATTGAAAGAATTATTTCATTTCACATCATGTTCATTCCTTTCCCCCCTAATCATATATCATGCATGCAATACTAACGAGGCACTTAACAAGAACATATAACAAAAATGGAAAAACATCAGACATCACCTACCTCGAAACAAGTCTGAATGCTCTAGAAAACTTGAGTTTCCCCTTTTTGGAATACCTTTGCTTGTTCTTGGTCTAGAACAATTACAAAATAACATAATCAATAAACAGTGGATCATTTGTGATGTATTTATCATTTGAATAGTAATACTTCTTTTTGGATAATTTAATCAATATAACAAATTAATTATATGTAGATCAAGTGTACATGGTGAGTCAAGCATGAGGCAAAGGTTTGAGAACATGTTCATAGAGGATATGTTAAAAGTTTATGTGATTTTCTTCGGTATGAGTATTGAGCCTCTCCAGAGTATTGGATTAAAGAGGCACAATACTCATTTAGTTTAGGCCATATATACTCACTAATCCAAGATGCCCTACTACCATTTTCTCGATTATATTGAAGCAAATCACTCAACCTTTTAGCACATTTCTAATAAAAAGTTCTTGTACCTTTGCCTCATGCTCTAGTGACCATGAACACTCATTTGCATATGATTAATCTGTTAAGTTGGTTAAATGATCCAATAAGGAGTGTTTCTCTTTAAGTAATATATATATATATATATATATATATATATATGTGTGTGTGTGTGTGTGTGTGTGTGTGAAATAGACACCTGAATATGCCCAGTACTCAATAACGAAAGAGAAAGTACAGTATCAGTACACAATCATAATATACTGGTAGGTTTATCGGTTAGGTCCATTTCTGTGAAATATGAATAGGAAATTACAACTTAGGAACGTTAACTATACACAATCATAACGCAAGTACAAAACATCCCATACTCCCGGTCCATACCTTGAATTGTAATACATAAGAACAAGAACCATCACAACACAACAAGCCACTCTGATTGTCTCAAGGAACACCCACATACAAATTGTTAGTGAACCAGCATGGTACCAAATTCCATTGTTAGTGTCCTAGCTTAGTACCCCTTCCCATTGTTAGTTTACCAGTATGGTACACGTTTGCATTTCGCCAGTGGTACCGATTCTAAATATTGAAGTACCGGCGTGTTACCCGTTCTAACAAACAAGCACTCAATACAATCACCACCACCAGTGAGCAAGAATCACCCTTGTACATATAAGTAACCCCTTCATTGGATGCGATTGAAAACATCATTTCATTTCACATCATGTTCTTTCCTTTTCCCCCTAATCTTATGTCATGCATGTTATACTAACGAGGCACTTAGCAAGAACATATAACACAAAAGGGAAAACATCAACCATCACCTACCTTGAAACAAGTTTTGAATGCTCTAAAAAATAGAGTCTACCCTTTTTGTAATACCTTGGCTTGTTCTTGGTCTTCAATAATTACAAAATAACATAATCAATAAACAATGAATCATTTGTGATATATATCATTAAAATAGAAATACTTCTTATTGGATAGTTTAATCAATAAAACAAATTAATTATATGTAGATGAAGTGTACATGGTGAGTCGAGCATGAGGCAATGGCTCGAGAACATGTTTATAGAGGAAATGTTAAAAGGCTAAGTGATTTTCTTCGGTATGAGTATTGGGCCTCTCCAGAGTATTGGATTAAAGAGGCACAATACTTATTTAGTTTAGGCCATATATCCTCACTAATCCAAGAGGCCTATTACCATGTTCTCGATCAAATTGAAGAAAATCACTCAACCTTTTAGCACATTTCTAAGAAAATGATCTTGTACCTTTGCCTCATGCTCGAGTGACCACGCACACTTCATCTGTAGATAATTAATTTGTTAAGTTGTTTAAATAATCCAATAAGGAATCTTTATCTATATATTGTTGGGATAGCGAAACAGTCGCTTGAATACGCCATGTAATCAATAACCAAAGAGAAAGTACAGTATCAATACACAATCATAATATACTGGTAGATTCATCGGCTAGGTCCATTTATGTGAAATATGAATAGACAACTAAAACTTAGGAACGTTAATTATACACAATCATAATGCAGGTACAAAACATCCCATACTCCTGGTCAGTACCTTGACTGGTTAAACATAATAACAAAAACCATCACAACACAACAAGCCACTCTGGTTGTCTTATGGAACCCCCACATACAAATTGTTAGTGAACTAGCGTGGTACCAAATTCCATGGTTAGTTTCCTAGCTTGGTACCCTTTCCCATTGTTAGTTTACCAATATCGTACACGTTCCCATTCTACCAGTGGTACCAATTCTAACTATTAAAGTACCGACGTGGTACCCGTTCCAATCAACAAGCCCTCAGTATAATTACCACCACCAATGAGTAAGAATCACCCTTGTACATATAACTAACCCCTTCATTGGATGCAATTAAAAATATCATTTCATTTCACATCATGTTCTATTCTTTTCCCCCTAATCATATATCAAGTATGCTGTACTAACGAGGCACTTAACAAGAACATATAACACAAACGGGAAAACATCAACCATCACCTACCTCGAAATAAGTCTGAATGCTCTAGAAAAGTTGAGTTTACCTTTTTTGGAATACCTTGGGTTGTTCTTGGTCTAGAGCAATTACAAAATAACATAATCAATAAACAATGAATCATTTGTGATATATCTATCATTTAAATAGAAACACTTCTTATTGGATAATTTAATCAATAAAACAAATTAATTATATGTAGATGAAGTGTACATGGTGAATCGAGCATGAGGCAAAGGTTCGAGAACATGTTTATAGAGAATATGCTAAAAGGTTAAGTGATTTTCTTTGGTATGAGTATTGGGCCTCTCCAGAGTATTGAATTAAAGAGGCACAATACTCATTTGGTTTAGGACATATATCTTCACTAATCCGATATGGCCCACTACCATGTTCTCGATCATATTGAACTAAATCACTCAACCTTGTAGCACATTTCTAAGAAAATGTTCTTGTATCTTTGCCTCATGCTCGAGTGACCATGCACACTTCATCTACATATTATTAATTTGTTAAGTTGTTTAAATGATCCAATAAGAAGTGTTTCTCTTTAAGCAATATATATATATATATATATATATATATATATATATATATATATTGTTGGGATAGCGAAACAACCACCTGAATATGCGATGTAGTCAATAACGAAAGAGGAAGTACAAAATCAATACACAATCATAATTTACTGGTAGATTTATTGGCTAGGTCCATTTATGTGAAATATGAATAGGCAACTACAACTTAGGAACGTTAATTATACACAATCATAATGCAAGTATAAAACATCCCATACTGTTGGTCCTCACCTTGAATTGTTATACATAATAACAAAAACCATCACAACACAACAAGCCACTCTGGTTGTCTTATGGAACCCCCACATACAAATTGTTAGTGAACTAGTATGGTATCAAAGTCCATTGTTAGTGTCCCAGCTTGGTACCCCTTCCCATTGTTAGTTTACCAGCATGATACGTTCCCATTCTACCAGTGGTACCCGTTCCAATAAACAAGCCCTCAATACAATCACTACCACCAATGAGCAAGAATCACCCTTGTACATATAAGTAGCCCCTTCATTGGATGCGATTGCAAACATCATTTCATTTCACATCATGTTCTTTCTTTTCCGCCTAATCATATATCATACATGTTGTACTAAAGAGGCACTTAACAAGAACATATAAGACAAACGGGAAAACATCAACCATCACCTACCTCGAAACAAGTCTGAATGCTCTAGAAAACCTGAGTTTACCTTTTATGGAATACCTTGGCTTGTTCTTGGTCTAGAGCAATTACAAAATAACATAATCAATAAACAATGAATCATTTATGATGTATATATCATTTAAATAGAAATACTTCTTATTGGATAATTTAATCAATAAAACAAATTAATTATATGTAGATGAAGTGTACATGGTGATTTGAGCATGAGGCAAAGGTTTGAGAACATGTTTATAGAGAATATGTTAAAAGGTTAAGTAAATTTCTTTGGTATGAGTATTGGGCCTCTCCAAAGTATTAGATTAAAAAGGCACAATACTCATTTGGTTTAGGCCATATATCTTCACTAATCCAAGATGGCCCACTACCATGTTCTTGATTATATTGAACCTAATCACACAACCTTTTAGCACATTTCTAAGAAATTGTTCTTGTACCTTTGTCTCATGCTCTCGAGTGACTATGCACACTTCATCTGCAGATAATTAATTTGTTAAGTTGTTTAAATGATCCAATAAGGAGTGTTTCTCTTTAAGTAATATATATATATATATATATATATATATATATATATATATTGTTGGGATAGAGAAACAACCGCCTGAATATGCCTTGTAGTCAATAACGAAAGAGCAAGTGCAGTATCAATACAAAATCACAATATATTGGTAGGTTCATCGGCTAGGTCCGTTTATGTGAAATATGAATAGGCAACTACAACTTAGGAACGTTAATTATACACAATCATAACTCAAGTAAAAAATATGTCCTCACCTTGAATTGTTATACATAATAACAAGAAACATCACAACACAACAATCCACTCTGGTTCTCTCATGGAACCCACATATACAAATTGTTAGTGTACTAGCGTGGTACCAAATTCCATTTTTAGTGTCCCAGCTTGGTACCTGTTCCCATTGTTAGTTTACGAGCAGGGTACCTGTTCCCATTGTACCAGTGGTACCGGTTCTAACTACTAAAGTACGGGCATGGTACCCGTTCCAACAAACAAGTACTCAATACAATCACCACCACCAATGAGTAAGAATCACCCTTGTACATATAAGTAACCCCTTCATCGGATGCGATTGAAAACATCATTTCATTTCACATCATGTTCTTTCCTTCCCTCTAATAATATATCATGCATGTTGTCCTAACGAGGTAGTTAACAAGAATATATAACACAAAAGGGAAAACATCAACCATCACCTACCTTGAAACAAGTTTTGAATGCTCTAAAAAATAGAGTTTTCCCTTTTTGGAATACCTTACCTTGTTCTTGGTCTTCAATAATTACAAAATAACATAATCAATAAACAATGGATAGTTTGTGCGGTATATATTGTTTAAATAGAAATACGTCTTATTGGATAATTTAATCTATAAAAAAAAAATTAGTTATATGTAGATGAAGTGTACATGGTGAGTCGAGCATGAGGCAAAGGTTCGAGAACATATTTATAGAGAATACGTTAAAAGGTTAAGTGATTTTCTTCGGTATGCTCAAGAACATGGTAATAGGAAATCTTAGATTAGTAATGATAAATAGCCTACACTAAATTAGTATTGGGCCTCTCAAGAGTATTGGATTATATAGGTACAATACTCATTTAGTTTAGGGCATATATCCTCACTAACCCAATATGGCCTATTACCAAGTTCTCGATCATATTAAAGAAAATCACTCAACCTTTTAGAACATTTCTAAAATGTTCATGTACCTTTGCCTCATGCTCGAAAGGATAGCGAAACAGCCACCTAATATGCCATGTAGTAAATAAAGAAAGAGAAAGTGCAATATCAATACACAATCATAATATACTGGTAGGATCATCGACTAGGTCCATTTATGTGAAATATGAATAAGCATCTACAACTTAGGAACATTAATTATGCACAATCATAATGCTAGTACAAAACATCACATTCAGCAAGTCCTTACCTTGAATTTTTATACATAATGACAAGAAGCATCACAACACAACAAGCCACTCCGGTTCATTCATAGAATCGTCACATACAAACTATTAGTATACCAGCGTTGTACTGAATTCCATTTTTAGTGTCCCAGCTTAGTACCCATTCCCATTATTAGTTTACCAGCATGGTACACGTTCCCCTTGTACCAGTGGTACCCATTCTAACTATTAACGTACCGGCGTGGTACCCGTTCCAACAAACAAGGACATAATACTATCACCACCACAAATTTGTAACAATCACCCATGTACAATCATTGGATGTGATTGAAAACATTGTTTCATTCCACATCATGTTCTTCCCCGTAATCATATATCATGCATGTTGTACTAATGAGGCAGTTATCAAGAACATACAACGGGAAAATATCAATCATCACCTACCTCGAAATAAGTCTGAATGCTCTAAAAACTTGAGTTTTCCCTTTTGGAATACCTTGGCTTGTTCTTGGTCTACAACAATTACAAAATAACATAATCAATAAACAGTGGATCATTTGTGATGTATATATTGTTCAAATAGAAATACTTTTTTTATGGATAATTTAATCAATAAAACAAATTAATTATATGTAGATGAAGTGTACATGGTGAGTCGAGCATGAGGCAAAGGTTCGAGAACATGTTTATAGAGTATATGTGAAAAGGTTAAGTGATTTCTTCGATATGCTCGAGAACATGGTAATAGGCCATCTTGGATTAGTAAGGATAAATGGCCTACACTAAAAAAGAATTGGGCCTCACCAGAGTATTGGATTAAACAGACACAATACTCATTTAGTTTAGGCCATATTTCATCAGTAATCCAAGATGACCTATTACCATGTTCTCAATCATATTGAAGAAAATCACTAAACATTTTAGCACATTTCTAAGAAAATGTTCTTGTACCTTTGCCTCATGCTCGACTGACCATGCACACTTCATTTGCATATAATTAATTTTTAAAATTGTTAAATGTTTCAATAAGAAGTGTTTCTCTTTAAACTATATATATATATACACACACACACTATATTAGAAGTGTCAATATGAAATGGGAATCAACATGTGTGCTTAATGACAATTTATTATTGTTTAGGGGTATTTTAGACTTTTTGGTTGGACCAAATTGTGTCGTTTACCCTAATATTTGAAGAGCAACCACATCACTGCATTTGCCCTTTGTATCCTTTCTCTACCAATATCTCCATTCTTCTTTCTCTCTCGATCATGGAACCTGCTATTTATCATCTTGATTTTTTTTTCTCCATTTTTTGGGCTTTATCAGATGTGCGTAAACAATTGTTTCATTAGCTGGCACTCATCGTCTTGCTAGCAGAGAAATTAAAGAGAGCAAAGTTATTGTCTTCAATTAACTTATAGTTTTATGTGCAGATTTCTTCTTCTTTCTACTTAATTTCAGGAGAATAAAATTTGATTCTATCCTCTGTTTAATTTAATTTTTAGGAATGAATCACTCTTGCGTGTGGCACCCACAACTAGCTCCATTCTCATCTTACATGGAAGTTTCAATTTTGGGCGAGGTAACTGATACTTCCAAACTTACACCTCAATTAAGAGGTATAAACGGTCAAAGTCAATTTATAGAACTCAACGTGAGTTAAGGTCGATCCCACAGAGAATTTCTTTACAAAAATGATTTCACTATCGCGTTTACCCAAATATCATTATTATTTCCTAAAGAAAAAAGTTACGGAATGTAAAATGGGTTTAGCTATAAAGCACTAGTAACCAAGGTTGTTAACTAAGATCTAATTTAACAATTAACAAAATATCAATTCTAAAGTTGTTTCGATAATTAAATGAAACTAGGATTGTGTTCCCCATAACGTGGCATCTAATGTTCTTCCGTAGTTGAGTTTCAGGCAATTTGTCTCTACAAAATACAGGCGAGCTAAATATATCTGATACTTCTCAATCTAATCAGATAATTTTCACTCAAGTCCTCTCGGTCCCAGAGTGTTACAAGTTTTACCCTCGCTTACAATAGTGTTAAAGTTCTTTTCTCTCAAAGTCGAACTTTGACTCTATTTCTTCAGGTTAATTTAGCATTTTTCCTAACTATCATTTTTCTCTCAAAAAATGATAGATACAGGCTCACTCTAATGCGTGCACTCATCAGAATACATGAATAACGAAAGTTAAATTATAATTTGCAAATATAAATCAACTTTCACTCGTTTTACGAAATTACACTTAGATTTACGTCATACGTCCCACACTCCCAGTTGTGGTATTTAGAAACTCATGATTTCACGTAAACATACAAAAGTATATAATGAAAACATGACAAGAAAATACTTACGAAAATAAGCAAATCGATAAGCACTTTGATAATTCAAAAATCGAAAATCCAACTTCCAAACTTGATTCGATGTTAATGTGAAAACCAAAAGCAAAGAATAATTCAAACTTCGTTCTTCGTTCTAGATAAGATGAGATAAAACTAAAAAATGACCTAATTAATTCAAATAAAATGTTTCAAAAGAGTCCTACTCGAAGTAGGACTAATCTGTTGCGCAGCTTCACGACTGCCTCCACGATCCGTCAAGGGCTTCACGGTCCATGAAGCCCTTCATGGTCTTCACTTGAACTCATCCAAAATAGGTTTTTCAAGGCCTATCCACTGGATCATCACCACGGGCACCACCACGACTCATGATAATGACCACGGTCCGTGTAGTTGTCCGTGGTCTTCACTTGACCAATTCCCTCTTCAACTTTACAATGCCCATTCACTGGATCATTACCACAAACACCACCATGACTCGTGACAATGACCACAATCCGTATAGTTTTCCGTGGTCTTCACTTGACCAATTCCATCTTCAACTTTTCATTGCCCATTCATTGGATCCTCTCCACGACTCTCACCACGTACCATTGTGAGGACCACAGCCTGTGAGGTTGTCCATGATCTTCACTTGGTTCAATCATCTTTCAGCTCCTCCAACCCTAAGCACTGGTTCAACTCTACAAGCAGGTCCACGATCAGTAGTGAAGACCACAGCCCGTGAGGTCGTCCGTGGTCTTTACTTTCTTCAATTCACTTTCACTAAATTTTCTTCTTTTCTATCTTCTTTCATGTCCACCTGTTTCACCTGTATAAACACTACTAAACACATCATATCCACATAACTACACCCGATTTTAGTACTAATTCTTAGTTTTCAAGCATCAAATGTGCTTAGATTTCGCGACACATCAACATCCTCAACTTAGAACTATTACTTGTCCTCAAGTGATGAGAAAAAAATAATACATTCAGCAGCCAAACATTCAAAATCTTTTTGACACTATGCAGTACCAATCTCAATCACAAATTATATCCAAAATCATCAATCTAACATGCAAGGATCAATATATGACATCCCATTACTCACAGTCGGCCATGCTTATGTATGTGTACTATCAGCTAACACAATCTACTATCAAATTCAATCACTGTGTCCTCACACCAAAGAATTCCCTCACTCATGATAATTGGGACTCAGTTCTATGCTCGCACTCTCAAAGAACTTCTAACATTAACAACAAAAGACCATAGGATTGCCCTTGCTTTCTACGCTCTATCTTTCAAACACCCAGAATACGATCATTGTAGGACTTTATTGGCCTGTAACATAGGCTCAAGCTAGGGAATGGATATTTGGGTTTGTGAGTGACTAATCCCTTGGTTCTCCAAAGTTTCATATGCACGCAACTCTTTCTGAGCGATTCCCTCATTTTCTTCATTTCAGTACATCCCAGCCGCCATTATTTTCTTTTTCTTTTCTTCTTTTTCTTTTCTTTTCTCTTTTTTTTAATTTATCCATTCAGCTAACTGGTTGAACCTTCTTTTTCACTTCTTTTTGCTCAGGTTGCAATCACCCTCAACTTAGGCTTTTGGCCTAAGTTGTGACATCATATCTTCGGAAACCCAAGGATATGATATTTAATGAGTAAGAAAAAAAATGATTTTCAGTCTCAAATTGGGTTCAAGTGATAAGTTTTTTATTTGGTTGTTTTATTTTTGGCTTGCTAATGGCTTAGCAAAAATGGCCTACTGATCCTGTCCTATCCGGTTATTCTTAGATTTAAGCAAGACTACTCGGGCAAGTTCTAGTTTCTGCTCTTAGCGTTAGACTTCGAGCAAACCTCTCACACACACATGACACAGGACTACATTCTCTAGTTTCTTGGTTCACTAATTTATTTCCAGATTAGCAATTTTGAAAATGTGAATACCTAAGATGTCATCTAAAGAGCCTAACAGTCAAATTTCAGATTCAGGCTATCATGTCAAACATAACTAGCAGCTGCACAACTCAACACCAAAAACTTCACAATTTTCTCAAAAACACAGGGATCACAAACAAACATAGAGTCAACCTCCATTCATTCTAATAGATAAAATGGCAGGTTGCTCACCACCCCCTCCCCAAACAAAAGGACTTTGGCCTCAAAGTCAATAAAGAAAAACAAAACAGGGCTGTGAGGAGGGGTCATATCTTCGACGCTTTAGGCGCTGATAGTTGGATCAGTGTCGGCACCCATATCAACGGGTGTATTTTCAGAACCCAGCTTTGGATCAGGTTGGCTACCACTGACTGGGATAGGTGCTCCTCTACTAGAAGTGCCAGGTAACACCGCATCTCACTATTGTTGTGTAAATGTTTCTTCTTCTCTTGTCCTTCTTCTCAAAGCCCTGCGGGCTTTCTTTTGTTGTCTTCTTTCCTTCTTAGTTAGGTCGGCATACAGATCATCATTAGACTCTTCGGCTTTGTGTTTTCTCTTGCCGGACTTACTCTTGGGTAGTTCACCCCAGAAATCGTCAAGTGATTGAGTAGAGGGTGTCTGACTTAGCAATTGCATCAAGGACTCTGGCATGACCAGAGTGGGCACCTGTACTAGATTTTCAGCCAGTTTAGAAACTTGAGCTCGTATCTCGGCCAATTGTGTGTTGAAATCTTCAGTGTTGACTGACCCGGCAGCCTACAATCGATCCTAGACAAGGATCTCCAAACTATACATCCTATCTTTTAAGATAGCTAACTTCTTCTACATCTCATGTTTTATCTTCTTCTCCCCAGCTAACACATCTCGCTCTATTCGCTAAGGAATCTAGTCAACTAAGGTCCTAATTTGGTGCTGATCTGCAACCAATTTCTCAAGAAATAGAATAGGAATAGTGACAAAGGTACTTGGAGCTTGTGAATCTGAAGCTGGTGGTGGTGGTGCCTCTGTAGATTGTTGTGATGACTCCCCCTGCTTTGGCCCTCTATCCGCATGTGGGATGTCAATTCGCCAAAGAACCCACAGCTCCAGATTTTGCACTAAAGAGATGGTTAGCGACATCTTTGATTTTAGAGGCCTGGGTGAGCCTAAATGTCTCACCTCATCTATCAACTAGCTTGTTTGGGGGAATGTTTGCTTGTCGACACAATTTCCCTATCAGACAGGGAAATGGAAGTCTGGCCCTTTCATTTAGTGCCCTGTCTGTCATCTCAGTTGCTATTATCCGCCCCACATTTACTGGGTAACCAGCCATGAGGCAAGCTACCAAAGAAGCCAGTGAAGGATACAAGGTATTTTCATTACCGGTATGTCTCAATTGTGCACGGACAACAGCCCACCAAACCTTGGCTGGAAAAGACTGTGAAGCTTTAGTGATGAGTGTTGGCGTTCCTGTAACCCAAGTTGCATTCTCCCCCTCTAATGAAAGTTGCCTCGCGATCCAGCGCAATACCCGCTCTCGGGAACTCTGAACCTCCATATCAGTTTCACTGGTGACCACATTATGTTTTCCCTCAAAAAGGTCAACTAAAGTTGGTGTTATGTATTCTGGGCCATGCAGCATCCTGTTGATAGTAGTCTTGGAGATATCTATCGATTTGCCCCGAACCATGATTGAGTTGAGTGGACCCCAGGTATTGGCAATGTCTTTCTTCCCTCGTTTAGTTGTCTCAGTTTCTGCAACAAAGTTCATCAATGTGGCTGCATAACCAGAACTACTACCTTCCTCTTCAGATTGGGAACGAGTGTTTTGGAGAATTGCCCTCTGTGTCTGGGATCTAGTAGATTGAGGTGAGTGCTCCTCAATGTGGTATTTATCTGCACCTCATAACTACTAGATTCTAAAGCATTACCACCTTCCGATTGTGACGTGGTAGGTGAGGAATGTTTGGTTGCGTTCTTTCTTCGGGGAACCATTGTACCTGAATAATGCAAAAACCCATTAAAACACAAATCATTAAAATGACACACTATCGGGTACTCAGACTTCCCCTATGTAATTACAACGTGGCGCCTTGCCTTAAGAATGCCGTCACCCAATCTATCATTGGGAAGGGCTATGAAATCAAAATATAGAAAAGAAATAAAAATACATAAATAAAACTAAAATAAAATAATATTATTTTTTATACGGAAGCTCACATGGGCCTGGTGAGTACCACGGTCTGTGAAACCTCTCATGGACTTAAGACAGAATCAGTGTGCAACAGAGGTTGAACCAAGTATTGTTCAAGGACAGTTACATGGCCTGTGGAGTGAACCACGGTCCGCGATAATGCTCGTGAACATATCCAGTTGATGTATGGACTGTTTAAGTGTGGTCCACGAATGGTTTCACGGCTCGTGGTGGCTTCCATTGTCCGTGAAGCCTATCGTGGTCTTACACTTAGCCAATTCAGTCATTGTATCCCTCAACTTTGCTATAGGACAGGCTACACCCATTTTTAGCACAGGATCACAAAGGCCTTTGGTGTCCCCTTTAGTCAAGAATTGGAGCCTCACAATCACTAGCCAATATGTTTTTCTCTCATGCCTTTCTTCATTCATGGTTCGATATTCTGGTGTCCTAGGCGTAGAGGAATCACACCAATACATCCCAAATTTGGTGGTTAAACTCTACTGCGGTGACAATACTATAGGGGAGGTCCTGCGGAAAAATAGCTCGACGCTAGGATGATAAAAAGCTTAACACCTCTCATTCTTATTACTTTTTCTATATGAAAAAGAAAAAAAATGAAAAATAAAAAGGTCATTTTATTCAAAACCCCAATTGTGACATCCTTTCTCTCCCACTGTGACTACTAACTCCACTAATATTCATCAAGCAAAATGCAAACAAGAACAATACTCATCCAATACGCACATACCCTTATACAAATGATTTCGATTCCTCACTCTCCATAATTTACATTGTACCAATACACATGGTTATGCTTGCTTATATGCAATATGGACTCAACTTCACACTAATGTCAAAATGGAACACTAATTTCTCCCAATTTCATCATACCCATACACAAGAATCATCAAATTTACCCAATTCACACTAACCCACAATAATTCAATACCAACCAAGATAGTTCATCACAAATCATGCTAAACTCGACTACATCGAAGTAAATCTAACTTGTTTTTAGACAAGATCAAACTTATAACAAGTTATAAAAGGACTTACTTGGAAGTAATGGAAAATTTCGCCCAAAAAAAGTGAGATGAACTTTGACTTGAAGTTCTTGACAAACTAATTACTAGGGTTTCGATTCTCTGATGAATGGGGACTTTATGGATAATGAAAACCTTTTTATGAA
The DNA here is from genome assembly GCA_035578085.1 of Solanum pinnatisectum. Lineage (NCBI taxonomy): Eukaryota > Viridiplantae > Streptophyta > Magnoliopsida > Solanales > Solanaceae > Solanum > Solanum pinnatisectum. The sequence continues at coordinate 7,974,847 of CM069082.1, forward strand.
GTTGATAACCGTTATGGAAGAGAGAAAATAGGAGGAAAAGGTGACCCTTGGTTCGATTTAATGTCAAAAATCAAAAGCTAAGAATAATTCAAACTTCGTTCTTCGTTCCAAATAAGATGAGAAAAAACTAAAAAACGACCTAATTAATTCAAATAGAATGTTTCAAAAGAGTCCTACTCAAAGTAGGACCAATCTGTCACGCAGCTTGACGACTGCCTCCACGATCCGTCAAGGGCTTCACGGTCCGTGAATCCCTTTGTGGTCTTCACTTGCACTCATCCAAAATAGGTTCTTCAAGGCCTATCCACTGGATCATCACCACGGACACCACCACGACTCGTGACAATGAACACGGTCCGTGTAGTTGTCTGTGGTCTTCACTTGACCAATTCCCTCTTAAACTTTACAATGCCCATTCACTGGATCATTACCACAAACACCACCACGACTCGTGACAATGACCACGGTCTGTATAGTTGTTTGTGGTCTTCACTTGACCAATTCCATCTTCAACTTTTCATTGCCCATTCACTGGATCCTCTTCACGACTCTCACCACAGACCGTTGTGAGGACCACGGCCCGTGAGGTCGTCTGTGGTCTTCACTTGGTTCAATCACCTTTTAGCTCCTCCAACCCTAAGCACTGGTTCAACTCTACGAGTAGCTCCACGATCAGTAGTGAAGATCACGGCCCATGAGGTCGTCCGTGGTCTTTACTTTCTTCAATTCACTTTCATTGAATTTTCTTCTTTTTTATCTTCTTTCACGTCCACCTGCTTCACCTATACAAACACTACCAAACACATCATAACCACATAACTACACCCGATTTTAGTACTAATTCTTTGTTTTCAAGCCTCAAATGTGTCAAGAATTCGTGGCAATTGAGGACTGCCCATTAAGTATCATTAGAATTGTAAAGTCTAATTAATTTTGTAGCAACAACTCATTAAGTATCTAGAAATGTTAAGCTCCACGTACAAAAAATTCATTACTATTATTTAATATAATAGAGATAACAGAGATATATGTAGAAAAATTTCAATCTTTAATGATCAAGCGATACAAAGTGCACTGAAAAACTTTTCTTGAGCTTTGTAAAGGAGCTAAAGAAAAAAATCATAGGCTTAATCCTCTTTTTATTGTGTTTAATGATTTAGCACTTAGTCATACATAGCTTAAAGTGTTAGCAAATGTGTTCAATGATAGGCTGATGGCAACAACCTGTGAAATTCAAAAATTTGATAATTTCAATATATAAAAAACTTTTAGGTGAACTAACTTCTTTAATAAATTTATGTAATATGAACCTATGTTGATAAAAATAAATTGGTGAATTTCTCTGTTATTTCGTTTCGAGATTCACTTGACAATTTGAGAAAGTAAAAAGAGTTAATTTATCTATCTTCTATATTGATTGAGATATTAATTGTTTTGGATCAGTCTTATCAAATAATAGTTACTAAGTTTCTCTATGATGAGCACAGGAGCAACACAAATTTCTTATGTCATTCTCTTCTTGAACTAGACATTTGAGTAGTTATAAATTATATATAAATGATGAGGAGGACCTACGAAGGGAAAAATGAACCACCGCTCTCGTAGTTTTTCGATATTACTGAAGTGTATTTTTGTCTCATAGAGTTGTTGAGTTATTGAACATCATTGAAGTTATAAAGATTATAGAAGTGCATAGAACTAACTAAAAATAATTATTATATCACTAATCTAAGTTAAATGGTTTAAGAGTAGACATTTAACACTAAACAAAAAAAGCTACATCTCCCAGTTTGATTTATAGTGTTGTAATGATTTCTTTCCTTCTTAAAGACTATTACTGCATTTGAAACTACTAGAAGCAAATCTGAAAGAATAAAGCATCTTACTATATTTATTGGAGTAGACTGAGCTTCTTAATTCAAGCAAATCTCCTACATGATAATGAAAATGTATGCTTAGAATGATACTTTGTGCCTAGAGAAAGCTAAAACTATTATTTAGTGAAGTAATGAAATTTGCATCTGGTAATATTCACATACATGTACAGTTGATTTCTATAGTGCATTTTCTAAGAGTACTTGAATTTAAATGGGTGACAAATATTGGAAATTGTTGAAATTATGAAATTGCAATACTGACTTTTAGTTAACAGTATTAACACATTTAGTATCTATTTTGAATTAGGTAAGCTAAGTCCATAAAAATTTTACTAGAGAAATTTTTTATGACATCATGTAAAATAATATGTACCTTTTTGGTGCATTTGTATGTAAAATACTTTTGAAAAGAAAAGTATTGACACCCTCAGAGCTTTGGTTTTGTGGTAAGGGGGCAACACAGAATGTATGGGTAAGGCACAAGTCATAAATTCAAACCCAACTTCTGACTTAAGCCTTATGTTTAAGTGGGAGCAGGTAGAAGGGACATGCTTTCCTGAGTTTCAAAGCTATTTTTAACTGGGTTGAACCCACCACGGATTTCTCGGTTATAAAAAAATATGGCTATTAACATCTAGGTCATGTTTTCTTGACCTTTAAGAATCATTGTGCTATTTTGTTCTCAGATGTCATATTATTTAAAAGTTCTTTGCATGATAAGATCTATTTCTGCTGCAGCAAGCAGCTCGTGCTTTTGAAGGGTTAAAACAGTCAAGTTCACTAAAATATGTCATTAAACCCTTGAGCAATTCTGTTGTTAAGCATAATTTGCTTGCTCACAAGGACAAAGATATCCGACTTCTGGTTGGCATCTGCTTCTGCGGAATTGTCCGTGTGCTGGCACCAAAACCTAAATTTACTGATGCAGTGTCTAGGGTAAAGTTTGACTTTATGCAGTTGTTTCTATTATATGGTGTTGTCCATGCTACCTTCATCTTTACCCCTCTCCCTGTTCGTAATTGGTAGTAGTTGTAATACTGTCGTTGTGATTGCTGATTTTCTAAATTTGTAACAGGATATATTTGGACTTCTTCTTCTCAGAGCCTGAGAATAATTACTTCAGCATGAGGGTACAACTGTTAGAAACTGAGGTTTTGTTTGCTAATGCTAGATATTGGAGTTGGTTAAAAAAATGTTCAACAACTTTTTCTTGGGACTGAAATGACATATTACTCTTTATGTTACTATCGACTTTAAATTGTGACCCGACAGGAAACGATCATTAAGATTTCATGTTCATCTGTTTTTGCACAACATACACTTATTTACTGTGTAGTGTAAAGATTTTCTATTGGACTATGATTTATAATATTGACAGATCAATTTACCATAATCATTCTACGAAAGTGCAGGTACGTCGAGTATAAGCACCCTATAAGTGATTTGTTCAAAGGTTTTGCTACCAATTAGATCTTCCGAATTTACAATATCTAAATTAATTTACAATCCTTAAGCATTTAAAGAACGTGAACATGCCTAAACTGATATTGTTCTTTGGAATTATGACCAATGAAAAAATCTAGAGATCTTCCTTAAAAACATGACCACAAATTGAACAATAGTTTTTTAATAGGGAAGAATATAGAAAAGGAAGTACTGCAACACAATTCGAATTGACTTTTAAAACAAAGAATAAATAGTGAATGTGGCCGGTCATGATTTTTCCGGTGGGATGAGAGATGAAGTCGGTGAGATTTAGTGATGAAAAAGATATAATTATTAGAGATTTCTAATAATTAATTAGAGGTTAATTAGTGTAAAATATAGTTAACGTACAAAAGAAAAGTTAATTAATAAAGAAAACAAAACAAAAATGATATAAAAAATTATAATTTCTGACATGGCGCTGATGTGGCAGCGAGTGTGATACACCACACATTATGAGAGTGGTATTACACGTTTCAGGGTGATATTAACTTCACTTTTAAGTAGTAAAGGTGTGTAATTGGTCGTGTTTAAGCGTGTAACTGACTTTTTGGGACAACTTCAAGGGCGAATCTATGTCTTTTCCATTGTAAAATAATTTTTCTATCATTTTACATTTTAAAAATATATATTAAAATTTGACTTTAGACTACCAATAATTTTAATTATTTTCATTATATATGTGATTTTATGTAGGTTCAAACTTATTTTTAACTTTTTACATGCTATAAGAGTGATAAGAACATTATTTATCAAGATAATTTCTATAAAGCTACCAAAATATTCAAGATAATGGTTCAATAAAAAATAATACAGTTTCTTACATGTTTCCCAATTGACCTCTAAAAAATAAATTTTTAAGTCACTATCCTATTAAATCAATACAACTTAATGAAAAAAGAATTTATTTTTATGAATTTTATTTTTAGTATAAAACTTAACTAGAAAAAGAAAATATTAAAAAAGTTATACACAGGGCGGGGTGGAGATGATTGAAAATGAAAAAAATTTGTTATGCGGAACGGAGCGAACTAAAAATTTTGTGGGTTAAGCTCACCCCACCCCCACCCCGCACCGCCCCATTGGCATCCCTATAGGTAGGTGCATTTCTTGAGCATAAAACTTGAGTAGAGGAAACCTAAGAAGGGAGTCAACCATCATTCCTACTTCATTCCTTTCTTTGAACATTCTTTCTCTCTCATCTAACCTTTCTATTGCTCCAAAGTTATGATCCCTTTCTTTTAAAATACGTACAATCTCTTTCACAACTCAAAACATATATAAACCCCAACTCCCACAATGCATAACTAATATTAATGCATGAGCACCATCTTCTCTACTAATTATTCATATAATGAAATATTTTTTCAACATCTTCGTCTTGTGGATTTTGTTAGTAACGCTCGATAAATGTTTAACCACGGAGGGTCTAGGCGTGAATTGGGGGACGCGAGCAAGTCATCCACTTCCACCGGATATTGTAGTGAAGTTGTTAAAAGAGAACGGATTCAATAAAGTGAAGTTATTTGAAGCGGATCCAGGAGTGTTGAAGGCGTTGGGTAGATCAGGTGTTCAAGTTATGGTTGGGATACCTAATGACATGTTGGCACCATTGTCCGCTAGTGTTCGTGCTGCTGAACAATGGGTGCAACAAAATGTTTCATCATTTATTTCTAAGAATGGGGTCGATATCAGGTTTGTTCATTAGATTACATTAATTCGACATTTTAATGCCCACCTGTGTAGTCCTATAGATTTACTCGTTGTTGATTGGAAGTTGGAAACTAATATTCAAAAGAATGATTGCTTAGTTACAGTTGTATGAATTATTTTTTGATAAGGACAAAATCAGGGAAAACCTCTGAAGTTATTTCAATATTGAAAAGACTTTCATAAAAATTCTCGTAAAATTGAGAATGAAGTTTTCTATGACCTAGATTTAAATGCTCAAGTGAACTTTTTGTATGTCGTATATCTACTTTTCTCATCGCGAATCCACAAGAGATTTGTACTATATAATATAATTTTCTTTATTCATTTCTTGTCGAATCTGAAAAAATGCATGATGAAAAATAAATTATTTCATATTGAAATAGTGAGGAACTTCCTAATTATTCTATATGAAATGAAAATACTTTTATTTTCCTTTCGCAACAAATATAAGTGGAAAAAATAGTGATTTTTTTGGTAACGTAAATATATATATATCAATTTATTTGCTTGAGATTAAAGCATTGATATGTATAGTATTTTTTTTTAAAAGAAAAATAAATAGATTGTGTTGATCAATCATAAAGATAGATGACCTGCAAATAGAAGAAGAGAATATATTGTAAGTACCATATATGTTCCTATCTTCAATATTGTTAATTGTAAATTACACGAGATTATAATTTCAGCAGCACAAAATATGTAGGTGAGCTTACTTATAAACTAAGGTATTTATGGATGGAATAATATCGATCTGTTTAAGGTGATGTCTCGTTAGGTGATTATGCATACCTTTCTTTTTGACATGTGGATATATAGTATGTCATCAAATAAACTCTTACCTTCAAAATAATATGGATGTATATATGTAAACTGGAAAATATTTTTTTATTATTAAATATAATTTAATTTATTATAATAACCCACTCTATTATTTACTCATTTATTCTGTTTCAATTTATATGACGTACTTATTTTTAGTCTGTTCCAAAAAGATAGATATTTTTTTATTTGACAAATATTTAATGGTACTATCAACATTTTACTCAAGTTGGATCCACTTATTTGCAAAAAGTTGATAAAATAAACAATGCTCTTCTATTTAAAAATTCATTTATTTTAAGAATGATTTTGGAATATTATAAATATTTTCCATATTTCTTAAGGTTCATGTTTAGTCAAACTACACCACATACATTAAAATCGAGAAACTACTATTTTTTATTTAAAAAATATCAATATAATTAAGAGTTTATGTTATGCATTGACTAGGTAAAAATATATTGTAATTATTATCAACTAAAAGTATTACACATAACTTTATTATATAATAGTAATTTTAATTGTAACCTAAAATAAATGATATATAACCTTTGTTTACGTTAGAAATAGAAAATTTTGTCTTCGCTTTTTGCATATACTTAAATCGATCAACGAATGCTACTACAAAATAGAATTTATTAGTAACCTTAATTTATCAAGGAATAGGAGGGGAAGGAAAAGAAATGAACTTTTTTAGAGTGTGATTTAACATTTTTACATGTTGTGAAATTATATTTTTTGTGTTCCTTAATTAATTGAGAAATCAACTTAGGTACTTTATACTACTCTGTTAATTGACATGGTGAACAAGAATAGTCCAAGACAAGTCTATATAATCATATCACCATAGTATTTCTTCTCCATACACGACTAAAATTTAATTAGTACAATATTCTATTTATCTTCACAAGTAGGGCTCGTGAGTCCGTTCTTTTCCGACCTTATTAAGCAATTACTCCCTCCGTCCCATTTTATGTGGCACCATTTCCTTTTTGATCAGTCCCAAAAAGAATGTCACATTATATGGTAAGTATTTAAATGTACAATTCTTCTTTTACCCTTGTTGGTCCCACTTAATCTTAAAGATAGTACTCCAATACATTTATGAGGAGAAAAAAAAGTTGACTATTTTTTGAAGGGATAATTTGATAAACATTTCAAAATCTTCATTTATTTCTTAAACTCCGTGTCCGATCAAATGTTGCCACATAAAATGAGACTAAGAGAGTATAAAATTGTTTACTTTCTTCTTACTATTTTATACTAATACATTTTTTATTGTCTCTCAGGTACGTTGCGGTGGGAAATGAGCCTTTTTTGAAAGACTACAAAGACACATTCCTTAACACAACATATCCGGCCCTCCAAAATGTGCAAGCAGCTCTTATCAAAGCAGGGCTTGGTCGACAAGTGAAGGTTACGATTCCAATTAATGCTGATGTGTATCAAACGGACACTGGAGTCCCCTCCGGTGGAAATTTTAGATCAGACATTCATGGTCTCATGATGAATATCGTCAAATTCCTAAGTGATAACGGAGGTCCTCTCACCATTAACATCTACCCATTCCTTAGCCTCTACGCAGATCCTCATTTCCCAATTGATTTCGCCTTTTTCTCAGGAACTTCATCTCCTGTTATTGATGGTTCCATCTCGTACACTAATGTATTCGAAGCTAATTATGATACTCTTGTTTGGGCTCTAGAGAAAAATGGATTCGGGTCGTTGCCTATAATTGTAGGAGAGATTGGTTGGCCAACTGACGGAGATTCCAATGCAAATATCGAGTATGCTAAGAAGTTCAATCAAGGTCTACTAGACCGAATTAGTCGTGGCATAGGTACCCCTAAACGTCCTACACCACCAGATATTTACCTTTTCGGGCTTGTGGACGAAGACACCAAGAGCATCCAACCAGGTAATTTTGAGAGACATTGGGGAGTTTTTTACTATGATGGAGCTATCAAGTACCAACTCAACTTAGGTAACAACCAAAGTTTGAAAGCAGCAAAAGGCGTTAGATATTTAGCTAGGAAATGGTGTGTGATGGCCCCTGATGCTAATGTTATGGACCCTAACTTACCAGACAGCATCAACTATGCTTGTAGTTATGCAGATTGCACTAGTCTTGGATATGGTTCATCATGTGGTGGACTGGATGTTAAGAGCAATGCTTCGTATGCGTTTAATATGTACTACCAAACTATGAATCAACAGAAGGGGTCATGTGAAAGGTTTCACAATTTATCGGTCATTACAACGATTGATCCATCTCCTTCCTCTTCTAGTTTGGGCCGAAGCTCTTCTAATTGTCGATTTGAGATCATGATTGATGTGGGAAGGCACGAGACGAGGGTAAATCCAGGAACTTCTTCAGCTACAAAGATCAAACATTTTTCTCTTGTTTTATTGGTACTAGTATTCATGTTGCACTACTAAAGTGCGTGTATCTACCTTAGCTTATGGGATACTCATTTAAAAGTTACATGTACAGTGATGTGATCTCTTGTTCTCTTCTACAAGAAATAATATCTCAAGTTTTATGTATTTACATATTGGTTATATGTAATTTGGTTAGAACTATAGACAAACTTTATAGTAAGAAAGAGTACACCTTAAATCCGACATTATTATGATCCGATTGAACTTTTATTAATGAAAGCATAAGGAAGAAATTTGAAGGTGAAAGACAAATAGTTTCCCTGACATAGCTAGTGGATCTACCTAAGTCAGAATTTAAGGTTCTTGTCTTGACATGTTATAAGGATATCAATTTTTCGTTGTGGGAGCAAGACATCGAATTTCATGTTATAGCTCACATGGTCTATGTCGGTTAATGTAAATATTCCACAAAATGAACTAAGTGATTCTTAAAGATTTTATGAAGCTTTCATGATGATTTTAAGATGCATTGATCATATTCATGATTTATGATGTCTCTTTAAAGGTTTTACTATGCTTAGCTTGGTCATGCACATCATGTTTTTAATTATGTCCTCTTATCATCATGTTTCATGTTTTATTGCATTTCCCTCATACTTAGTACATTCCAAGTACTAATGCATATTTGTGCGTACATTGTTTCACTAATGTAGGGCTTGACGACTCCTCTCCCTCCGTTTGTGGCTAGTGACCACGTAGAGATTTCGAAGACTTCGTGAGTCCTCATGTTTCGAGGACGATGTCACCTTTATTTCTTTCTTATGTCATAATGTTTTCGGATGTTGTATGTAGTGTACGGGTTACGTCCCGACCAATACTTATGATATAATAGATGGCTTGTCAAGACTATGTTAGACTTTTGCTTTCAAATGTCAAACTCATTTTCTTTCTTAATATGAAGTGCTTTACTTTTGCCTATTACTATATGTATATGTATGTCAATTGACTTGTGTAGGGCATTTTGGGGTCTTATACACCATGTAACGTCCAGGGTGTACTTTGGATCGTGATAAACACGGGATAGAAGGAATAGCTCACCCTGAAATCTGATGTGCTAGAGACTGGCTAGAGCTGGGGATGAGTCAAATCTATGGTACACTCATTGCACTCCATAAAAGGAAAACAAAGAAAAACACAAGTAGGGATCAGTACAGGAAACATGTACTAAGTAGATATATCGTCCGACTCAAAATAGAAAACCAATATGCATAAAGTAATAACATGAACTCAACTATAGAACTTAGCAGCTAGCAAACAACAAGCAACATGAACAAGTGGCAACAACAATGAAGCAACTACGTAATTAGTCACAATATCAAGAGCATACATGAGGACTCATGCCTCCACATCACGCTCTTTTGGGGAATGAATTTTTTTAAATGAGTATATTAAGTTATTTTAATATGTTTTCCTTTAATGTTACCGTGCCGGAACATGATGCCTGATCTAATAATATCGTGTTGGCTAATGGCACCCGATCTAAATATATTTTTTCGGCTTGTGGCACCCGATCCAACAATATAGTTGATTTATCATTCTTTATCATCTATTTTCACTTCCTTAACAATATTTCAGTCTTCTTTATTCAAGACATACTTCAATAGAACAAGTTCAAGATTATGGATTTCACGGCCTTGAGATTACAGACAAATCACAACACATGAATCATCCAAACCACAACAACTAAGTACATAGCAAATATCATAGCATTACAATTTGACTATCAATCAATATGAAGAGTCTCTCTATCACATAAAACCATAACTTATCTCCACCGAAGAACTAAAATCAAACAAGCTAATTCCCTAATGCTTTTCCTTTCCTCAATGCTTCAGAATGTTTCCAATCTATCAAGTATGCATAATTCATAAGTAAACAAGTCTATAGACACTCATATTACTATACGTCTAGCCTAGACCCAAAAACTCACCCAAATCTATAATCAATTTCCTAAAGTTCAAGCTTAAGAGTAAGTCTCAATTCCTCCAATTATTACAACTTTAATGATATTTAAATCATACAATACACCTAATATTTAATTACCTATCTCAAACTTATGGTCTATGCCGATTAATAATAAATATTCCACAAAATAAACTAAGTCATTCTTAAAGGTTTTATGTTTCATGATGATTTTAAGATGCATTGATCATATTCGTGATTTATGATGTCTCTTTAAAGGTTTTACTATGCTTAGCTTGGTCATGCACATCATGTTTTTAATTATTTCCTCTTATGACCATGTTTCATGTTTTATTGCATTTCCCTCATACTAAGTATATTTCAAGTATAATACATATTTGTGCCTACATTGTTTCACTAATGTTGGGCTTGAAGACTCCTCGCCCTCCGTTTGTGGCTAGTGACCACCTAGAGATTTCGAAGACTTGGCGAGTCATCATGTTCTGAGGACGATGTCGTCTTTATTGCTTTCTTATGTCTTAATGTTTTCAAATGTTGTATATGGTGTACGGATTACGTCCCGACCACTCCTTATGATGTAATAGATGGTTTGTCAAGACTATGTTAGACTTTCGCTTTCAAATGTCAAACTCGTTTTCTTTCTTAATATGAAGTTCTTTACTTTTGCCTATTACTATGTGTATATGTATGTCAATTGGCTCGTGCAGGGCCTCTTGGGGGTCTTATACGTCACGTCACGTCCAGGGTGTACTTTGGGTCATGATAAACACAGGATAGAAATGAATAGCTCACCCTGAAATCTGATGTGCTAGAGACTGGCTAGAGTTGTGGGTGAGTCGAAGTCTATGGTACACTCGTTGCACTCCATAAAAGGAAAACAAAGAAAAACACAAGTAAGGGTCAATACAGGGAAACATGTACTGAGTAGATAGTCCGACTCAAAATAGAAAACCAATATGCATAAAGTAATAACTTGAACTCAACTATAGCACTTAGCGGCTAGCAAGCAAAAAGCAAGGTGAACAAGTGGCAACAACAACGAAGCAAGTACGTAATTAGTCACAATTTCAAAAACACACATGAGGACTCATGCCTCCACACCACGCTCTTTTGGGGAATGAGTTTTTTTAAATGAGTATATTAAGTTATTTAAATATGTTTTCCTTTAATGTTACCATGCCAGAACATGACACTCGATCTAATAATATCGTGCTGGCTCATGGCACCCGATCTAAATATATTTTGTCGGCTCGTGACACCCGATCCAACACTATAGTTGATTCATCATTCTTTATTATCTCTTTTCACGTTCTTAACAACATTTCAGTAAGCCTTTTTTATTCAAGACATCACTTTAATAGAACAAGTTCAAGATTATGAATTTCACGGCCTTGAGATTACAGACCAATCACAACAACACATGAATCATCCAAACCACAACAACTAAGTACATAAGAAATATCATAGCATTACATAATGACTATCAATCAATATTAAGAGTCTTTCTATCACATAAAATCATAACCTACCTCCAGCAAAGAACTGAAATCAAGCAAGCTAATTCCCTAATGTTTTTCCTTTCCTCAAGGCTTCAGAATGTTTCCAATCTATCAAATATGCATAATTCATAAGTAAACGGGTCTATAGGCACCCACATTACTATATGTCTAGCCTAGGCCCAAAAACTTACCCAAATCTATAATCAATTTCCTAAAGTTCAAGCCTAAGGGTAAATCTCAATTCCTCCAATTATCACAACTTTAATGGTATTTAAATTATACAATATACCTAATATTTAATTACCTATCTCAATATATCAAAACTTAATTAATAATATGATAACAAAATAATAATATTAAAAATTGAAGGAGACAAAAGTTGGTCTCCCCAAAAGTCAATCAGTAATCACGCTATAATCATTGTACTTCTGATTCCTTTTTTTTCTTTCTCAATTCTAGCAATATATTAATAATATACTCTAATCATATATTCATTTGCAAGAAGTAAGGCTTGATTATATTTTTCTTCTACCTGAATGTGTAGTCAGTTCTTGTTGTCGATGCCTCAATCAGGTTTGTTTAGCAACACTTCATTTTTTCCATTTTTTCCTTCTTTACACATGGGTCATGTGGTAAGGGTATTAAATAAATTATGAACTTGGTCCATTAGTCATCAACTAATAAAAATTAATTATTTAATAAATATTCGTCAACTAAATAGTCATAGTTAAACGAATAGTTCAAAATACTCATTTAAAATTTAAAGGAAGAGTCAAAACAATTCTGTTGCTCATAACGACCTAACAAATTGTTACATTAGATATCAATTACCCACCGTTCGTCCCGAACGGTCAAAAGAAATGCGAGGATAAGAACGGGTACATGACTCGACAAAAAGATGTGGATATCTTTCGTGCATATCAGCCTCAGTCACCCAAGTGGACTCTTCAACGAGATGATTCTTCCACTGGACTTTTACAGATGCAATCTCTTATGACCTTAACTTGCGAACCTCCCTATCTAGAATAGCTACAAGCTCCTCCTCATACGACATATTCTGATCAAGCAGGACCGAATTCCAACGAATAATGTAGTTTCCATCACCATGATATTTCTTCAACATAGACACATGACATCGTGTGCACTCCTGATAACCCTGGAGGCAAAGCTAATTCATTAGCCACCTCTCTCACACGGTTAAGAACTTCAAATGGCCCAATATACCTCTGACTAAGTTTACCTCACTTACCAACCTTATAACACCCTTCATGGGTGAAACCTTTAGCAATACTTGCTCCCCCTCCATAAATTCCAAGTCCATGACCTTCTGATCTGCATACTCCTTCTGCCTGCTCTAAGCTGCTAGAAGTTTTTCTTGAATAAATTTCACCTTTCTAATGATTTCCTTAAAAGATCAGTACCCCAAGGTCTCACCTCAAATGTATCAAACCAACCTAAGAGAGACCTACATCTTCTCTCATACAATGCCTCAATGGGGCTATATCAATACTCGAGTTATAACTATTGTTATATGAAAACTCTGCCAAGGGTAAGAATTGATACCAATGACCACCAAAATATATCATGCACGCACAAAGCATGTCACGTCCCGAACCTACACCCTAGACATGGCCAACACTCGAGAACCATTGTTGGTCCCCAAGCGAACCTTTGACATGACTGAATACTCAGTGGAAGACTTACTCAACAACATAATGACTCAAATACAAGAATTTACTCATAGGATCTCAATAATAGACCAAACCAATAGAGGTCTGAAAGTATAAAATTAAATATAAATGATTTACTTCAAGTCTCAAAACATCACAAGAGAAGATAGGGAAAAGACTCCTCAAAACTACTATCTATGAAGCCTCTAATAACTATGATGGAAGTTGAGACAAAACCCACGACATCCTAACAACTGAAAAGTAAATGTGGAACCCTCCAGAAGCAAGGAGGCTCACCAAAGCTAATTCAAACTGCAAGTGGTATCAACGGAGTGCCTGTTGATGACCTGAACACCTGTATCTGCATCATGAAATGATGCAAGCCAAATGGCGTTAGTACATTAAATGTATGAGCATGTAAAGGGAAAAATGGAACATAATAATAAGCTTGAAGTGATAAAAATGTAGCACTTTGGTCTCGGAAATAGCTAAATTTAGAAAGAACTAAATTGAAATTGGTACAAGTTGCACTTCAATTGTAGGTTTTGGATCAACTTCAAATGACTATAGCATTCAGTACATGATGAGTTAGGTGACCCATAAGGTATAAAATGAAAGATCTTTGAATCCTCTTTCCAACGCCGCCAAGTTTGTTAAATTCCGAATTGGATGAAGGAGATTTGTCCGTTTGAGTGCAGCCTGTCGTTTTAAACCCCATTTCAAGACCTATAAAAGAGAATTAAGCCCTAAAACATTCATTCTCCTAAAATCAATAGACTTAGAAAGAAAATAAGAGAAAGAGGCGACAATTTTCTCTCTGAAACAAGCAGAGCTCTCCTTAAAGTTCAACCCCAAAATCCAAAGGATTTCTCCATAGTTTTCGTCATTGGGTATGTGGGATTTCACTAGTGGGTTCCTTTCACCCATTAGGTCCCTATAATTCAATCTGTTCTTCAGCTTCTCCATGAATTGTTCAGACCTAGAGTTCCTAAATCTTAGGGATTCATTGTAATTCAGTTGTTATATTGTCTATGATATTAATTACATATTTCTTAGAGAATTAGTGTAGTCCCATGTACAAAACTCAGAAACCCTACCTTGTGTTAATTATCCATATTTCATGAATTCTAGTTGTTAGGCAGATTAGTCAGACAATCATGCTTCAGAATTCGAAAGTCATATTTTCAGTATATGTATGATGCATTCTCAAATAATGATCAATATTTTGAGCTATCAAATATTACAGTTGCATTTTTTATCTTTTTATTCAGTTGGAAGTAAACTTAGCACTAAGCGGACAAAGGGATGAAGGCTCACCCGTCAATTAGGCTGAGACCTGTAGTAGCAACCCTTGAGTCCCAAAACTACAGCGCCACCGTAAGTTCTAAAGGGCTCACCCGTCAGATTAGGCTTGACATCCTTGTCCCTTGTGGACATTAGTTAGTGGATCCACATCAGACTTGTTCATACCTTTGGCAAGGTATGAACACCCTTCCATCCAGGGTTACAAGTTGTTCCCATAGTTAGCTCAGCTTGGGGTTTGTCGGTTAATAGTATCTCCCACCGTCAGATTCATGTTGCATTGACCATGTATTCAATATTTATTTATTTCAGTATTCAGTTAAGCATTTCATATCTTCATGATTAGTACTTCTTCATTGCTTCCAACTCAACTTTTAGTTATGCTTCATTATATCTATTTCCATATTCAGTTTTCATATTGTTAAGCTTAGCACATATCCCATATGTTCAATACATTCAATGTACTGACGCATACTTTTGTGCTACATCATTATATGATGTAGGTTCAAAAACTCAGCATCCAAATCACGCTTAGCTTGACTTCTGGTCCGTACTCAGCAACTTCAATGGTGAGTCCTCATAGTTTGAGGACGATAAACATGCTTTACTTTTCAGTATTTCCTTTTTCAGTTTCAGACTTATTAGAGTTAGTTGGGGGCATGTCCCAACAACTTAGATCAATTAAAGGCTTTCATACATAGATTAGATTCAGCTTGAGTTGTTAGTTTTCAGTCATCACTATACTCTTCAAGTATAATATATATATTCAGATATTTTGGGTTTCTCCCCACTTCAAATATTAAAGTGTTTTTAGCTTCTGTGCAGTGCATGTTTTAATTGAACTTGTATAGATATGCCATGCCATGGGTTAGCTTGGGATCACTTGTGACACTAAGCACCGTGTTGCGTCTAGAGGGTAGCCTCGGGGCATGACACGGACAATACAAATTTAAAGTCATGCGGCCAACAATAATAATTTGATGATTTAAATCATTTTTATGGACATTTTGTGACTTTAAGATTTCGTTCAATTTTCAACTTAAAGATTTGACTCAAATTAGGATAGTTGTGCAACTCATCAGATTTGCCTCCAAAATGAAGAGATTTAACTTAAATATTAGCTTGAAGTTGAATATTTTCATGAAATACAATATAAACGTGTGTCAATGAGCATTTCAATTTGAAGATTTAGCTCAAAGTTGATGAACTTTACAACTTGCAGTTTAGGCTCGTATGTTGGAGATCATTTTGGCTTAAAGAGTTTGCTTGGATTTGTTGAGCTTTGAAACTTAAAGAATTTGCTTGAATTGAATGAGCTTCATGACTAAAGACTTAGCAGCTTGAATTTGATGAGATTTATGATATGCATTTTAGGCTCATGCATCAAGCAACATTTTGACTTGAAGACTTGTCTCGAATTTGATGAGCTTTGTAACTTGAAGACTTAGCTTGAATTTGATGAGCTTTATTACATGGATTGTAAGATCGTGCATTGAGAAACATTACAACTTGAAGACTTTGCTCGAATTTGATGAGCTCTGTAATTTGAAGACTTGGCTCTAATTTGATGAGCTTTGTTCCTTGAAGACTTTATCCGAATTTGAAGAGTCTCATGACTTGAAGACTTATCTTGAATATGGGGAGATTTATGTCTTGAAGACTTAGGATCGAATTTGAGGAGTTTTAATACTTGAAAACTTAGCTCAAATTTGATGAGCTTTGAAAGTAGAAGACTTTGTTCAAATTTGATGAGCTTTATGACATGCATTTTAGGCTCGTGTGTCGATGAGCATTTGTCTTGAAGATTTATCTCGAATTTGGGGAGCTTTGAAACTTGAAGACTTTGCTCAAATTTGATGTGCTTTGTGACATGCATTTTAGGCTCGTGCATCGAGGAACATTATAACTTACATAGACTCTTCAATTTAAGTTCCAAATGAAAGTGTGTCCTCATCCTCAATATCATGTATATTTTTTATGAGGCTCAAAGTCTAGTAGCCCTTGACCTATACTTGTAGCCATACTCAGTTCCACATCATGAACACGATTTGGTACTTCTTTAAACGTTTTAGGTGATATGTCTCGCAATATGTAACAAAGATCCCAGTGCATAACTTAGATGTATATTTTGATTCTGATAGATTCACTAAGACGATCTTTGTAGTTAAAGCTCAAGCTCTTTTAGTGGTTGATGAAGTCATAGATTGCTTATCATTCCTTTGGCAGACATTAGTAAGCTCTATCATACTCACAATACGTCTTGTGCTATAGAAACACTTAAGAAATTGTTGTTCCATCTACTTCCAACTATCGATTGAACTAGATTCAAGTTTTATGTATCAATCAAAAACATTTCCTTTGAGAGATCAAACAAACTGTTTAACAAGATAATCACCGTATGTTTCAACATTATTGAAAGTTTCAGAAAAATGTGCTACATGTTGTTTTGGATTTCTCTTGTCGTCAAACTGTTGCAACTTAGAAGGTTGATAACTATCAATCTTTTTCATGTAGAACTTTACACAAGTTAGAGAATATTTGGACTCAGATTTCTCTTTGATGACCTCTATAATAAAGTCATTTGATTGGTCATCAGGGACCAGACCTACATTATGCACTTGAAACTCTTTTATCGTTGTTTCTTGTTTTGCGAAGGATAATATTTTGTCTTGTGTTTTATGAAGTTCCGCAAAAAATTGAGTAGATTCTCATTTCTCCATACTCTTTATTATATTTTTCAACTTGATAATTTGGCTTCTTAACCTTTGACGTATTTTGATAGGTCTTCAATTGCTTTCGTCAAATTTGCAAGTCATTCTTATTGTGGAAGTTTCGATCACCATCGCTTGCAAGACCATCATAGAGGATGACGTATAGGTGGAACATCACTTGGATAGTACTAGGATTGAGAAGTGACACGAGGGAAGATCTTAGCAAATCTAGTGCTCAAGACATCATCATCTTTCGGCATGAAGGGATCGTTAGACTAATGATGCTATTCTTGTGACAGTCTTAATCGATTCAAAGTAATTTCTACCACATCAGCGATGTTGTTCCCTTGTTCTAGAACATACGAAGAGGATATTCCTTCTTCAAGAGAAGGTAAATAAAAAAACATGAGATAACTTTGACGATGCTTGAAGCATTTGTTGTCTAGTATTTCAGCTATACTTAAGCTTTGAAGAGAGAATTCAGATCCAATAGGTTTTGCGGATGTAAATTTCAAGTTGACCTTTTTGGAAGCCATTACAGTGTTTTTGAACTTTGACTTTTGAAGAGAAGAGATGAGAGGTAAAGATTGTCCCATTAGGTGTGCCAATTTGTAAGCGACTAAGTTTCGTTCCTAAAAAACAATAATCAAGAAAGGAAAGCAGCGACAAATAATTATATGTATATTTCAATAATTTATGCAAAGGTACAATTTTTATAAAATCTAATAAAAAAGACGTAATCTTTTGATTCTTCTCCTTACGATCATCAACTTAAGAGCTTTGCTTTGTTCTTCAATCGATGAAATACTTGTTGAAACTTCACCATGAATGTGGAGCCAAACTATCACAATTGCGGAGATATGAGAACTTGTGGCTCACAACTTGGAGACGAAACTTCTTTGTATGCGAAAGACTTGCGAATTACTATTGAACAACAAAACTTTTCTATGTATTTTTGTTTTGTTCTTTTCCTTCTGGTCTTAGGAAGACCCATTATATAGTTGTGAGATAGAATTTTGGGGGTATTTTGATCTTTAGGTAATTTTAGAGATTCTTGGGTTTGAAGAACACGATTTAAAGTCATCTTGTCAATTAAATAGACTGAATCAATGTAATTAAGACTTTATTTAAGTCATATAATTTTAACTTAAATATAATTCAATTTTATGAACCAATAATTTGATTGGGTCAACATATTATAAATTTATAAATTAATCCAAAATTTAATACAAATTTATTTATAAAATTTTACTGTCTACATTTACTACACCATTCTGTGGACCAATTCTTTCATCTTTCCTATCTAAGCAAAAAATTATCATAATTAACGATAAGTATAAATCAATGCGCAAGTTCCCTTTATTATGGATAGAAAAAAGTGCATGCCTATTTGGTCCACAAATATCTAAATTAACATTACCTTTTTCAATGTGACATCAAATTATACCGTTTTAGATTAATTATGTTTTGGACTTAAAAATAAAAATTAAATCATGTTCAAATATTAATTTTTTTTTATACTTTTTGCAAACGTAAGTCTCTAAAATTATCTTTTTTAATTATCAAATACTCCTTTTGTTCATTTTTACTTGTCACTATTTGATTGGGTACATTTATTATGAAAATAATTATTGACATATGTATTTTACTATATTATCCCTATTAATAGATGTTTAATACTCTCTCCGTCTACTTTTAATTGTCATGTTGCGCTTTTTGAAAGTCAATTTGACTATTTTTAAAGTTAAATAAAGTTAAATTAGATTACATTAATTCGATATTTTTTTTAAAAAAAATTAGATATTCAAAACAGAAAACGGTCAAATATACCCCTATACTATTGAAAATAGATTATATATACCCTTCGTTATACTTTCAGGTCATATATATCTCTCCCGTTATACTTTGATACATATATACCCCTAATTTTAACAGAATGACACATGTCAGCTTAAAAATCAAATAACTCATCCCCAATTTTAATTACCCAATTCCTTTGAAACCCACCCATTTTCTCATGACCCACCTTCAAGGAAATCCATTTTCTTAAGTCATCTTTTTTATCTAAAAATTTCCATTAACGTGAAAACTCACTGTGAAACTCAAGGAAGAAGTGAAAAGCTAATACCATCTAGATTCAATCCTCAACTTCCGGCAACCAACACCAGCAAGAGCATCCCACAATATAAAATGGAAAACTTTTCTTAACACAAATGATGCAAATACCTCTTAAGAAAAGTTGATATTGAAGCTTATAATGGGAAATTACAGTTGAAGGAGATGGTGTGGAGATCTATTTTTTTTACTTATGCAGTACTCCCTTGGTACTGTATTAATAATAAAATTACTTAATCCTAGTTAAAAAATAAAAATGGAAGCAATGCTTCTCACTTCCTCCTCTAGTTTCACAGTGAGCTTTTGTGGTTGATTTTAATGGAGGTTTTAGAAAAAGGAAATGACTTATGAAATTGGATTTGGTTGAAGGTGAGTCATCTGGAAAAATGGGTGGGTTTCAAAGAAATTGGGTATTTAAAATTAGGAATGAGTTATTTGATTCTTAAATATATATGTATTCCTTCGTTAAAATTAGGAATATATATGTGTCAAAGTATAACCAATATATATATATATATATATATATATATAATTGTTTCTATTAGTACTTCGTATTAAAAAAGGATACGAAAAGTTAAATTAAAAATGCATTGCTTGTCGTATACATAATTAATGAAGGATAGCGTATTGGGTAAAAAAGCTCAAGATAACATGAAAAATCCCCAAAACGGCAGATTTTTTTTTTTTAAGTTTTTGCAGCCAATATCATCCAAAGGCGGTGAATACACGCCTTGCACATTCTTTCATTTCTGGATCGCTCTGTTTTATTCTTGAAAAAAAAAACTGACACAATTTCGCCAACCACTCATTTTATTTCTTCATAAAAACCCTAAAAACACAATCGAACCCAAAAATTGGTGTTGAAAGGAAGAGTAAGGATTTGGTTTCGAATTCAAGTTCAAATCCCGAGCATGGGGTGAAGAAGAAGATATACAGGGGACGAATTTCGTGATGGAGTGGGATAGCAATTCGGATTTGAGTGGAGAAGAAGAAGATGACGTGATTGAGGAAGAAGTTGAGGATGAATTAGAGGAACTAGGGTTTATGTTGAGTGGTGGTGGTTCAGCTTTGCCTTTCCCTATTGACTCGCTTTTGCAACCTGCACCTTGTGGTTTTGTTGTTAGCGATGTTTTTGAGCCCGACCATCCGATTATATATGTCAATTCTGTTTTTGAGATGGTTACTGGTTACCGTGCTGAAGAAGTCCTTGGCCAAAACTGGTAACTTTTTTTTATCTATAGTTTGTTGTATGTTTTTGTTGCTATTCTCTTTGATTTTCAGATGAAATGTCTATTTTAATAAGTCTTATGGGAATTATACCTACTGAAAAATACAAACACCTGATTATGATTGGATCTACATATTGGAGTGTGCATCAGTGACTTTTTGTGTTTGTTGCCCATTGTATATAGATTTAGCATCGTAAGACTCAGTTTGTTTGCAAGTAGCTCAATCAATAATGTTTTGCTTAACTAAAGGCACAACGCAGGTATCAACCTATGTAACTGATAGTTTAGGTTGAGTTTGTTTGGATAAGGATAAGTTACCAGGTTAGAGTGTAGGGCGGGATGATAAACCAATTACGGTGGAATGAAGTAATATGTGGTTAATTTATTAATTTTATTGGGATAAGTATTAAGATTGTATGCCTAAAAGAAATAACTGTAGGTTCCTTGGACATTTACCAGCTATCTCAGCATGCACTGGCTTGACTTTTAGCTATTTGATGGAACTGTTTTGACTTTTCTTTGGGAAATATCTCCTTATCTCCTGCCCTGTGTAAAGTAACCTTGCTAGTCTTTCGTTTGAGGTTGCGCGCAACTGAATTTCCAACGGTTTAATTTGTTCCTTCTTTATTATTATTATTTGGCTTATACTTTTGTTATGAAGAATCAGCCAAGAAGGCAGGGATTTTGGATTCAAGGGCGAAACTAACTTTGTTCCTTTTGTCCTCCTTTTGTTTTGTTGGAATTTGGGAAGTAAAATTTAGTTGAAAAGTGCAGTAGATGTCTTATTGTGTAGCAACAACTGCTTATATGAGAAAGGATGGTTATATTTCCTGGTATTGTCACATCTGGGAATTCTAAGGGAAAATGTAACAGAAAAGAGAATGAAGCAATTCTGATCAATGGCAAAGGGAAAATGGAAAATACCTCACCTTTTTGGGGATGCTTCAATGCCTGATTCTTATTCTTTCTGTTTGCATATCAGGAAGAATCACATGCTTGTTATGGTCTTAAACAAAAGGTCCCTAGAATTTTTATTGTCCTGTGTTAGGATCATATCCTTAGACATTCATTCCAGGTGCTGTTCAGCTCTAAAAAGCTCCTTTCTTCTTTTATTGTCACTTATTCAAACAGTTAAAAGGGGAAAATTTAGAGAACTTTTGAGTATTATGATACATATAGGTGATTCACCACTCCCTGGTTTTGAATTTCTGACTGTGTGATACTATCTTTCATGGTGTCCCCCATTTGCTGAAGAATTGAGTTCTATGATACAATATGAGTGGTGAAAAAACTAGTTTTATGGTAGTATCAAGTTCAACTTCAGGAAATTAAGAAGGCAACGTTCTTGTCCATACCTTCCAAAGTAGATATACTCTTTTAAGTCTTGTGCTCTAATCTTGCTAAGTCAATTTGATTGGGGAAATCGTATTGCTGCAGCATTGGTAGAACCTTAGGCTAGTAGTTTCCATTGTAAGCACAAGCTAATTTGAAATTTCTACTGATAATAGATCCTTTTGAACATCTGACATTAAGCTAGTAGTAAGTCCCCATCCCTTCATACTCTCCACTTATGTTTATTTACATCAAATACATGTAATAAAATGGAACGTATAATATAAATAATACACACAAACACTGAGAAACAACCTCCTATTCCGTTCATTTTATACTAGCCATAACATGCTCTTGCTCATCTTCTGGATCCTCCTACATATTACTGTTTCTTCTACTGTTTTCATTGCAAACTAAGCAATATTAAGTAGCAAGGATGCAATCCTATGTAGAAAGATCTGGCCAGTGTCCTCTTTACTCTCCTTACACATTCTACCACCAAGTACCAACTCACTAGAGCTCTCCTTTTTCTTTGATGTTCTTCCATCAATTTGCATTCCTCACGACACACCACATGAAGAAATTGATCTTTGTCGTTGCTTTCCTTCACCAGACTTTCTTCTTAACCTTTCTTGTACTTCAATGCCGAATTCCTTATTCCTCTCCCATTACACATTCTATCATCCCCATCATTCCCTCCATTTCTTGGTATAAATATTATCACTTCCCCAATCTTGTATCATGTATGACACTTCTAAAGGTGGAGAAGTTCTTTTTGATTTGAGATTTAGGAGAAACTAGTAAACTGGGACATTGCAGGATATCAAAGGTTGGTAGATTGCTTCACAAACAATTACTACACATGGTTGTCATGATTTACTGAGATGAGGGGTGGGAAACAATGGTGTATTTTTTGTGAAGTCCTCTTATGAGAAGCTTCTAGTAAAGGAGTCAGTTTTCCCACACCTCTCAACACGGATCCCTAGAGTATCGAGAAATTTGTATCTTTCACCTCGCTAGCCACGAGGGAGTGATACTTGACGGTTGGGAATTTGATGGAGAGAGATAATATATGTCGGTGTTTCATGTGCCAAAGTTTGGGTTATATGTAGATCATCTACTTTTACATTGCAAGGTAGTTTCACACTTGTGGTGGGACATCCCGAGATAGCTTGGTCTTCAGTGGGTGATTCCATGCAATGTAAAGGAAGCTAATGTTCAGTTGGACACTCAGTAGTCGGGAGAGAAGACATGGGCGTGGGATGTGGCTCATCTAGCACTTGCCAGTTTAGAGGGAGAGAAATAGGATAACTATTGAAGGAGTAGAAAATTATTTTGTATACTTGAGGAGTAGCCTCTTATTTTTATTGTAGAAAATGATTTTGTGAAGTGTGAAGGAAGCTGTGCTTTTTGTATACCTACAAGATTCCTATTTGTATAGAAGATTGGTTGACTTTTGTAGAAAATCATATCTTTTTGTAAGGTTTTCTATTTTCTGGTATATTTGTTGTATTTGTGTTTTTTTTTTTTTGTGTCCTTCGTGAATAATTTTTTTGGTCATAAAAAGATAGCATACAGTAGGCTCTTTAACCATTTGTCACCTCAAAACTTTGGAAAGACATAAATGATGACTTTATTTAGGCCCACATATATTTTCAAAATTTCTAATGTTGAGCTTATGTTTAGAGTACCCTTTGGCCTAAATCCCAATGCATTTAAGTTCTTCTAATGGTAGCTCCGCACTTGAAAACATACTTATTTAACAAAACCATAGCTCCAAACATGGTGTATGTATCTGGTTGCAATAGGCAAAAATGCGATCACCACATAAAATGCAATAATGGAGCTACATGTCTGTAGCCCAGTATTTGGCTTCAAGTTGTGAGTGCAGAAAATGGCTTAACCTGTAATATTATTGATTTTCAACCACCTAAAATAAGTTCATATACGAATCTCGGAGAAATGTCACTTTGGTTCAAAGGATATGACTTAATGGTAAACAAAGTGGGAGAAGAACCGTGAAGTTTCAGGTTCAAATCTAAGCAGAGACAGAAAAAGCTGTATGATGTCTTCCAATCTGCCTATATCTTGGTTGGCAGAGTTACCTAGGAATTCCTGGACAGGTGAGAGGAAGCAGGTATCTGGTTGAATAGCCTCGGTGTACGCAAGTTGGATCGACGCTGCCATCATTAAAAAAGTCACTTTGATGGAGTAAATGCCTCAGAAGTACGTTCATCCTAAAACAAAATTAACTAAGCAAATTGCCTACCACCAAGGCTCTGTACCCCCCGAGTTTGTAATGATCATGGACTTAATTTTTGGTGGTTATTGTTTGTTGAGGTGGAGATGGCAGAGTGGAGATCACATGATGTGTTTTTGTACATTCTAAGTGGTGCGTTAGGCCGCCTCATATTTCTTCAATATTGCAGTTAAACGTTTTGGCTCGTCTAGATCTAATTGATGGCTAAGAGCCCAAATGGAAATAATGAGGGTGACACATAAATTCCGATCTTGTCTTTCCACATGGGAAAGTTTTTGTATGTTGTTTCTGGTGTTAACTCTTGGCAAAAAATATAGCAGATGATGTTCAATTAATTTAGCATGGATCATCACACAGATATATCAGCTTGCATCGTATCTCTGGAAGAGGAGGGTGGGTGTTCTTGTATATTTTGGTAGTGCAATCAGTGCAGAAAACTATTAATTCTCAACAGAATATTTGATTGGATTGTTGGTATTAGTATTGGAGTGTAAGCGAATTGCACAGAATTCAATTGCACAGATATGCACGGGTGCCTCTGCAAAGTTATATTTAATCTGGAGATGCTTATGTAGTTTTCTGCTTCTTCTTTAACTTATCCAGAAAATAGTTTGATGTTGTTGCTTCAGCATTTGGTACTCGCCCTCAAGAAATGGAGAGGAGGAAATGATAGCTATAGATAGCAGCTGGTGATTTGTTTCATCCTAGTTGTGCTCACATTAAGAAATGAACATGAGATCAAAATAAGATGGTTGAAAGGGAGAAGCGGAGAGTACTACCAGGGTGTTTTGTGTAGAAGGATGCGTACTAAAGTGAAAGGTAAGTTTTATGATTCAATTGTAAGACCGTCAATGTTAAATGAGAGTCAATGTTGAGCTGCTGAAATTTGACACATTGCAAGAGGAGTGTTGTAGATATGCACTGAATGGACACCATACAAGGTCAGAGAAGATTAAAATTCCATGTTCACCTGAAGGTGCAAGTACCGCCATGCACATTAGGATAAAATGAGAGAAAGATTACTTAGAGACGGTTTGGTCATCTATTAGAATCCATGCAGACTTGCGAGAAATAGGACATACTAAAAGAAGATCTATATGGACAATAACAATTAGTTGGGAATATGTTAGTATGTTTTCATTGGGTCCTATTTTTTCAAGTAGTCTTTTAGTTTTCAGAGATTTTGTGCTAGTAGAAAATATAGAATATTTCTTGCAATCTTTATTTTATTTTTATTCTACTTAATCTTGGCCTCAAATGAATTCAAATGGAAATCATGGTTAAATATGGATTCATATAGACGACACCAACTTGTTTGGGATTGAGGCATACTTATTATTGGTGCAAGAAACTAACATGGGATCTAGGGCTTTTTATTTACCTAAGGCCATTCATCCTACACGTGCTTGTCAAGAATATCTAAAAGAGGCTTGGCCCTGTCATCAGTCTGCAAGTAAGCACCTAAGATAAAATAGAACGGACTTGCCATGAAAAGAAACATGTAGATACAGCTATCAAACTTGAGAAACTATCGTGTCTGTTTTAGGATTGTATTGTCTAAAGTATACCCATTTTTTTAATATAGGGTTAACTGTCTGCAACTTTAATTTTCTTTGACTTATTGATCTGCTATGTAAGTATCTTATCCTTGTAGCTAAATAAGCACGTCAATAACTAAATTAAGTTTGGTCGTCACTTTTTGCTATGTGAGTATCTTATCATTGCCCTCTCTATTGCTCTCATTTTTTAAATTTAATTGCATGTTTGCGATTGTGGTTTTAGGATGTAATCTGGGAGTTGGAAAATAGAAGGGAGTTTTGAGAATATTCACTTTCCCTTTTGGAGTTGTATGGGTAAAATGTGAAGACCGGTTGGGCTGAAAGGGCTCTGGGTATAGGTAGCGGATGCTGAACAGAGAAGAGGACTAGAAAGATGAGAATTTGAGTTGATGGGTGAATATATGGAGTCTGGGGAGAAACATTAGGTTTGTTAGTCACTGTAGTTTAAAATGTTTTCCAGCTTGGATAAAGTGTGATTAAATTAAGAATACCTGGACAGACACCCATAATTTTTTGACCTGGTAAATGGAGATTTCATTAATAAATGCATCCAGTCGATGCTGTAATTTACAAGCTGCAGCAAAAAAGAGTTAGCTCCTGAACAGTGAGACCTTCTAAATGCTAATTAAGGATCTAATAAAATAAAAATAACTGAACAGAATTATTTACAGTATGATGATCAATCCAGCAAAAAAATGTTTTGAGAGTTATCTACATTTCGCTAGCATTTGGTCTTAGATTCCCTAATATTTTTGGGAAACTAGATTTTGGGTGAAGTTTGGATTGAAGTTTCAACATGTATTTGGCCATAGTTTTCGGGAACATATTTCACTTTTTTTAAAAACAGAACATTACATGATTTATACCCATAAATTTGACACAATTATCATTTTTAGTACGGAGAAGGGTCAAAAATGCCTTTCAACTATGTGAAATGAACAAAAATGCCCTTTTTTTGTAGCTCGGTCCAAAATTGCCCTTGCCGTCAATACTTTGGTCCAAAAATGCCCTTGGTGTTTATAGTTTGGTTCAGAAATGCCCCTATTGTCACTACATGGGTCAAACATGTCATTTTTCGAATAAATATATTGTTTGTTTTTTTATAAACAAATCTTGTTCCTAATAAAAAAATTACTTTTTAAAGAACCCTATTCTTGTTTTCTTTCTTTTAAACTCACTTAAACTAATAAAAATGTGGGAAATATTTTTTTTATTTTATCAATCAAAATAGAATAACTTAATGTACCATTTTAATGGATAATATATGCCATATAGATAATATCATAATAAATCCATCATTAATTTTCATTTAGATAATGATAAAAAAAATATTATAATACAATAAGAACTATTTTATTTTTATTTTTTTTGAATTAAAGTAGGATAAACATTTGTTAATAAGATAATTATTAGAAAAAAATGTGTGTAAAAAGAAAATAAATAATATATTTATTTGAAAATTGGCATTTTTGATCCAATAAGTAACAATAAGGGCATTTTTGGACCAAACTATAAACTGAGTGCATTTTTGTTCATTTTACAAAGTTTAAGGGCATTTTTGACCCTTTTTCATTTTTATAATGAACTAGATAATACATTATCCTAAAATCATAACGCGATATTTAATAAAAAGTACTAATAACACAATTACTATCTACTACAATTCGTCAAATTACAATTAGTTACGAAGATCCATCGTCAAAAAAGAAATAAATAATAACAACAGTAGTAACTAGCTATTCTTTAATATAATCTTTCCACATTCTATGAACAATCTCTTCACAACGAGCATGCATCGCCATATCAGGAGTGCTTTTTATGAGGGGAAAGGGTACATAGAACTAGTTGGAGTCATAAGTAGATAGACTTCTTTCATAAAATGAAAAAGTTGTGGGTACGTTCCAAAATTTTAAAAGAACTCAACAACTACTTTTTTACCTCAAAACCATTAGTTTTTAAAGATTTTGGGATTTTTGGTTTTTCTTGCCAAAATAATTTCCCAAAACTAGTCAAATTTTGCCAATTTTTTCCCATAAAGTGCTTGCAATGTCTATTGCCAAACGGTACTTGAAGGTTGGTAGGAGATGTAACTGGAACTACACCAACATCCTGGATTTAGAAGCCAATAATTATGTAATAACATGAAATGAATGGTAAGATCTTGTTCCTGGTTAAGATTGCCCCATAGGCAGTACATCAGTTTATTTCATTCCTTGATCTGTGCATGTTGAACTTTGCTAAACATGCTCGGCATTTATTAATACATAAGAACTTCTAGCGTTGATATATCTCAATAAAAATCAAGTGATTGAAATATATGTGTTAATTTTTATTAAGGTCCTTTTAGATAGACATAATGTGGAGATAATCTTTTTTTTGATTGCTTATAATGTGGAGATAACCTTATCTTGTAATTTGTGATAAGGTTTTGTCTATTAGTCAGAGGTAATCGTATTTTTAGTTAGAGAAGGTTTTAGGTAGTCTCATCTCTCTTTTTTTTTTTTTTTGAGCAGGTAACAAAGTCTCATCTTTTTTTTTTTTGGTTATAGAGTTCTAGTAGTTTGACTTCTAACTAGTTTAGAACTTTACATTCCATAATATAAGACCACGGTGTTGTCTATTTGGAAGACTTTGATACATATGCCTTATTTTTATATGGGAAGCCCTTGCCCTCAAACCCCCTTACAAGGTGGCAAATATTGATTTTGTCCACTTTGTTTGTTTGGTAACTTGAATGCCTAACATTTTTGGTCTGAGGTGAAGAGTCCTTTCCACTAGGCTATACCTCCTTGGTCTTGAATAACACATGACTTTTGAATAGTACCTTACGACTTCCACTTTTTTTCTTCTCTCTTATTTCTTTTTGTTCTTCTCTTGTTTATTTTTGTTCTCTCCATTCTTCTCGCATTCCTCCCTTCTTTGCTACATTAGTTTGGTATCAAAAGCTCAAGTCCAATTCACTTTTAACACCCATTACTGATGAAACTCATATGTCTACTACCAGAAATGATCCATTTTTCAGTTCTCAACTAACATCTTGTTATCATTCAAGTACAAATAAGTTATAGTAAGGAAGCTTGATAACAACCAAAAAAAAATAGTAAGCAAGTTTGATTTCTCATTCTTTTGATATCTATTGGAAGCTGGAGGACGTAATTATGTTGCATGAGACATCTGTATAAATGAAATTCAATCTACTCTAAGTTGGCAGTTCAGAACAACTTCTTCAATGGGAGGATCATTGCTTGATGCTACATGGACCAAGGAGACTAGTAGTCTTAGAACCTTTTTTGGATTGGCTTTTGGCTTATAAGCCAAAATTCATAAGTTGGATCCTAACTTACGGCTTTTGTCTTTTTTAAAAAAAATCATTTTAGCTTAAGATCAAGTGCTTATAAGCACTTCTTTGATTTTACCCTCGCACTAAAAAATGCTGAAAAACTATTTTGGCTTAAAAGGACTTAAAAATAAGTCAATTCAAACAGGCTCTTAGTTGTCTAGGCTTGTTTGCTCCAATTGAAAGAGAATTGTCTATCTGAACAGAGAAATACAATGTTTTTTTTATAGGGTAAATAGGTCTATTGTGGAAAACCTCATATATAAGACGTAGCTCAAAAGTATCCTTGCACAATAAAAACAGATGCAATGTCATTATGTTTAATATTTTTTAATATTCTTTTGGTTTTAGAAAACAGAGATAACCTTGTATATGAACCGTAGCCCAAAATGTGAAGCGCCTTACTCAATTAAAACAAATGCAATATCATTAGTTTTAATATATTTTAGTATTCTTTTGGTTTTAAAAAACAGAGGTGATCCTATTCATTTAGTTAATAATAAGGTTTTATTCATTAGTTTGAGATAATTACGTCTTAATTGTTTTATCTGATATTTTCTTTTTTGTTAGACATATAGTTCTCCTAGTTTTAAAAACTTTTAACTTGTTTGGAATTTACTATCCTATAAATAAAACCATTATGTACTTTGGTTAGAGAACTTGAATAACACTTGACATGATGATGAGTACTGCCTTCTAAATTTTTCTCTCCAATTCTCTTCTCGTGCCCTGTATTATCATTCTAGCGTTGTTCTCTACTCCTCAACTTATTTTCCGCAGTTTTTTGTCTTCCTTTACTCTGGTCCGCCTAAATCATTATCTTTTGCATGCTTTCATGTCTCATACTAGGTGAAATGATTGTGATGTGGTTGTCAGGCTTTGCATGCAAGAATAAATTGGAGATGTGTTTTGTTTTGTGATAACATAGTTGTAATAGCTAGAAAGCACTTTAGTTCCAATAATTTCTATATCTTGAATTTTATTTGTGTAAGCTTGAGATCAGCTCAAACATGGGAAAAGGGTTGGACTGAGAAGTTAATGCAGTTGTTAGTCTTGTGGTTGAATAAACTTGTGTTGTAGGAGGTCAATTGTAGCTTACACAATCTTGGGAGACCACTGGAGATAGACATTGGGAAAAACTAATGATTAGAGAGAGGGGGTTTATTGGGGCAGGAGAAGAGGGGGAGGGGGCGTGAGAGTAAGCGAGGTAGGTATTTGGAGAATACCCAAAGCTTGTTGAGAGTGTAATCGGATGGACAATTTTGGATATAACTGGTTTATAGATGTCTGTCTTAAGTTTGGTTCAAATGGCATGGGGGATTCTGTTAATGTTGAGCTGGAGATAAGTTGGACTAGGCTAGCTAACTATTCAGTTTTTACTAGTTGCCGTAGTTGAATCTGCTTTTGTATCAGAAGTAATATCTTTAAGAATGGATGTGATCATTGGTTCAAAGAATAGTTTTTACATCCTCAGATTCCTAAATTTCTTATATGATTTCTCTTGGGTTCTGGAGTGAGCTGAATTAAGTCCAAATTTATCGTGTTGGATTGGTTACAAAAGAAAATAAATGGTACTTAACATTTGAGTAGATAAACAACGGCACATGATTTTTAATTTTTATGTTACTAGTCTTTTTTAAAAAAAAATCAAATTTTCAAATACCCAGACTAAAGTCTGGGTCATGTTCTATTCAGCAAAAAGGGGCAGAAAGAGGGGGGGGGGGGGGACTGAGCCCTAACCTCAATACAACACTGTCAAGCATAAAAGGTGGTGATATAATATCTCACCGAAAAAACCAGACAGCACAAAAATTACAACAGACTAACTAGCTAATGAAGAAGTTTGCCTTATCAGCTTTCTTTCTGATGCTAGGCATTTGCCTCTTGTCGAGTTGAACCGATCCCTTAGCTTGTCTTGTAGTTGGTAGCTGGATGGAGGAGTGGAACATGTTACTAGCAAGGGTGTATCTAGAGGGGGTGCCGTGGGTTCACGTGAACCCATGCTCCCCTCTCTAGATCATATATAGTAGTGTTATATGTTTAAGTAAAAATATTTAAATATAGATGTGTGAACCCACGTTCAAAGTATCATATAATAATACAATGATGGTTGGGTGCACCTCTCTAGGTGAGGATAGAAATTGAAATCTTATACTATCTATCTTGTTTTTTCGAATAACACCTCCCCAAGTGGTTATTGGTTACACTTTCGGTGTTTCAACTAATTTTTCTTTTGTTTTTTTCATGTAATCTTTCAAAATTTTCAAGTGTGTTACATCAAAGATTCCTAAAAATTTTACCAAAATTTTAGCATAGTAAAATTTTTATATAATTAAATTAAATGTATATTAAAATTTAAACAAGTAGTATTATATATTTTTGACCTATTATTTTTAAAATTTAATGGTTCATATTAAGAACCTAAAAGTCAAACTGATAAAATTTATATTTAAGATGCATTTTTCCGTCATTGTGCACTTATCTTATCAAAATCTTGGATACGCTTCTGGTTACTAGTCTTAAGGTTTCAGCCTTGTTACATTATAGCATTTTTCTATCTGCCCATCTTCTTGGTTGGTGTTTGTCTCCTTTTTTTTCCTCTTTTAGGGGTGTAGGCCAGGGTCGTTTCTGGATGAAAGGAATGAGGACATGTTGGTACTAATCCTAGAAATTTGAATCAAGTACGTTATTGTTGGTCTATGAAACTGTATGTGAATGAGTGTTGGGGCGAGGTCACCACTGATCTAGAGAAATTTGATGAAGTTCTTTGTTAGAAACTACCAGTGCTATATATTTAAAATATCTTCTTCTATCCCCAGGTTGTCACAGATCATCATTGTAAAAACCAATTATCTGTGGCATCTTGCTTCATATATTTTCTCAGGAACCTGAATCAGGTAAAGCTTTAATCATCCCTATGGTTATCGTTCCCCAAACTGAGTTTCTGCTATGAAGAAAAATTGAAAGTGGGCTTTCTTGTGTATTTGGATGATATATGTGTTTCTCCGTTACTCCATCTGTAAAAATACAACTAACTGCAATCTTCCAGACACCACTGCCAGTCCCTCACATAAAGTAAAAGAAAAGAAAAAGAAAGGGAGTTTCCATAAAGAAAACGGGGGAAGGAGCATATTTTAGTATCCCAAATGAAATAAGAGAAAAATGTTAGGAAGAAGGTGTGCTTTGAAAATCAGAAGATATGTGATTTGGAATCACTTGCATAGTGCTACCAGTGTACTTTAGAAACAGCTGTTTAGTGTCATGATTCAGATTTCTATGTGGAAATTCGAGGGCATATTCAGCGGTTCTCAAAATAAAATTTCTAGTAGTTACTTTTACTGTTGTTATTATTTTGTGTTCTCTTCATAGTTGTGAAAGCCTCTTTATTTTGTGCCTTCTTTATCCTTTATTACCACTTCAAATGCTCATTCTAGCACTTCTGGTTTTTCTTTCTCTTGCCAGTCGCTTCTTGCAATGTAGAGGCCCATATGCCAAACGAAGACATCCTCTTGTGGACTCAACTGTAATAACAGAAATTAGAAGATGCATTGACCAAGGGATTGAATTTCAAGGCGAACTGTTAAATTTTAGAAAAGATGGATCTCCCATGATGAATAGACTGCGTTTGACTCCAATATATGGGGATGGTGTAGCGATAACTCACATTCTTGGTATTCAGTTCTTTCAGGAAGTAAACATCGATTTGGGTCCACTTCCAGGATCCTTGGTGAAGGAGCCTACAAGACTATTGGATAGGTACCGTTCTAGTCTCTCTCTTTATGGACCAGCCTCAGAAGGAAACCGCTCTAACAATCATGGGGTTTGTGGTATACTGCAGTTGAGTGATGAGGTCCTAGCGCTCAAAATTCTCTCACTGTTGAGCCCAAGAGATATTGCATCTGTTGGCTCTGTTTCTACACGACTTTATGAGCTGACAAAAAATGAAGATCTTTGGCGTATGGTCTGTCAGAATGCATGGGGTAGTGAAACAACTCGCGTGTTAGAAGCAGTGCCAGGAGCTAAGAGACTGGGTTGGGGTAGATTGGCTAGAGAATTAACTACTCTAGAAGCAGCAGCTTGGAGGAAGCTAACTGTTGGAGGTATTGTTGAACCTTCACGTTGCAACTTCAGTGCATGTGCAGTAGGGAACCGTGTTGTACTCTTTGGTGGAGAGGGGGTAAACATGCAACCGATGAATGATACTTTTGTATTGGACTTGAATTCCAGCAATCCAGAGTGGAAATATGTCAAAGTCAGTTCTCCTCCTCCTGGACGTTGGGGGCATACACTCTCTTGTGTGAATGGATCTCATCTCGTTGTGTTTGGTGGATATGGAAGGCAGGGTCTCTTGAATGACGTCTTTGTGCTGGATTTGGATGCCAAACAACCAACATGGCGTGAAATCTCTAGCTTGGCGCCTCCGCTTCCAAGATCTTGGCACAGCTCCTGTACTTTGGATGGGACCAAGTTGATAGTCTCTGGTGGTTGTACAGATTCTGGTGTACTTCTCAGTGATACTTTCCTGCTTGATCTGTCTATGGAGAAGCCTGTGTGGCGTGAGATAGCAGTGACGTGGACTCCACCTTCTCGTTTGGGCCACACGCTGTCTGTTTATGGAGGCAGGAAAATTCTTATGTTTGGGGGTCTTGCCAAGAGTGGTCCCGTGCGTTTTCGATCAAGTGATGTGTTTACCTTGGATCTCAGTGAGGAAGAACCCTGCTGGAGATGTGTTACAGGAAGTGGAATGCCTGGTGCGGGAAATCCCGGAGGCCTTGCTCCTTCCCCAAGGCTTGATCATGTGGCATTAAGTCTCCCTGGTGGCAGAGTTCTCGTCTTTGGTGGGTCCATTACTTCTGGTCTCCAATCAGGATCACAGCTCTACATTTTGGATCCAACAGAAGAGAAGCCTACATGGAGGATATTGAATGTGACTGGTCGGGCTCCAAGTATTGCTTGGGGACATAATACATGTGTTGTTGGCGGAACTAGAGCAATAGTCCTCGGAGGTCAAACTGGGGAAGACTGGATGCTCGGTGAGATCCATGAACTATCTTTAGCAAGCTCTGTTATTATATGAATAAAAGAAAGGTAATAATCAAGAGAAGGTGTTGTACTGAATTCACAATGAAAATTTTGCCTCAAGAAATAAGGAAGTCCCGCGCAAACGGTTTTTGCATTGCACCAAATGCAGAGTTGATTAGCTTGTTTATTCTTGTGTGCCTCTTATGGTCCTTCTGAGAGCTTAATTTTGCAAGGTTTGCATGGAATGATTTCGCTTGATGCTCTTGAATATTCACCTAGGTGTAGCTTGATAGATGTGTAGGTTATTATGTATTCTTAGGTTAGTTTGTATTGTGCATGGATATGTGTGTTGTTCAAGTCCTGTAATTTGAACCCCTTTGGGAGAATATGTAAAAATAGAAAAAGTGAAGGAAAAAAAAGGTAATGATTTGAAGTAGCACCAGATGCATGTATTAGATTTATAAATTACCCCCCTGCTATGTTTAATAACATTTAATGCGATGACATGTTTGTTATTCGTTTGAGCATCTCAGACTCGAACAGCTTTACAGTCCTTGCTGAATTTCATGGTAATTTGCTGAGTCTGAGTCCAAAACAATCCAATTTCTTATAGAGCTATTAACACCAGCAGCACCAACTCTAATGGGTTCTGAAACGGCTCTATCAAAGCTATGAATGAATAATGATCTCTTCTATTTAGTACGTATTTTTTTTTACATTTTTGAAATTCATGGAGTTAAAGTTGAAGCCTAAGTTGTGTTTGGTTATATCTTTTGCTAAGAGTATTTGGAATATTGTTCATGTTTGAATATACTTAAATACAACAACAAAATGAAAAATGAGTTTAAAAAAAAACACAGTATGACCATGTTTGGATGAGCGTATTAACACGTAATCCTAACTTATTGTTTTAGACTTATTCTTGTTATTTTGGCTTACAACAAGTGCTTTAAAACACTTCTTTTAATTTTTCCTAAATACTATAGAAGTGCTTAATATTTTGGCTTAAGAACACCTATAATAAGTCAATTAAAATAGGTTTTATAAGTTATTTTCCGATTTTGAAATACAACTTAAAGTTGAATTTGAATCTTTCACGGTCAAACATCAATTTTTGATTTAAGTGAAAAATTGTTTTAAAGTGAATATTTTTTGTGTCCAGATGGGTCTCCTCACTTGAGTCATTTGTTCTCTCTGTACTACACAAATAAGTTACTTGTTTTCTTAAATTGAGTCTGTTTATAACCATTTCTCATATTTGGTTGACTTAAATGTTTTCCAGATAAATTGATTTTTCTTCAATTTAGGGAAAATGACTTTCGTGTATAAGTAAGGAAAATATTTTCAATAAATCTCTTTCAATTACACCACATTATCCTAATTTTACCCAAACACTACAAAAGTTCTTAAAAGTTAATTTGACTTAAAAACACCTAAAATAAGAGAATCTAAATAAGGCTTATTGGGTGTGTTGGGAACAATCCTCATATTTGGTTGACTTAAAAGTTTTGAAAAATGTTTTCCAAATGAACTTATTTTCTTTTAATTTTTAGAAAAATGACTTCCCTACATAAAATGGGAAAGACATTTTCAAAAACTCTTTTTTCAACCACGCCACTTGACCCTAATCTAAAATCCGACTCCTAACCTTGACCCAAGACCCATCTCTCAACCTTGACTCGGGACCCAACTCCCAACTCTCGACCCCAACCCAAATCCGGGACCTGATCCTGACTACGAAACATTAAACCTTCGGCTAAGACATGGATTGTTCTATGAATGAAGTTAGATCGAACTGGGTGAAACTTCTATTGTTCCCAGACGTAAAGGTCGATTCCAAGTGTATTGGATGTGAGTTATGATCATAAGGAACCTCTGGCACAAATTCGAGTTAAGAACTTTTCTAAGGATTAAATTTTTGTGTAAGTTCATACCAGGGTCAACTTCGAACAAGCACATCTCTTAGAAAAACACAAAAATAATACACACTAATTACTATAGAGGCAGTAATAACCAAATTTGAGCCCAAAAATTTGAATGAAGAGAGAATGTGACAAAGCATATCAAATTAACTCTATCATGAGCAATAAAATGAAACTTATATATCATATCAAACTACTATTGATACAAAAGAAACCTGTATCATTCATTTTCTGAATTTATAAACTTATTTCTTACAAAATCCAAAAGTACTAAGAACTTGGTGTAGTGCAGTAACTCAGATACACAAAGCCGGTCCGATTAAGGAACAGTCAAAATGTTGTTCTTTTGTTCATCGCGCAGTGTGGAGTCTCTACAAAGCAAAGTTAAAACTAAGGATGTGAATGGAATCTACAATTTTATAGAAGCAAATAACAAGTGGAGGAACTTCCTCTCTCTCTCTCTCTCCCAGTCAACTTGGATGTCAATTTATCAAAGAGTGGGCATCCCATGGAATTACCAAGTCATGATTCCATATTTTCCCTAACTCGAGAAGCAAATCGTTGCAAAGATTCCTCATCAAAGGTGTTATCTTTTTCTTTAATATTCAACACAAAATCCATTGCATCTTGGTATCTTTTTGCTTTACGATAACCATCAACAATAGTCTTGTATGTTAGCTCATTTGGTCTGCACTCGTGCTGGATCATATAACTGATCAATTCATTTACCTCAGAGAACATTCCTCGAGCTGCAAATCCAGCGATAAATGTATTATATGTAACAATGCAAGGTCGGATTCCTTTTTCTGTCATCTGGGAGAAAATTTGTATGGCCTCCTCCATACGACCTTGTCTGCAGAACGCTTTGATGACAGTGTTATATGATACAAGGTCTGGATTTCCTCCATTCTTCTGCAGTCGTTTAAGGATTTCCTCAGCTTTCCAACATTCACCGGCTCTAGCATACATGTCCATTAAACTATTATATGTAACAAGATCTGGCTGCAGACCATTCTCCCTAATTAAATGCAGCACCTCGTGAGCACGGTCATATAGCTTGTTCCTTGCAAATATGGAAAGCATGGAGTTAAATATGACCAAATCTGGCCTGTATCCATTTTTCTGTAATTCCTGAAATGCTCTCTCCATACCCATGAGAGATCTACACTTGAAATTTGCAAGAATGAGGGTTCTCAAAAGCATCCAACTAGGAAAAATATGACCATCATAAATTTCTTTTGCGATTCTCTCCACACCTCTCACGTTCCCTCCCTTGGAATAGCAGTGGAGCATCAAAGAGTAAGTAGTTTCACTGGGCTTAAAGCCCTTACTTTTCATGTCTGAGAAAACAGATTCAGCTGCTCTCCAATCACCTCGACGAGCAAGGGCATTAAGAAGCGCATTGTATGTTGTGACACACAGAGTGAATCCTGCTTGGATCATCTCATCGTACATCTTGGCAGCATTAAAATCAGAATCACACCTTCCATAAGCACGAATCAAAGTATTAAATGTGTCTCTATCAGGCTCAAAACCACAGCTTTTCATCTCATGGAAAACGTGATTTACATATTTTTGCATTCCCCTATTACCACACATTGCAAGCATTGTGTTCCAAGTAATACGGTTTGGGGCACATCCATTTAATTTCATATCAGACATCATGTCCATCATCTCTTCTACTCGAGATTTCTTTCCCAGCATCCCAATGATTGCGTTATATGTACAGACATTAGGAACACACCCTGCTTGTTTCATTTGCTTGAAAAAGCTCAAGGCTTTATCCTCCTTCCCTGCCTTACCATAGGCATCTATCACTGTTGTATAAGTGATAGCATTCGGCATTACACCCTTGTGTGTCATTGTGCCTATAAGTGCAGCTCCTTCTTCAAGGAAGCCTGCCCTCACATAAGCTGCCACAAGCTCATTATAGGTCACCGAATCAGGAGGGCAGTTATTCTTCTCCATTTCTTTCAGAACACGCAATGCCTCCGAGTAAATTCCAGCCTTACCAAAGACTTGGAGTAAAGAATTGTAAGTAACTGTTCCTGGAACATAACCCTTTCTTTTCAATCCATCAAAAAACTCTTTTGCTTCCTCCAACAACCCTTCCCTTCCACAAGCAGCTATAACCGTGCTACAAGTGAATTCGTCAAATTCAAGCCCGTTACTTGTCATTTCATCTAAAAGCAATAAAATATTGTTCCAAGACCTACCCTTTTTACCATAAACATCTAACATAACATTATAAGTTACCAAGGTGGCAGATAAACCCTTCTCTTTCACATATTCAAACAATGCAATTGCCTTGTCATACTTGCCAATCCGAGAATAAGCATGTAGAACAGTTGTCCAGGCCCGAACATCAAGTGAGTAATCTTCAAATGGAATAACATCAAACAGTTTTGACGTCACCAAATGCTGTGATTCCCTACCCAAAACCTTCACCATGAATTCCATAACTTGACTATCTAGCTTTTCATTTTCAACATGAATGTTCAAAACAACCCATTCAAACAGCAAAATAGCTCTATCCCATTTGCCTATAACATCTAAGCCTTTCAAAAGACTCATCAAATCAACTTCAAGCAACTCAAATTTCACCGAATC
The DNA here is from genome assembly GCA_035578085.1 of Solanum pinnatisectum. NCBI lineage: Eukaryota > Viridiplantae > Streptophyta > Magnoliopsida > Solanales > Solanaceae > Solanum > Solanum pinnatisectum. Next base: position 8,013,674 of record CM069082.1, read on the forward strand.
AAAGAATTCAGTCAAATGAGAAAGAGGGAGTTCAAGAATTGAATCAATCATTGACTTACAGTTAAGAGGGAGAAATTCAAGTGACCCGTCATCAAAAGATTCCATTTTGGGAACAGTAACCCTCGTATTCCCAAAAAGGGTGTCATCATTTTCCAGAGAAACAGGAAGAGTAGACAAATGGGTATTGCTAATTCTTGAAGATTTAACAGTTCTTGGAGGATTTGTAGATGAAACATGAAGGAGATGTTGGAGAAGAGAATCAAGAGGGAAAGAAGTAGAAGTAGAAGTAGAAGAAGAAGGGGTTTGTTGTTGCTGTTGTTTGAGAGGTGGGAGAGGGGAAGTGGTGGTGGTGGGATTCAATTTGGGGCGCTGGGTTGGTGGTAAAGGTGTTGGTTTTGTTGATTGGATTGGCAAGATTGGTCTATTTGGGAAGAGAGAACCTTCCATGGCTGAAGATAATATTGGAGTGGCACAAGACTCTCAATTCGGCATTTTTGATGATGGATAGAATGATGAGGAGAAAATAAAGGTAAGCTATATCGAGGGATAGCGGATTCTACAACACCCACACACTCATTTCAAAGCTATATGGAGTTGTCTCCCTTTTTTATTTGTCCACCATCACTTGAAACGATTTCCAAACCTAAATTACATGGACTAAAGTTTATGGCAAAAAAAAAAGGTATAACACATAAGACCTTCAACAGATAACAATGTCCTCCAACTTTGAGTGTACATAAATAGACACCTAAATTTGTATAAAATTAAACAAGTAGACACACGTGACCTACATGATATAATACATATAGGACGCCACGTAGGACACAAATTTTTTATGTAGGGTGCCACGTAGGGCGAATGTGTCTACTTGTTCAATTTTATATAAATTTAAGTGTCTACTTGTGCACACCCCCAAAGTAAAAGGTCATAGTTGTCAACTGACATCAAGTTAAAGGTCATGTTTATGTATTATGCCAAAAAAAAGAGAAGGAAATCTACTCATGGTAACAACTAACAACTAAAAAATAAATAAAAGCAAATTTGCCCTCACTAGTAACGATTCTCATAGTCGTTTTGTAATTTTTGTGTGTTTTTCTATTTTATCTCTTTTCGTAGATTCAATGTGGTATTTGTGGTCTGCAGGAATCAGAGGTGGATTTAGGATTTGAAGGTTGTGGGTGCCATATCGCCTTTAAATAGACGTGTTCATTAAATCGATCAAATATTTATTCTATTTTGCTCTTATAAATAGTACACCTCCTCCACGTACCCCCCACCCCGACAATCCCCCATCCTTTTTCTAAAAAAATTCTTTTATAAAATATTTTTAAAAAATTCATACTTCGCCCTCCCCGTCGCCCCCAAAAAAACCACTCACTCATCCCCCCTGAAAAAAATTGATATTATTTTATTTTTAAAAAAATTAAAATTTTACCCCATCCTATTTAACCCTCAACTCCTATTTTTTTTTTTTTTTTTTTATACATTTTTCTTATTTTGTGTTAGATATGTACGTACATATTTTTAGAAAAAAAAAATTCTCTAGTAGTAGATCGAATATAACATAAATAAATAAAAAATAATTATATCTTTTAACAAAAAGAAAAGAAATTTATTGAGGAGAAGATCGAAAACAAATCTTAGTCATTTATATGACTATAATAAAATTATTTCTAATAATGGAAAAGTGATATTCTTTTGAAATAATCTTAAAAAAAAGTATATCACATAAATTAAATTGAAAAGAGTAATATTTTATGTTTAAAATAAAAAAAGAAAAAAAGGTCAACAAAATACAAATGAAGAAGTTTTGCAACATTTTAACATATTCTGAAGTAAAGAATATTTCATCAAGTTGTACCCATAGCCTAATGGTAATGGCATTTTTAAATTGGAGTAATGTTACGGGTTCGAATAGTTGTGGGGATTCTATTTTATTTGCAAAAGAAAAATGTGTAGTATATTCAAAATGTACCTATCAAAGAATAGATCCTGCGTACCTGGGGCGAAAAACACTACTCGCCACCAGTGGCGCACCATACCATCAATTTGTTCTGTGGGTGGGAAGTTTACAATTTATAATATATCTTCTCTCTCTCTCTCTCTCTCTCTCTCTCTCTCTCTCTCTATCTCTCTCTCTCTCTCTCTCTCTCTCTCTCTCTCTATATATATATATATATATATATATATATATATATATATATATAACCAAAATGGGCTACCTATTGTAGTTTTTCGATTAGTGTTTCAATATATAATGTTATGATGTAAAAATAGTTGCTAGAAAATGGGTTTTCTTCCTTATGGTTGTAAAATCCTACTCAGTACTCCCTAATCTAGTAATATTTCATGTGTTGATCGTCTCTCTCTCTCCTAATTATAGGCAATTGACTCTTTTTTTTTTTTTTTTTTTTTTTTTTTTTTTTTAAACAATTTCCTTAACTTACTAGTTTATCCTGTTCATCTCTTCTTTTTAACTTTTAGCATAACATCAATCGTCTTTAGCTCCACCCCGGATGTTAGACATACCAACGGCTTCTTGCCTTAATGATGTCTTTCTGATTCCTAGGACTTTACAAGCTAATCCATGGAGGATGTTATACAGTTAAAAGGATAACCATTACTTTGGATAACCTAATAATCAAAGAAATGCTTAAAACTTTTAATTAACTCATATTAACATGCATATAAACATAAATTTTTATAAACATAATTAAAACATAATTTACAATATTGAGAGAGATAGATCTTACATGAAATACTTAGATAGGTTTCCCTTTCGAGTCCCAACTGCTCCTAAAAACTTGAAAGAAAATATTTCACACTTAGAAACTTCTATACACACACTCTCTTTTTTTTTTTTTTTTTTTTTTTTTATACATTTTTCTTATTTTGTGTTAGATATGTACGTACATATTTTTAGAAAAAAAAAATTCTCTAGTAGTAGATTGAATATAACATAAATAAATAAAAAATAATTATTTCTTTTAACAAAAAGAAAAGAAATTATCGAGGAGAAGATCAAAAACAAATCTTAGTCATTTATATGACTATAATAAAATTATTTCTAATAATGGAAAAGTGATATTCTTTTGAAATAATCTTAAAAAAAAGTATATCACATAAATTAAATTGAAAAGAGTAATATTTTATGTTTAAAATAAAAAAAGAAAAAAAGTTCAACAAAATACAAATGAAGAAGTTTTACAACATTTTAACATATTCTGAAGTAAAGAATATTTCATCAAGTTGTACCCATAGCCTAATGGTAATGGCATTTTTAAATTGGAGTAATGTTACGGGTTCGAATCGTTGTGGGGATTCTATTTTATTTGCAAAAGAAAAATGTGTGGTATATTCAAAACGTACCCATCAAAGAATAGATCCTGCATACCTTGGGCGAAAAACGCTACTCGCAACCAGTGGCACTATACCATCAATTTGTTCTGTGGGTGGAAAGTTTACAATTTATAATATATCCTCTCTCTATATATATATATGTAAACAAACTGAGGTCATTGGGTGATGTGGCACCCCCACCGCTACATATAGATCCGCCCCTGGCAGGAATGGGTGGTGGTTACCGAGGTGTTTGGATGGATTTTGAAAGAGTTCTTCAGTTTGGAAGGTTAGAAAGTTGATAAGTTTAACCAAAGACAACATTTGAGAAAGATGAGCTCGAAATGAAATTTCAAATAGTTTTGTTAGATCAGAAGCTGATTTTTTATTTCGATGGATGATTTGGACAGGGTGTCGAGGGGATTGTGTATGATTTGAACCCTTGGATCAAGTTCTTGTTAAGTTAAAGAATAAGTTTGACAATAGTCAAATTTCGGTCAAAACGACCTCGTATCAGTACTAGGATAACTCCAATAGGTCTGTAGCATGTTTTAAAATTGATTTGTATATTTGATTTGTGTATGGCAAGATTTTTGATGAGTTTCAGATATTTGAGTTACATTCTACTTGAATTTAAAGTAAGGAGTTAATCTCAACAAATAGTTGACCAAATGAACTCGAATTCATGGTCGGGAAGTTCCAACAAGTTTGTATGATGATTTTGAACTTGTCCACAATTTTTTATTTAATTTTCAAGAGTTTCAGATGGACTTTGAACATTTTGGGAACTTTAGTCTAGTTTAAACATAAAAATGTGACGACTCAAAGATTCATTTTTAGTTCTAGAGATCGGGAATTTATTTCGAGACTTTCAAAATTGAACATGAATTATAGGAATGATCTGAAGAGATTGGAGTAATTTTGATAAGTTGAGATTGGATTTTTATCATGAAAAATGTTCAGACATTGGTGATTTCTACTCCTAAACTTGTATTTTCTCATAGGGTTTGAGTTTTGCGCTATTTTGTCAAATTTTGTTCTAGTTTCTAGGCTTCAATTGCATTGCTTTCATTGTTTGCTATTTTTTATTTAATACTGCGTATGATTCCATTCTTCTCCCGTAGTATCCTGTGTGTTGTGGTTCTCTTCTTTTGTTCTTTGGATTTACGGTCTCGTGTGGATTCTTGCCTTTTAATTATACGTTTTATTTAGTACTCCTTAGTAACTGTCTTTGTATTTTATACTTTTTTGGGTGGCTATAGTGAATGATGATAGATTAAGGTCATGTCACAGGTCGAGGGTGAGGGGTATGAATGGTAAGAGGGTTAAGAGATTCCCTAAGTTGAGAGTACGATTTTGGAATATAGGGTTTTTAAGGGGAAATCCATAGATCTAGTGATGATTCTTTAAAAGAGAAAAATTAATATAGTGTGTCCAGTAGACTAACACTTTGTTTGGATGGTTGTTACGTATTGTTTCATAATGTATTGTATCTTATTGTATTGTGTCGTATTGTATTGTATTGTTTAATGAATATAGTGTTTGGATAGATTGTATTGTTCTCCATCATTATATAATGTCACACATCCATATTTGAATGATAAACCTATGGAAAAAGTAGAGTACGGGGTAGAGCTACTATGAAAAAGGTAGGGTAAATGATGAAATATAATTATTAAATAATAAATAAGGACAAAATGAGAAGAAAATATTAAGGTAACGATGTGATCACACCATATCGGTCGTTACATAAAATGAGTCTTCTCTTTGTTACCTAACGATGGATTAAATGATACAATCCAATAGAATCTAAGTAACAATTAAAACATTGTATTCAAACTAACAATACAATACAACAAGTAACAACCATCCAAACAAGGTGTAAATGGATAGGTATTAAGGCTCGAGATGTGGAAGGGTTTAAATGTGGTACTCAAGAGATAAGAATGGAGTAAGCATTTTAGTACATGAGGACCTTAGGGATCAAATGGTGAATTTTATAGGATTAATGACATATTGATGATGATTAAGCTAATCATTGGAGGACTTACTTTGAACGTTATTAGTGCTTATGTTCCACATATGGAATTGGATGATGAGATCAAGAATCACTTTTAGGAGGATTTGAATGAAGTGGTGAGGGGTATACCGCACAGCAAGAAGCTGTTCATTGGTGGAGATTTCAATGGCCACATTGGGGCAACCCATAGTGGCTTTGACGATGTGCGTGAAGGGTTTGGTTTCAGGGATAGAAATAAAGATGGAACCTCACTCTTAGATTTTGCTAAAGTTTTTGAGTTGGTGATAACTAGCTCATACTTATCGAAAAAGGAAGATCACTTGGTTAGCTTCCTTATCGCGGTGGCTAGAACTCAAATAAATTACTTATTCTTGAGGAAAGGAGATAGAGACCTTTGTAAGGACTGGAAGGTTATCCTGAGTGAGAATCTTACTACGGTAATAGTGACTTGAATATTTTAGGCTAGGCTAGTCTCAAACGAAATCTGATCAAGGTGCGGTCTAAAGCAATATGAGAATGGATTGGATGGAATGTCTAAGCTTGAATTGGATTTTCTATTAGCTAAGACATTAAGGAATTCATAGGGCTTTTCAGAGTAACTCACGATATTGGACTTCACATGAAGAGGTTAATTGGGAGTGTCAAGGTTCAAAGGTGTATTGAAAAATAGAGACTTTTGGGGAGAATTTCAAGTTTTTGTCCCGTGAAACACACTCTAGCGGGTGTCACACCACTATAATTGGGGAAATTAATTCTCGCTATAGTGTGAACCCTCTATGATGGAGCTGCTATAGTGGGGTAAGTCGCAGATTTATATTCCCAAAACTGCTCATATTTTTATGAACTCAGTTTGGGAAATAGAAGGGATACCTAGAGCATTTTTTGGATTTCCATCAAGTTCTTTGATAAAGGTACATTAATTACTTCCCTACTTTAGTAATTTTATTTTTAGACCTTGAAATCAATGGTGGTTACCCGGTGGGGGGGGTGGCATTCCTTGAATTGATGGTAGAAAACCCTGGTTTGGGTGGGATGATCATGGAAATGACCCAGGGTTTAAGGGATTTAGTTATAATCCAGGTATTGTTGGGTCATTATTCATTGATTGCATTAATTTATTATTGTTTTAGACCAAGAACAAGCAGAACTTCGTAACAAAGGGAAATCTCAAGTTATTTAGAGTTTTCAAGGCTTGATTTGAGGTAGGTGATGGTTGTTGGTTTCCCGTTTATGTTATATATGCTCGGTAACTGCTTTGTTAGGACTGCATGCATGATGTATGATTAGAGAAAAGGGGAAGAACATGAATTGAAATGATAAAAGTTGTCAATCGCATGTGATGAATGTGTTTACTTGGTGTACAAGTGTGATTAATATTCATTGTGATTGTGATGTGTGTTTGATGAGTGGATCGGGTACGATGTCGATACATATTTCAGAGTGGATCGGGTATTACACTGGTACATATTTCTGAGTTGATCGGGTACTACACCGGTATATATTTCTGAGTGGATTGGGCACTACGTCAGTACATACTAACTAGTGGATTGGGTACCACGTTGGTACACTAATAGTTTGTCTGTGGGTTTTATAAGATAATTGTACTAGCTTATTGTGTTGTGATTATCTATGTTTATTATGCATAATGGCTCAGGGTAAGGACTAGGAGTCAAGGCTATGTTGTATTTGTGTTGTAATTGTATATTATCTATTTCACTAAGTTGTGGTTGCATGTTCATATCTCAGTGAATTAGCCGATGATCCTACCAGTATAATGTGGTTGTGTACTGATATTGCACCTGCTCTTTCTTTGTTGAGTACAAGTCATATTTAGGCGGCGGCTTCAAGACCTCAATTATGATCCTAGCGCTATCTGAATCCAAGGGTGAGCACATTTGTCTAGGCTGTCATGGATTTGTCTCTCTTTTCTAGTCCATTTTCCAGACTTAGACTCTTTTTAGTCATTGGGTTTTGGGGTTTCATCCTCATACTCTAAACTAAGAATAAATTTTGGTATTACGACTTTTAGTTTCTAGGGGTGGTTATTTCCGCATTCGTGTTATGACTTAATTGTTTTTTATGAAAGTTGCTTAAGACATTAAACACTAATTTGTTTTTCTAAATTTTTAGGCTGAGGGAGTTAATTATCAGTGTGTTAGTAGATATTTGGTTCTCCCATCAGGGGTTAGTGTGGGTATCACTCATGACAGGTTTGGGCCATAACAAATTTGGTATCAGAGCCCTAAGTTTGTTGATCTTGTCGTACCAAAATAGGTCTAGTAGAGTCTTGTGGAACGGTGTGGAGACATATGTACTTTTTTTCAGGTGGCTATCAAACTTTAGAAAAATTAGAAAAATTCTTTTTTTCTTTCTTCTTTCTTCGTGCTATAACTTGATTTCAATTATTATCTGGTGATCCAAATTGGTATCTAAACTCTTTCACTTTTTTGTCTGAAGATAGTAGATACTAGATCCAAATGGAATATAAGAGTTCTAATTTCGGCGGTCAGAGATAGAGGCAGAGGTAGGGGAAGGAGCATAGGGAGGACAACACCTGCTAAGGGTGGAGCTCGGGCTACGGATGGCCAAGAACGGCGACCCCTCCTTCACCCCAAGATCATGTTGGGGAATAGGTTGAGATTGGGATTGATATTGATAAGGATGTTGAGCCAGAAGTGGAAGCACATAATGGGGGTGCAAGATTTCCCCCTATGACTTTCGAGCTCATTCTACAATTGGAAATAATTATTTTTGAAAAAATCCAAAAATATTCTAGGCTTTGTTTTGTTTTGTTTTAAGAAGCAATTATATATTTATCTTATTTTTCCTTAAACTAATCAAAATTTTAATTGGTGTTGTAATTAGTCTTATTTTCGATAATTAGTTAATTATTTCACATTTGTAAAATCAAGAAGCTTATTAATCGATTAGATACATAATTTATTTCATTTCAAATATTATCATCTTATTATTTTCAAGACCCAAGGGACCTATTCCCTCTTGAAATTCTTTTAACTCAATTGGGCTTCTAAACATAGCAAAATCAGCAAATACTTGGCCCATTTTCAAAGACCCAGCCTATTTTCCCCTTTAAACCCATACTTTTCTTCTTCTCTCAGACGCAGAACGACGACAACAACAACCAAGCGATATGATTTCAGCTCAGAACGATGTCGCGTCCCATTCCTCTCTTGAACTCGTACTGTTCAACGTGCTAGGCACGAGCCTCCGTACGAATAACCTTCGAGATGAGCCACGCGGATCTTATCCATCCAATTCTCAATTTTCCTTCTCAACCGTTTGATTTGGTACAAATTTGTACCTCCTCCAACTTGCAAATCTCCTCTGATAAGGAATTTTGGATTTTTGCATTATTCCCACATTGTTTTCCCCCTCAATTTTGATCTAGAAGTTGTCCTATATAAACCCACCCCTTTCACTGTTCAAAGGGAGATGTTTTTGAGACCTGATAGTACCCTAAAAGGCTTGGGAATTTTCGGCTCAATAGTTCAAAATTTTGTGGTCGTTCGAGTTGAAAGAGGTGGAATCGTCTCTGTCGAACTTGTCGTTCCGGTTCGCTGCTCAGAACTAGGTATTCATCTTTCTCTTTCATTAGTCTTTCGTTCTATTGCATTTTGGAATTTTTATTTGTTTTAGTTTTGTTAATTATCTTTTTAGATTCAATGTGATTAGTTAAGATAAGGGTAATTTTTATGTGAATGATAGTAAAAGTTTTCATTATCATGTTCACTTAGTTAAGTCAATTTTGAATGGGTGTATTGAATATTTTGCTCTAGTGATGGTTGTTTTCTTATAATTTAGAGATGTGAATGTGATTCTTTTACTTAGTCGAGCTCATAAATCTATATATGTGCTTCTAGTTATTGTTATTTTTGTTGACTTTGATAGTTGCTTATTTTTCTTCATTGAGTTAGTAATAAAACATGATTTATTAAGCTAGTCTTTCCTTTCGGTTATAGTCTTGAATATATGAAATTGTCTTCTTTGTAAAAATCACATTAGTCTTACTATTGGTGCTTTATCATTTCATATTAATGAAGTTAGTTGTAATTGTTAATATTCATGTTTCCTTTAGAATTACTTGTTGCTTATTTTACTAAGAATACATATTTGTATTGTTATTTATCTATATTCTCTGTTATAATACTCCTTTGCAGTGCATGTGTAAGAATATATTTGAGTTGATAATTAGTATTTTGTCTCTTCTCTTAAGAGTAGCTGTAGGCTCTGTGATTAGATTTTAGATATTCTGTGCCTATTTAATTTGTTGTGATTAAAGTTATGAGGTTTAGTATATAATGTCTAATCCATGCTTATCTTCCTCTGAAAATTTCATTCCTATTTGAAGGGGTTTGCCCATGAGATTTGGTGTATTATTTTATTGTAAATAAGCTGGATTTGTCGATTAGTTATCAAGCTGAGGATTAGTCATTCCATTCAAATAATTTGTTTAATATTTTCATAAAGTCTTATCATGTTAAGTTATTAATTTTTTATCTCATTTTGTACATGAACCCTCTATGTCTGAGTCCTAATGGACTTGCCGTCTCTGGCATCGTCTTCTTTACGAGCCAACCTCTACCATGTCGTGAAAGGAAAGCTTATTATTGGGTTAAAACCCAAGAAGACAGCAACATCAATAGTCTAAAGGGTTGGAAAATTGAAAGTTGGACTTAGAAAAGTCCAAGTTGAACTCAGCAGCAGCGGCCAATTGCTTTTGGGCTAAAGTCCAAGTTCTTTTAAATTTTATTATTATTACCATGTTGGATGTGTTATTATCTATTATATTATTTGCTTACTAAACTTTGTTAATTTAGGTGAATTCTTGGGGAGATATTTTTATTCAAGTTTTGAAATTTTCAAAATTCATTTTTAAGTTAGGTAAATTAAGCTTATAGAATAACTTAAGAACCTTTCATGTTTTTCATAGTTATTGAAAAGCTTTGAATCCATGTTTATTAGTTTGAACTAACTATTTAGTTCAAATTTTTGAATAGGATAAAATTGTTAAGTTTCTTAAACTAAATTAGTTGTCTTTAAAATTAACTTAGGACTTAGTATAAATGACTTAAGGATTTTCTATATCCTTTCGTAGTTGTTAAACAAGGTCCTTTAATCCATGTTTATGAGTTTGAATTAATCGTATGGTTCAAAACATGACTATGGATAAAGGTTTTAAGTTAGGTTTATTCTTGAGATTTTAAGAAGTATCAAGAGATTTTTGTTTTATGTTTTAAACAAGATTTTTATAAGTAACACTTTTTTTTTTTTATAAATTTAGCCAAATTTTTAAATTCGTCGGTCAACCATGTGCTAGTGGATTCTCTAAAAGCCTAAACCCTTCCTTAGAGAATTAATTGAACCCTTACCCGACTCTGGTTTATTAAAGGTTTTATTTCAAAATTATTTTTTTTAAAAATGGTTTTCTTAATTTTTTCTAAAAAATTAAGTGGCGACTTCCAAATTATAAATTTTTCCAAAAATCAACAAAATTGCCAAAGTTGCGAAATGGTTTTGAAACCTTTAGTTTTTGAAATCGAGTCATAACAGAATGGTGACTCCGCTAGGGATTCATCTAGGTTCTAACCAAAAGAATTTTATCGTTTGGCTAACTATTATTGTATTGATTGTTACTTTATGCAATCATGTGTTTAAATTTTGAATATACATTGTCATTGCATTCATGGCATTTTCTGATATATGTATAGTATATTAAAGAATGGTTTCTGCATGATCGCAGCCGGACTTTTTTATACTCAATCCTTTTTCAGAATGATCGACAATTTATTGGTACGTAATGGTTGTCGTGAGTTCCAGCCTAAGTTGTCCGCTTGGGTTCCCGATCTTTCAAAAGTCACTCTTAGTCAACTAACATAGAGCGAAACAAAAACCTTCTTTTTAGGTGCATTAACCTAAGATGACCCAATACCCAAGGTGTATTGGGCCCATTAGAAGACCACGTTATGTCTAATTGACCCCCGATCAATATAAGATGATCATCTTACTATTTGTTACATTTGAAGGTTATGTATGTCGATTTGTGTGTACCTTTGTCCCTTGGGGTTGGGTTTTTATTTTATAGGTAGTTTCTTTGTTTGAGTCAAAGGAAGATCCTCCTCACCCAGAAGAAATTCAAAAGCATCAAGAAGTTCGGGAATGAAGATTTCATATGGAAGCTTAGTTTAGTTTACCATTGTACCCTTGCGTGAGACTGATATTTATTTCCCTTTCCTCTATTGTGTATCCCCATTTGTTTTTATTCATAAGGTTTGTATAAATAATTTTTTGGGGGCAACTGAATATTTCACAAACGATATACACATCCTTCAAACGTTAGGCTTATCTTTGGCTTAAAATGTCACATGTATGATGGGATGCATTATATTGTTTATATGTTAATTGCTACAAATTTTTTTTCGTTTGTGCTTGTTTGAATTGTGTTTATATACATATGTTTTGATTTGAACATAATTGGTCCATTATTCCATTCCAAAGTCTTAGAACGTCATTTAACATATAAACTCAATTTTTAAGCTTTCCAAAATACTCTTTGACTCCATTATCAAAATACGTTCAAAATCACTCAAGTTCTAGGTTCAATAGAGCTTAAAAAAATTATTAGGTCATCATTCAAATTCACGTTGACCTCGTTGTTTCTTGAAAATTATTTTTTACATACCTAGTCGGCGTTACTAAATATTCCGTCAGTTTCAAGTCAATTTTAAGATGTCTTTGCTTCTTGAAAGGGCTTTTCAATTGAACCTTCCAAAAGGTACATTTGAATCTTTACTCAAATCATATAGTTTGCTTTGTTCAAACTCCTTTATTTCGTTACAATTCCAGTTCACAAAATGATCAAAGTGTTCCCATTTTTGTCCCCCTTTTAGAGTCTTTTGTTCTTTGAATTTTGGACTAGTTTGTTTTAAGAAAAACAAATGTTATTTGTTTTATATGTTACTTTGGTTGATTATTATGATTAATGGACTAACTCTCTTGTTTTTGAGTTGTTTTTAGAATAAGAGACTGATTTGTGTTGGCAATCAAACTTGCCCACTTCACCAAAGTACCCGCTGGCAGGACATTCATATTTAACACAATCTAAGGTCAAGGAAATTTCTACAGACTCTTCATTTCTTACTTGGACTACTAAGAGGATTCGTTCAAAAATGGATTTCACTATCAACACTGTTGCTTCGTCTGAAATGATCCCCACTTCAACTGTTGCGGCCAATCCTGGCGCATTGGTAGCAACAAAATCATCCATAGAAGTCATCGCTCATCTAGAGAAACGAATTGGTGAACTGAACCTCCTGGTAACACAATACCAAGCTGCTTCTCAGAACTTACCACCTGATGCTCGCCAAAAAGGGCCCATGCCACCTTCGTTTCCAACTTCAAATGAGCTCAATCAAGGAGATCATTTTACCACCTTTTAGCAAACTCAAAGCGCCTCACTCACTCATTCAACTCTAGATACTCCTTTTGTGTACATATTTGCTCCTCCAAAAGCTCCAATGGTAACACATCATGCTCCGCCAGTGTACACTTATGTCACTACCCCACCTGTTACCAAGGCTCAGGAGTTTCACCGCCAAGATGTTAATCACTACATTGCAATTGAAAATGATGCAAGATCAATTGATGTTGAAATGATGAATAGGAAGATGAAAAGCTTAGAAGATGCAATGAGAGGTCTTCATGGGTTTGATAGTAGCCAGAGTGTGAGATATGAATAGTTGTGCACATTCCCCGAGGTTGAGCTTCCACCTGATTACAAGATTCTGAAGTTTGAAAAGATAAGTATCAGCTACGCTCAATGTGGGATTTCTGTTGGATCATATTTTTTGGGAAGCTTTTGGACCTAGCGAAAAGGGCTCTAAGCCTTCACGCAAGCAAGCGCGAGAGAACCGGAGCACGAAGCTACCGCTTCCCCCGACCGTCTAAAATACAACAGTTGCGACCTACTTTGATTAAAAAGGATCAGGAAATCCTTTCTTTCACTTGAAAATTTACTGTGAAAAGTTGATTGGCGTTGGAAACAACAAAGGGATAAGAATCAAGTTATTCAATCAAAGTCTGACTAGAAGAGCCTTGGAGTGGTACCCAAAACAAGATGTGACTAAATGGTGCACTTGGGATGATCTAGCGAATGCTTTTGTGGTTCACTACAAGTTTCATGCTGAGATCGCTCCTAATAGGATCTCTATTACCAAGCTAAAACCAAAGTCGACTGAATGCTTTCGAGAATATGCGATTCATTAGAGGGAAGAAGCTGCTAGGGTGCACCAACCTATGGAGGAATTAGAAATGATCACCTACTTCATTCAAGCTCAAGACTCAAAATGCTTTGAACAAATGGTGACAATGAGTGGAAATAGGGCTTGGCGTTCTGTCGGTTCGGTTTGTAAATTTCAGTTCGGTTTTTTTGGTTTACGATTTGGCAAAATATAAAACCAAACCAAACTAAAATAAATTCAATTTGGTTCGGTTATTACAATTTTGGTTTGGTTTATTTCGGTTTGATTTTCGGTTTAACCAAATTTAATTAACACGGCCTGTGGGCTGTGGCATCTGGATTATTTTCTACTGGCTTGATTATAAACTGATCAAAATTTGACTTTCTTGGCCTTAATTTGTTTCACCAAGTCTCAACTTTCAACCATTCAAGTTGTTTCTTGGCAGTTAAACAAATGTAATGAGCTCCCAGAGGATACCATATTCAAGAGTCAAGACCTATAAATCAACAAGTGCAGGACAGTGGACACCCTTCTTTATAAGCACGTCACAACTCACAAGCCTTTTACTTGAAACTTACCATATCATTGACTAAAATATCTAAACAAAATAGATAATTCTTGTCCAACAGGCAGCAACATTAACAAACTAGTCGAGAATAAGAATAAAAAGACTATCAAGAGTCAAGCCAACAACAGTACAACACTAGAAAATTCAACAAACTTGTGCCCAGCCCTAAAATAGAGTTAGTTACAAACTAAAGTGAAAAGTCCAGCTACCAGTAGACAACATTGCAATTTGCAGCAAGCCAGCAACCAAAACATTAAAAAATCGACAAAACATTGTTGCAACTTGCAACCTCCAGACTCCAGTGCAATAGCTCCCAAGTTCCAACAGATAGCAATCAAGAAAATAATAAAACATTGATGTGTCTGCGAAAAAATAGAACTCTTTAGACAAATGATCTACATTTCATAATAAAATATATAAAACTATCAAGCAAGTTATGTAAATAAGTTCTTTATGTACCCGTTACCACGCATCACTAGTTGATAGTTGAACTTACAAATTGCAACTATATATCAATAATACTAGATTCAGTCCCGCTACAAGCAAAATCAAAAAAAATATGAAAGAATTTGTTAGTTGCTAAGAAACATAAGTAAGAAAATTATTTTCAATATAATTAATACAAATACCAAAATCTTACCAAGTTCAAGTTGCTCAAGATACTCTAAATCTTCCTCAATATTGACTGGAAAAGGCTCACTTCTAAGCCAATCTTGAACACAAATAAGAGATTGCAAAGGGATCAAGAACATGACCTCCTGTGCTGAATGCACATTCTGATGCGACACTCGAAATGGGAATGGCTAACATATCATGAACCATCTCCGCGAGAATAGGAAATCTCGGCTCATTTACTTTCCACCACATTAATATATCAAAGTCATCACTATCTGGATCAATATCTTTAGCAAGATATCTTTCCAATTCTAATTTACTCAGCAATTTCAACAAAGTGTGTATTACTAGTGACATAATTAGAACCAGAGACCTTCAAAGTAAGTACATAAAAAGTTTCAAGAAATTTCACCATTGACCTCACATTTTTCCAGTCAACACTTGTAAGAATATCTGCACTAGTTCCATCTTCACCTTCAGAAGAATTAGAACCAAAGGTACGAAAATGATTCAAGTATCCAATATCATAAAAACTATATCTTTCAAATGCAAGCTCAAAATGTTGTGCTACATCAAGCATCGAATATGTAGAGTTCCACCTAGTAGGAACATCGAAACATTCACAACATTCTTTGAACTTTCGAATTCTTACGGGAGATTGTTTAATGTATTTCACGGCTTGTCTCACTAGCTTGACAGACTTACCAATTTCCTTCAACCCATCTTGCACACTAAGATTAAGGATATGTGCCATACACCTCACATGAAGATGGTCACCATCCATAATGTTAGTTCCCCAATTACTCAATTGTTTAGACATTTCTTTCACAATAACATCATTAGAACTAGCATTATCAACTGTAATAGTAAACACATTATCCAAACCCCATTCAAGCAAACAATTAGTAATGCAAGCCGCCATATCACCGCCCTTATGACTAGAAATAGGACAAAAATTTATTATTCTTTTATGCAAAGTCCAATTTCTATCTATAAAGTGGGCTGTCAGACACATGTAGTTGATTTTTTGTATACAGGTCCAAGTATCCGTCGTAACACAAACTCTTGGACGTGCCTCTTTGAAACCTTCTTCAAAAGTTGTCTTTCTTCAAGGTATAGTTCATAACAATCTCTTGTCACGGTTCTACGAGAAGGAATATGAAATTGTGGCATTGTAACTCTCATGAAGTTTTTAAAACCCTCTTTCTCAACAAAACTAAATGGTAGCTCGTCAACAATTATCATTTTGGCTAAAGCTCTCCTACTTTGTGCTTGGTCAAATTTCCAAGTGCTAATCACCCCTTCCTTTGCTCCCATTGAAGATGGTAGAAAATTAATTAGATTTTGACCTTTATCTACGGTGTCACGGGGAAATTTAGGACATGTTCTCATATGAGTATTCATTGACGATGTACCATTACTTGATGTAGAAGCTGGATAAGGTTTCGTACAATACTTGCATTTGGCTTTCTTAGCTCCACTTTCATGAGTGAACTTGTCAAAATGCTTCCAACAAGTAGCTCTAGGTTCCATGAGTTTTCTTTTGTTTGAAGTATCAACATCAACTTCAACCTCATTGGGAGATGAGGTGTTAGGCATGCTCTTATTTGAAGCTCCACTTTCACTTACCCTACTTCCAATTTGTATCATCTTTAAAAAAATGAAACAAACAAGAAGAACAACAATCAAAATTCAGAAAGATACAGACACACAATACATTACAGTTCACAAATCACACAAATTATCACATAGTTGTATTACTGCATACTTGCATAGTTGCATTCAATGATTAAAAAAATAATAGAGGATTCACAATTTACAGCAATAGAATTCACAAATCATACATGTACCAACACATCCTAATTCCTATGTCTAAAAACATCCTGTGTATTTTAACTAATTATGCTAACTGACTCACTGATCAGTCCCCAACTAACACACACTTAAACAGAATAGATAGAAGCAGAACTTTCATGGTAGAGGATCAGAAATACTTCCATGATCAGTCCTAACTCATCTCGTATTTGAAATTGAATATAATATATATAACGATTTCTAGATGAAGTTAAGACTTAAGGCGAGATATATAAACATATCCAGTGAGCACTGACCTTCGACTTTTGAGTCACGAGGAGTGCACTGAGCAGTAGCGGGCTGCACCTGTGACTATGCAACTTGCGAGCAGCTGAGCACTCAGCGAGGAGCCAAGAGCAACGAACGACGAGCTGAGACTGAGAGATGAGGGATGAGAGTTGAGAGACGAGCTGCGAGCCTTCGATGTAAGTCGTAACTGAGACGGAGTTGAGATATGAAAGTTAACTATTGAGAGACGAAAGTTGAGAGATGAGAGACGACTTACAACTTACGTCGAGTGACGACAGTTGAGAGTGAGAGATGAGAGATGAGAGTTGTGGCGTATTTTGAGAGATGAGAGATGACAAATGTTAGGGAAATCAATTTAGGGATTTTTGAATATTGATTGGAATTTGGGCTGGGCATGGGCTGAATTTTAATTGTAATTTGATGTTAAGGTTGTGGGCTATCAGCTATGATTGGGCTGGCTGGGCTGGGCATGGGAATAGGCTGAAAGTTAATTAAGATTTAAAGGGGGTAAAGAATATATACAAATAATTTTGATTTTTCGGTTAATCAAATTTTTTAAGCTAAAAACCAAAAACCGAATCGATAAACTGAAATATTGAAAATCAAAACTGAAACCGACCGAAATAACTGAAAAACCAAAACTAAAATTTAAGAAAAATTAGTTCGGTCAGTTTTTTCGGTTTTAACCATATTATGCCCAACCCTAGGTGGAAAGACATTCGCTAAAGTTATCAAGGCTAGAAAAATGATTGAAGACGGTCTCAAGACTGGCATAATAACAAGTTACACCTCATCTCAGTTTGCTAATAGGGGGTATCAAACTGGTTCCTTTGGAAAGAAAAATGAGAAAGAAATCATGATGTTAACAACTCGAGGAGCTACCTCATTTAACTGTCAACCACCTCCAGGATATCCTAATTCACAATACTATGTTTGCAACAATCAAGCAACATTTCGTTCTCCACGACCAATGCAAAATCCTCAAAACAATGCACCTCATCCTAATTTTGAGAAAAAGCCTCCTAGAATCTTCAATCCATTGTGTGAGACATGTACTCAACTTTTTGAGAGATTGAAAGAGGTATGAATACTTCATCCGGTGGAAGCCAAGATTGTAAATACTTCAGCCGAGTGGTATGACCCGAATAAGCGTTGTGCTTATCATTCAGGAGTTGTTGGACATGATACTGAGAAATGTATCACTCTCAAACACAAAATTCAAGATCTAATTGACAACGAGGTGGTAAAACTTGCACATGCTCTAGCAAATGTGAATACCAATCCACTACCCAATCATAAGGAGTAGTTGTTGGCATAACCAATTGCAAAGAAGAAGCAAGTTTCCTGGAAGTCGCATTTTTGGCATCTTTAGGTCTTACATTTGGAGTTTGTTGTTTCATTTCCTTGTAATTGCTTTTTTATCGCTTTGTTTCCTTTGTAATCGTTTGTTTGGATTTGATTTCCTTTGTAAGCATCTTTCATCTGTAATGAACTACGTCTGACCTAAATTCTCAAAAATGAGATACGTAGGAGGCCTATGTCGGCTTCGGTCACCCCTTTATCCTTTTTTAATGTTTCCTTGTACTTGAACTACGTTCGACCTTAATTTTCAAGAATGAGATACGTAGGTGGCCTCGGTCGTGTCCTTAGTTAAATTTTTTTTATTCCCGTTAATCCTCGATATTGGAACTACATTTGACCTGATTTCTGCTCAATATGATACATAGGTGCCACACCGGCTTGGTCATATTCCCCGTAAGATTTCCATTTTTCTTTATAATGGAAACTAGGGCAGAATTTTGAGAGGATCTCAAAATTCTTTAGAAGGGACTTTTTCCAACAAGCCAGAATCAAGGATCACTTTAGAGTTACAATTGGGGTAGAATTTTTGAGATTCACTCAAAAATTCAACTAAAAACTACAGAAAGTTTCAAAAGTTATATTATGTTTTAAACTGGGGCAGAATTTTTGAGGAGGTCCTCAAAAATTTCATCAAGCGACATTTCAAGACTAGACAAACTTGTAATCTAAAAGGCAAAGGAGCATCAAGATGGCAAAGCAAAGCCAACATGAATCAGTCTCTCCAAAACAAAGAATTTTTCTTTAGATGCAGGAACTACAAAGTTACAAGGCATCATTAAACCCACAGTGGCCTTGTCATAACTCAGATGATTTCTACTCCTACTCATCTTCTAAAATTTTTCCTTTCGCTTTATTATGACTTACACATTCTCAATTTTACAGATGGAATAGCTTGGCACAATGACGAAGACCATAAGACGTTATCCAGACCAATATAAGTTGAACAACTTTATCCTTAACTTATCTTTGCCTTTGTTATATCATTTAGTTTGATAATTTAATTTTATTACTAACTGACGACTGAGTTTTGCAGGTATCATTACCATAATTGAAGGTAAAATTTCAAAAGATCTTCTGAAGTTTTGAATGATCAAATCAAATATTCACCAGAAAAATGGCAGGAGCCAACCTTCTTCAAATTTCATTATGAAGGATTCCCGACACCGAGGATCCAGTCCAGCAAGCTGAATCTTATCCTCTATTTTGCATTGACGAAATTTGTCCTCAGTTATTTCAAACATTATACTCCTTTATGACAAGTTTCATTTTTTTCTCTCTCCAAGAATTCTTTTAAGTTTCAGTTTCGAACTACGTCAGACCTGATTTCTTGTTCCAGCAAGATACGTAGGCAATCCTATATAAGGATTTGGTCTTCTAATTGATTTAAACTATAGACCTCAAAGGAAACTGGGGCATATTTTTGACTCAGTCATTCTTTGTTTCTTGCAAATTATTTCAGTTAAGTACCTTGGGACTGGAAACATGGGCAACTTTTTGAAATAGTTCAAAGTTCTCAAAATCTTCGTTCAACTTCAAGTCTCAAAGATATATTTTATCAAACCAATCTTCTCTTTATAAGGGATCCATTTAAAGTAGGGGCACACCTTATGTGCATCCCTAATTGGTCATTAGTGCGTCAATTCAACATTTAAAGTTCTCAAATCATTCTTCCAGATTCTCTCATTTTCCATGGCTACCAGATCGTCTTGACGCATTTAAAAGTCTTGACATTTGTTAATCTCTCTATTCTTAACAAATAAATTTTCTATGAGCGCAGGGACGACAAAGTTTTGATGACAACCAGAGATGTTATCAGCTTCACAAACAACAAGGAGCTAATCAAATTACTATGTTATAACCTTACTCCCTATTTTTGAGATTTGTACTTTATCATTAGGTGTCTCGACCCAAACTGTTGTGATTAGCGCCCACACTAACTCTCCGATGGGAGAACCACTACTATAACTCAAACCAAGCAACTAATATAAAACTAAGGCATTTTAAGTATACGAAAATAGGAATAATAGCTAAAAACTGAAGTTCCCATAAACTTCAACAAAAGATCTAAGAACTAACAATGCAGAAGAAATAACCTAGAACCTGAAAGTCAATGTACCAAAACATCTAAAGTTAAACAACTCTAAACAAGAAGGGATGCAACCTTAATCTAATGAACTAATCAACTAACTAGAACATAAGTCTAAGTCCAAAAATGGTGGACATAGACGAAAGAGGACCCATGGCAGCCCGGAAGAATTGGCTCACCCTTGAATTCGAATGATCACTGATCTCCTAAGAGATGTCTGTCAGTAGTTGCTTGAAAATGCCCTGTACTCAACAAAATAAAAGCAAGTGCAATATCAGTACACAACCACAATGTACTAGTAGGATCACGCGGCTATCCGATTAAATGCAACATACATAAGTTATCACAACATTATAATCAAATACATATATCGAACATATATAATATTATCAACATTTACTAACAACGAGCAGCTTCACATTTCTCAAGATACATAATTATATCAAATCATTAGTCCTCTCATGGAACCCAAACTCAAACAATTAGCATACTGGAACGTGGTACCCGATCCAAATGTTATGCCGGAACGTGGCAACCGATCCCATATTTATGCCGAAACGTGGCAACCGATCCATTCACACACCACAATCAAAATCACAAGTATATCTTCAAGATCGTACATTTAAGCCATGATTTTATGGCAATCATAATTCATCCATCTCATTACAACAAGTGTGATCAATATATGAAACATTCATATACATACATGTATCATAATGAAGCAAGAACAAACATATATCACACAATCATAGAATCACAATCATCACCTACCTCGAAGCAAGCTTAAAACTCTATGAAACTTGATCCTTCCCTTTTCGGATTCGTTCCGCTTATTCTTGGTCTACAAACAATCAATATCATATGGGAATCAAAAAACAATCACTAATTGCCTGAATTACTAACAATTCTATAAGCCCTAGATCAAACCCATGATCTCAATTATCCCATTTAAGGTTGTTTACACCATAGAATCTATAACAAAACCCTCCTCCATCAATATTTACCCATTCTATTACGTTCTACGGATCGAAAAACAGATTCGAGGAGTGAAAGGCTTACCTTTATCTACAAGAATGGTGAAAAATGAGTAGGAGTTGCTTGGGATCCGTTCCTTAGCTCTAAAAATTGAAAAATGCATAATAAGGTCGTTTAGGGGTTTATTAACGACCTTAAGTCGCGGCGAGCCCGGCAAAGCAACACATCCCCCGCTAGGGCAGCCTGCACGAACCAGTGAGCTATTTAAAGAATTTAAAGACCCCCATTTCACAATACACCTCTAACCAACGACGCTCAGAAAATACCCTTTACGCTACGATCGATTTTGGGAGTTCTACTCACTTGAATTCAATTCCGTAAAGTCGTACGAATTCCTTAACGACTTATCTAACTACTCATGTAATCAAAATCAAAATTAAATCACCCGATTGTTACCAGATTTCCCTAAACCTCAAAGACTCTGATTTTATCCAAATCTGGATTAGGTTGGGAGAATTCAAATACTACGAAAAGGTTTTTCGGCCCCAAATTTTTCCCCGTTGGCTTCTCTATAAAGACGGAATATGGTCGTTACAATAGATACCAATTTACCCATCACTCGTCCCCAGTGACAAACTTAGGAAAAAGAGGCTAAGGAAGAAATGAAGTAGTACCTGATTCGACAAACAATTGGGGTTACTTGTCTAGCATGTCTCTCTTGGTTTCCCAAGTAGATTCCTCAACTAGACAATGCTTCCATTGGCCTTTCACGGACTTAATCTCTTTGGTCCTCAACTTACGCACATCACGATCAAGAATTGCAATCGATTCCTCCTCATATTGGAGGTCTTTGCCTAACACAATTAAGTCCCACTTCATGATATAATCTCCCTCACCTTGATATCTCTTAAACATAGACACATGAATTACCGGATGAAAACCCGATAGATTAGGAGGTAAAGCCAATCTATATGCTACCGGTCCTACACATTCAAGAACCTCAAAGGGACCAATGTATCGCGGACTTAGCTTACCTTTCTCATCAC
The DNA here is from genome assembly GCA_035578085.1 of Solanum pinnatisectum. Taxonomy (NCBI): domain Eukaryota; kingdom Viridiplantae; phylum Streptophyta; class Magnoliopsida; order Solanales; family Solanaceae; genus Solanum; species Solanum pinnatisectum. Next base: position 8,036,046 of record CM069082.1, read on the forward strand.
CCCTTTCAGAGGTGATACCTTAAGAAGAGCATTTTTACTAGATTGAAACACCATGTCTCTTACCTTATGATCCGCATACTTCTTCTGTCTACTCTGGGCTGCTAAAAGCTTAGCTTGAATGCTCCTCACCTTATCTTGAGCATCCTTCACTAAATCTACCCCAAATGTTTCACATCTCCAGCCTCGAACCATCATATGGGTGATTTACATCCCCTCCCATAGAGAGCCTCAAATGGTGCCATATCTATGCTGGAGTGATAACTATTATTATAAGAGAATTCACACAAAGGTAGGAACTTATCCCAATGCCCTCTAAATTCAATCACACATGCCCTTAACATGTCTTATAACACTTGAATAGTCCTCTCTGACTGTCCGTCTGTCTGTGGATCGAAGGTTGTACTAAAAGTGAGTTGTGTGCCCAATTCATCATGAAATTTCCTCTAAAACTTGGAGGTGAATTGGGTACCACTGTCTGAGATGATAGAGAGGGGCACCCCATGCCACCTCACTCTCTTTCACATAAACTTTAGCCAAATGTTCAGTGTTATAATCTATCCTTACCGAAATAAAATGGGCTGACTTGAACAATCTATCAACCACTGCCTAAATAGAATCAAACTTCCCCAAAGTCTTGGGAAGACCAACCACAAAATCCATGGCTATTCTTTCCCACTTCCATTCCGGAATCGGTATTCTTTGAAGCAAACCTGCAGGCTTTGGTGTTCATACTTCACTTGTTGACAATTTTGACACTTCGCCACAAACTCCACTATGTCTTTCTTCATGCCCGGCCACTAATAAATTCGCTTCAAATCTCTATACAGCTTGGTCACACCCAGATAATTGAATATCGCGAACCATGAGACTCCGCCAACAATTTCTCAATCAAGTCATCTACTCTAGGAACACATATTTTCCCTTTAAAATTGAGCACCCCATCCACATCAAGAGTGGTCTCTTGCGCCTTACCAATCACTTTCTTCTTTCTAAGCTCCTCCAAATTTTCATCCTCAAATTGTTTGGCCTTGATCTCATAAATGAATATGGCCCTCAACTCAATGCTAGCTAACACCCCACCTCTTTCTGAGATGCCCAACTGCATGAACTTAGACTCTAAGGTCTGAATTTCCTTAGCTAAAGGTCGCTTGGATACACTTAAGCAAGCTAAACTACCCATACTCACCACCTTTCGACTCAAAGCGTTTGCTACCACATTAGCCTTGCCCGAATGGTATTGAATGGTGACATGATAATCCTTAAGTAATTCCATCCACCTTCGCTGTCTTAAATTCAGATCCTTTTGGGTGAACACATGTTGTAACTACGATGATCGGTAAATACCTCACACTTAACACCATAAAAGTAATGCTGCCAAATCTTAAGAGCAAACACTACCGCTGCCAACTCTAAATCATGCGTTGGATAATTTCTCCCGTGTGCCTTCAATTGACGTGAGACATAAGCTATAACATTCTTATCCTGCCTCAACACAGCACCCAAACCAGAATGTGAAGCATCACAATAAACAATAAAATCTTTACCTTTAACCGGTAATGCTAGAATAGGCGCGGTGGTCAAGAGAGTCTTGAGCTTTTGAAAGCTCTCCTCACATTTTTCAATCCATTCAAATGGTATCTCCTTTTTGGTCAAATTAGTCAAGTGAGTGGCAATAGAAGAAAAATTCTTCACAAATCATCGATAATAGGTAGCGAGCCCCATAAAACTCTTAACTTCCGTCACAAAGCCAGGCTGAACCCAATTCTTAACCGCCTCAATCTTTTGAGGATCCACCATTACCCCTTCTTTTGAAACTACATGTCCCAAAATGCAACCGAAGTCGACCAAAATTCACACATAGAAAATTTAGCATACAATTTTTGCTTCCCAAGAATACCCAAAACAATACGAAGATGGTTGGCATGCTCTTCCTCACTTTTTGAATAGACCAAAATATCATCAATAAAGACTATGACGAAAGAATCAAGAAATGGCTTGAACACCCCATTCATTAAACTCATAAAAGTTGCAGGTGCATTGGTCAAACCAAAAGACATAACCAAAAACTCATAGTGTCCATAGCGAGTTCTAAACGCCGTCTTAGGCACATCTTCAGACCTAATTTTCAATTGATGGTAACTGGATCTTAGATCAATCTTAGAGAAAACTGTTGCACCTTGCAATTGGTCAAAAAGATCAACTATTCGAGGCAAAGGATACTTGTTTTGAATAGTGACTCTATTTAACTGCCGGTAATCTATACACATTCTCATACTACCATCCTTTTTCTTAATAAACAAAACTGAAGCACCCCATGGGGAAGCAGTAGGACGAATCCCTTATCAAGAAGCTCTTGGATTTGAGCCTTAAGCTTTCTTAATTCTGCCGGAGCCATGTGATATGGAGGGATAGAAATGGGTTAGTACCAGACTCTAAATCAATGCAAAAATCTATATCTCTATCCAGAGGCATACCAGGCAAGTCATTAGGAAACACTTCTCAAAATTCTGACACCACAGGAATAGACTCAATGGATGGAGCTTCAATCTCAACATCCCTAATATGAGCCAAATAAGCCAAACAACCCTGCTTTACTAATTTACTAGCCCGAATGGAGGATATAATCTTAGCTTGCTTAGGCTTGTACACCCCCTCCCACTCTAATTTTTCCCTTCCCAAAATTTCTAGAGTTACAGACTTAGTATTACAATCAAGCACAACATAATAGGGGGACAACCAAGTCATGCCTAAGATTATGTCAAAGTCAGTCAACCCAAGTCTGAAAACCCATAAACAAAATAGGACAAACACGATAGACATAGGTAACTATGACTGACTCTCCAACTGGAGTAGAAACATGAATAGGGGCATCAAGAATATCACAAATCATATCAAATTCTAAGGCAAATCTCACGGATATATATGAATAAGTAGAACCCAAATCAAACAACATATTAGCCATCCAGTCATAGACAAAATAGTACATGTGATCACCGCGTCAGATGCATTTGCCTCATTCTTGCTCGGAAAAGCATAACATTGAGTCATATCATCTTGACGAGCCACTTCCTTGCCTGGTTGCACGTTACCCCTACCTCCATTACCATTTTCTCTACCTTCACGGCCTTACTGATTACCTTCTCACCCACCTTGTGGACGTCCTCTACCATTACTACCATTCCCCGCGGGTACCATTGCCCTAGAAGGCTGCTGCGCGGCATCTAATACACATGGGTGGGAACAATCTCTCCTCATATGCCCAAGTTCACCGCAGTTGTAATAAGTACGATCAAAAGATGGTCTGTCGTTCGTCAAAGGTGCGATTCCTTAGCTATCCTTAAAATTATGAGATGAAGTTCCAGGGTAATTACCTATAGAGGCGGGCATGGCGGACTGAATTGGCTTGGTTGCAAGCGTTGGCCTCCCTAAACCTCTAGAATAAGAACCTTGAAAGTTACCCGAGTTCTTGGCCCTTTTAGCCAATGTCTTAACTTGACTGTCTCGCCTCACCCCCTCCACTTTCTTAACATAATCTGTTACCTCATTAAAGCTCCTCCCTGCAGAAATCATATGAACACATAATACTTATAACTCAAAATTCAGTCCCCTAATAAATAATCGGATTCTCTCTTCCTCAGTAGTCACCAACTGCGTAGCATATCTAGACAAAGCATGGAGCTTGGCCTCATAAGCAGCCACAGACACCTTGCTTCAAAGCCATAAACTCATCTTTTTAGCAATCCCTCAAGGTTCTAGGCACATATTTCTCTAAGAACAGAGGATGAAACTAGGTCCAAGAAGTGGAGGTAAAGTAGAAGATTTACATTCTATATAAGCTCTCCACCACTGCTTAGCCTCACCTTGAAGTTGAAAGGACACAAATTCAACCCCATGCTGATGGATAATTACCAACTTATGAAGCCTTTCATAGCAATCTAAGATGAACTCATAAGCATCCTCACTCTCAGAACCAAGAAACACGGGAGGCTTTAGCTTCAAATACTTAGTCAACATCTCATGCTCACTACCAATCATAACAGAACCCAACAAAGGACGGAAGAAAGCATCATTATCTCCAGTCCTACCCACCTTGGGCGTAGTGCTAGATTCAGGAGGATTACTAGGAACCTGAGTTGCTTGAGCAGAAGGAAGCACTCCAGGACCAACCAATCCTTTCAAGAATGACATGATCTGTCGAGCTAACACTAGGTCTATGGGGGGAACATCGGTAGTCTCAGTCTACACCTCTTCATCTTGTCCAACCTCCTCAACATTCTCAACATTTTCAATATCAACATCCTCTTCTATCTTTTCATGTTGTACGGGAAGGGCCTCATTTTGGGGAGCAATCCCAACCGATACCTCATCTCTAGCAAGCGCTACTCTTCTACGGCCTCTATCCCTAGCTCTTCCTTTACCCCTGTCTCGACTGCGACCTCTTGTTACAGATTCCTCAGCTGCAGCATTGACGGGAGCTATGGGCCTAACACCATTGAATCTAGTGTTAACCATCTGCGGACAGAAGAGTGAAGGAGGTTAGATACCAATTCGAATCGATAGATACCAATTGGAATCAAGTTATAGTATGAAATGAGACAAGAGAAAATAGAGAGATTTCCTAAAGCCCTATAGCCTCTCAAATAAAAGTAAAGGTGTCCCCGTACCGTTCCAAGAGACTCTACCATACTCATTTTGGTATATAAAGATCAATGGACCTAGGCTCTGATACCACATTTGTCAGGACCCAGACTGTCGTGATTGGCATCCACACTAACTCTCCAGTGGGAGAACCACTACTACAACCCAAACCAAGTAACTAATCTAAAACTAAGGCATTTTAAGTATACAAAAACAAGAATAATAGCTAAAAACTGAAGTTCCCATAAACTTCAACAAAATATCTAACAACTAAAAATGTGGAAGAAATAACCTAGAACCTGAAAGTCAATTTACCAAAACATCTAAAGTTCAATAAGTCTAAACAAGAAGGGATGCAACCCCAATCTAATGAACTAATCAACTAACTAGAACATAAGTCTAAGTCCAAAAATGGTGGACATAGACGAAAGAGAACTCATGGTAGCCCGGAAGAATTGGCTCACCCTTGAATTTGAACGATCTCTGATCTCCTGGCGAGGTCCACAAGAGTCGCCAAGATGCCCTGCATCGAACAAAAATAAGAGCAAGTGCGATCGACACAACCACAAGCATCGGGTAGGATCACGTGGTTATCCCACTAAGTTCAACATACATGAGTCATTACAACAATATAATCACATGCTTATTTCGAACATATACAATATTATCAACATTTACTAATAACGAACAACTTCACATTTCTCAGAATACACAATTATATCAAATCATTGGTCCTCTCATGGAACTCAAACCCAAACAGTTAGCATACCAGAACGTGGTACCCGATCCAAATGTTAGTTATGTCGGAACGTGGCAACCGATCCATTCACACACCACAATCACAATTACAAGTATATCTTCAAGATCATACATTTAAGTCATGATTTTATAGCAATCATAATTCATCCATCTCATTACAACAAGTGTGATCAATAATGCAACATTCATATACATACATGTATCATAATGAAGCAAGAACAAACATACATCACACAATCATAGAATCACAACCATCACCTACCTCGAAACAAGCTTGAAACCCTAAGAAACTTGATCCTTCCCTTTCCAAATTCGTTCTATTTGTTCTTGGTCTACAAATAATCAATATCATACGAGAATCGATAAACAATCACTAATTGCCTAAATTACTAACAATTCTATGAACCCTAGATCAAACTCATGATCCCAATTATCCAATTTAGAGTTGTTTACACCATGAATCTATAACAAAAACCCTCTTCCATCAACAATTACCCATTCTATTACATTCTACGGATCGAAAAATGGATTTGGAGAGTGAAAAGCTTGCCTTTAGCCTCAAGAATGGTGAAAAATGAGTAGGAGTCACCTGGGATCCGTTTCTTAGCTCTAAAAATTGAAAAGTGTATAATAAGGTTATTTCGGGGTTTATTAACGACCGTAAGTCGCGTTGACCCCGCCATAGCAGCTCTCACCCCACTGTAGCGGCCCCGCCAGAGAGGTAATATCCCCCGTTAGGGTGGCTTCAACGAACCAGTAAGCTATTTAAAGAATTCCAAGACCCCCATTTCACAACACACCTCTAAGCAACGACGCTCCAAAAATACCCTTTATACTACGATCGATTTCGGGAGTTTTACTCACCCGAATTCAATTTTGTAAAGTCATACGGATTCCTTAACGACTTATCTAACTACTCATGTAATCAAAATCAAAATCAAAATTAACTCACTTTCCCTACACCTCAAAGACTCCTATTTCATCCAAATCTGGACTAGGTTGAGCAAATTCAAATACTACAAAAAAGTTTTCCAGCCCCAAATTTTCCCCCATTGGCTTCTCTATAACGACGGAACCCGATCATTACATTAGGGTATTATATTAGAGTGTCACTTCCTTCAACATGACACGTTATATTATTAGAGTGTCACTTCCTTTAACGTGACATATTATATTATTGGAGCGTCACTTCCTTCAACGTGACATGTTAAATTATTATTGGAGTGTTACTTCCTTCAACGTGACACGTTAAATTATTATTGGAGAGTCACTTCCTTCAACGTGACACATTATATTATTGGACCATCACTTCCTTCAATGTGACACATTATATTATTAGAGCGTCACTTCCTTCAACGTGACACATTAAACTTATTATTGGTGCATCACTTCATTCAACGTGATATGTTAAATTATTATTGGAGTATCACTTCCTTCAACGTGACACATTATATTATTGGACCGTCACTTCTTTTAACGTGACAGGTTAAATTATTATTAGAGTGTCACTTCCTTCAACGTGACACATTATATTATTGGAGCGTCACTTCCTTCAATGTGACACGTTAAATTATTATTGGAGAGTCACTTCCTTCAATGTGACACATTAAATTATCATTGGAGAGTCACTTCCTTCAACGTGACACATTAAAATTATCATTGGAGCATAACTTCCTTCAACGTGACACATTAAATTATTATTGGAGTGTTACTTCCTTCAATATGACACGCTAAATTATTATTGAAGCGTCACTTCCTTCAATGTGACACGTTAAATTATTATTGGAGCGTCACTTCCTTCAACGTGACATGTTAAATTATTATTGGAGTATCACTTCCTTCAACGTGACACGTTAAATTATTATTGGAGCGTCACTTCTTTCAACGTGACGCGTTAAATTATTATTGGAGTGTCACTTCCTTCAAAGTGCCACGTTAAATTATTATTGGGGTGTTACCTTTCTGAATGTGACACGTTATTTATATTAAATAGCTGTTGTCCTCAAAGTGACACATTATTATTACATTGGGTTGTCACCTCTCTGAATGTGACATGTTGTATTACATTGGGCAGTCATTTCCCTAAAAGTGACGCGTTATTATTACATTGGGACGTTACCAACCTTAAACACAAGGTTATATTATATGGGGACATCACATCCCTAAAAAGTGACACGTTGGGACTTCACCCCCCCCTCTAAAATATGATACGTTATATCATGCTATTGAATCATCACATCATTCAAATTGACACATCACTTTGGATCACCACTTTCTTTGTGAGCAGTACACTTGAAAGTGGATCGTCATCTCCAACATGTTAAACCAGGTTTGCACAAATTATATTTGTTTTTATGTTACATTTTTCTACCGACAATTGTTTTCCCGACTTTTCAGTACACAAAGTGGACTACGCCAAATAGAACACAGCATAACGTGGAACTTTTTCTTAGCAGCGAACTGGACATAGTCCAAAGAGCAATATCAAACTCTTAAGCGCGAGTTGAGGAACAACTTCCACCATAATCAAACCACATTCCTATCATAAGGCGTGTGGGTTTTTCTTAGGTATAATAGTTTCAGTTTCGCATTTGGTGAAATTTTCAAACTCTCATCGAAGGCAAATTTTCAAATTCGAGTGATAATACCCCTAGAGCTTTGGAAGTTATATCCTGTAAGTTCTTACATATGGGTGTGAAGGGCCCCACATTCATAGTTGAGATGTTTACAAGCCTCTTTTCCATGCTCAATTTAATTTGTCACTCATCCTTAAGCTAAGATTTCCTTTTCAATCGATTGAGTCGAACTACAAGCAGGCAGATTCCCTAAGTTTAGGGATATGTAGGAGGACTTAATGTTGAAAACTTGACTGTACTCCAATAATTCTGTCATTACTCCATTCTCAAGCTTTTTGGTCTTTCCATACTTCGACACCGAAATAACATTTGCATTCTTCCAGCGCTAAATCAAGAATTTTTTTAACTACAAGTGGCCTGAGTTCTCATGTAACCTGAGATATATAGGAAACCCAGTACCAGGGTCCGGCCATAATCCCTCAAAATTCATACCATTCACCATTCTGAAGAGATAAACTGGTGGACGGACAAAATTGGATTCGTCAATTTCGTTTGCCTCAAATCTCTTTCATCGATCCTAAGCAAATGAGGGCAGTTGTTGACACCCAATTTTGACCATCCACGATTTGATTAATTTTTAAGCTTCTTAAATTTTAAACAATTGGAAATAATTGTTTTTGAAAAAATCTAAAAATGTTTTCAGGCTTTGTTGTGTTTTATTTTTAGAAGCAATTATATATTTCTATATTTATATACATATAAGTTTTGTGTACGACTTTGGGGTTTTATAAATATTTTTAAAATTTGTCTCAAAAATAATGTTTAACTTAATATTTATCTTATTTTTCCTTAAACTAATCAAAATTTTAATTAGTGTTGCAATTAATCTTATTTTCGATAATTAGTTAATTATTTCACATTTGTAAAATCAAGAAGCTTATTAATCGATTAGATACATAATTTATTTCATTTCAAATATTATAATCTTATTATTTTCAAGACCCAAGGGACCTATTCCCTCTTTAAATTCTTTTAACTCAATTGGGCTTCTAAAATTAGCAAAATCAGCAAATACTTGGGGGATTTTCCCCTTTAAACCCATACTCTTCTTCTTCTCTCAGATGCAGAACAACGACAACAACAACCAAGTGATATGATTTCAGCTCAGAATGACATTGTATCTCATTCCTCTCTCGAACTCATACTATTCAGCGTGCTAGGCACGAGCCTCCGTACGGGTAACCTTAGAGATGAGACACGCAATTCTTATTCATCTAATTCTCAGTTTTCCTTTTCAACTGTTTGATTTGGTATGAATTTGTACCTCCTCCAACTCGCAAATCTCCTCTGATAAGGAATTTTGGATTTTTTGCATTATTCCCACATTGTTTTCCCCCTCAATTTCGACCCAGAAGTTGTCCTTTATAAACCTACCCCTTTAACTGTTCAAAGGGAGACATTTTTGAGACCTGATAGTACCCTAAAAAACTTGGGAATTCTTGGCTCAATAGTTCAAAATTTTGTGGTCATTCGAGTTGAAAAAGGAGGAATCGTCTTTGTCGAACTCATCGTTTTGGATCGCTGCCTAGAACCATGTAAACTTCTTGCTCTTTCTTTAGTCATTCGTTCTGTTGCATTTTGGATTTTTATTTGTTTTAGTTTTGTTAATTATCTTTTTAGATTCAATGTGATTAGTTAAGATACGGATGATGTTTATGTGAATGATAGTAAAAGTTTTCATTATCATGTTCACTTAGTTAAGTCAATTTTGAATGGGTGTATTAAATATTTTGCTCTATTGATGGTTGTTTTCTTATAATTTTGAGATGTGGAAGTGATTCTTTTGCTTAGTCGAGTTCATAAATCTATATATGTGCTTCTAGTTACTATTATTTTATTGACTTTGAAATCCATGTTATATAGTTGCTTATTTTTCTTCATTGAGTTAGTAATAAAAGAGGAATTATTAAGCTAGTCTTTCCTTCTGGTTATAGTCTTGAATATATGAAATTGTCTTCTTTGTAAAAATCACATTAGTCTTACTGCTGGTGCTTTATCATTTCATATTAATGAAGTTAGTTTCAACTATTAATATTCACGTTTCCTTTAGAATTACTAGTTGCTTATTTTACTAAGAATACATATTTTTATTGTTATTTATCTATATTCTCTGTTATAATACTCCTTTGTAGTGCATGTGTAAGAATATATTTGAGTTGATAATTAGTATTTTGTCTCTTCTCTTAGGAGTAGCTTTAGGCTCTATGATTATATTTTAGATATTCTGTGCCTATTTGATTTGTTGTGATTAAAGTTATGAGGTTTAGTATATAATGTCTAATCCATGCTTATCTTCCTCTAGAAATTTCATGCCTATTTGAAGAGGTTTCCCCATGAGAATTGTTGTGTTATTTTATTGTAAATAAGCTGGATGTGTCGATTATTTATCAAGCTGAGGATTAGTCGTTCCATCCAAATAATTTGTTTTATATTTTCGTAAAGTCTTATCATGTTAAGTTATTAATTTTTCATCTCATTTTGTACATGAACCCTCTATGTCCGAGTCCTAATGGACTTGCTGTCTCTGGCATCCTCTTCGTTACGAGTCAACCTCTACCATGTCGTGAAATGGGAGCTTATTATTGGGTTAAAACCCAAGAAGACAGCAGCATCAATAGCCTAAAGGGTTGGAAAATTGAAAGTTGGACTTAGAGAAGTCCAAGTTGAACTTAGCAGCAGCAACCAATTGCTTTTGGACTAAAGTCCAAGTTCTTTTAAATTTTATCATTCTTACCGTGTTGGATGTGTTATTATCTATTATGTGTTATTATCTATTATATTATTTGCTTACTAATCTTTGTTAATTTAGGTGAATCCTTGGGGAGATATTTTTATTCAAGTTTTGAAATTTTCAAAATCCATTTTTAAGTTAGGTAAATTAAGTTTATAGAATAACTTAAAAACCTTTCATGTTATTTCATAGTTATTGAAAAGTTTTGAATCCATGTTTATGAGTTTGAACTAACTATTTAGTTCAAATTTTGTAATAGGATAAAATTGTTAAGTTTCTTAAACTAAATTAGTTGTCTTTAAAATTAACTTGGGACTTTGTATAAATGACATAAGGATTTTCTATATCCTTTCGTAGTTGTTAAACAAGGTCCTTTAATCCATGTTTATGAGTTTGAATTAATCGTATGGTTCAAAACACGACTATGGATAAAAATTTTAAGTTAGGTTTATTCTTGAGATTTTTAGAAGTATCAAGAAATTTTTATTTAAGTTTTAAACAAGACTTTTATAAGTAACTCTTTTTGTAATAAATTTAGCCAAATTTTTAAATCTGTCGGTCAACCGCGTGTTAGTGGATTCTCTAAGATGCCTAAACCTTTCCTTAGAGAATTAATTGAACCCTTACCCGACTCTGGTTTATTAAAGGTTTTATTTCAAAATTATCTTTTTTAAAATGGTTTTCTTAATATTTCCTAAAATGTTAAGTGGCGACTTCAAAAATATAAATTTTTCCAAAAATCAACAAAATTGCCAAAGTTGCGAAATGGTTTTGAAACCTTTAGTTTTTGAAATCAGGACATAGCAGATACTAAGAATGAGTTTTTGACTAAGTTCTTGAAACTGAAGCCTCCAGTGTTTCACTGTACAAATAGTGAGAATGCATTTGAGTTCACTCTAGACTACTATGAAAGGCCATAAAAATTGGGTTTTGTACATCAGCATATGGTAGAATTTGTTACCTTTTAGTTACAAGATGATGCCAAGCAGTGGTGGAGGGCTTATGTGGAGTGTCGTTCATCAATTCTCCTTCTATTGACCTAGACTCTATTCCATGCTCTATTTTTGTAGAAGTATGTACCCAGACCCTCAGAGGTCATAAGAAGGAAGAGTTTATGGCTCTGAAATAAGGAAGAATGTTGGTAGCAATATATGAGGCTAAGTTCAATCCCTTGTCTCATTTCACAACTCAGCTCGTAAGCATCGATTAGGAGAAAATTCATCTATTTGTTAATGGACTCAGTTTTGAGCTGCAGGTGTTGTCAATGCACATGACTTTTGGAGGAAAATATTTTAATGAGGTGACCGACGAGGCAATCTCTGACATTTTACTTATACTTTACTCTCAACTATGAGAATTTCAACTTATATCAGAGCAGGGAAAGCGGAGATGCTGGTAATTATATACATAGTAATGAATTCCCGACCTTTCTAGTGCAGCAATCCTATGGTTAGGAACATGACACATTAATCCTTTGTACCGAAGTCAGTTTGACTGCGGATGATAGCTATACGTCCACCAGCAGTCAAGATTGAGAAATTGTAAAGATTCCATTCGATGGAAAAGGGCTATTTTCATTTTCCAGCGTATTAATCCTATTTTGGAACGAAGACTCAAAACCTGAATTATGGGCCACGAGCCTATGTGAAGAAGCTGGAAGGATTCAGGCAGGCAGAGCAAGCTAAGGCTTTGTCTAATAGAACTAAGAATGTGGGCAACTACAATGGTTCCTATTCCAATGGTCCTGGTCAGTAGGAGTAATAAACTCTCCCGATTTAGTCCACCCTACCGGCTTCTACAAGTGGTTATTCAGGGGTCACACAATAGTCTCTGACTCAGGGTGACCAAGAAACTTCTAATTCATCAACAAATAAGCCTTCACTTAACCAAGGATTTTGCACTTGTGGTGAGATGGTTCAATTTAGGAGAGAATGTCCCCATCCCCTAGCAAGTAAACCAGTATAGTCGTACACTAAAGCTATATTTCTAGCAGGTATATGTGGTAATGGCAGAGGATGTCCATAGGATGGGTGAGGTAATAATCGGGGAGGACATGGGGGCAGAGGAAATGTTAATTTGGGAGAGGAGCGACAAAAATAGGTATAGGGGTTTCCCAGACTAATAATAGAGCTCACTATTACACCTTTCCAAGCAAGCTAGAGGTTGAGGCATCAGACGTCGTGATAACAGGTACTATTCTTATATGTGACCAGATGACTTTTGTCTTGTTTGATTTGGGCTCTACTTATTCATATGTATCTATTAGATTTGTTTTAGTACTTGACTTGACTTGTGATATCCTTGATGCCCCTATCTATGTTGCTCCCCTAGTTGGGGAGTCTGTAGTAGCAACTCATATGTAGCACTCTTGCTTTGAGATGTTTGTGGTTCTATAACACTTACTCGAGATCTCACTTATCATATTCCATTGTGGAAGACACAGTTTTTTCTGAAGAATTTGCCATGATATACCTGATCTATGCATAATATCAGGAAAAATAGATACAATTTTTTGACTACTACTTAGTATTGGCAATAGGTATGAAAAAGTATCTAAAAATATCAAATTTAGATAATTGTGCCTTGTCGAAGTAAGGAACCATGGCATATATGTTTGGAATCGATTCCATTTTGAGAGAGTTGAAAAAACACTATCTTGTTGAAAGGTTCTATACATCTGCCCTTTTCTCAACGCATTCTTTAGACTGGTAGATTTTGTCATTTTGGATATGTTAGACTTTGATGTGATATTTGATATGACTTGGATGTCTCATTACCATGATGTTTTGAACTATAATTCTAAGATAGTAACTCTAGATATCTCGGGAAGAGATAAACTAGAGTGGGAAGGTGTGTACAGGCCTAAGCCAATAAAGATAATATCATATATTTGCGCAATAAGGTTGTTAGGGACGGGTTATTTAGCCTACTTAACTCATCTTTGGGATGTTAGCATAGAGTCCCCTTCCATTAAGTCAATTTTCATAGTTTCAAAATTTCTAGAGGTGTTCCCTACATATATGTTGGGCATGCCTTCGGATAGAGATATTGATGTTTGCATAGATTTGGAGTCGGGCACTCATTCAATCTCTATATCTCCTTACAAAATGGCTCTAGAAAAGTTGATAGAAGTCAAGGCTCAACTTCAAGAGCTTTTAGATAAATGGTTTGTTCATCCTAGTGCATCGTCTTCGGGTGCTCCGGTGTTGTTTGTAAAGAAAAAAGATGGTAGCATGAAGATGTCTGTAGACTACCAGTAGTTGAATAAGGTTACTATACGAAATAAGTATTATTTACCTCATATAGATGATCTTTTTAACCAGTCGTTGGGTGCTTCAGTGTTCTCAAAAATTGAATTAACGTCATGGTACCATTTATTAAATATCATACCTGAGGACATACCTAAGACAACTTACATAATTCAATATGGGCCTAATGAGTTTTTGGTAATGTCATTTGGATATACTAATACACCAACAACCTTTATGAGCTTGATGAGTGAGGTCTTAAAGCCTTACATGGATTCCTTTGTGATCGTACTTATAGATGATATTTTGATTTAGTCTAAAAGTAATAAGGAACATTCATAGCACTTTCGTATTGTTCTAGGCGTCCTTGGAAATAGAATTTGTATGTTAAATTGTCAATGTGTGGATTTTAGCAAACTTTGGTGGCTATCTTGAGGCGTGTGGTTTTGAAATAAGGGGTGATGGTATATCCCCAAAAGATTGAGGTAGTCAAGAATTAGGTCCGACCTAGTTTTGTGACAAAGGTTAGAAACTTTGTGGGTCTTGCTATCTACTATCGTCGATTTGTCAAGAACTTTGCTTCTATATCTACACATCTGACTAGTGTGAAGAGAGCTTCCAAAGTCCCAAGACACTTTTGATTATGACTTTGATCCTATCATTGTTGGTGGAAGGTAAGGACTTTATTGTGTTTAGTGATGCTTCACATTTGGGTTTGAGTGTTGTGTTGATGCAGGACATGAATGTTATATGCTTCAAGGCAATTAAAGGTTTATATGATAAACCACCGAGCCCACGATTTAAAGTTTGTAGCACTAGTGTTTGCACTAAAGATCTAGTGGCATTATTTTTATGATAGTAAGTGTGAGGTGTTCACAGATCATCGTTGTTTATAGTTGTGTATCTAAATACAAGGCAGATAAGGAGGATAGAGTTGTTGAAAGACTATGATGTAACCATTCAATACCATCCAGGCAAAGCCAATGTGGTGGTAGATTCATTGATGTAACGCCTGGGTTCTGTCGTTATAGAAAAGCCAACAGGGAAAAATTTTAGGTCTGAAAACTTTTTCGTAGTAACTTGTAATTTCCCAACCTAGTCCAAATTTGGACGAAATTGGAGTCATTAAGGTGTAGGAAAATATGGCAATAACTGGGTGACGTATTTATGATTTTGATTACATGACTAGTTAGATAAGTTGTTAAGGAACCTTAAGACTTTACGGAATCGAATTCGGGTGAGTAAAACTCTAGGAATCGATCTTAGCGCGAACGATAATTTCTGAGCGTCGTTGGTTAAAGGTGTGTTGTGAAATGGGGGTCTTGAAACTATTAAAATAGCTCACTGGTTTCGTGCAAGCCATCAGGGTGGATTTACGCTGTATGGCCATTTAGAGGTGAGGACTGGCGGGTTCGACGCTACTTAAAGTCGTAAATAAACCCCAAAATAATTTTATTCTGCACCTTTTAATTTTTAGAGCAAAGGACTGAACCCCAGGCGAATCTTGACAGTTTTCCACTATTCTTGAGGCTAAAGGTAAGTTTTTCACTCTCTGAATCTTTTTTTTGATCCGTAGAACGTAATAGAATGGGTAATTATCGATGGGGAAGGGTTTTGATATAGATTTTATAGTGGAAACAACCCTATTTTGGGTTCTTGGGATCATGGATATGATCTAGGGTTCATAGAATTGTTAGCAATTCGGGTAATTAGTGATTGTTTAGTGATTCCCGTATTGTATTGATTGTTTGTAGACCAAGAACAAGCGGAACGAATCCGAAAAGGGAAGGATAAAGTTTCTTAGGTTTTCAAGCTTGTTTCGAGGTAGGTGATGATTGTGATTCTATGATTGCGTGGTGTATGTTTGTCTTGCTTCATTATAATACATATATGTATGCGGATATTGCATTATTGATCACACTTGTTGTAAATGAGGATGTATAATTGATGCATGCCATGAATCATGACTTGAATGTATATTATAAGAATGTATTTGTGATTGTGATTGTGGCTTGTTGAATGGATCGGTTACCACGTTCCGGCCTAAACATTAGATTGGGTATCACATTCTGATATGCTAACTGTTTGGGTTTGGGTTCCATGAGAGGACCAATGATTTGATATAATTGAGTATCTTAAAAACTGTGAAGTTCTTTGTTGTTCGTAAATGTGGATAATATTGTATATATTCGATAAATGCATGTGATTATATTGTTGTATTGACTGATGTATGTTGCACTTAGTGGGATAGTCGTGTGATTCTACCAGTACATGTGGTTGTGTACTGATATTGCACTTGCTCTTTCTTTGTTGAGTACAGGGCATCTTCAAGTGGCTATTGACATACCTTGTCTAAAAGATCAGTGATCGTTCGAATTTAAGGGTGAGTCAATTCTTCCGAGCTGCCGTGGGTTCTCTTTCGTCTATGTCCACCATTTCGGACTTAGACTTTCTAGTTAGCTATTAGTGCATTTGTTGGGGTTGTATCCCTTCTTGTTTAGACTTTGGTTCATTGTTAGATGTTTTGGTACATTGACTTTCAGGTTCTAGGTGTAATTTCCGCATTGTTAGTTGTTAGATCTTTTGAAAGTTTATGGGAACTTTACTTTTTAGATATTATGCCTGTTTTCGTATCCTTAAATGCTTTAGTTTTTGGTTTAGTTACTTGGTTTGGGTTGTAGTAGTGGTTCTCCCATCGGAGGGTTAGTATGGGTGCCAATCACAACGGTCTGGGTCATGACAATTGAGCTGGAAGACAGTTAGAATGGGCAGTATGGCTAGCTTGGGGGTGTCCAAACGACCCTTAGCTAAAGAGATTTATACTCTAGAATCTAAGTTCATGCACTTGGGGATTTTATAAAAGGGTGGGGTGTTGGCTAATATTGAGGTCAAACCCACATTTGTAGAGGAAATCAAGGCAAAAAAGTTTGAGTATGAAGATTTTAATAAGCTCACAACAAGGTAGTGTCTGGGAGACATCATATGCTACACTGGATGCAAGTGGAGTGCTCAGTTTCGGAGGGTTGATTTGAGTTCCTCTAATTTATGACTTGATCCAACAGGTGTTGACAAAGTCTCATGATTTGCGGTATTCGATTCATCCGGGTGTAACCAAAATATATCGGGCGAGTAATAAATTTGGTATTGAACTTGGCGTGAAAGGGTTAGGATAGAACATCAAGATTCAAAGGTGTGTGGGAACCTTGGGAGGGATTTTCAAGCTAGTGCCTCTTGCAACCCGCTATAGCAGCTATCACACTGCTATGAAACAGAAATTAATTTCCAATATAACGAGTGATTCTGCTACGACAGGGCTGCTATAGAGGGTTGGGCTGCTATTGTCGGTTAAGTTGGATTTTTAGTGCAAAAAAGTCCCCAAACCGATCAGCATTTGGCTATCTCATTTTGGAAACTATAGAGGTGACTAAGGGTGTTTTTCACCTATTTCCCATCATTTTCTTTGATAAAAGTAATTGAATTACTCTCTTAACTTGTATTTTGATTCTTAAGCATTAGAATCTAGGGTGTTACTCATAATGGATGGTTTTGACTTGAATTAATGGTGGAAAAAGCCCTAGTTTGGGTAGAATGATCATGTAATAAGCCTAGGGTTAGGATTAAGTAATATTACGGGTTCAATTAGGCCATTTTTCCTTGATTGCTTATGTTTTATTATTGTTTTAGATCAAGAACAAGCCAAGACATTACAAAAGGGAAAAGCTCAATTCTTTAGAGTTTCCAAGGCTTGATTAGTTTCTATATTATGTAACATGTGCATGTTAACTACTTTGTAGTATCATTTGTGGAATGCATGTGGAGAAAACTAAGAGGTTAATGTGAAATGACATCATGTTGATAATTTCATGCAATCAACTTGTTTATTTACTTGTAGTTTCAAGTTGGTTGCTTATTGTGTTTGTGTTTGTGTTTGTGTTTTTGTATATGTATTTTGTTTGTGTTTGATGGTTAAATAGGGTACCATGCTGGTACAAGATACTAACAGTTGTCTCGGATACCATGTCTGGTATAAAACACTACAATTGTTGGTTTGGGTACCGCGCTGATACACTAACAGTTTGTGTGTAGGTTTCATAAGAGGACCAAATATGTGTTGTTGTGATCACATGGGACATGTGCCATGCATTCATTAAGTTCAGAGTTGTGACTATGAGTCTATACCTATTGTGATGTGTTTATATATGTGTTGGCATGCTTTACTATATTGTGATTACTTGTTTACATTCATGTTTTAGAACTGGTCGTATGATCTTACCAGTACACAGTGTTTGTGTACTAATAATGCACTTGTTTTTTCTTTGTGGAGTACATGGCATATTTAGGCGGGTGCTTCGAGACCTCAATTGTGAGAAGTGAGACATATGAATCCAAGGGTGAAATACTTCTTCCAAGTTGCCACAAATTCTTCCTTATATTTTAGACATCTCAATCCAAGGGTGAGAAGCGAGACATCTGAAGCCTTTTTTTCAGACACGGATATTTTAGACTTTTAAACTTATGTTTTTGTAATTTGGGGTTGCACGCCCTTTATTCTAGATACTTAGAGTTTTATACTATGACTTTCAGGTTCTAGGAAGTTAAATTCCACAAAATATTTTATTAAATCATACTTTTATTTTTTTTAAATGTTTCCTAGTATCTTATATTATGATTTTATTTCTTTAAAATGGTTAATGGGTTAGTTTGGGATTAGTAAATGATTCTCTCTAGAGGGTTAGTGTGGGTGTCAATCATAGCAGGTCGGGGTCATGAAAAAAACTTAGTAACAAAGCCCTAGGAATGGTTATCTCATTTTACCAAATGAGTCTAGTAGAGTCATGTGGAACGGTACGAAGACATCTGTACTTTTCTACAAGAGGCTACAGAACTTTAGGAAATTACCTCTCTTTTTTTCCTTCGTGTTATGACTTGATTCCAGTTGGTATTTGGCCATGCAAATTGGTATCTAACTTCCTTCACTCTTTTGTCCAAAAATGGTTAATAGGAGGCAAAAAATGGTGCACAGATAGTAGCTCCAGCGGCTGAGCAGTAACACGAGAATACGAAAGAGGCAGGGGAAGAGGTAAAGTCAGGGGGAGAGGAACTCAGGCAAGAAAAATACCCAGGTAGGAGACATCACCCCACCTCAGAGCCATGTTGAAGAAGAAGTGAAGCTAGAGGTTGAAGAGGATAATGAAGCTGAGGTAAAAGCACAGGTCGGAGGTATATGTCTTCCTTCTATGGATTTTGTGGTAGTTCAGCAGGTGCTAGAATTCTTGAGTAGGTTGGAAGGTACGGGAGCCACCTCTGTTATATAAGTTATCCAGGTCCAAGGTACTCAGCCTATGGCTACCACTTCCCCCAAGATGGATGAGGTTTCTTCTACTAATGCATTCTACCATTTATTATTGGGCTTGTGATGAATGGAACTGAGATGTTAACTAAGATCTTGAAGTTGAAGCCTCCAATGTTCCATGGTAAATATAGTGAGGATGATTTTGAGTTCATCTTGTACTATTATGAGAAGTTACATAAACTGGGCATTGTGCAGCAAAATAAGGTTGAGTTCATGACTTTCCAACTTTAAGGCGAAGCAAAGTTGTGGTGGAGAGCATATGTTCAGTATCAATCATCAGTCTTACCTCTATTAGTTTGGATCTAGTTCCACACATTGTTTTTAGAGAAGTATGTACCTCTTACTTTAAGAGATAAGAAGAAGAATGAATTCATTGCTCTCGAATTGGGCAATGTGTCTATAGCTGGGCTAAGAGGCCCAAGAATTTGGGCAACTACAATAGTTCCTATTCCAAGGATTCTGGGTGGCATGTGTATTCAACCCATCTAATTCACTAAGTTATGCCCTCTTCTACGAGTAGTTATTTAGGGGTTATACAGCAGTCTCTAACTTAGGGTGGTCAAGTTGTTTCTTATTCACCTGCTAGATGACCCTCAATTGACTGTGGATGCTTTAATTATGTTGAGTAGGGACACTTCAAGAAAAAATTCCCTCACAAGCACATGGTTGGCTATGCGTAGCAACAGGTAAGGGCCATGGTACCAGCTGGTGGAGGTAATAATGGTAGAGGACATCCACAAGGTGGACAAGAAGGTAATTAGAGAGGTCTTACAGGCCGAGGAAATGGTAATGCAAGGGAGAGGAATGATGCATACCGGTTAGAGGGTTGCCTATAATGATGATAAAGCTCAGTGTTACGCTTTTACGGGCAGACCAGAGGCTTAGGCACCAGATATAATGATCACACTTACTATTCTTGTGTGTGATTAGATGGCTAATGTGTTGTTTGTTCTGGGTTATATATATGTGTGTGTGTGTGTGTGTGTGTGTGTGTTGAGTTTGTTGCGATCCTTGACTTGAGATGTACTATTCTTGATGTTCTAATCCATGTTTCTACCCCGGTTGGATAGTTGTTGTTACTCATGCATATGATTGTGGGTTTTCAAGCTTAAGGGATTTAGTAATATTAGATATGGTATATTTTAATGTGATCTTGGGTATGAATTGTTTGTCCCCTCACTTTATTGTGCTAAATTTTAATGTTGAGATAATGACTCGAGAGATCTCGAGAAGGGAAAGATTAGATTAGGCAGGGGTGTATAAGTATAAGTCAGAAAAGATCATATCCTTTATTCGGGCGAAGAGATTAGTAAGAAAAGGTTGTTTAGCATATTTATATCATCTTTGGGATGCCAGTGCACAGTCCATTCCTATAGTTTCAGAGTTTTAGGAGGTATTTTCTATGATTTTCTTAGTATGACTTCGGATAGAGATATAGACTTTTGTATTGATTTGGAGTTGGGCACTCACCAAATCTCTATTCCTCTTTATCGCATGACTCCGATAAATTTAAGGGAATTTAAAACTCAGCTTCAAGAACTGTTTGACAAGAGTTTTTTTTTTGTCATAGTGCTTCTTCTTGGGGTGATCCAGTGTTGTTTGTAAATAGATTATAGACAACTGAATAATGTTACCATCAATATCAAATACCCTTTTCCTTGCAGAGATGATCTATTTGGCAAGTTTCAAGGTGCTTCTATTTTCTCTAAAATTGACTTGAGGTCAAGGTACCATCAATTAAAGATTAGTCTTGAGGACATACCTAAGACAACTTTTAGGACCCGGTATGAGCATTATGAGTTCTTAATGATGTTATTTAGGTTGACCAATACGCCAACAACTTTCACGAGCTTGATGAATGGGTTAAGTCTTTTCTAAACTTTTTTGTAATCATAATTATTGATGATATATTGATCTACTCTAAGAGTAAGGAAGAGCGTGCAAATCACCTTCGTATTGTTTTGGGTATCCTAGGAAAGTAGAAATTGACTGATAAATTTTCAAAGTGTGACTTCTTCGGGCATGTGGTTTCAGAAAAAAGGGTGATGGTGGATCTCCAAAAGATTGAGACAGTTAAGAATTGGGCTCGGACTAGCTTTGTGATAGAGATTAGGAGTTTTATGGGTCTTACTAGCTACTACCGTTGGTTTGTCAAGAATTTCTCTTCAGTTGCTACCCACTTGACAAGGTTGACTAAGAAAGAGGTACCTTTGTGTGGTCTAACCAGCGGGAGAAAAGCTTCCAAAGTCTAAAGACTCTCTTGCCACTGCTCATATCCTGACATTGCCAATAGAAGGTAAGGACTTCATTGTTTATTGTTATGCTTCACATTCGGGTTTGAGTGTTGTGTTGGTGCATGTCACAGCCTATGCTTTAAGGCAGTTGATGATTTATGAGAGGAACTACCTAACCGTGATTTAAAGTTGGCAATGGTAGTGTTTACTCTAAAGATCTAGCGACATTATCTTTATGGGGTCAAGTTTGAGGTTTTTCACCGATCATCGCAACTTACAACATGTATATGATCGAAAGGATATAAATTTGAGATAGATAAGGTGGATGGAGTTGTTAAAATATTATGTGACCATTCAGTACCATCTAGGTGTGATTAATGTGATGGAAGACACATTGAGTCAGAAGACAGATAGCATGGACAGTTTGGCTTACTTGGGGTGTCTAAGAGACCCCTGGCTAGAGAGATTCAAACTACAAAGTCTAAGTTCATGTAGTTGGGCATCTCAGAGAAATGTGGGGTGTTAGTCAGTATTGATATTAAACCAACTTTTATAGATAAAATTAAGAATAATTAATTTCAGGGTGAGAATTTGAACATGCTTCAAAACAAGGTGATGTCTAGGGAGGCCCAAGATGCCACTTCTGATACATGCATGTGCTCAGTTTTAAAGGGAGGATTTGTATCCCTAACTTGATACATAATGTGTTGATAGATTCTCATGATTCACAATATTTAATTCATCTGGGTGTGACCCAAATGTACTGAGATTTGAAGCGGCTTTATTGGTGGTCGGAATGAAGAAAGATATAGCTGAGTCTGTATCTATATGTCAAAATTGTCAATAGGTAAAGTATGAGTATCAAAGGACTAAAAGTTTAATTCAGAGAATGTACATCCCTGAGTAAAAGTGGGAAAGAATAGTTATGGATTTTGTGATAGGACTTCCTATGACTTTGGGAAATATGACTCAATTTGGTTCATTATTGAAAAATTAATCAAGTCAGTCCATTTTATTCCGGTTATATACACACTCCTCCAATCCCTATGATGTACCCTATGAGTTCTTGATTATCTAGAAGTCATCATCTCCTTAGGAACCATATCCTACTTTTAGTACTCCATGGCTCAAGTCATCTGAACTACTAGAGCAACTTCCATCATAGATTCCCTGCATGTTTCCATAATACAAAAGAACAAAGTGTACATCATTTTGGGATTCTTGAGAGAAGAAAGGGCAAGGAAATGTGTAAAAAAGGAGTAACAGGTAAGAGTACCCCTCTATACAACTGATAATCATCACTCATTCCATCAATGTAAGAAACTATATTAGTTTTGATTGAACTGGCTTCATTTACTATCTCGAATATTTTAGTAACTTTAACGAAACTTTCAATTGATATTAGTTTGAATAAAAAATAATGAATTTATCATGAGATTTGTGTATTCTTACTCGTGTAGTGTGCTCTATCAGTCTTATAACATGTAAAAAGTTAGAATTAAGTTTTAACCCACAACCTCCTTGCCCCACATTAGTTTTAGAAAAATTTACTTCAACCCGCCCCGCATCCACCCTGCCCTATTGTCATCCCTATTCTCTACCTTCATGAGGTAGTGATAAAGTTGCATACATTCTACCATTCCTAAACCCCACTTAGTGGGATTTCACTGAAGGTCTGTTTGGAAAGCCATCATGTAATTGGAATTGGTGTAATTACTAGGTTAGTAAATACCATCCTAGTAATTACACAACCTAGTAATTAAATTCACATGTTTGTTTGTCACGATTATAATTACAGTGCATTGTTTGGTTGCACAAGTGTAATCATAAGGTTATATTGAATTTTAAAAATAAAAATTAACTATCTAAAGTTAAAAAATTTATACTAGACAAATAAGGGCCTTTATAAATGATATTAAATTATATATATATATATATATATATATATATATATATATATATATATATATACTAGTTTTTTGACACGTGCGTTGCACGTGATTTTTAATTTAAAAAATTTAAGCGAAGATTTGAATAATAAGTTTTGCACAAAATAATATTGCATATTATTTTGTGAATGTTCAAGGTGGATCATCATATATATTTTTTATTCAAGCTAACCTATGAAGATGGCCAATGAAAAATTTTATTTGTTAAATGCAATAATGTATATATTTATTTCAATCTGATAAGGTTCAATCATGTAATTATTGAATCTCACTAATATTACCTTATAGACAATATTTGTTGAGTACTTTTCTCGTCATCTAACCTGATGTGGTTTGCACATGTATTCACAGTTAATCTGTTCAAACATCATATGAACATGTGGAGAACAACTACATTTTATTTTTTAGAACTATTTTTTATATTAATTTTTATTTTATAAGTTATAACATAATAGATGATGTTCTTGTTGTTGGCTCTCATATTTGACTTCTCAATTGACTATATAAATCAAAGACAAATATTTGACTGAGAAAGGTTTTCTTTTTTTTACCGAAAAAACTAAAAGTAAAATTAAAGAATATATTTTATCTGTGAACTCATATATATAATCAACTATTTATCTTACACCCAACAAAGATATAGTTCATATACTTGTAAACGATTTTCAATTTATTCAACCAAGCATGATTCGTCCAAGAAAAAAATAACATCATGTTATCACATATATAGGGGCAGTATAATAATATGAAAAATTATATTGGTCAAACATTACTAAGGAAAAATGAAAGATATAAATAATTAATATAATAACTATGAGAATTCATGATATTATAAATAAAGAATGTAAAAGAGTGTGAATAATGTTTGCAATAATTTGTAATAACTAAGAGAATTTATAATGTTTTAACTAAAGAATTAATGTGCAATAGATGAATTTCTAATAAATTTATACTTACATAAAAAAAAAATAGGTTTTTTAATGAATGTTACTGTTTTTTTTATAGTTATCAGATTTTAATTTAGTGTAGGGACAAAATGAAAATGTTTATTCCATATTACTGAATATAAAATTAATTTTTTTTAATGATAAATTTTAAATGATTCATATATATTCACATATTTTCACATTTGTTGTGAGTTTTTTAAAAGAACTCAGAACATTTAAAAATAATATATTTTGAAGTTAGAAGATCTTGTTAACTTCTCAAGATAAAGAGTGTGAATAATGTGAGTTTATTTAATAGCTATATATATATATATATATATATATAGATTTGCATTAATGAAAATATATGTCTCGTTAAAATTAGCTATTAAATAAATAATAAAAATTAAACTAATACAAACTTCAATTGTTGTTATTACAAGTTTTATGAAGTTTTCTTCATCGTAAATACTAAAATAATAAGAAATAGTAAATCAGTAAAACAAAAGGACAATGTTTATATAGTAATAACTATTTTGATGCAAACTTCTTGACAATCTAAATCACATAAGAAGCATTGATAAATAAAGAAAAAAAATTTTATCTTGAGCATAAAAAAAAAAATCGTTACAATTCTCTAACTCTTGAGAAGTTTAATAAATTTTGAAAAAGATATTCAGAAGCATATATCTACATCACAAGAGAAATTGTTAACAAAAACAAATGAGTTTAGACTACACCATGTTAACTTCATATATTGAAACATTACATACTAATATATATACTAAGTAAAAAAATAATTATTATATCATAAGAATTATTTTCCTCAAGTACTCGAGGTTAAGAATATACCCTCTTAGGATAGAACGACTTCATCAGAATAGTGGTACCTCCTATTCAGCTATCCTTCGAACCCACACAATGACAATAAATCACACAGAATTTTTTAAAATGCAAGAAGAAGAAGAGTAGAATATTCAAAAAATTGTGGTTGAAAAATGAGAGGAAGCCCCTCTATTTATAGTCAACAAAGGGTAATATGAACAAGTGTTTTTTGTGTCTTATCTGAAAAGTCATGACTTTTCCAAGAAGTCACAACGCTTTGGAAAAGTCACAACACATCGAAAAATTACAACCCTTTGAAAAAAGTCACAATTTATCAAAAAAGTCACAACTCATCGGAAAAGTCACAATCTAAGTTAGGAATATTATAGTAATTTAACATTCAAGTTAGGAGTTCATGCTTTGAAGGTAATATAATAATTTTTTATCAAGAGAACCAATATGTTCACCCAAAACTTTAACATAAAGTCCCAAGTAATTATTTTGAGAAATCAAATTATTAATTTTGTTGATGCTGACTGCCGCAATATATATATATATATATATATTGTATTATGAAAACATATTAATTAATAAACATATGTTCTTAACTAATATAATAAAGATAATTGATTTATATTTTTCAATTTTAGTATATTTCAAATAAATTAAGTATAAAAACTAAAAGTACAAATTTCTATAAACATCATAAAATGTATGTTTGACAAAAAAAATAATATTATAAATATATCGTCATAAAATTATAAAAACAATTGTCGAACATATAATCTATCAAGTCTAACTAAAAGAATAGCTTGCAATGTAGTCAATACTTCTAAAACAAATTGAATTAAAAATATAACATAAGTTCTAAATTCAAAACAAAAAATTTAACATAATACTCTTATGTCAAATTTCAACGTAACATACATAAATATGATTTAAATGAAAAGAAAAACGTAAGTCCATAACCATATTCATCAATGAATTCTACTTTAATCAAAAAATTAGAATACTAAATATGATTTAAATGAAAAAAATGTGGTCTTGTCGATATTTATGTTAACATTTTAATAAACTTAAATTTAAATTATAAAAAATATATTATTTTTAAAAAAGTTGATCCGAATGATCCAAACCCACATGCTTGTAGATTGGGTTAACTATATTTTGGCCCATCAAAATAATAAATTAGCCCAATCTAATCCGTAAAATTTCAAAACTTATATGAATTCACCCGAACAAAGTGGACATGCCTATATTGATAGCTCTAGACTAGCAACCCCTTAATATTAAATGCATGAAGAAAGGTCTTTATAACTTAAAACTTTATAGATTAGTAAACAATAGACTACTAAACAAGGACCACTCACAAACCATTTATAACTTATAATTTTGAACTTATTTTTACTATTCTTAACTTAAAAATAAACTTCAAAAACACATTTTTTATTTTAACCAAAACCTTAAACAATAGACTACTAAACAAGGACCACTCACAGACCATTTCTACTACTAATATATAAGTGTGGATAACCACACAACTCTCCGTCAACATGTATATATCATCATTCGAATAATTTTGTCATTTTAGTTGCTTATATCTCAACCGCTAAACTTGCGCTTCTCTAATTGAAACTTAAAGAACAACAGTTGAATTGTCTGCAATTTCTTTTGCTCTTTGCCTCTCATTCTCGAGATTCCAAGCTATTCCTTTCACACTGCTGATAAATTCAACCATTTTCCCAACTTGAATCTCGTTCAATCCGTAAACACGTATAATCTCATCCCTAAACACTATACCAACCACTTCATTTTACAGTTTTGTGTTTCACTATGCCAACCCCTTCATTATTATTTTTTTTTAAGTTTTGTGGTTCATTTACATATCATTGATCATTTATTTTGTACCTTCTCCATTTTAATTTGTTTATTTTATTTCTCTTTTTAGCATATTATATATTTAAAAATTCAATAAAAAGTACTATAAATTATAATAGTTAACAACTTTAAATGTCTAAAAGTCATATAGAGAAAATAACACATATTCTTTAAATTACGTAAAAAGCACTATAAAGAATAATAATTAACAACTTAAAATATATAAAAGACATAGAAAAAAATTTATTGATTTTTTAAATTCTATATATGCCACATAAATTGGGACAAAGAGAGTAATATATTATTTGAAAATTATGTAAAAATTATTATAAATTACAATAATTAACAACTTAAAATTATGTTAACAAAATAAACTCATAATATAGTTAATTTGTTTTATAAAAATAAATAATATAATCCTTTTTATGTAAATAATTTTTAATAGAGTTTAAATCCAATTAACTGAACAGATGATATAACAAATAATCAGTTAAAAAAATTGAATAATTATATATATATATATATATATATATATATATATATATATATATATATATATAACAAACTCATTAAAAAATCTATAGAAATATTTACAAAAACTACCTAACTAGACATACATCCGTATAATATATACTGACATTACCTCTACTTTTAAACAATTACATATATTACTACTTTTAATAATTTGTACCATATATTTTAAAAATATAGTTAGATACACAAATCCCTTAAAACTAGGATTGATTAATTATCTTTCCATTTAAACACCAAAATTTATGGTCCAATTATGGTTAATAGTTTTTTCTTTCTCATCAAGTTTCCCTTGCCATCTCTCCAGAATTTGGTAAAATTATTTCATTAGGTATCTAGTTTAATTTTCATATGTATCTAATTGTAATTTCAATGTATCTACACTTTTATGAATCGTATTTGATTTTAGTCCGCCTTGATTTTAATTATCCTATATATCTAGTGTGTTTTTTCAATGCCTATCCACCACAATTTCTCCACTAAACTTCTGGAAAATTGAATCTGCAATAATTCATTATATTTAAAGGTAAGCCATGTATCTTGCATTAGATTTCATTTTTTTTTTCTGATACATGACTTATTATAATGATTTAATAGTTACAAACATCTAATATAAATGTATCTGTCATGTATAGGGTCGTACATTTCATTTTATGTATCTTAGTTCTTATTTCATATATTTACTATGTTTCATTCAATCTTTATGCACATGACAATGACACGTATCTGATCATTTCATGTATCTAAGCATGTTGTTATATGTATTCTATAGATGTTTAATACACATGTATCTAATATGATAAATAGTGTATCTAGAACTGTCAAAAGATATATTTTCTTAGCAAAATATCAAAAAATTACAATGTATCTTACTTAAAATTCATATCAACCAGTTTAGAGAATTAACAGTATATCTTACAGTCCACATCAATTATAATGGATACAATTCAAATTAGATTTACGTATTTTTTAATTCCATGAACAATTTCATTCCCATCTCGTTCTGAATCTCCATTGGTGCCGAATTGCCTTCTATGTGTATCTGATCTCTAAAAATTTGCGACTACAATCGATTTGTAGTTGCTTGGGAATACCTTCAACAAGATCATGGTAAGTTGCATTATTCTTAAGAAGTATTCCATGGATCTTTATAAACATCATAAATAGAATCTGAACATGATCCGAAATACCTTAATAATATGGTGATATTGGCAATTGTTGGAAAAGCAGATATCAAGAATTAAAGAAACACTGTAACGACCTATTCCCATCGTTATGGAAAAGCTAATGGGGAAAGATTTTGGGCCAGAAAACTTTTTGGTAGTAACTTGAAAATTCCTAGCCTAGTCCAGATTTGGACGAAATTTGAGTCATGCGAGGTCTAGGGAAATCTGGTAATGAACGAGAGATTTAATAATAGATTTGAATATATGAGTAGGTATCTAAGACGTTAAGGAACCCGTACAACCTTATGAAATCGAATTCGGACGAGTGAAACTCCTGAAACTGATCTTAGCGTGAACGGGTAGGTTTTGAATGTCATGAGTTGGAGGTGTGTTGCAAAAAGGGGGTTTGAAACTATAATTTTGACTCGCTGTCTTCGTGCAAGCCGCCAGGACGGGATTTATTCTGCCAAGGCGGGGTCACTGTGGCGAGTTGGGTCCTGCTACGATGGGTCAGTCGCGACTTAAGTCGGAATTAAACCCCAAAAATGTTATTTTCTGCAAGTTTCATTCTTGAGAGCTAAGAGACGACCCCAGGTGATTTCTTGGAAGTTTTCCACGACTTTTGGTGCTAAAGGTAAGAATTTTACTCCTCTAATCCTTTTTTTGATTCGTAGAACTTAGATTCTTGGTTATTTATTATTGGGGGAGGGTATTTGGACTGAATTTGATGGTGGAAAAAAGCCCTAGCTGCACCATAGGATCATGAGTTGGGTCTTGGGTTATTGGTTTTGTTATAATCCAGGTAATTAGACCTTAATGAATTTATCCTTGCAATAAATTACTGTTTGTAGACCTAGAACAAGCGAAAAGAATCCGAAAAGGGAAGATTCAAGTATCTTAGGAGGATTCAAGCTTGGTTTCGAGGTAGGTGATGGTTTGATGTTTGTGTGATGTATGTTGATAATTGTTTCATTGTAATGCATGTATGTATGTGAATGAAGCCCTGTTGATCAAACCTAATGAATGAGTATGAATGAACAAATGTATGCCACGATTCAACTCTTGATTGTATGATTATGAGTATGTACATTATGAGTGTGAATGTGATTGAAGGTTGTGTTGATTGGATCAGGTGTCATGTTCCGGCATATGTATTAGATCGGGTGTCACGTTTCGGGACATATATTGGATTGGGTGTCATGTTCCGACATATATGTTAGATAGGATGTCACGTTCCGGCACACTAATTGGGATCAGGTACCACGTTTCAGTATACTAACAATTTAGGTATGAGTTCCATGAGAGAACTATTGAATTGTCATATTTTCTTGTTATTGAGAATGTGGATTTGTACATTGCTCCTTGAAATGATAACTGATGTGTGTGTGTGTGTGTGTGTGTGTGTGTATATATATATATATATATATATATATTATGTACATGTTATGCTTACTATGTTGTGACTGCTTATATATGTTTCACTTACGGGGATAGCCGCGTGATCCTAATAGTACACTGTAGTTATGTATTGATATTGCACTTGCTCATTCTTTTTTATATAGGGCATCTTAAGATGGCTATTGATAGACCTCAGCCAGGAGATCACAAATCGAGATCGGATTCAAAGGTGAGTCAATTCTTTCAGGCAGCCATAGGTCCTCTATTGTTTATTCCATTCCTTTCGAACTCAGACTTTCTAATTAGATTTATTCATATATTTAGTCTTGGGTTGTACCCCTTATTTCTTAGATTTGTTGGTTAATAGTTTTGGTACAATGACTTTCAGGTTTTAGGAGTTGTTTTCCGCAATGTTTGGTAGTTTGTTGCATTAATTTTTGGAGTTTATAGGAACTCCAATTTTCTTTAGACATTTAAACATGCTTCCGTATCTTTAAATGCTTAGTTTTTCATTAAGTTGTGTAGTTAGGTTGTAGTAGTGGTTCTCCCACAGGAGAGTTAGTGTGGGTGTCAATCACGACAGTCTGGGTCGTGACAAAGTTGGTATCAGAGCCCCAGGTTTGTTGATCTCATTGTATTAAAACGAGTCTAATAGAGTCTTGTGGAACGATACAGAGACGTCTGTACTTTTCTTTGAGAGGCTCTAGGACTTTAGGAAAAACTCATTTCTTTCTACTCCTTTTGTGCTATGACTTGAATTCAATTAGTATCTAGGTGATACAAATTGGTATCTGAATTTTTTCACTCTATTTCGCATTTGGTTAGTAATTGAGTTGTAAAGGTGGAAACAACAACACCATCAATAGAAAATGTGTCCTTGGAAAAAAGCAAGTTTCCCCTATTCGATATGGGCATGTAATGACTAGTGACCAACAAGACCTTTATTTAAGTTCTTAAAGTTTAATGTCTCATTCTTCATGGGCATGGAATATGAAGATGCTTAGGATTTCCTTGTTGACTGTCATGAGTTGCTTCATAAGATGAATATAGTGGAGAGGTTTGGTGTTGAGTTTATGATATATCCATTCAAGGGAGACACCAAAATGTGGTGGTTGTACCATGTTGAGTGCCGACTAGTAAATGCACTACTCAACTTGGGGAAAATATTTTATAGCTTTCTGTATGGAGAAGTATATACCCTGAACTTTGAGGGATATGAGGAGAGATGAGTTCTTGAATATAGAGCAACATGATATATTTGTTGCAACCTTTAAGGCAAATGTTTGTGTTTTATCCAAATATGGTACTCCACTTTTCTTCAGTCTAAAAGAGTAAATTCATCATTTTGTGAAGGGATTAAGGTCAGATTTGTAGATTCAAGCTTATAGGTGGCTGCTTTAGCAAAATCTTTTTAGTAAGTGGTTGATTTTGTGACGGGGGTAGAAGGGGGTGAAATCAGAAGACTTTGCCAAGGCAACAACATTCAAGAAGTTTTGTAAGGGAAGACTAGATAATGAACACCATTACTTTGGAAAATGCATTTAATATTGTTGTCATAACATGTATGGGTTGCTTAGTAAATGATGAAATTATGTTGCGACAAGTGAAGTTAGAATAACTACTGCGATTTCCTAGATTGAGTGTATATCAAAGAGGGTCATGATACGACTACTACAATAGCAACAATGCTTACTTAGTTAAGTTATTAAGTGTGTTAAAATTGTGGAGAACCTGGCATATGAGGAGGAAATCAACAAGGCTGTGGAGGCAGGGGAAATGGTAATGCAGGTGGAGGAGCAGTGCCGCCAGGCTAGGAGGTTGCCTGTCAAGATGACATGGCTTAGTTTTATGCCTTTACGGGCAAGACCAAGGTTGAGATGTCTGATGCAGTGGTCATAGGTGTTATTCTTGTCTGTGACCGAATGGCTACCATATTGTTTGATCCGAGTTATACTTATTCATATGGGTCTGTTCAGTTTGTCTTAGGATTTGATGTGGTTGTGATGTGCTTCATATCCCCATCCATGTTTCTACCCCAATTGGAGAGTCAATCATAGTCACCCAAGTATATCGTGCTTGTCCTGTTTATGGGTTTTCAGACTTGGGCTGATTTTGTTATTTTGGATATGACTGACTTCGATATAATCTTAGGCGTGATATGGTCCCCCCATTATGTTGTGTTAAATTGTAATACTAAGTCTGTGTCTCTAGAGATCCCTAGTAGGGAAAAGTTAGAGTGGGAAGGGATGTACAAGCCTAAGCCAACTAAGGTAATATCCTTCATTCCGGATAGAAAACTGGTGGGGCAGGGATGTTTGGTGTATATGTCTCATATTCGGGATGATGAGGTTAAGTCTCCCTCTATTGAGTCTATTCCTGTAGTGTTTGAATTTAAGGAAGTGTTTCCTACCGCTTTGTCTGGTATGCCTTCGAATAAAGATATGGAATTCTGCATTGATTTAGAATCTAGCACTCGCCCCATTTTCATTCCTCCTTATCTCATGGCTTCGGCAGAATTGAGAGAGCTTAAAGCTCAAATCTAGGAGCTTCTTGATAAAGGTCTTATCCGTCTTAGTGCTTCCCCGTTGAGTGCTCTTGTCTTGTTGTTAAGAATAAGAATAGTAGTATGAGGACTGGTGATTTTATCTTAAGCCACAAAGGAGTGGATTGATACTGGAATGACAAGCTTATGGATAAAGAAAGTCCCATTGAGTATACTTGGGTGAAGAAAATTGAAGATTTTAGTAAGAAAATACGTATAAAAATTGGGTTAGTCCTTTGAATTTGATGAGTATACCTGAGTTTGAGGTGTCATGTTGATGAAAAGGTTGAATTCGTAGTAATAGTCAGGGCTGACTGAGCATAATGGTAATAAGAGTTCGTGATGGATTGTGATGGGAGGCAACTATATAATAAGATTGTGGTTAAGCGAATTTTGTATTGTAATTACGACTCGCAAGTATCTATGTTGTGGCTTCCTAATATTTGGTGAGTAACGTGGTTGTATGGAAGGTTTTAAGAGATGGTGAGACATCACTCGAATAGAATTTAAAAGAGCTAGAGTCGTAATGAAGAAAAATAATGAGATGTAGTACAACATTTAGAGAGAGGTAAGAGCAAGAATATTTTATTTGATTGCAAAGGCTAAAGATGTATCTTCAGAGGGGTAGAGAATTGGATTCATAGACGTGGGAATTCATTCGTTGTTGTGACTATGGTAATAGTGTCACGTGTCCATCAGATTGGTTAAAAACTATGAAAAAAGACTTGGGAAAGGAGTGTACAGACATTAGCTCGAGTGTGATGATAAGTGCTATGTTTTTGTTTTTGAGTTTAATAGTGAGTAAGATTGAATTTTTAGCAACTGATATTGTAAGATCAATGGAGATGCGATCAATGATAAGCGAAGATTCCATGAATTCATAAAATTCTTCAAGGTTCAAGCTAATGTTGATAGATAAGAGGATTATATTATTTGGTTGAATTTATAATTCATATTTTTCATTGTAAGTCTACATTCGTGGTGATATATTTTATCAAGGTACGAATTTGTAAGGTGAGAAATGATCAATTGTATCAGGTATTGAGCAATTGAAAGGACTTACACCTAGGTTGAGTCGTAAAGTTTATTATTGTTGATTGGTAAGTACCTAAGAAAGATCTTCATTTAATAGTGTTGGTTTATAGTAAGGTATATGGTCAGAGTGTTTATGATGGTTGTTAGTATTGAGAGTGTGGGCTTCGGTGGAATGATGTGAAGAGTAAGTGGAGTCAACTGAATGGAAAGGGCCGATATCGGCTCATCGGAAGAAAACCTTTGGTGTTATTCAATAAGTATTTCATAAATTCTTATGTGGCCATCTCTTTCATTTTAAATATGGTTGTGAGTATGATTCACTAGCTAGGTCACATGTGTTTTCCCTTTTGTGGGTGGATCCCCAGTGGTGGATTAGGTGTACCGATCCTGCGATGTTCTCTTAGTTGAATGTGGGGATCATTGGGTCCAATTTTTACTGTTCTTAAGGGTAATCTACAATCACAATTGCTAAAATCTAGCATTTTGATAGTGTTGTTAGGGGTTTTGTATGCTTGGACATATCCCTCGATGAGTATATGATGTCTAAAGATCAAGTTTTTATAACTTAAGCTCATGAGAATTTATGTTGGGAGATGGAGATGTTGATAAGAACTATGATTGTTGGTTATTATGAGTGTGCGTTGGTTGGTTCAGGTTCACTTCTAATCGTAGCGAGTATTGATTTGGAATTTTATTTGCCTAATTTCGAAAGGATTCGTCCTGATGATTGTGTCAAGGTTCTTGATAACATGTTGCAGACGTGTGTACGATCAACTTCGGTGGTTGTTGGAAATTGTTTTTGTTGTTAGTTAAGTTTGCATACAACAATATTTATCACTCAAGTATTGAGATGACTTCATTGAGGCATTGTATGGGAGGATGTGTAGGTATTTAATTGGTTGGTTTGAGGTTGGAGATGTGAAATCCTTAGGGGGTTAATTTGGTGAAAGATGCTCAAGATAAGGTGAGAAGCATCCAAGCTAAGCTTCTAGCAGTCCAGAGTCGACAGAAAAAGTATGTGGATCGTAAGGTAAGGGACATGACATTTCAGACCAGTGAGCAAGTCCTTCTAAAAGTGTAACCCATAAAAGGGGTAATGAGATTCTGTAAGAAGGACAACCTTAGTCCTCGATACATTGGACCATTTGAGATTCTTGATTATGTAGGGCCAGTGGCTTATCCCCCTAGCTTATCTGGAGTTCATCTAGTGTTTCATATGTCTCTGTTGAAGAAGTATCATGGGGACGGAGATTACATCATAAAGTGGGACTCAGTGTGGTTAGACAAAAACCTTCAGCATAAGGAGGAACCGATTTCAATTCTTAATCATGATGTCCGGAAGCTAAGGACCAAGGAGATAAAGTCCATGGAAGTTCAATGGAAGCATCGTCCAGTTGAGGAAGCTACTTGGGAAACCAAGAAGGACATGCGAGATAAATATCCCAACTATTTGATGATTCATATACTACTCTACTCTTGCTTTAGCCCTTTTCTCCTAGTTTATCACTCGGGGACGAGTGATGGGTAAATTGGTATCTATTGTAACGACATGTTCTCATCATTATGGAAAAGCCAATGGGGAAAGATTTTGGGCCAAAAAGCTTTTTGGTAGTAACTTGAATATTCTAGCCTAGTCTAAATTTGGATAAAATCTGAGTCATGCGAGGTTTACGGAAATCTGATAATGAATGAGAGATTTAATAATGGATTTGATTACATGAATAGATAGCTAAGACGTTAAGGAATCGGTATGACCTTACGGAATTGAATTCGGGCGAATGGAACTTTCGAAACTGATCTTAGCGTGAACAGGTAGTTTTTGAATGTCATGAGTTGGAGGTGTGTTGTGAAAAGGGGGTTTAAAACTCTAATTTCGACTCTCTATCTCCGTGCAAGCCACCAGGGGGGATTTATTCCGCTAGGGCTGGGCCGTTGTGGCGGGTCGGATCCCACTACGGCGGGCTAATCGAGACTTAAGTCGGAATTAAAGCCCAAAAACGTTATTTTCTGCAAGTTTCATTCTTGAGAGCTAAGAGACGACCCCAGGTGATTTCTTGGCAGTTTTCCACGACTTTTGGTGCTAAAGGCAAGACTTTTACTCCCCTAATCCATTTTTCGATCCGTAGAACTTAGATTCTTGGTTATTTATTATTGGGGGCAGGGGTTTTGGACTGAATTTGATGGTGGGAAAAATCCCTAGCTGCACCATAGGATCATGAGTTGGGTCTTGGGTTAGTGGGTTTGTTATAATCTGGGTAATTAGACCTTAATTAATTGATCTTTGTAATAAATTGTTGTTTATAGACCTAGAACAAGTGGAAAGAATCTGGAAAGGGAAGATTCAAGTATCATAGGAGGATTCAAGCTTGGTTTCGAGGTAGGTGATCGTTTTATTTCATGTTTGTGTGATGTATATTAGTAATTGCTTCATTGTAATACATGTATGTATGTGAATGAAGCCATGTTAATCAAACCTAATGAATGAGTATGAATGAACAAATGTATAACATGATTTCGCACGAAAGGCGTAACGATCTGGGCACTGTCTCGGAGAGAGGCTCGGTGAAATAGACATGTCTTAACAAATGTATGCCATGATTCATCTCTTGATTGTATGATTATGAGTATGTACATTATGAGCGTGAATGTGATTGTGGTTGTGTTGATTGGATCGGGTGTCACGTTCCCGCACATATATTGGATCCGGTGCACGTTCCGACAAATATATTGGGTCGGATGTCACGTTTCGGCATATATATTGGATCGAGTGTCACGTTCCGGCACACTAATTGGGACCGGGTACCACATTTTGGTACACTAACAGTTTGGGTCTGGGTTCCATGAGAAGACTATTGAATTGTTATATTTTCTTATTATTGAGAATGTGGATTTGTACATTGCTCTTGAAATGATAACTGATGTGTATATATATATATATATATATATATATATTATGTACATATTATGCTTACTATGTTGTGACTGCTTATATATGTTTCACTTATGGGGATAGCCGCGTGATCTTACTAGTACACTGTGGTTGTATACTGATACTGCAATTGCTCATTCTTTGTTGAGTACTGGACATCTTCAGGCGGCTCTTGATAGACCTCAGCTAGGAGATCACTGATCGAGACCGCATTCAAGGGTGAGCCAGTTCTTTCAGGCTGCCATGGGTCTTCTATTGTTTAGTCCATTCCTTTCGGACTCAGACTTTCTAATTAGATTTATTCATATGTTTAGTCTTGGGGTTGTACCCCTTATTTCTTAGATTTGTTGGTTAGTAGTTTTGGTACAATGACTTTCAGTTTCTAGGAGTTGTTTTCCGCAATGTTTGGTAGTTTGTTGCGTTAATTTCTGGAGTTTATGGGAACTCTAGTTTTCTTTAGACATTTAAATCTGCTTCCGTATATTTAAATACTTAATTTTTTGTTAAGTTGTGTAGTCAGGTTGTAGTAGTGGTTCTCCCACCGCAGAGTTAGTGTGGGTGCCAATCACGACAGTTTGGATCATGACAAACATAAATCAAATTAACAGGGAGAAGATGTATTGTAGACTTACAAA
Organism: Solanum pinnatisectum; assembly: GCA_035578085.1. Classification (NCBI taxonomy): domain Eukaryota; kingdom Viridiplantae; phylum Streptophyta; class Magnoliopsida; order Solanales; family Solanaceae; genus Solanum; species Solanum pinnatisectum. The sequence continues at coordinate 8,073,459 of CM069082.1, forward strand.
TCAACAAAAAATGTTATTTTTGGAGAATTAGATGAATTTGATTTTTGGAGAATTAGATGAAGTTGTTTTGCTCCAAATGCGCAGAAGTTGTTAGCTAGTTGAGTGATTTCCTCCGTTGATTGAGCGCATCAAATCTAGAATACATGTATATGCAACAACCACATACATGTACTTGACCTGCGAAATCTGGTACATATCGTAATATTTTAAACTATCAAGAATAGAGATAAATAGGTCCTAAACTAGTGTGATTTGTGCAAGTTAGCACAATATTAATGAACCCGTGCACATCATCGAACTGCCTTTTACTAGTATAACTTATAAATTTTAAACTTATTTTTAACTTAAAAAATAAACTTCAAAAAACACATTTTTCATTTTAACCAAACTATCTAAAAATAGTTAAAACTTTAAATCACTTGAAACAAGTCAAATACAAAAAAAAAAAAAAACACATTTTTCATTTTAATCAAACTATCTAAAAATAATTAACACTTAACATCACCTTAAACAAGTGAATGGAAAAACTAGGGTTGTGGTAAAAATGCACTTGTGAGTCCTAATTACGTACACGACAAAATTTTTCTATTTTGGTTTTAGTGTTCTTTTCTAAATATGACAAAAAAATTGAAATGAGAAATAGCAGTATTCAGGCAGTTCAAAGTAGAGTGGAGTTCAGGTGCTGATTTAGAAATCAAAAATGGAATCTTTGCTTATTGGGTCTTTTCATAGACCATCAATTCCAGTTGCTGCAGAGTTTTCTCCACTCAAAACCAGTATGTAAACTTGTACCATTTTTGTTTTCTGGGTCTATCGCTAATTTGTTTAAAATTATGTCTTCTTGCCTGCTCGATGCTCTATGGGTGTTCTTGAATTTGTGGTTTTTTTTTTAACTATTTCAGTTTGCATGATGTAGTTTTCTTGTGTATTTTGCTTTTTAATTGGAAAAATATGTTCAATCTTGAGTTCATTTCTAAGTTCTGGAGTCTAGTACTTGAAGTTCTAGTTCCACATTAAGTGTTCAAAAATCTTATGCCCTTTAGTTTACTGTTGATGATTTTGTCGGGTTGATCTGTATTTTGCTCGAAGCTGTAAAACTTGAATCTTTTTCCTGGGTCAACAGATAATTGATTTATCAATGTATCCGTTGTCATTTCTGTTAAGGAACTGCTATTTGTGGGTTCTTAAATGGCAGGAATTTTTTAGTGTTGTAGCTTTGGATGGTATGATTTTCTTGTAATGTTAACATAAATGTTCAAGTCCTTGGACTTTGGTCTAGTGGTAAGAGTGTAGAGTATGATGTGTGGATTAGGCGCTCATCATGGGTTTGAACCTTACTGCAAACACAACCCTGGTAGTTTAAGTGGAAAAGGCAAAAGCATAGAGTGGCGGACCCATTATCTCCGAGTTGCAGACCGTGCACCATTGACTCTAAGATATTCTTGGTTATTGTTGAAGAGTCCCACATCGGATGAAAAAGGGATGTGTGATCTCCTTATATGGTCTTGGGCAATTCTCTCCTTGTGAGCTAACTTTTGGGGTTGAGTTAAGGCCCAAGATCCATTTCTTTACCATTGTCAAAAAAACAAAATTATTTTGGTACATGTTCAATCTTGATTTGGTTTCTATGTGCTGGAGTCACAGCCCCGGAAGTTCTTAATTTCACAGACATGTTAGCAATTCTATCCTGTTTGGTTTTCTTGGTGAATCCTTGTGATCAAAACATGTTGTTTTCTAGTGGTACGTTAATCCTCATAGTCTTTAATCTTATGTCCCACTGTGTGAGTTCTGGCATTTTGCTTTTAAAGGTTCAGCCTTTTCTGTTGTTTGCCTATTTTCACAAGTAAATAGTGTGCTAAATCTTTTTCCAAATGCGAAACTTTTTGCTGCTGAACTCTGTGTTTCATTATAAAATTTAGATTTTCCGACTTAGTTCCTGTTTTGAGAACAATTTTAATGCTCATCTGTCAGCTCCCTCTGGCTGGATATATGCAGTGAATACTAGAAAAGTTTGCTTTCTTGATCATGTTTTGGTGCTGGTTGAAATTCAAGAGATCGTGTTACAGATTTTGAAATTATGGATGACCAAAGTAGTGGTGGGGAGGAGCTTCGGCTGAAATGTTGATATATGGTGTTTCTTTTTTGACAGGACCAAGCAATAATGATAATGGTTGTTCAAATGAAACTGCGAAAAGGACTTGTGCTTTTAGATGATGCAATGTGCTTTTGTGTATTAAATTTCCAGTATACACTTTGAAGAGGCTATAATCTATAAAGTAGAAAATTGCTGTAATTTATATGAGGTACCAATTGGAGAATTAGATTTGATTTTCTTCACAAACTGAATTATGTTTAAATGCCTCTTGACATCATAGGTTCACATGCAATAGAACGGGTTTTGAAATGTAAAGCATGGAAGAGACCAAAAAGGCACTATTCCACTTCTATGAAGTTGCAGCGGCAGTATATCACTCAAGAGCATGTTGGAGGAAGTGATCTAAGCACTATTGCTGCTGATAAAAAACTTAAAGGGAGGTTTCTGGTGCATGCATCATCTGAACACCCTCTCGAATCTCAACCTTCTAAGAGTCCTTGGGACTCAGTGCATGATGCTGTAGATGCTTTCTACAGGTTCTCGCGGCCCCATACCATAATAGGAACAGTTAGGTCCACAACTCCTTTATTGAGCAACATAACATGCCTATGGCTTATTTGTTTCCATGTTATATGAGATGCCATAGGATTTGGTTCTGACCCACCATCCATTTGTATTTATTTATGTCCTCATAATTCTTGTCAGATTTTAGTTTGTGTAGCTTGTAACGCCTTACCAAGAAATGAGTATATTATTAGTGCATCTTTTAGCTTTGACTGCTTTCAATTTAATTAGATATAGCTAGAGGAATAGGTTTTTTGATCCAGAGGGTGCTAGAAGATGTTAATTTTGTAGAATCAGCTTGATGGATAAAGCTCAGAAATTTCATGTGTTATTACGGGAACAATATTTTCAGCTTACCGACAATATGACCTTAGATAGATAGGAGGGTATGAAGATCGCGGATAAGGGTAGAAGGTTAGTAGGTAGTTAAGAGTTGTCCTATCACTAGCCTATTCATGTATTTGGTTTGGTGGTAGTATAGAGCATGGTGTCGGTTGTAGTATTAGCCTATTCATGTAGTCTTTTGACTTTAGGTATTTGATATCATCTGTGGTTTATTGTGTTTAGGTGATCACACCTTCTTGTTGTTGTTACGGTTCCTTGCAAATATGCTCCACAGTCCACACTGCTTTGATATTAGTTGTCATGTTTCTCCCCACTATCATGTTTTTCAGTTTAATTTCTGCTTTGATTTGCTTGAGCTGAGGGTCTTCCGGAAACAGCCTCTCTACCTCAAAGAGGTAGTGGTAAGGCCTGTGTACACTCTACCCTTTCTAGACCTCACTTTGTGGGATGCACTGGGTATGTTCTTCTTGTTGTATGCATGCATAAATTATATATTTATTTTTGAATTTTGATAGATTGGAAGTACAAAAACAGTGAACTTACATTACTTTTCTTTGAGCAGGCATTGAGCATAATTTCAGTTTCTCTCCTTGCAGTTGAGAAGTTCTCTGATTTTTCTCCATTATTTTTCACTGGGGTGTTAGAGGTGGGTAAAGGTCATTCTTAGATTCAACTTAAGATGTGATCTACGACAACAAAAAAATTGATTATCGCTATATTGTTGCAGGCCATTGTTGCTGCCCTATTCATGAACATTTACATAGTTGGTTTAAACCAGTTGTCTGATATCGAAATAGACAAGGTACTTTTCTATTTACTTAACATGAATCTGATTTCTGAATGCAGAACTATGCAGGCTTCACTTTATCTGTGTGAAGGCCTTGTCAAGGACTCATCTTTCATGTTTTGTTTCGTCGTTTTATCTTTGGGGCTAGAGAGCGAGCAGACATGGGTGGGGTACGGCTCCACTGACTGTCTTCTGGTCGGGATAGATGGGTGACTCTGTGTGTTTGAGGGGGGGGTGGGTGGGTGGGCATATTTGCAAAATATATATATATATATATGTATAGGGAGGTAGGTATGGAAGGAGGGAGGGAGGGAGGGTTAATTGTAAATCCTGGATTTTTCCTTGGGAGAGAGAGAGGACACATTAGAAGCCTTTTAGAACTCATTGAGTACAGCTCTTTTACTCAATGCTTATGAAGACATTTGAGTATCTAGCTTGTCAACCAGTACATATACACTACTAACACTCAATAAGTCGATAATTGTATGCAACTGAAGCTGAAGGATTATCTAGTTTCATTGACCTCTGATAGGGTGGCTGGAGGCTAATTTTAGTCTTTTGATTGTTTGCTTATTGCACCCAGGGGTAAGCAAATCCTCTTTCTTTGTTCCCCACCAGCGTCTAATCCCTAGGTTGTAGATTTAAGATGAAGTTGGGTGGTGAGGTAACTTATGTGGGAAAACGACTAAGGTCTACCCCTCTATCACATGCATCTCAAAATGATCTCTCCTACTATATCCATCATGAATCATTAATATTGGAAAATAAGTTGGTATAAACTATCTGATAAAAGCTTTACAGCAATTTTTCCCTTAATCATTAGGGAATTGACCAATTCATTGTAATCCTGAAGTACTACAAAAGCTTTCCTGATCTGTCTGGAGAATGGAGCTATTGCAATTAGTGTTCTTCTTTCAGGGGAAAAGTTCTTGGGAGTATATTTAGTTTTTCTTACTTAGTTGATAAAATACTTTCAGCAGTTTTTTCTACTTTGGCATCTGACGTATTGAGAAGTTTCTTTTCAGGTAAACAAGCCATATCTTCCATTGGCATCAGGGGAATACTCTGTAGAAACTGGAGTGATTGTTGTGTCATCTTTTGCCATTTTGGTAATATAATAATCTTCCCTTTAAGCACTAAAATGTTCGTCTCAAGCTGTGAATGCATTCCGTCTCTTATATTGCAGTTGTTCATATATGTGGTAAACATTTATCTTCAAGGTTCCCCAGCCTAATCTTCATTGAGTTAGAAGAAAAGTTAGAAGGTAGAGAGGATGTTGGGGGCTAGTGAATATTGCTATCCCTTTTGTCTCTCAGACTAATTGGGGTCTGGGTACATGATTTTCGTTAAAGCAGAGTCTGATATTAAATATCCTGCCTGACATAATGCTCAAAAGTTTGTTTTGGGCATGTAAGCTTCAGGTTTTGTTCTGTTGGTTATACTTTTAGCTGCTGGTGAGAGCATATGCTTATGTGCTTTACTGTTTAGATTACTTAAAAGCAGCATCCTCCATATGAAGGTCCTGAGAAGGTAAGATGCAGAGTATTTTGTTGACATACCTTGTTTCCACCCTTCATTAGCAAATTTTAAACTTGGAGAACTTGGGGTTGCTATTGCGCCCTCCCCCCTCGGTGATTATTCGGTTATTCCCCCAAAAAATTAGGGTTGCTGTTTGCATCTTGTGTTCGCCTTTTTCTATAATGAAATAGTAAATCTTAGTGATATAGTTTGCGAGTCTAAAGGTAAAAGGGTTCTAAATATTTAAAGCTTGAAGCTCATTCAAGTATCCACAGTCTGCACTAGAAGGCTTGGTATCATCCTTAGTCACAGAGGCCAAAATATTGGCTACTCAAGTCTTGGGTGGTTATTCTTCACTGACTGATGTTCTGTACTTCTGTACTGCTCTACATTCTTTGGATATAAATTGAACGAATTATGACATAGCATGTGAACTTCCAATTTCCATTTTCAAACGGATTAAAATTCCATCCATAGATATTCATGTGCTCATTTCATGACTACAGATATAACTCTTCTCCTCCTTTCAGAGTTTTTGGCTTGGATGGATCGTTGGTTCCTGGCCTTTATTTTGGGCTCTTTTCATCAGTTTTGTACTGGGAACTGCCTATTCAATAAATGTGAGTTGATTTCATTTTTCCACTAATTGTTGATTACCAAGATTAAGAATTTATTTATTCTCTCAAAATAGAATAAACACCATTGTTCTTTACAGAGTAGCTTGACATCACAATTCTTTTTGTTATATAAAAGGAAATGGAAATTGGAAAGAGTGTTGCAGTTTTTCTTTTTCTATTTTCCTTGACACTATTGTAGCAGGTAAGTTAAGAATAGAAAAAACTCGCAATCATAATCTTAAAAAACTCAGTCATTTTGTGTCGGATAAAAGGAACTAGAATATCCCATGTTGATGTTGAATGTCCGGTTTGCACTGTGGCAAAAGATTTATTATGCCTCTGATCATGGTTGACATCTGGTTGCAAAACAGATGATTGCATTAGTTTATAGTTTTATACTTAATATGCAGGAACTGAGTTCCCTTAACACCATGTTATTCCATGGTTCTGTTGTATTATCCTACTAATGGGGGATAAATAACACCGCAGAAATGATGGGTATTGTTAATCTCCTTTTCTGCACAGAAGTTATCCCGTAATACAGTACCTTTCCTAAGTCTTCCTATGATAATTCACTTATAATCTTATTAATCTACCGAACTGATGATTAATGGTTCTCCCCTTTGAATTTGATTAGCTTCCAATGGGTCCAAAAGTTTGTGTTCCTATGAGAGTTAAACCTGAGGTTCTGGCATTAAAGCAAAATCAGTTTGCTACTTGTTCTTAGTCTCTTGAGTTTTCACTTAGTTTTGTGGTTGACTTATCTTCCTTCTACATTTGTGAAGTGTCAATCTAGTTACCCTTGAAGTTTTATTTGTTAGTAGTAATTTGATCCTCTAATTTAGACTGGTATAATTGATAAAGTTCTTTAACGGTTAATGATTCTTCAGCAGATGCTCTCTTTAAATGGGTCATAGAGAGAGAGACTCCTTCTATCTAGAAGCAAGAATGTTCAACAACAAGGAGATGTTGTCTGCCCCAGCTTTGTCTCTGTCTCTGGATGGGGTCGCTAAAGGCTAAAGGGTGATCTTGAACCAAGGTTTAGGTTACTCACGGGGCACATCTTAGAGAGAAACTTCCCTTGCTTTGTGCTTGGTGGGAAGATTGTAAAAAGGGTGACTTCGCCAGATTTGGTAGCTTCTTGGGCTGCGGAAGTTTGGGTTGTGAAGCCATGGATTAAACATTAAAGTGACTTCCATGGGAGAGTCCGTGTTCATGTTCAGGTTTCCCAGCAAGGATTTAGTGCTGGAGTTGCAAAGAAGAAGAGAGGAGTGTGGATGGTGGTCATCACTCGCTTGGCTCTTCATCTATGGTGCAATGAGCTTTTCAGAAACATTGGGGACGTGTGCGGGGCTTTTTTGGAAGTGGACTGCAGTCCTACAGATGTTTCAAGGGTCAAGATCTGGTTAAGGAAAGGGGGGAATGTGCCTATTTCAATGGTGGTAGAAAAATTGGGGGGGGGGGGGGGAATCTTTAGGGGCTGGTTATCACCACAAATTTGCTCTGAAATTGTGAAAGGGGATCTAGGTGGGGGATAGAAGAAGAGATAGGGAGAAAGAAGGGTGAGGAAGTTCTTTTGTTGAGATTGCACGTCTCAATACGGTTTCCATGTTTGGTAGGCCGATAACTACTAATCGAGGGGACTTCATTAAGCATTTTGAATCTGGATGAGGTAGGGGTTTTTAGAGGGGAAGGAAAAGTCGGCTATGTCCCTGGATTAGTGAACTAGTGTGGAGAAAGAATTGGACCGGTTCACTAAAATAAATGGACCGGTTCGTTTTTCTAACAAGAACATATTGGTTCCTTGAGAAAGAACCGATTTTCTGTAGATCCTCGATGTGGATTATCCCCTTTGAGAAACCTAGCTCATAAGACCTCAGAAATTTTGAGCAGAGGCAAATGCGAGTCGGAAAATAGAGTGGCCCCCAGTGCAACGAAGAGAGATATGCAAGTGGAGAGAAGCTGTGCAACGGGAGGAGAAATAAGGGTATGGGTAAGGAACATTAGGGGGTCTAGTGGAGTTACAGGGGTGACTTTTGAAGGTAGAGAGGGGCAGGTCATTGATCTCTTGATTAATGTTAGTATGGAGGCTAGAGGGAAAGCAAAGATGATGATAAAGAAATGGTAGAGAAAAAAAGTTACCCACAAAAGAGCATGTTGCGTTTCTTTTTTTTTTTTTTGGGGGGGGGGGTAACTTTTGGTATATGGGAGGAGAAATAAGGGGGTGGGTAAGGAACATTAGGGGGTCTAGTGGAGTTAATAGGTTTTTTTATTTAGATTATTAGTTGTTGTGGTTATTTGTATTCAAGAGACAAATTAGAGACTTTCACGAATGGGAATTGTAAGGAGTATGTTGGGGGGGGGGGGAGGTGGGTAAAATACGATTATATGCCTGTACGTGGGAACGCTAGAGGAATTTTAGTTCTTTGGGATAATAGGAAATCGCAGAGTATGGAGGTTTTTATGGGGGAGTTCATGTTTGGTGTATGATTTAGAAATATTAGGGATGGAGTGGAATTGGGGTTTGGGGGGGGGGAGTGTATGGCCTTGTAGGAAAGTGTCTAAGGTTGCTTTTTGGGAAAAGTAGGGGCATGTATAGAGGGGTAGGAGAAGGGTAGGACAATCCTTGGATGTTGGGGAAGGGGGTTTAATACCATAAGATTCTCGGAGGAAACATGGGGATGTAGGGTAATATCCAAGGCTATGGAGGAGTTCTCTGAGTTTGTAGATAACCTTATTGATTTACCTTTGACCGGTGTCAATTTCACTTGGTCTAGGTTGGACTCAAATTCTAAATCTCGGCAGGACATATTTTGTGTACTTCTTGGGAGGAGTCGATAACTTGTGTGATCCAATACCCTCTCCCATGTTGTTATCAAATCGTTCACCTATCATGTTGGATGGTGGAAGGGGTAGTAGGATGAGATCCCCGTTCAGATTCGAGAACATGTGGCCACTAATGACAAGATGTGGAGATACAATAGTCAGGTGGTGGAGTAGCTATGCCCTAGAGGGGAGACCTTTCATACTTGAAAAAATTGAAGATTTTCAAGAAAGACACAAGGGTGTGGAATAAGAAAGTGTTTGGGAGGGTAGAGGTGAAGATGAGGGAGATTTTGAATGAGGTGGTGGAGTTAGACAGATTAGAGGTGGGTATGAAGTTAGATCAAAGGGAAAAAGAGAAGACAGTCATTTTAAAAGAGGCGTTAGCTTCTTTGGCTTTGGCTCAAGAGACTAGTTGGAGACAAAAATCGAGGGTGTTGTGGTTGGAAGAGGGAAATTCTAACACAATTCTTTCATAGGGTAGCAGTTGCTAATAGGAGGAGAAATTTGATAGAATAAGTGGAGGTTGGCAGAGTTACATGTGGGGGAGAAAGAAGTAGAGGGTGCAAACCTTTAATTTTATCATCTATGAATGGTTGTTCAAGGAATAAGTGGAGTGGAGGCCAAATCTGGAGAGGTTGGGGGATTGGGTTTCAATCAGATTGGTGGGGATAATAGTGTTTGGTTAGGATTAGATAGGGCTTTTGATGATAAGGTGGGTGTGGCTGTAGAGTGTTGTGCGGGTGACAAGGCTCCAGGTCCAGACGGCTTCACATTGACTTTCTTTCAATGTTGTCGGAGCACGATAAAAGTTGATGTTTTGAGCACTATTGATGAGTTTTAGGAGAAGGGCAAATTTGATAAAAGCTCAAATACTTCTTTCATTGTCATTATTCCTAATAAGGAAGACGTCACTAGCATCGGGGATTACTTTCCTATTAGTCTAGTGGGAAGCATATATAAGATCATTTGTAAGGTGCTTTCTAATAGACTTGAGATTTTTGACGAGACATTGTCTTCTTTGCAAAATGCCTTTGTTGAAGGAAGACGGATTCTGGATGCACCTTTGGTGGTTAATGAAGTGGTAGATTTGAGGAAGAAATAGGGTATGCCAATAGTTTTGTGCAAATTAGATCTCATGAAAACTTTTGACCATGTTAACTAGACTTGATTATCCTAAAGATAGGCTTTAGGGATGGAGGAAGTGGATCAGTTTTTGCATCTCTTTTGTGAAATACTTGATTTTGGTGAATGGCAATCCTTGTGGTTTCTTTGGTAGTTCAAGGGGTTTGAGGCAGAGAGATCCTCTATCACTTATCCTTTTTTCTCAGTGATGGAAGCTTTGAGCAGGATGACGGACAATACTTTGTTAGGCGTCTTATCAAGGGTTTTAGTGTTGTAGTTAGTGGTGCTGGTACCTTATCGGTTACCCATCTTTTATTTGCAGATGATACTTTGGTGTTATGTGACGCAAATGAGACTTAGTTAGACTACCTTAGACAAGTGTTGACTTGGTTTCGGGTGGTATTAGGGCTTAAATTTAATCTTGGAAAATGTGAGATCTTTTTGTTGGTGCAGTAGACAACACAGACGTGCTTGCTCAAGTTTTGCATTGCAGGGTAGGGAGAACTAGGTGTGTCTAACAAGGATCTCAACATTTAGAATCTTGTCATTCAGAGGGTAGAGAAGAGGCTAGTAGGGTGGCAGAAGAGATATTTGACCAGAGGAAAGGAAGTGCTTATTAAGAGCACTTTATCCAGTATTCCTACTTATTGCATATACTTGTTCAATGCTTCTACATTTGTAATAGGAAAGTTGAAAAGGTTGCAAAGAAAATTTTCACTGGGATGCGGTGATGGGGCCAACAAGTTTGACTTAGTTCGTCGGGAAATCGTGACAATCTTAAATGGTGAGGAGGGCTTAGGGTTAAAGACTTGAACGTTATTACAAGTCACTTTGTTGGCAAGTGGGTGTGGAGATTTGGGTTGGAGGGACAAGATGCATGGAGAGGGGTGATAGTAGATAAATATAGAGTAATAGTAATAGAAGGGAGATGGAGAACAAGTGTGGAGGTTTGGTTCTAGAGGATGATTCCTCGTATAGGACCTCTTGCCAAAGGGAGGGAATTGTCTGTCCAACAAGTTAGGGGGGCAGTGGGGATGGGACTTTTTGGGATTTGAGGTTCATGAGAAATTTCATGATTGGGAGGTGAATGAGCTTCAGAGATTGCTAGCTTTACTTCAAAAGTAATGTGAGGCAATAGAACCCGATACTTTGAGTTGGAAGTTGAGAAATAACAAAGTACTCTTTGTCTAGTCTTTTTATGAGAAACTTTTGGTTAGGGCAAAGAATGATAGTTTCCCTTATGATTCGGTCTCTTTGTTTTGATGAAAGCCTCAACACTCTTGTTCTAGGGGAACTTTTTACTATTTATCTTCGCCGGAAGCAAAGTACTTAAGGTTCCGAGGAAGGTCTGCTTCTTCACGTGGTTGGTGACTAGACGATGATATTGATGACGGAGAATCTTTTTTTTTTATGACCGTGGTGTCCTGGCTAGCTTTTGCGCACCTAGATTAATTTCTCGGGATACTTGCCACCTTTCACCACCAAAGGTAACTTTGTCCACCAACGTTTGGGATGGGAAGAATCACCTAGTGTTTTTTTGTCTCCGCTGAGTTTTAAACCTAAGACCTTAGGGATCTCAACCACTTCCTTGATCACTAGGCACACCCTTGGGTGCTATTGATGACGGAGAGTCTTAGGAAAAGAAAGGTTGTTTGTATAAGCTAGTGTTTCCTATGTGACGACGCAGGCGAGTGTGGATCTTATTTTGTTACATTGGAATCTGTAAAGATACGACACCTGGCCTAACTCAATCTCAAAAGCTAGTTCATGAGGGGAGGTATGTCCAAGTCCATATAAGGATACCAAATTCTCATCCCTCTACCGATGTGGGACTTCTTAACACTCCCCCGCACGCCCAGACCTCAATTGGAGCGTGAACACTTCTAAATGGGGGCCCAACATTGGTGAACAATAATTTGGGATGGGCCTGGCTCTGATACCATGTAAAGATATGGCACCTGGGCCTAACTCAACCTCAGAAGCTAGAGGTTTGTCCAAGTCCATATAAGGAGACCAAATTCTCATTCCTCTATGGATGTGGGACTTCTTAACAGAAACTATCAATGATGTTATGGTGGGATATTTTTAGTTGGCTTGTGTTTCTTGGGTTATGCCAAAATTTATTAAAGAGTTGATCTTCAGCTGGAATAGTGGAGCTAGGAGAAGAAGGCACAAGGCTTGGCATGTTACTCCTCTTGCTTTTTTGCGGGTCACTTTGAAAGAGAGGAATAGTAGAGCTTTTGAAGGGGTGGAGATGAGCTTTGCTCAGTTGAGAAGTAGTCGAAGTAGTTTCTGATCTCTTTATTTCTTTTGGTGCAACCATTTAGTTCTTGTTTGTATGAAGATAGGGTGTCTTTTGGAGAGAACCATAATTTGTAGGTCTCTCCTTTTTTGGTATACCTCTTGTATATGGCCATAATGGCCTTCAGAAGGTAAATTTGAAGCCACATGGCTTGTTGTATTCTTTCAAGTTTTCAGAAACTGATCAACTAACTATGTTCCCTATCTAAGAAAATGATAACTATGTCCTGCCCCTAATTGTGTACGAATTAGTGCATCTGTATTTCTTGTTTGTAGTTTAATTTCTTAATAAGAGAGTTGTATTTTCTCTCTGGTTTGCTTCTTGAGACTGAACATGTGATGTGTCATGTCTATCTTAATTTCACATCCATTACTAATGTTTATGAACTCATTTGATGATATAAATAAGTGACTGGGTTGGGTCATCAGACATCTCTTACCTTTTTACTTAATTTTTTTTCAAGAGTCTGTCTTTACCAGTTGAAAGAATATCTTCAACATAATACTCCCCTTGTCCCATTTTATATAACAGTACTTGACTGGACACGGAGTATAAACATTAGTTTGACTTGTCTATTATATTAGTAGTAGCGGTAGTAACTATTAAAGTAGTGGTTGAAAAGTTAGTCTGATATAGAAAACATCACATTAAAGTTTAAAATTTAAATAGTGTAAGTAATCTTAAAAATTGTAGAGTTGTTGAAGAAGTGGAGTGATGTCAAATCATTTGGGACGTCACAAAATTGGAACTGTTATATATTTTTGGATGAAGGGAGTAAATGTTACAGCTTGATTTCTCATGCAACAATTTAATAGAGGATTATTCTAGATTCTTCTATGGTTCTACCTCATTTAGAACCACCATTTTACCTTCAAAAGAGTGTTAGAGATCCTCCTGCAAATCCAAGTGTCTCCCTCTTAGTTGTGATTTGTACTATCATATCATATTTGTGTTTTTTGTTGCTTGTCTCATTAGTTATGGGCTTTGTCGTTGCAATTTTATAAAAAGAATGCGATAATAAGGAAGAACAAATACTGCCATCAATAATTATGCGGTCTGGCTGACTGGAAACCAGACTACAGCAATTTTAATTGCTTTCCAGTGAAATTTCATCATCTTCACATGTAACTATAACTGCTCTCAGAAGTGCACGATAGTAAGTGGTAGGAATAAATATGATACGTCAGAAATGATGCTTGGGAGAGGCTGGCGAACTAGATGCTGTCCAGAGAGTTTTCCTAACTTGAATAATTTCACTTCCAAGCCTGGGCGTAAGATCAGTATAATGTGTATGATATTACAGGAAAGGTTTCTAATTGGTGTTCTCAAAATGCTTCTACATTTTCAGCTACCACTTTTGAGATGGAAGAGATTTGCTGTGGTTGCTGCAATGTGCATCTTTGCTGTACGAGCGGTGATAGTTCAGATAGCTTTTTATTTGCATATTCAGGTCTATGTTAATTGTTATTTCTACAATTTATGCTCATCTTTTTGTTTTGCCCACAGAGAATGTATAGATTAAAGTATTTATTGTGCCATATGAAGACCTAAATTTCAAATGTCAGAACAAATATGATTTGATAAGGACCAAAAACGTTCTATCTGTTATGTGATGTTTAGACTTCATTTATGGAAAAAAAAGGGGGGGGGGGGGGGAAGAGAGTCATATGGAAAACTTATATCTATTTCCTTGTGCATTCTTCGTAATCATCGCATTTAAATACATATTTGTTTGTCAGTCTGTTGTAAATATATATTCCTGTTGACTAAAAACGAGATCAAGTATGTGTAAAGTTGTAGACTACCTGAATCACCTTTATGTCTGGTGCTCCTCTCATTTCCTGACATAAGTATTTCACTTTTCAGACTTATGTATACAGAAGACCAGCTGTCCTTTCAAGACCTTTAATATTTGCAACAGCATTTATGAGTTTTTTCTCAGTTGTTATAGCATTATTCAAGGTAAATTTATGCTCTCTAAACCTGATATATAAAAGATCATTTTTGTTTTAATCTTTACGAAGAAAGACACTTACTTTGTAAGCCATAAGAAGAAATTATCGCTATGGAGGACTAGGTGTTCTTTGCTTAGAAGAAATAAATGTGTCCGGTTCGTTACTTTGCTTTCACATAAAAATAATAATGGGAGAATTCGCTTCTCTGTTATCTAGTCTCTAGGTAGTGTACATCCAACGATGTAGCATGGACCATGTAAACAGATTTATTCTGGAAGCATGAAGATATCTTGACACAAATAAGCAATCAAATTGAATGTACTATTAAGATACAGACTTCAGCAATGAGAGCATTCTGTATCGCAAAATGTGATGCAAGGGTTAGTGGTTGACATCTATCCACTAATCTTTTTTTTTTTTTTAATCTGGTAACAGTTTGTATTAAATTCAGTACTACCTTAGTACTGGAAAAAGCATATTAACAGAAGAGTAAGAGAAAAAATAAATTCCAGACTGAACCTACAGTCTCACACAGATTCCAAAACATCCAAGGATTGTTTCAGTATCATCAGAATAAGCGTTTGTACACCAAAACAGAAAAACAATATACAGTTAAGCTTGAATTTCTCTACATTGCAACTCCTATCTTCAAAACATCTGGCATTTCTTTCTCTCCACATTGTCCACCAAATACATGCTAGGATAATCCTCCATCTATCTCTTCTTCTTGCACCAACTCCAGCTTCCTCCCAGCTGAAAGGAGTGTCGACAATCTTACTAGACATTGTCCATGAGATGCCTCTGAGATTGATAGTAATCTTCCATAGTTGATCAGTGATTAGACAGTGTAGAAACAGGTGATTAACTGTCTCAGCATTATTACCACACAAAGAACATCTTGAACATAGGATATCCCCCTCTTTTCCAGATTTTCATGAGCAAGGACAGATTCTTTGGCCAAGAGCCAAGTGAAACATGCTACTTTATGAGGGGTTTTAATCTTCCAAATGTGCTTCCATGGACAGTTGGTAATAACTGACTCAACTTGATTTAAGATCTTGTGCCCATACCTTATCTTGTCTACACATTTGCTATGTCCCTTCCACCATAAACAGTCCACTCTCATTTTTGTCCTTTAAATGTCTCCAAAAACTTGTATAACTAGGTCAACCTTGGAATCTCCCAGTCATTGAAAGGTCTTCTGAGTATTAAGTCTCATCTCTGATGGTTCCACATCTCAGCTACCGTTTTGTATTGATGTTGGGCCAGAGTAAAACTATCAGGGAATGGAGCTTATAAGCTAGTAGAACCCATCCAATTGTCTGTCCAAAAAAGAGTTTTGTTGCCATTGAAACCTTGACATCAGACTCACTTTTAAGAAAGGTCAGTTGGACCTAATGGATCTCTACAGACTTACACCATAAGGGGTAGTAACTTCTTTAGAGACCCAATTATCTAGAGGTTTGGGAATCCTGGGAGTACCTCCGTAGCCATTTCACCTTTAGAGCTTTACTCGGATTCTTGAGGTTTTGATACCTAACCCATCTTGACTTTTCCTTCTAATAAGATTTTTCCATTTGCTAAGTGGAAACCTCTTCCTTCTTTATTACCTTGCCAATGTAAAGATCTCCTGAATTTATCCCTCCTATAAGTAGCGGCCTGAGGGATATGGGAATAGGGATATCATATATGTTGGTAAAGCATCTAAAATAAAGTTTGTCAAAGTTAGTCTGCCTTCCAATAATAAATATTGTGATCTCCATCTGAACAACTTCTTCTCACACTTCTTCAAAATTGGATTCCAGATTTCTTTGGATTTTGAGTTTGCTCCCAAAGGCATGCCAAGATATACTGAAGGCAAGGTACCCACTACACCACCCATAATCTGTGTCAGATACTCCATATAGGTACCAAATTAATTGGAATAAGGTGGCTCTTATTCCAGTTAATGTGATCCCCAGAGATGCCTTCAGGAAAACCACAATTAATCTCAAAAACAACAATTATTCCTCATCCGCATCACGTAAAATTAGAGTATCATCAACATATTGTAGATGAGTGATCTCTAGATTATTTTCTGTGTGTTTCTGGCAACTTTAAAATCCTGACTCTTTCCATTTGTCTTAGCAATTTTAAGTATGTTGTTAAGATCCTTCATTGCTATAATAAATAAGAAAGGGATAGGGGATCCCCTTGTCTTATCCCTCTATGTAAACTGAAAAAAACTTGTGCCGTCGTATTAATAGGATGGAAAATTTCACAGTTGAGATACAGAATTTCACCCAATTGATCCACTTCTGTCTCAGTTTTCTGTGGATGAACTCCAGTTGACATGGTCATATGCTTTCTCAATCGAGTTTGCATAGGATTTCGGGCTTCCTTTGTGGAGATTGATTTTAGATTATGTTCCAGTAGCTTTTCTATGTGGTCACTGGCAACATACTAAATCATATTTTAAATTCGAGAATTGGTGGTTAAACTCTGAAGGTTTTGTTGATAGAATCAAAAGTTGGTGGTCTTCCTTTGCCTTCTCTGGAAGCCAAATTACATTCTGGCTTGTAAACTTAAAGCTCTCAATGGTAAACTTAAAGAATGGAGCAGGGGAACTTGAGGCTTCAAAAATCTAAATTGTTGAGTCAATTGGCTGGTTTAGATTCCATATTATAAAGCAGAGAATTGACAGGGGAGGAAGTTGTAAAGAAAGTTACTGCCTTCATGGAATATGAAGAAAGCCGAAAGCCGAAAGCCGAAAGCCTTAAGAATGAAGAGGTGTCCTGGAGACAGAGATATAGAGGCTTATGGCTCAAAGAGGAGTACAGGAACACCCAAGTTTTCCCACCAAACTGCTAATGCCCATAAGAGATACTACTGTATTGATCAAATTATGGCATAAGAAGAGACTAAGAGGGTGTTTGGATTGGCTTAAAAGTTGGTCAAACCTACTTTTAAGTCAGTTTTTGACTTCTTGAAGTGTTTGGCAGATATAAAAAATAACTTAAAATAAATAAAAAATGACTTAAAGTAAGTTACGAAGTGTTTGACAAGATAAAAAATGACTTAAAATAAGTCGGAAAACAAAAGTAGGTCTCCCCCTACTTTTTATTTTTTGACTTAAAAGTCATTTCAGTTTGACTTTTTAATTTTGACTTAAAAGCTACTTTTTTTAAGCCAATCCATACGGGCTCTAAGAGAGTATAGTTGGACCTGACTGAATCAAGGGGGGAAATCATTTCTTTCTACAAGAAACTTTATACAAAAACAGAAGAATGGAGTTCCAGTGGAAATCTTAGCAATCACCCTGCAATTTCAGAGAATGAAACAGAGGCCCTGCAAGATAAATTTTATGAGCAGGAAGTGTCTGAATGTTTGAAGAAGTATGCAATAGATAAAGCCCCCAGCCTTGATGGTTTACAATAGGATTCTCTTTGAAATGTTGGGATGTGCTTAAACAAGAGATTGTGGAGGCTTTTCATAATTTCCTCTCTCAGAAAATGTTTGAAAAGAATTTCAATGCAACTTATATTGCCTTGAGTCCCTAGAAGATGGGGGCAAAGGAATTCAAAGATTATAGACCTGTCAGCTTGATACGAAGCTTGTATAAACTGATATCTAAGGTTCTGACTAGGAGACTGAAAACGGTGGTGGATAAATTGGTGAATTCCCAACAGATGGCCTTTATCAGAGATGGACAGATAATGGATGTTGTGTTTATAGCTAATATGCAATTGATTCCAGAATATCTTTGGAGAGTAGACTGCTTTTCATGTTGCTGAACAGATCATATCATTCTGCAGAAAAACCAAAATTCTCTCTATTCTGGAGGCAATGGCATATGATTATCCCATTTAAACCAAATATAAGAGCCACCTTCATGATGAAGGTCAATAAGTTCCATGTCCTCAACTAAATCTACAAATTCCACCATAGCGGATGATCTCCTGACTCCTGGTAGAGTTCCTTCTCTCGGAAGGATGTCTGCATATGTTGAAATCATCACAAACAGCCCAAGGGCCTTCCATAAATCTCCTTTCCACTTTACTGTTGGGAGCATATACTTCAATAATGTGACAGTCAAAATGTTGCAACTGAGCCTCAAATTTACATCATAAGGTGTATGCTCCAATCTGAACAATCTCCCATTTCCATACTCACTCTAGAACCCCACCTCTAGTTCCACTTGCTTCCAAACTTGCACTTCTAATCCATCTCCCATCCCAAATTTGTTTGACTATTTTCTGCACATTCCCTTGTTCTAATCTTGAATCAAACTCCTCACAGTTCTCCTTTTCCCCAAATCATTTAATCCTTGATATTCCACGACTTATTTTGAGCTTCATGGTCATATTGACTCTTCCCTTTCTCCTTTTTTCTTGTTCCACTACTTTTAAATTTGACATCAAAAGTTGTTAAATTCCTCAATTCTTGTGTGCCATTGAACCTAGATTTTTTGATAGCCATTTCTGGTTTCTTTCTTCTTGCTTGCCTACATCCATCAATTTGCATGAGAAGCTCAAGTGTGTTGGAATAATAATTCAATGTTGGAGTAAGAATCTTAAGTTGTTTAGGATTTGTTATTTAATTTATGTCTAGTTAAGATTTGTTTGTCCTAGTTCATATTGGAATAAGTTTTCTAGTCCTAGTTTAGTTTGTTTCTTACTATTATAAATAGGGATGTTGCTAGTTATTTTCAATAGAAAGAACTAGATTGAAATAGAGAGAACTTGTAGCGAGATTCAAAAGCTTTTGAGTTTATGAATAAAATATTTTCCTTCAAATTAGTATCAGAGCTTAGAAAATTGGACATCTTCCATTGCCGGCAAGCGGCTATGACCCATATATGTTGTCCATCTAGTCAATGATCATGTTGACAAATGCCATACGAATGATATATGCATGAAAAAATTTCATGCGGGGAGGAGGGACTTATAAAAACATTGCAGATTTAAAGAAGTGCAAGCAAACGTGAACAAGTACGGAAGAAATTCTTCTCTAAAATTAGAGAGAGTTGGAAAAATAAAATAAAATTGAAAGTTGATTACAAGTAAATCAATAAAATTGGGTGTTGGTGACAAAGTGCATCAATGAGAGTTTGAGACAAGTGCTCCAACACAACAAAATATATAAAAAAAATGTGACTTGGAGACAAAGTGCTCTAACAAAACCAAAATAAATAAATAAATGTGAGTTCGAGAGAAAGTGCTCCTACCCTTGAAAGTTGGAGAGAGTTCTCCAACACAACCAAGGAAAATAAATAAGTGAGAATCGGAGAGAATTGCTCCAATAATTGAAGGTTGAAGAGAAGTGCTTCAATAATTGAAGATTGAAGAGAAGTTCTCTAATATAACAACGACGACAAGTATGAAAAATGATTGAAGAGAGTGCTCCAACAACAACAATGACAAGAAGAAAAAGTCAAGAGTATACAAATTTGAATTACGAGAGAATGTTGAAATGATAATTCAAAGTTGGAGTAGGAACCCTAAGTTGTTTAGGATTTGTTATTTAATTCATGTATAGTTAGGATTTGTTTGTCCTAGTTCATATTGGAATAGATTTTCTAGTCCTAGTTTAATTCGGTTTCTTACTATTATAAATAGGGATGTTGCTAGTTATTTTCAATAGAAAGAACTAAATAGAAATAGAGAGAGCTTGTAGTGAGATTTTGAGTTTATGAATAAAATATTTTCCTTCAAATTGCTTCCTCTTCATGGCCCTAAAAATCACTCCAAACATCTTGCTTAGTCTTAAGTAGATTTTGGAAGACCTGTAATGGTGCATCCATCTCTCTATCAAGTAAAGAGTCTTGATGTTGAGTTAGAAGAGGTTCAACATCTTGCACTTCCCACTCTTCCCCATGCAGAGCTGGTTCCAATTGTTATTGTTGGATCCCCAAATTTTTATAGCACTCTTTCCTCTTGTTTCTCAGACCCATCGGTGTTGGTTAAACAAGAGAAGCTCTATCGTTTTACCCCATCCCATTTCAAATTTTTTCGAATTAGGCCCCATATTAAATTTTCCAAGCTCCAGATGTCCAACCTTGGGCATGAGGGGTGTGTGAAAAGTCCCACATCGAGGGTCAACGGAATGGGCGGTCTTTTATATGGTTTGGGAAATCCTCACCGCTTGAGCTAGCTTTTGGGGTTGAGTTAAACTCAAGATCCATTTCTTTACATGGTATCGGAGCAGGGTCCATCCCAATTCAAATTTCCTGATGGTAGGCTCCCATATTAAATTTTCCAACGCTCCAGATGTTCAAGTCTGGGCATGAGGGGTGTGTGAAAAGTCCCACTTCTAGGGTCGAAGGGATGAGTGGTCTTTTTATATGGCTTGGGCAATCCTCACAACTTGAGCTAGCTTTTGGGATTGAGTTAGGACTAAGATCTATTTCTTCACAGAACTTCCTATCATAAATGCTATGTTTCTGAGTTTCCCCATCCTTGCATTAATAGTTGCATTCATGGTACCTCAAGAAGAATAATGACTGATCTGCCTCATGATAAGATACTCATGTATCTTTTTTGTGTATTGTACCAGTACCAAAATATTTTGCGGCCTGGTCATTGTGTTTCCATCTTCTCACTAGATTCTTTTGGTGAATAAAGGCTTCTTTTGATAACCCTGACGACATAGTCAGCTACAACGACACCTTGGAGGAACATGTGGAGAATTTAAGAAAGGTTTTCCAAGTCTTGCGGGAGGGAGAAATGCGAGTTTGCACAATCAAAGGTGCACTTCTAGGGCCATGTCGTTAGTAATGGTGAGCAACGCGTGGATGAATCTAAGATACAGAGCCATCCAAGAATGGAAGGCGTTGACCAAGGTAACCGAGACTATCATTAATTACCAGGCTAGGCGAAAACAAGGGATGAAAGCCACTTCCATGTTCCTCGTTTGTTGGAAGGCGCAATCATCGGTGGAGGCTGCATGGGAGCTATATCAAGACTTGTGGCAATTCAAAGACAAGATTTGAGAATTCATGCAACAACATTACGCTGTGGTCATTGCAACATCAGGTGGGAGAGTGTGTCATTACCCACCATGTCATCACTGCATATAAGCTCCATTTGACACATATATTTTCCACGTGGGAGGCTTACATAAGAAAGAAGCTATCATTGTGCAAAGATTCTAGAACCATGGAGAGTTTTCTTGGAAAGACTCTAGATTCCTATGGACTACCTACAAAACTTTCTTGGTTGGCCTCTTAGAATATTCTACGTGTGTAAAGAATTCTAGAGAGGAACCTACTTGTAAATATGGAAGGACTTGTGTAACAATTATTATTTACCCATTATTCCCTAGATGACTAGCATATATATATATATATATATATATATATATATATATGTAGGGGCCATTCATTTGTAAAACCATCAAGCGAACAATTCAAGTCCTCTCTAATACAAAATTTCTTTGGCAATTCTCTTGTGTTCTTTCTACCATTCTCTTAGTGATTCCTAGAGTGTCTTAGGCCAACTAGACAAAGCAAGATAGTGAGCAAGTTGTCAAGTGCCGCACGCGTGCTTAGTTGAAGTCTAAGTTTGTGACAAACAGGTTTAAAAAATGTACTAACAAGACTCAAACATATTCTGAACTAGTAGATATTACCAATGTGGATCTTTTTCTTCCATTGTGTCTTATCTTTAGCTAAGTCTACATTGGTCCAAAAAATTGTAGGTCTTTTGAGACAACTTCCTTCTGTGATTTTAGGTCTACCTTGTCACTTTTTAACACCTTCACTCACTCTAGTTACACCCGTATGAACCGGTACATCAGTAGGTCGATGCAAAACATGATCAAACCATCTCAAGTGACCTAATAAAAAAAAAGGGAAGAAGATAAGAAGAGAGCTGCTAAATACAAGAATGAGCGACTCCCAATACCTTAAATAATCGGGAGCTTGTGAACACCACTATCATATCAGAGGTTTTGGTAGATACAGCTCAGCACAGCACTGTAGTACCTATATTCTCTACCCAACTTATCTGTTTGGGTAAAATCATTAATCTATTTCCTCTGGAAAAGTAAGCTGAGCTCATGTTCTGACTTATTTTTTTTTAGGGGGGGGGGGGGGGGTTAAGGCTCAAATTATGATTTAAAACTGGTGGAATCTCAACCTTGTATTGGGTCAACGGGTTGAAAGTTAAAAATAAATAAATTATGGGAGCGGTCACTTTAAGACAAGTTGTATTTCATTGCTGTTACATATTCAGACATTATCGCCAGTTGTCAGTGAGGCGCTATGTAACACTTGAAAAGGGGCTAGAACACTGCATGGATGACATGCATACCTCAGATACTTTCTGGTTCTTTCGAGAACCTCTTTTTGCCCAATGAGAGCTGCTGCCATCACTAAAGAACATTTGCTCTCATGATGCTGGACTAATGTCATGTCGCTCGTAAGAGATCATAAATGAAAACTGAATATTTGATCTAACTAGAAGTCAAAGTAAGGCAACAATGTAAAATTCACTAAAAAGTTTAGAAAACTAAATTTCTCTCTAGCCTCATAACCTGAAATGTGATCATTTATAGATATTTGCAATAAATCCAAGCTACAGAAAGTCATCCAATTTTCACATGCTACTGTAGGACATACCTGATATTGTTGGTGACAAGATCTTTGGAATTCAATCTTTTACTGTCCGCTTGGGTCAAGAGAGGGTAAGTATCAAAGTCTTGCTAATGACTTGAGGCATTTGTTCACTCAATTCTATTGTCTTATACTTGACTGTACTTGTTCACTTTTGGCAGGTCTTTTGGATTTGTATTGGTCTGCTTGAAATGGCTTATCTTGTTGCCATAGTAGTGGGTGCAGCATCTTCCAACACCTGGAGCAAACATTTTACTGTAATCCACCTTGAACTCTTATAATTGTTTCATAGAGAGATTGTTAATTATAAAAAAAAAAAACGAGAGTAAATAAATAGATTGCTAAAGACGAGCTGTCACTGAAACAGTAATGAATAGATATAGATCAAAGACGTAGTTTTTCCCTTGGAAACAACCTCTCCATCTCCAAGCAGTAGGGTAAAGTCTGTGTACACTCTACCCTCCTCAGACTCCACGTATGGGGGGATTACACTGGGCATGTTGTTATTGTTGTTGGATCTCTGCCCTGCATGATAGTATTTCTTCCAACTTTTGAGGCTCATATAACACGAGTCCATAGAAAAGAGTAAACACAGCCAAATTAGAAGTCTGCTTGCTCATCTATCTGCATTGTTATTTCAATATCAAGGATTTTCAGCTTTTGGGTTTTTAACTTTCAGACAAAGCAAGGGAAGAATGTAATATTAGTTTGGTTGAAAAGGAAAATATCTCTCACCCTTAGCACATAAATCATCATTTATCTGTAGTGGCTGAAGTCTGTTACCTCATTTTTACTTGAAAAATAAAACATGGGACATGCGTGGCAAATAATGACATCATTGCCAGATCCTCCCAACAGAAATATAGCCAAATTTCTTCCCTTCTGTTATAAAATCATCACCACCAATCTATGTCGCCTTTACCAATATCTTGTAGTGGACATCTCTCCTTCTTGTTCTCCATCTTACCGGAGTTGTGTGTTGTAAATTAAAGAAGCAGTCTGGACTTTATTATCAAGGAGAATTAAGAAAGGTAAACCTAGTCTTTTCTCTGTCATTGCTTTTCCTTACATTTCTCCCTACAGGCTTTTGTCGTATCTTGATTCCACTTTATATCCTACTTTCCTTGTTTGTTCTTAGCTCTGAGTCCTTGACATCTTACAGAAGTTGTGGCCTCAATGAGGCAGTGGATTGGGGTGTCAGTTCATTTATCCTTTTTTTGTCTGAGATATGAGGCTACGAGTTTTTACCAAAAATAAGTTAATCGAAATAGGAAAAATTACCAAATGTTTCCAAGATATTGTTACTGACGTAACAGTGTGTAATCTGTGTATGATCATTGTGTGATTGGGGTTAGTCTTTGTTCAACATTGGAGCTTCCAAATGACCTGCACTGACATGTGTACTTATTTTTGCATTTGTCAGATCCTGGGTCATGCTGCTTTGGCTCTTTTACTTTGGACTCGAGCCAAATCAGTTGACTTCAGTAGAAAAGCAGCAATAACATCCTTTTACATGTTCATATGGAAGGTAAGATTTCTCCCAGCATTCTGGAAAATGTAACAAAGTCATGGAAAATGCATGCATGTTAGCTCGAAACTGTGGCATATTCAGCATGTAAAGCAAGACAGTAAAATCTTTTCTAGCTTTATTGTTGCGTATGCCATATCTTTGGCCTTAAAACTACTTTACCTTTGATTTTCCTGCACTTGCTAGAGTATAATGGAAGTACAAAATGCTAATCTATCATTCGTACATGTTTATACTCATCTGACAAGTACAAATTTTGTGTGCACTTATTTTGTCTCTTAACTTGGTGTTCAGCATGACCTTTATCTGAAGATCCGTTGGTTGAACTTCATATTTGTTTTTCATTTTTGATATAATAACTATGTTCTTGTTAAATATGTTATCTTAAATTGTAACTCTATATTATGTCATGCTGAGCTTCATTATATGCTGTAAATCGAAAATGATTTGGGTTTAATAACAAGTGGCATCAGGGCTTTGATCTGACATAATATCCGCACTTGTTCTTTGGACTAATATGTTAGGGTACGTAGATTAAAACCATAGAGCAACATGAGGTGGGGAGAATTTTACAGCATTAGATATCGACCAGCCTTAGTTCTCAAATCTCAAGAACAAGCCTAGGTAATAAAGTTCTCTCCCAAGACTTGACTTAGATTTGCCTCTGCAGCAAATGTTGCTTTAATAAATTACACAAAAGTGGAGTAATATGTATAGATGCCGAAGGGGTGAAACTCGCAATTTATAGTGTCAAAAGTAATCATCATCATGCATACAGAAAACGACACATACTGTAGCATCAATAATGCATATTTTGCACTACAATTGTGAAGAATACTTTGGCAATATCACTACAAGGTTAGGCTTGAATCTGTTGTTAAAGAGTTTTGTACAACATGACCTTAATTTCTTTCTTTAATTTGCTTGAACCTTGCTTATTCAGTTCATCTTTTTAGGACTCGTTTCGATCCCTCTAACTTCTTTCATTGTTGTTGCTGGCAGCTTTTCTATGCTGAGTATTTGCTCATACCACTAGTGAGGTGAATGTACAAGCCTCTCACCTTTCACTGGAAGTGGTAAAATTATCTGGCAGCTTGTCAATTCTCTTAGATTTGAAAATTATTCTAATTCTAGTAAATGTAATTTTGGGTAAAGAAATTGCACCTAATTGTGTTGCATTTTCATAATCAGATTAACTGTTTATCATTATGCAGATTCTGTTTGATTGTAATTAGGTTAAAATAAAGGGAGAAGGGTCAAAAATACTCCCCCAACTTTGGTCTAATAGCTAGCTTTACCTTTCGTTATACTATCTGGCCATTTATATCACGTTGTTACTAAACTTGCCACCTATACCCCTCAATTGGATGGTTTCCCCCAAATTGACCAAAATTACCCGTTTTCCCTTTAAAATTAACAATTTATCTGGATAACATGCATGTAGGTTATGGTTGCGAAAAGAGTGTTACATTTCTATAATTAAAATAAGTTAGGCATATTTAAGTGATTGTCTCAATTCAAGTGAGAGTTGAGGTCTGCTTAATGTTTGTCCATTATGAGTCTCATTTATGTTGTGTGTTGAGGCGGCAAAAAATTATGTGAAAATGTTAGTTTTAGATTATATTACACTTTTTTAGGAAAACTCACGCATAGCAAAGGGAGTCACCCGGGTGTGTTTGGTACGATGGAAAATGTTTTTCTAGAAAATCTTTTTTTAAAAAAACAAGTTGAAGTGAATTGGGTTATGATTTGATTTTTACCTCATTTTAACTTCTGCTAGTTTCAAATAAAGTAATTAATTTATGATGAATATAGTCATGTTATGACCAATTAATGGGCCGGATTAGATGTAAATAGGCTTTTTTGTTTTTATTTTGTTCGTTTGTTTATGGACTCACTTTGAGCCCATCAAACACTTTCTTCATTAATAAAATGGGACCAATGGTCCAAGTTTACTTTAAAAAAAAAAATACACAAGACTATACAATATGGTTTGTCAAAAATCATAGAAAGTATACACTCACTATACAATACAACTTACATATATATATATATCAGCTATACACGACTATACATTATGATACTCTCAAAAAATTGAATATAGCTTAACTATACATGAAGTATACACTAACAAATTCAATTTCGATCACCTCTAACTAGTCCCAAAATTTATATATGAAATTTTCTTGATGTTTCGAGTCTCTTAACATATAATTATGCCCGAAATGATTCATTTTTTGGTAGGTCGAATTT
Organism: Solanum pinnatisectum; assembly: GCA_035578085.1. NCBI lineage: Eukaryota > Viridiplantae > Streptophyta > Magnoliopsida > Solanales > Solanaceae > Solanum > Solanum pinnatisectum. The sequence goes on from CM069082.1 coordinate 8,099,964, forward strand.
TTTTTTAAAGAAGAAGAAGCGGTGAAATTGAAAAGAAAAAAAAGAAGCAAAGTAGTCATTAATGACAAAATTAAAAGGAAGAAGAATAGTTTGGCTAATTTTGTGTAATTTTGAAAGTTGGGTCAACTTTTGTGCAAGGCCGAAGATCGAGTGACCTTTTTGCATAAGTTATCCTTTTAACTTCAGGGAAAATTATGTAATTACACGATCTAAGATAACATAATTCTTAAAAATTTCTACCATTTGAATTAATTATAAAAATCTTCTTTTTTCTTTTCTTTGTTAACATCTGAATACATCACTCTACCTCTATCAAATACATTAGAATTTTGTTTGTGTATGTATAATGTTTCTGGTACAAATGTTATTGCTGATACACAACCCTAATTATTTCAAACTTAAATCAATATGAATTCGGGTTATAGTTATGTATCTGATATGTATCGTTTGTCTGCATCGGGCAAAAGAGCAATGTATCCGTGAATTCTAAAAAATCCTAGATTATTGTAATATAGAAAACTTTCGAGATAAAATGTAATTAGCGCTTTAATTATTGGGATTTATGTAGTTTATACTTTTTAACTTAACATGTTTAAGCCCAAATTAACTTTTGTGCAAGTTGAGTTATGATTAGACTTCTAGTCCATTTCGGCCTAATTTATGTCCATTCAAGTATTAATTCAATTTATTTTGACATACCTCAACCTAATTTGCTCATTTATTGTGACACGTTATTTTCTTATATATGCCTAATTTATTTACTGCCTTTTAATTTAATTGATTTTGTAAGAAAACTACTATACATAACAAACTAAAAGAAACCGCTATGTTTTGTAATATTGGATCCAATTTTGTTTCTAATATAAAAAAAAATATTCTATCAAAAATAATTTACAAGTCTTCCTCTTTTAAATACATGCTTTATTTCCAAATTTTTGAAACAAGTCAAATGATTGTCATTTGTCAAGATGCCGCTTAACTTATTCCATTGTAAGTTTGAGTTAATTTAAATCACATAAAAAATCAAAATATTTTTATTTCCCCCTTTAAATGAAGTAAACCATTTTATATTTTTATTTTAAAAAAAGTAGATAAACTATGTTTCTTCTTTACTTTATTTATTACTATAAAGAAATTGATTGTTCTCATGTTGTCACTATTGTGCAATTATTTTCTTTATGAAATGTTAGTAGCATAGAAAAATCTTACATTCACATATTTGGCCCCAATGAGTTGTCTAAGGAAGATCTTAGCAAATTGCCCCTCTTGTTTGAAGTATCTTTCATCAACTAAACTAGAATATTGATTCTTTCTTGCATTGAATTCACACTTTTTTTTGTGGCCCAAACAACTTCATTGGGTCATTTGTCCCATGACCAAGCATAGCCAAATATTAATCATTTTCTTCGTCTACATACTCCTTCCGTCTTAAAAGAAATGATTTAACCCATCCGTTTAAAAAAAATGATCTATTTTCTTTTTCAGTCTGTTTGAAAAGGATAACCCCTTTCTTTTTAGTATAACTTACATAAATCCCATAGTGTAAGACTTAAAGTACATTATATCTCTACTCTTTTCTATTTTAGAAAAATCTCCTAAAGCATCAGCCATTCAGATACATAATTGGTTGTCCGGATACATTAATACTGCCCTACAATAAGTGTCAATTTGTTGTGCTAAAACAAGAAATAAATCTGAAAATCTAATTATATCTCATAAAATTACGCTTATGTTTCTTTTTACTATCAATTAGACAGATTTAATATATGTATTAGTGTGCTTCATATTTATTGTATTAGATACATAGCTGCAAGATCTTCAATTTTGCCTCAAACTAAACAAACTTTTGATAATAACATTTTTGTATCACCATTTATGAATTTGATACATACTTGCGTGGCACTTTAATGTATCATATATATAAGTTAATAAGCATCAGATGCATTGTTGTGTGCCAAGATCGCATTATGTAGTCATGACACGTTGTTATGTATTAATTTGTTAATCACTTTATTAGATATCTATCAATAATAGAAAAAGATAGTATCGGATTCAGATACAATTTTTTTACCACACATATTTAGCTATGAAAATAGTAAGGTTTATGTATCACGCATATGATTTGGTAGTGTGTACGGATACACATCCTTCTAAATTTGAATAAGGTAGAAGATACATAGTCACACTTAGATACATGATAAATGATACATTTGGTAGAAGTTTGGTATCAAGTATCAAAACTAATTAAGGTTATGTATCAAAACTAATATTTGAACATGATACACCGTGCATGATAAAATTATAATGTATCATAGTGTTGAAACATAGGCATTATACAATAATTAAGAAACAAAATTAACTCAATACAATAAAAATCTAGTTAATGTATCCCAAATTATAGTCGTAAGATGATTTAGTAATTTGAACACGATACATTGTACATGATGAAATTGTAATGTATCATGTTGAAACGAAAGAATTATACATTAATTTAAGAAAAAAAAAACTAGATACATTAAAAATTTGAACCCATATATATCAAAAAAAGATGAACAAAAAAAAGATCGGAAAAAAATAATCAACAATCTGATTTGTTTTGACTTCTCCTTCCCAACATTCACTTTAGAAGTTGTTCTTCCGCCGTTGAAGTTTGTTGAGACATTACAAGTGGGATTTCGTGATTTCACTAAGTACACCTCGCACTTGCTGATATTTGCTCCGATTAATAATTTGGGGGTGATCCGAAACTCACCATTTTTGTCTGTTATGGCTGATTGAACAATTGCATTCTTCCCGTTGTAGCAAACTAGTCTTGTAGAAGCTCCTGCAAGAATACTATTATTAATTAGCGTAATCATTGAATCATATTAAGTTCAATTCCAAGAGAAAAAATGATTAGAAGATGATATGAGAATTTCAAAGTTCAGCATGCTTGAAAGAGTACTACTAGAATACAAAACTAACTAAATCCTGTTGAATTACAATATTAAAAAAGTATTGAATCATTAATGTATTATAAAATCATTGAACTAATAAAGTCAAGTTTAACGATCACAAAAATTGATAAAAATATAGAAAATTTAACCTTAGGTAAAGAACGCCAAGAAATTGCTGGTGCGACTTTTTGACACCTCTTTTTTGGGGTTTTATCGATTGCGCTTTTGAAGAAGATTGACTATCCTTTTTCACCTTCTTAATGTTTACTTTCGCCATTACTAAAGGATTATGCAATTTCTTAGATCTATTTTCTGCCCAATCAATTTTTTGATAATCATAAAAAAAAATACGATTGGTGTTAGATGACATTATCTGGGTAATTCCATTACTGAATAAAGGTGCATCATCCATAATGTATCACAATTTTGATGAAGAAAAACAAAAAAAAAAAAAATGAATTGTGAGTGAAAGAATTTGAAACAATACTTGATGGATGACCAATCGGAGAGAGAAAAATCTTAAAATTCAAAATTGTCATGAGAGAATAAACTGATAAGATTGTGGGAGTAAAAAAAGGAGTAATTTAAGGAGTGAAAAGGGGAGAGATAAATGTGGGTTAGGAAAAAATAACTTATGTATCTGGAAGTTGGGTTTAATGGAGTAAAAAAAGGGATTTTAGTAATATTTAGAAAAGGTAGGGAATAATAAAAAATATGTTAAATAATGTTGTGTATATAGGTAATTTATCCTTCTTTTTATGACAACACTTTAAATTCAGTTTTTCTATGACATGTTTAAGACTACAAAATTAAATAATATTTTGGTACATTTAACATAACTTTAATTTAAGATTACAAGATTGAGAATTCTTCTTTATTTAGTTAATCTCTCTGTTAAGTTAAACTAGGTCATTCATTTTAAAGCAGAAATAATAGTTTTTTTCTCTCTCGTTCCCTCAATGTTCATTATCTGCTTTGACATCGTGTAAAAAGAAATTCATTTTAGAGGTAAATATCTTTATCAAAGGCAATTTTATTTCAAAATTTGAGCCTATAACTTTCTATTAAAAATGAAAAATATTTATCATCCCACCACAAACTTTTTAATAGTATCTGCATATTTGGTCAACATGTCCCCTTTCCTACCCCTCAAACCAATAACAATAATATGAAGAAAAAGTAAAACTACTTTATTTGTTTTTCCTTTAAATTCCATTACTAATAACCATTTTCATATTTAGAAAAAATTAGTGGAGTATTGTTTGTGACATAGCAAATACCAAAAAAAAAAACAAACTTAATAATTCGAGGAACTTTATAATTAAAAATTATATAGTGTAGCTTTTTGTTGACTTAATTGGTACTATCCGTAGTCATTTGACTAAATGACTTATAAAAACTATAATAATTACTAAATAACAAATAGAATTTTCTAAAAGAACTACCCGGTCACTTTTTTTTTTTTTTTTTAATGAGAAGCAAATAAAGCAATAGTTTTAGTCAAGCTGCATATATTTGATTTCATAAAATCAACGCAAGGAAAAAAAGCAAATGTTTTGTTTTTTTGACAATTGGAAATGATTGACTCATTTTTTTCTAGGAAAAGGTGTGAACATATTACTTAACCAAACAAATAGTCTGAAAGTTGTTGAGATTTTCCTTTTTCAATACTCATTTTTTATTAATCAAGCTTCTCAAGTTGACTTCAATTTATATACTTAATTTTGTCATGTTTTAATTTTACCAATTACAACAATTCTATATATATATATATATATATATATATATATATATCATATCTACATTAACCATTGACCATGGTGATTTTTCCAAAAAGATTTTAAGTGGGGAGTTAATGAATCTATGATTTTCACACTTGCAAAATTAAAATAGAAACACGGAAAAAAAAGATTACTTTTTCTTTTGGGGATGTAGTTTGCAAAATTAAGGTAAAACTACTAAGATACTTTACAACCCTATATGCTATTATTATTTATACTTTTAAAATAGTATGTATCTTACCATTAATTAAGAGTTTTCTACCATATATTAAAGAAGATACACTTGAAAACATGTATTTTTGTTACCAGATACACAAAAATAGAGAGAAGCAAGCGAGATTCGTAAGTATTCCAGATATATGCGAATCACACCAGATACATATTGATACATGTATCTAGTGTGTATCAAGTGTGATTCGCATGTATCTGGAATACCAGATATATGGGAGAATGACGAGTGAGATTCGTTATGTATCTCGAAACATGTGAATTTACTTGAATAAAATATATCTAGAACAAATTTCACCTAATTTTGACCCCATGTATTCGAGATACATGAATCTGGAGGCACCAAAATCTGATAAGATACGTAACATTGCAAACTAGAATATATTTAAGTAATTAGCTCCAAAACTAGTGAAATTTATTAAGTTTCCTAATAAAAAATCCTCCCTTTTTTTCTTCCTCTATTTTTAATTTTTTGAGGTGAGGTAGGGTCATGGATATTGTTTTATTTTTCTTTAACAATATTTTTCTTTCATTAGATAGTGATTTACTATCTTGATTGGGTCAATATTGGGCCAGAAGAAGAAATAAAGGGCAAAAATGAATAAAATCATGTGTAGGACCAATATTTTGTTTCTATTAAGTCTTCCCCTTTTGTTTTATCTCTTTATTAAATAAAATATTGATGATGTTGAAGGGGCAAAGTACAATAGACCTAACTAATCTTGTACTACTAGTAAACTTTTCTAATGGAACTTCTTTACTTGACCACAAAAAAATAAATATATATTTATATTTATTATTTATAAAATACAAAAATCAAAAGCCACGAGGCATTTCAGTGCTGGAAAATGCTAAATCAAAAAAAATTGTTAACTACAATTTCATAATATATGACTGGAGATTCCCATGACTAGATCTATTTTTTGGTTAATGGAAATTTTTTAATAACTAAGTTAGCAAATATGTCCAACAAGGACATTGGAATTATAGAGCTACATTCTTATCATGGACAATTAAGCTATATAAAAAGCCTGTTTATAAGTCAAAAGTCAAAAGTTAAAAGTTTTAAATTATAAAAAATTGTAGAAGTGTTTATGTCTATGCACTTCAACTTTAGATATGGATAAGTAAATACGTAAACTTGTATAAAATTGAACAATTAGACACTCACGTCCTACATGGCATAATGCAAATCAGTTGTCACGTAGGACGGGTGTATCTCACACGAATTGTCATGTAGGACGCGTGTGTCTACTTGTTCAATTTTATACAAGTTTAAATATTTACTCCTGCACAAAAAAATGGACATAGATTTCAATTAAGATTAATTAAAGGATAAATTTATGTATTATGTCTATAAATAAAGCGTAATAACAATGATATTGATAACTTAACAATAATTTTAGTAATGTAGAAATCAAGAATTTATAAAGAAACAAATGAAAAACTTGTATAAATGCATAATGACAATTATCTACGTACGTGTCCAACATAATTTTTTTTTCTTTTCAAAAATGCCTATAGATATTGAGGTTAGTGGTGGAAGATATTGTGTACACCTTTTGGAGTTAGCCTAAAGATAAAAGACATGTATGCATCAATTTCATAAAACTAAAGGTCATGACACTGATTCTTTTATATATATATACACTAGGTAATTTACCTGTGCTTCGCGCGGGCATAAATAATCTTTCTAAGCTTTTGAACAACCTTTTCAATAATCGACTATTATAAGAAAAGACAAGTAAACTTTAGTAGATTTGAAGAACATTTCAACAGAAATTAAATGATTTGGCATTATCACATATCTCATGAATTGTAAATATATAATGAATGATTAAAAAATATCTTGATAGCTAATCATTTTTATCTTTTACATAATTTATCATAATATATGTTTGATGATATAATCGTCTTGTTAAAACTGAGTGATGTTTTTATGTAGCGATTAAACATCATTTTTTCTATTTTTTTGTACATGAAAAATATAGAATCTGATAATTTTATGATTAGAATAATTCCTTGTGAGAAAAATATTATGTGAAAGTTTTCTATAATCAATATTAGTTATAAATAAGTTAAAACCGTTAAAAATGAACACCACAGCAATATAAATATTTTTTTTTAGAGATAATCTACTTGTCTGAGGTCAAACAAAGGAGAAATAAATTTGAAACAACAGCAAAATAATATTGTTGACCCTTTTAGAAATTCATTCTTCATTAAACTGTTGCTCTAAAGGCCCTTCTAGATGCTTCATCAATGCAACTTTATGACTTAAAAATATGTATGTCTAATTGTTGCATTATGAAAGTACAAGTAGATCAAACTGTTGGATTCTAGACTCATGTTAATGAAATATTCTCGAACATTAAAAAATTAAATATGAGTCTAACCTAGATAACTCAAACGCTCAACAATGACTTGAGACATGAAGGACAAAAATCTATGTTAATTGACATATATTTTGTAGCTTAAGATATTACTTTTATTTAGAGCAGGTTTCGCTTCATATTCTTCAAATTAAGCTTGCCGAAAATAGTCATAACTCACACCAAAAATATTTAGAAGAGCCGAATGAGAAGGAAAAAAAGAAAAAACAATAAAAGGACGAAAGCTTTGTCCAAGTGAGATCATATACATACCAAACAAAAAATAATCAATACAATTTTAAGGAAAATATCCAATGATGGTAACAAATCATTCTAACCAGAAAAGTTCTCATGTTTTGAAATAACATACCTCAAAAAATTGACTAACACTTCAATCAACTTTTAATCCTTAAAGTACTCATAATATCCATTAATAAAATTTAGTAAAAATAGATAACAACAACATAAAAATAAAAAAATATGGGCACGCAAAGTTATTAACTCTTAGAGGATTTTTCTAAAGAGCACAAAATCTCATCCTTGTATGTGAAGGAATGACGTTGTTCATGAAGAAAGTAGAGATTTGTATGGATTTTTTTTATTGTACCTTCAACAATTCCAATAGAGAAAACTTGTTTGAATACTCAATTAACATTTGTTATTCAATTTGTACTAACAAATACTTACAACAATAATTTTGCAGAAACATAAACATCAATGTTTCAAGCATGTACTCAAAAATAACAATTAATAATATAAGCATAAATTAATTATTTATTGTAAAAAAAATACTAGGATATGTAACAATAGAATGAAACAAAATGGAAAAAATCGAGCCCACTGAATGCACAATACTGTCCCGTTAAGAAAATTATTCCCCTCTAGTACTCGAGGTTTAAAGGAATAGATCCTCTCAGGATAGAACGATTTTATTCACTAGTGTATTGATACAAAAATAATGGTGTCAGTGAGTCATTCAACATGAGCAAAATACACAAATATTTAATTGTCCAGAAGACCGAAGAAGAAGTTCAAAATTTTTGTTGTTTTAAAATGAGAGGAAATTCCTCTATTTATAGACAAAAAAGGGTAGTGTGAACAAATGTTTATTGTGTCTTATCGGAAAGGTCACAACTCTTTGAGAAAGTTACAACCCTTCGGAAAGGTCACAACCTTTCATAAAAGTCACAACTCTTCATAGAAGTCGCAACTCTTCATAGAAGTCGCAACTCTTCATGAAAGGGGAAGACTAGTTTTGGAAATAAAATAAATTAAAAGGGAATCCTGGTTTGTGAATGCGCCACGTAGGCAGGCCTAGGGTTCTCTTTTATATATATATATAATACATTAATCTCATAGTTAGAGTAAAAATGGGTCACTTTTTTTCTTTACAATGTAAAAGGGGCTACTTATTTTGCTAATTATTCAAAACGAACAAATCGCACTCTTATAAACAAGATGTTTTTTAATTTAATTTAATGTGATAATTGTCTATTTTCTATATCTCGCTCACAATTGAGCCATTTTGTATTTTATTTTTTCAAAACTTAAGAAAAAAATAGCTTTTTTTTAGCTCCAAACACTAATATCTCAGAAATTAATTGATTTTCTTTTTAGTTTCACGAGGTCATTTGATTGAAATAAGCCATATTAAGATTATAATGCCCTCAATACTTATTTATATCAAGTGTATGCGTAAAACTAATCAATAATTCAATTTAATATGATTAAGTGATATAGTAAAATAAAATAAGTACACCCTTGTTAGAAAATTATCAGTTCAAGTAATTTACTATTTAGGGTGGGAAATCTTGTAAAAAGATATAACCACCGCATTAGCTAGGATATAAAATAAATATTATATTGGAGAGTGCAAAAACAAATCTTATTAAAACATTATAGTTTCAATCAGGGTATAAAAGTATATGAAAAATCGATCGAATCTAATTGAATCGAATTAATTTATGCTACTTTTAAAAACAAATTGTGAACATTTATTTAAGTGTACTATAACTGTCCTAAATAATTGAGATAATCTTTTTAATTTATGAAAAAAATTGAAAAATTCTCGAATCGAACCGAACCAAATAACCTTACGTGTATGTAAATATATTTTACATTTTAACAATATGTTAAATTATATATATAAATATATTTTATAATATTTTCAAATATAAATATAATCTAGATCCTAGGACTCTGATGATTAGACGACTTTGAGTTTTGCTCTTTAATTAATTAAGTTTAAAATTAAAAGATACTATATCAAACAATACGACAAAACATATGCAAGCACTCCTATTAAATGTTTAAGATTAAACAATATGGCAACAGCATTTTACATTCTTGACTTCTTGGGTGAAGAATTGAAGTACTGTTCCAATAATTGTTCCTATGTTTTCTGGTTCTCCTATTCAATCATATGAACCAGATACCACATCTCCTTTCCCAATTTCTTATTCATCTTCTCCCAGTGATTCTCTCCTTCAGGTTCCATCAGTTCCCCTACCTGATTCTCTGTCTACTATTCCTTCTCCTTCTACTGTTTCTATTCCAAACTTGGATACTCTCCCTGTCAGGAAGTCCACTAGGTTGCACCATCCACCAAGGTATTTGGATGAATACATCTGCAACTCTATTGTTCCCACTGACCTCACTCAGAGTTGTTTTGCTTCTCCTATCTGTCCTACTGTCCTGCCTTTTTCTAAACTTTCTTCTTCTAATCAGTCTTTATTAAATTCTATTTCTTATATTTCTGAACCAACTAGTTATTCTCAAGCCAACTTGCACCCAGGTTGGCAGGAAGCAATGGATAAGGAGTTTCAAGCCCTATAGTCCAACAACACCTGGGATGTGGTACAATTACCCAAAGTCAAGAAGTCTTACCTTGCAAGTGAGTTTTTAAATTAAATATAACCACGATGGAACTGTTGAGCGTTTCAAGGCAAGATTCGTTGTTAGGGGAGATATACAGAGGGAGGGGATTGATTTTACAGAGACATACTCCCCCGTTGTCAAAATGACAACAATCAGATGTTTACTAGTTGTTGCAGTTAAAAGGAATTGGAATATTTCGCAGTTAGATGTCAATAATGCCTTCCTGTATGGTGATTTGTAGGAAGAGGTTTATATGAAACTCCCCATTGGTATGACTGCCCCTACACCCCCTTCATATTTGCAAATTGAAGAAGTCTTTGTATGGCCTTCGTCAAGCTTCTAGACAATGGTATGGTCGTTTGACTAGGGCTCTCAATTTCAAAGGTTATTCACATTCACTCAACGATTACTTTTTATTTTTCAAGAAATCAGAAGGTCACATTTCTGTTTTGGCTGTCTACGTTGATAATATATTACTTATGGGGGATGATCCATCTGAGATTGATTCACTCAAGTTGTTCCTTCTTTCCCAATTCAAAATTAAAGATTTAGGTTCTGTTCATTATTTCTTAGGCATGGAGATTATCCGAGAACCTAAAGGTATTATCTTATGTTAGCGAAAGTTCACCTTGGATTTACTTCATGAGTTTGGCAGCATGGATTTGAATCCTGTTTCGTGCCCCCTTGATCCAACTTCCAGGTTACGAATGGATGAAGGTGATCTTCTCCCGAATCCAACTCTCTACAGAATGTTGTTGGGCAAGCTTAATTTTCTTACTCACACCCGACCTGATCTTTCCTTCGCTGTTCAACATTTAAGTCGGTTCATGCAAAGCCCTCACAAACCACATCTTGATGTTGCCTTTCGATGTCTCCGATATCTTCTCCTCGATCCCGGTTTAGGTATTTTTCTTTCTTCATTCTCCTCATTTCATTTGGTAGCCTTTTGTGATTCTGATTGGGGTCGTTGTCCTTATTCTCATCGCTCCATCAATGGGTACTTTATCACTCTCGGTGGTTGTTCGGTCTCTTGGAAATCCAAGAAACAATCTTGGGTGTCTCTTTCTTCCATTGAAGCTGAGTACCGATCAATGTGCAGAGTCGTTTCTGAGATCCCTTGGTTGGTACGTCTTCTCAATGATTTACCTGTTCCTTCTCCCCTTCCAGTTCCCCTTCTCTCAGACAGCCAAGCTGCAATTCACATAGCTAAGAACCCAATATTCCACGAACGAACCAAACATGTGGACTTGGATTGTCATTTCCTTCATCAGCAATACTGTGTCGGACTGATTTCTCTGAGCTATGTTCCTTAGGTTTCGTAGCTAGCCGATGTTTTTACCAAACCCTTATCAGGACCTGTTCATCGATCTCTCTTGGGCAAGTTGGGCATCGCCTCACCTCCCTCCAACTCGAGGGGGGGTGTTGGTATCTCTATTCCTTCATTCTCTCCTTCAGCTCAAAAACAAATGAAACATTAATGTTACCAAAGTGTTCTTTACCAAGGTCAAAGAGAAAATAAAGAACACACACACACACACATATATCTCCTATTCATCACCGTTAATTTAGTTGTTTCTCGTGATGAAATCTCAGCCCTCTAATCTGGCTTGTCTATTATTACTCACTTTCAACCGTTGTCAAGTTTTTCCATTTGGATATATTCCAGAAGATTGCCTACGTGTATATAGTTTTATTTTACATTATTCTTTTCTTTTCTTGTATGGTACATAGTTTGTTAGGTTACTTATTTTCGCATTCATCAGATGCGTACAAGTGTACATGTATGATTCATCTTTGTATTCATTCTTTACGTTTAAATAGCCTTGTACAGCCACAAAGGGAATACACAGAAAATTCCAATTATCTTCTTTATCTCTATTTTCCAACAAGTTGAGAGCTATGTGCTAAATTAACAATATGAAGTCATGGCTTTTTTTTTTACAAACATGATGTTTTATTTATGTAATAAGATTCGTGTGAAGACATACAAATATGAACTAATCAATAATAAACAGTTTCATAAGCATCTCTATCGAGGAGTAGTAGTAACAAAAGAGGGAGATGCTTCAAAAACATAAGATTTGTTGATTTCTATATCACATCTTTGAGATTTTCGTCCATAATCTTCCGGTGTATATATTCGCAACCATATTATAGCTTTCCTAGGAACGTGGTGCAACATCGACTGTCCTAGTGCTAAGATTATAGACCTGCAATCATTTAATATATGTGAGAACATAACATTATCTTGTTTTAAGGAGTTTAAAAGTACCTGAGAGTCTTATCACTATTGTTATTGGAATGAGATTTCTTGATTGAGTTTAGTTGTAGTCCATGGAGTAGGGCAAATAGTTCTACTTGTAATGTATTTACAACTTCAATATAGGTTGAGAAGCCCATGATCTAGGAGCTCCTTTCATACCAGAATACTCCTCCCGTTCCTCCCCTCCCGAATGCGGGGTCATAGGAACCATCTATAGTACTCCATCCGTTTCACAAAGAATGACCCAGTTTGATTTGACATGGAGTTTAAGAAAATAAAGAAGATTTTGAATCTTGTGATCCTAAATTAAAGTTATGTCAAATGTATAAAATTGCCCTTTAATCTTGTGGCCTTAAACATGTCACGTGAAAAACTGAAATTAAAATGTTACAAAAAAAAAAAGAGATCGTTCTTTTTGAAACAGACTAAAAAGGAAAGGAGATCGTTCTTCAAGATTTGATGTTGTTTCTTACCGATTTTCGTATTGAGAGTTATAAATTAAACATGAGGAGATTTGTGTGTGTGAGTGGTGATTTAGTTTGAGATTTTGATAATTGAGGATTGAGTTTAGAGTTGGATAGGCTACTACAAGATCATTGCTTTTTTTTAAAAAAAATTGGGTAGAAAATCGTTGCCTAGGTGTCGTTGTCACCTGTCGAGGCAGTCGTTATGTCGTTGCAATTTTTATTTGTGTTGGTAGACGTGAATGGGATGACATTTGATTTTTTAGGACAGAGATAAAAATATGGGATGACATCCACAAAGTGTGTATAGGGGGTTTGGTGATTCGTACTAAATTTTTTGGAGGAGTATGTCTTTGGGAAATAATTTTGCTAAAGTTGAAAATATACATTGCCTTGCATATCGACCCCTTGTAGAATTTATAATGACTATATCCATTTTGAAAACTGAACCTATCTTGGAGACAGTTTGGTGGGTATTTCAAGATCATAGTATTCTAAAGGTCATTCGGGTAGACGTATTAAAATAGTAGAATAATTAATGTTATCATTTGAAGGATTTAACTTGGGTTTCCAATTGTGAATAGAGATAAATTATGGTCTGATGAATCAAGGGCCTTGATAAAGACTCTTTTCATAGTTTTCCATGCTATTGAGCTTTATAAGGTAGAAATCTTCACCCAAATATATTAGGTGGAGGTTCTCATATAGTTTCCAAGGTGACTAGAGTGTATTTTGGAAGAAAGTATATCCAATAACTGAACCTAGCATAAAAAAGATAATATGGGAAAAAATAATGAAATATGAAGAAGAAGAAATGAATAACTTAATAAGACAAACTTGGTTTAACGACATAAGAGCAGTAATGCAAGAATTATATGACAGTCATGAATATTTAGACGTATATTCAGACTATAATAGTGATTGAATTATGATAAATGAAGAATATTTCCAACTTTGGAAAGAAGTTATGACTGAAATAGATTCATGGGAAAATATTATAAAAACATATTTAGAAGAATACCTTAAAACACAAGACATACAATACTTAAAAATGTTAATAGAAGGAGCCCAAATAATTCTACATAAAAAAGAAAAAGAAGATGAATTCTATAAAAAAACATTTATTTAATAAAAGCCTATGATAAATATAAACATAGCCCAAATTCCGCACCTACCTTTTCCCTATTGGTTTCATGATAAAAGTTAGTTTCATTTTCTAGTTTTTTCTTTGGTAGATATAAGAATGAAATTTGGGTGATGTAAAGGGTTATATTGTTCATCAACATGATTTATACTATTCAAATATTGAGTAACATATTCAATATGACTATTGTAAATGTCAGTTAATAAGGTATCTAAAAAACTTACTTTGTTTGGTTCATGGGATTTGTGCATCTTCCTTTATTTTGAATGCTTCTTTGAATATTATCAGCTTCTTGCTCAATCATTTCTTCATCAAGTTTGTCCATTTATTTAGTGTTGTTGCTTTATCTCTCTAAGAGTTTAGTGAGAAACGAGAGCTTCATAATGACATCATACATTATCAGAGCGATTTTATTCATTGTGAATGTAATTGTTAATGTGTTGTGTGATTGTTGGCTAGCTCGGGTACTATACCTGGTACATACTAACAATTGGCTCGGATATCATGCTTGGTACATACTAACGATTGTCTTGAATACCACACCTGGTACATATCAACGATTGACTCGAGTACCACTCTTGATACATGATATTCCTCGGTTGGCTTAGATACCACGCTAGGTACATACTAACGGTTGACTTGTGTACCACACCTAGTATGAAATATATATATGATTGGCTCGGATACCATGTTGGTACATAATAACAATTGGCTTGAATATCATGTCTGGTTCATGTTTGATTGTTCTCTGTGTGTTGATTTTGTGAGTGAATCAAATTTATTTATTGTGTTGTATTTATCACATGTTGGTCCCCGAGTGATTGATTAATGTATTTAAATGATGGGGTGAATCTTGTGTAGACTAGATTTGTATTTTAAATATTATAGATGTTGTCTTAGGAATTCTTGGTGGTCCGAGTTACATGAAAGGTGTGATAAATCAAGTATGGGTGATTTTTATGATTTCTGGACAAGTCTCATGTGAATGTTAAGTCAAGATGTTGATGCTTATTCACTAGCTTGCACTATATTTGTCAGTCTGGGTGGTCTAAGACA
Organism: Solanum pinnatisectum; assembly: GCA_035578085.1. Taxonomy (NCBI): domain Eukaryota; kingdom Viridiplantae; phylum Streptophyta; class Magnoliopsida; order Solanales; family Solanaceae; genus Solanum; species Solanum pinnatisectum. Next base: position 8,115,085 of record CM069082.1, read on the forward strand.
TATCTGATAGGGGGAATTTGAGCCAAAGTGGTTAAGTAAGAATTTTGCAAGTGGTCCACTAAATTTCTAAGGGTCAGGGTTGTTGGCAGGGGGTCACAAGAGATGAAATAAACTAATTAATAGAGTTAGTTGGTAGATTTGAATTTAGAAATGAAATTAGTAGGGAAAATTATGGTATTGGTAGAATGTGTGGTTTCAAAAAGTCTTTATGCGATAGAAGGGTTAACTTATGATCGGATAAAAGGGTGAAATTATCCTGATGGTGGAGTTGGCAGCGGAAAAACGAGCTGTGGTGACCTGGAATAGGGTGTAAGAGTTCAGAGTTGGTGTTATCTACTATCTACTAGTACGGACTATGATTTAAAGGTAGGGGTTGTTTATCATCAAGTTGAATGTTTCTTATGATTAATTACATGATATTATGTGGTAGATTCAGGTCAAACGATGATGCCTATCAATACTTGTTGTTTGTACTGATACTACTTTTGCTATGCCACTTGGCATGATTTGATTGCACGATCGGTGATGTTTCTTAAGTGAAGACGACAATGATCTCATACAACTTTTACTCCTTTTTTTTCTTATGGTAGGAGTTGTGTCTCATTTTCATTTATTTTACATTTTGTACTTATTTAGACTAATTTCTTGGGAGGGATCAATGTATTTCTCAAAAGTACTTGTGCGAATTAGTTGAGAGTATTTTTTGTATTTAAATAGGGTGTTTAACTTACATCTTGTTCACTTCCTCATTTCATGTTTCAGTTTGGGGGTAACGATTATCCTATTTAAAAGTTAGAGTAGGTGCCCGTACAATCCAATGGGTTAAGTAGTGAGATAAAGAACATGATATAACAAATTCGTAGTTTGTTCATGTAATGATCCGATCGATCATTTTTTGTTTTTCATGAAAATTATCATTTTTCTCTCCCAATAGCGACTCCGAGTTTTCTATGGTTGAGTTTGAAAAGTTGGTTTTGGAATTTTGAGTTAAAAAATGAGAATTCGGTAAGTTTTGAGTTTGAAAGGCTAAGTTGTTAAGAAAGTGATTTTCGGTGTCTTTTGGGGTTTTGAGTGTCGGAATGGAATTTCATGATTCCATCAGTCCCGAAATGTGAAATGTAATACAAGAGATTTGTCGGTTTCTGATTTCGAGTCTTTTTGAGGATTTGAGGTCCTAAGTTGTGAAATTGTGGGATTTTAGCCTTTGAGTAGACTTTGGTCAACATTTGTTGTTCGAATGCTCAGATCAAAATTTCAGGAGTTCTGTTGGATTCGAGGGATGATTTTAGGCCTAGGTGAGGTCTTGGTTGATTTTTGTGAAGTCCCGAGCTTGTTTTAGCCTTTTTAGGCGTGAGTTAGTTTCTTGTGATTTTCACGGATGTCGGATCAAAGAGACCTTGAAATCATGTTTTGATGGTTCCATTGAGTCTGGAACATCAGTATAATCGATGTCATATGTGGTTTTTGTGTAGGGGGTTCTGAGTGAATTTTGAGGGTTCTTTTGATGTTTTGAGAGTTGACTGATTTTCTGATGTCTGAGTTCTCATATGCCTTTACTTTTGCGAGAGTTGGCTTCTTTTTTATGAGGCTCGCTTCAGCGAGGCTTGGTTCACTTTTGTGAAGGGTCAACCCTTGTTGACTTTCGCATTTGCGAAGCAGCCATCACTTAAGTGACCTTCTCTAATTAAGTGAAGGCCTGATTGCAGAAGCGAAACCCACGTTTTTAGTGAAGTCCACTTAAGCGATAACTGAGAGGGATTTTGCTGCAATTTTTGGGATTTAAGCCCTATTTCATCATTTTTGAACTTAGGGAACCCTTGAATTTTGAAAGGATTTTCTACACTAGATCAGTTGGGTAAGTGTTCTTGATCCTAAACCTTCATTTTTCATTGATTAATTATGAGTTTTAACATCAGAATATATGTGGTTTTGATTAGTGAATGATGAGGTTTTTCAAGAACCCAAGTTCTTAATTAACTAAAATAGAGTTTGTGAACTGATTTTAAGTTCTATTTCGAAATTATTTTCCCTAATGAGTTCTTAAAGCCTTGAGTAATGTTTTCAAGTATTAAATTTTGGATTCAAATCTTATTTTTGGAATTGGGCATTGTGTTGATTGATCCACCTTTCATGAGAATTGTTATAAATGTTATTGTTTTCGGAAAGTTATTATGAATACTTGTTTGTGCATAGATTGTGTGGTTTTAATTTGGAAGCGATTCGGAAGAGGAAGGCTCAACTATTGGAGTCATTGTTGATTAATTTAAGAAAAGTGGCTTTCTAAATGTTGTATTCTAGTTGAATTCGTATGCTTCCTTCGTTGATTGTGTATTGGGAGTAATGAGGATGAGGTGAAGGGTTTAAATTGTGCACTTGTTATATCTAAACGAATAAAAAGGGGTTGAAATGAAGAAAAAAGGCTTTGTGATGAACATGATGATACGAATTGCCTTATTGTGACCCTAGTTGATTGATGAAATGCTTGAAAACATGATTGTGGACTTAAATTGTAGGAATTGTTGTATCTTCCGTGTGGTGTGATATTGCTTGTGTGCAATAACTATGAACACCGTGATGAGACATGTAGTGATGCTATAAAGACGATGGGAAATGGTTTTAGCTAATAATGTGATATAAAGCTGATGGGAAATGGTTCTGGTTAGTGATGTGATATAAAGTCGATGAAAAATGGTTTAGGTTAGTGATGTGATATAAAATAGATGGGAAATGGTTCCGACTAGTGATGTGATATAAAGCCGATAGAAAATGGTTCCGGCTAGTGATGTGATATAAAATCGATGGGAAATGGTTTCGGCTAGTGATGTGATAAAAAGTCGATGAGAAATAGTTCCGGCTAGTGATATTGTGCCAATGAGAAATGATTTCGACAAGAGATTAATCATTGTGACTTGATGCATTTGATGTTTATGCATGACTTACTTGTTATTGTGATTGATGTACTTGTTATTTGTAACTGAAATACTTGTCATTAGGATTAACTTGTTCAATTTGTTGATTGTTGAATTATGAAGATTGAACTATGAATATTGGGCCTGTGAGTCGTGTATTGTAAAATTGCTAGGTTGAGCTGATTTATGTGCAAACTGTAGTTTGAGGAGGTTCGGTTGGAGTGTAAGGGGTATCCAATTTCTAGCTAGTTACTTTGTTTAGTAGATTGCTTGTTGGGTACCGTGTTGTTGGTACTCACCCCTTGCTTCTACACTTGTGTAGGTTCCGAGCCCAGACCTATGTGATCTTCTTCTTCTCCTGACAGTTGAGGCTCGTGAAGGATTTGAGAGGTAGCTGCTTGTCATTCTGGTGGACCATTTTTTCCTTTTTCTTTTAAGCGTTGTTCTACTTGAGAAACAAAGACCGAGACTTGTATTTATCTTTGAATCCTATATTTTTATTAGTGGCTTGTACACGTGACAACCAGATTTTGGGGTGTTATTTAGAATGAATAGTCTTGTTCTTGCTTTACTGTTTTCCACATTTTTTCTTCTCATTGGGTTAAGGTTGACTTGTCTTGGTGTAAATAGACAAGTGTCATCACGTCCATTTTTTGGTCATGACAATTCATTTATTAAGATTGAGAAATCATAATTACATTGTTTTTTTTAATAGTTAATATTGAAATTGAATTTGTGCTAGGAAATTTTGGATATCAATTGAATTTTAATCCAAAACTTTATGGCGGGATCAATCAGGTTTTTCAAATCTTGGATCTTGAGGTATTTCAAAACATCATACAAGGAGTCCAACACGGATTTTGAATAATCATTATAACAAAAATAAATATAAATTAAAAAGTGTTAAAACGTTTATCAATATTAATTAATTGGCATAGGATCCAATGTCGGTATAAGCTTTAAGAACACTTACAAAGGGTGCTAATTGCCGCCGAAAATATATATTTAGCAAACTATTATAATTAATTAATTGTCGCTTCATAATATTAATGTAATAAATAACCAATGGGTTTTGCTAAACTCTTGGTTTGTTTTCGTTTAAAACTTCTTGGTTGCTGAATTTGATCAATGATTTCTAGCCTGGTGAAATCGACTCCATTATAATTGAAATTAAAAGATTTTTAGTTGTTTTGTATTAACCCAATGGGTCGATTTATTTATGATTGAGGCCATGTGAACAAATATAAGATAATTTTAACCCTAACGTTAATATTAAAAGGTCTAATAGAGGTGGAAGGAGGGGTAAATTAACCAAAACATTAATGTAAGAGATAATTCAGATTCAATAAATGAAAATAAGTTTGAACTATTTTCAATACATTTACTCTTTTAGGTAAAGTGTACTACATCTGAAAATGACTAGGTTTTGTGCACCATCACAGGGTATTTATTCTAATTTTGAGTGGAAGTGCTTCAAGTCTATTAAATAGGGGTTTGTGGACCTATTTTGGTATGTAGTATCTCCATAAGGACCAAATGGTTCCTATGATGTAGGAAGTTGATGTTGAATTGAGGTGCCTTTTCAATGGTTCACATAATTTGTCATATTTTTTGGTTTTGTTTTAGGGTATCTCAAAAGTGTTTCAATTGAAAAATACAGTGGTTCTAGCTATTTGTTTCCACCTACTAGTGTATTATAGAGACAAGAAATATTTGGAATTATTTTCATTAATTCATCAACTTAGACTTTGATTTAAATAATGGAATTGAAATGTTATTTATCCAACCACCTTGAAAAAAATAGTGATAAGTAGGGGCGAAGCTATAAAGGACTTAGGGAGTTCATCCAAACTCTCTTTAACAAGAAATCACATTGTATACATATATAATAGATGTTAAATCTCCTTCGACTTCTTTGTGGTTTAATTCTTCATATTTTGAACACCCTGAATGAAAATTCTGACTTTGTCATTGATAATGAGCATAAAGTTATATTTTTTTCACATGGATTATGTTAATTAAGGATATTGTATTGAATGAATGGAGGTTTTAGGGTAGTTCATTCTTTCACATAGTACTAATTAGAGTAGTAAACATTCATTAATTAAGTTTCACATGTGCATGACGTGGAGTTAATTATATAGTTGATCCACATACAAATTAATGGGGTGTTGAATTATGTGATTCAACAAAGAAAATAAAAGATAATGGAACTTTTGGTATATGTATTCCCATGTGTCATGTCATGTCCATTATTTTGATACGACACCAAATTCAGAGTATTATCATTTTGGGGAAATCACCAAGAGGTGGGAGATGCTTAGTTTTTTACATAGTGCATCAAAGACCTACTACTACTCCTTTTTATTATTCTAAGCAAAAACCAATACTCCTAGTTGATATAGTTTGATTCTATACAAAATTTATTAAGATTTCTTTTAAAATTAGTAATCTTACTTATGTCATGATACTTATTATGTAACTATAATTTTTAATTAAAAAATTATGTTAAGTTTTATTTTTATAACAAATTAATAATAAAATGATATTTTCTTTGTTCCAATTTATCTTTACTTAGTTGAAATTTAAACATCATAACTTCTAAACTTTAACCATAAATTCAGATATTGAAACTTTCAATCTTTTGAATATTAATTATAAATTTAAGAATTACGTAAAAGTATACAAATCATAATAATTAACATCTGATTAAAGAAAAAATTGACTGACTGTTGAAATTTTAGTCGTGACACATAAATTGAGACATCAGAAGTGATAGCACATATTATGGGATCACTTATAGGTAGCAACGTTGAATATGATAATTAGTAATACTGATATTAGTTATATATATATTTGCATTAATTATGTTGAGATTATTTCTTATGTAATTATTAGTTTGGTATATTAAAAATAACATGTATTGCAAAATTTATTTATAAAAATACCTTCTACATATATGGTGCAAAGAATATGAAAAAAGTTATACATGAATTAGAAAAAATATACTAAAAAAGAAATTAATAATACATCAAAATAACGTATACATGCATTATTTTTTATAATAACACACTCTATCAACAACATCATACAACCTTAGGTTAGGAATTGTGTGCTTTTTATCTTTTGATTTTCTCTGTCCTACAAAGCTTTCCACAAGAAAAATATTCTTGAAAAAAGTTTTTGTGCCTACTTTGGAAGATAAGCATGATGGGATAAGAAGAATAGGAAGAAAAAAGCAACAAGTGGTGGGGTAGAAGAACCTATACCTTAAAGAGAAATCATTGTTCTATTTCTCAATCTCCTTATATTTGTGTGGCAATTATTATTGCAACCTCTCATTCCATTTTCTCAACTTGTTTTTCTTCTTCTAGCTAATCGTTTTCTTTTTTTTCCATTGTTGTTTTTTCTGTCTGTCATAAGAATATATATATATTTATTTATATTATTATGTATATATAAGAAGCATAAATTTGTGGGACCAAAAAGAATTTTCATCATGCACAACCATGCCGACCAACACATACTCTCTTATCGGGTTTTAAGCCTTTTTCAACTTTTTAAATATATCATTTCCAGTGTTTTCGGTTTTCGAAAGTCAAACAGTTAAGTTTGATTAAAAATTTGTGCATGAAATCGTTAAAATATAAGTCACAATAATTAACAATTCAAAATATTTTAAATGATATAGAAAAAGTTTACGATCAAAGATAGACTTATTTGAAGCTCGAAATCAGAAATGTGCTATATAAATTGGGACGGAGGGAGTATTATTTTTTGTTAAAATAGCTTTAAAAATATATATATATATATATATATATATAAATCAAAATCTAAGTTTGCAAATGTCCATATTTGATTTGAATAAAGGAAGTGGACCTAAAATGGTTTTTTAGTGAAGAATATATAGAGAAGTGTTTTTCGAATAATAAAAATTGGTGCATTATACCCACTAGCTAGGGGCTATTTTGTACAAGGATTTTTACAAAGAGTAATCTCTATAGTTTACAATAACACTTACTAGTTTAAAGACTAATTTAATTAAAAGAAATACAACACAAAATCATCATATGTTTCATTTGATCTCTTTAAACTTAGTCTTGAACTTTAATTTTATATGACTCTCTAACAATAAGTATATTAATTTATTCTTTATTATATAAATTTAAGTGGGGTTAGGTCCAGTGTTACACATCACCTTGTATTATTTTTTTTATGTTTCTTATTAATTTGATAAGTAAAGGTGGCTTGAATATATTTTTTTTTCAACAAAAAAAATACAAAAAACAAAGTTCTCTTAATATGAAGTATGACTTAACTATTTTAATAAATACTAACTCTAGTGGGAAGCATACGTCAGGTTAATATCAAATCTAACCTATGGCACTATTATTTACACCTTCCATCTCATTTTAATTGTTGCTTTAATTATTTTATACAAAATATAGTTTATTAACTTAGCTCTATATCTTAGTTGTTATTTAAGAATTGAACAAGATAAAAAAGAATCATTTAGCTTCTTTAAAGTTAAAGATTTAAGTGAAAATAAATGGATATTTTAGTTTTGAATTTCTAAAAGTAACAATTATTTTGAGTTTAAACGACATCTAAAATAAAAAGAAGGGAATATTAACGATTATATTCAAGCACACTTAGACATAAATGAGATGGGTGTCTGGAGAGCGTAGAGGGTATGCAAACCTATACACTACCTCGTCCTCATAGAGGTAGATAGATTGTTTTCGACAGATCCTCGACTCAAGAAATGTAGCTCTAAATTAGGAAAATAACATTAATAAAATTCCAAAAGTTCAAAATAAAGGGGTCCAAATTCCGAAAGTGATTTGAGGTGCAGAGTACCACGAAAGGAATAAAGCCTATATTTTGAAACACCACACAACCTCTTTCATCAAATGCAATCACAAGGGTTGTACCCTTTTAGTTTTGATGTTATTATATTATTTTTACCTATTATAGCAGATAATATAATTTTCAAGGTTTTAAATTCAATATTACATAAAAGTATATCAATAAATATCATTTAAATAGTGTGATAGTATAAACAATTACTTATATATTAATAACTTAAACTCGTTAAAGAATTACCATGCACTTTACTACTCCATGCATGTGCTTCTCTCCCCACTAAGCAAGCAATTCTGATGCATGAATTCTGTTGAACAGCTTAGGGACCAGTCTATGGCATATTGGAATAGTTTTTAGTATTAGGGCAACTATATATATTACTTTTGACACAATAAAGAAAATGATTAGAAAACAAATAATTTTATTTTTTTAGGAAAACTGATTTAAATTGTCGGCATGATCGAGACAAGGTTTAGAATAGAGCATTATAATATATGTGTATGTAGTGGCGGAGTCAGGAATTTCACAAAGGATGTCTAGAAATAGCACAACAAAAGCTCTTTTCAAAAAGTAGAACTAGTGAGATTCGAACACACAAGCACTTTCTCATTCCAAGAAGGTGAAACCACTAGGTTATAATAGCTTGTTATGTTAAGGGTGTCCAAAATATGTTATTTAATCATTTCATGTATCATTTTATTTGTATATACGGTTTTTTTTTCTGACGAAGGGTGTACAATTGGACACCTGACCACCATGTGGCTACGCCACTATGTGTATGGAGTAAAATTATATACGATATATAGGCAAGTTACTCTAACACATAGATAGGAGAATTCTTTCGCCCAATTTAAAACATGAAATATGAAAGTGAACAAAATATAAGGTAAACACCCTAACTTAGTCAAAACAAAGTACTTATGCAAAGAAAATATTGAACCCTCCCAAGGAACGAGTCTAAACAGGTTCTGTTGGGAAGTAGGAGAACATAAAAGTAGTTTTGATTATTGATAAAGTGAACATGATTCACTATTTGTTGTCTTATGTATATTCTAATAGGTGAACCAGGTGCACAGACATGAATGCGGGCAGCTTGTACAAGTATGGAAGATTGCGGCAAAGAAGGAAACTAATGAAATTTAGAGAAAAAGGAGAAAAAAAAAAGAAAGGAAAGAAATAAAGAGTATAACTTAAGTCCAAAGAGGAGCCAAAGTTTCATTATAGGATGACACCCCTTTTAAGGAAGGATTTCCTTATAGGAAGACGAGTCTTAATCGAAGTAAGAGTCCGGTATTTGATGTGTTGACCTATTACATGAAACATATATCTCAAGAGAAAAAAATATTTTTTCATCATCCAAAAAGGAGAAATTGATGACTTAACAAAGCTCTGAAATAAATTTTGATGATGACAATGTAAACAACGTTCATAGGCATGTATCAGACATTTAATAAAAAGGTGGGAAAAGTTTGCAAATACAGATATGGATTAGGAAAACATGTTTTAAACAAAAAATTCAGGTTAAATAAGGAGATGAAAAATAGCATCAGACTTCTATGCAGAAAAGGAAAGAGACAAACAAATCCTATTAGGAAAAAGACTATTTTTTATAGGAAAAACTAATTTCTTTTCTTATATGATTCTACTAAGGCTTAATACACTTCTATAAAAGGACAAAGTCAAAGAAGAGAAGGTTGGGTTTTGCAAATCAAGAGAATTTTCCTACAAAGTCAAAGCGACACCTATTGCATATTCACAAAGGTCATCATCTTAAGAGCAATAACCATTGAAGCAAAACTACAAGGCTTCGTCACATAAGCACTGAAATCGGATTCATGAGTTGTGTTCGAGTCTGAACTATTGAATATTGAAGTCTGATCAATTAAAGTCTAGGGTTATTGTCTTTGTTGATAGGGTTATTGTCTTTGTTGATTTGTTCTAGGTTTATTATTGAGTTTTAATACTTCCTAGATTGAAGAACAAGAAGTGAGTTTGACCTATTAAAGAGAATTTATGAGAATTGTAACAAGAAGTGAGTTTGACTTTTCGGAGAGTAAAGTATTCGATTATAGTTAATCGTTACAGTTTTACTGAACTGTTGAGGTGAGGTACTAGAGTTAGTCCCTTTGATGATAGAGTTGTAATCTAAAGTTGCTCTTTGAAGATAGTGAAGTTTTGGAGTGGTTTTTCTTTCTCTTGAGCAAGGAAGGTTTCCACGTAAAATCACTATTTTATTATGCTGCGTTTATGTCTAGGAAAATTGACAAGAACCTGGTTCTTATTTAGGTGGTAAGGTTTCTTCAGGTTCAAAAGCTTCTGAGAGAACAAACGATTTAAAATTAATAAGACACAATTTCCACCATAAAGAAAGAGAGGTAGAAGCTGTCGGTGATAATCTTCGTCTTCATCAAAGAAACATCACTGATCCTGCAACTTCACTATGCTAAGTGGCATAGCAAAAATAGTATCAATACAAGAAATACATACTAAATATGCATCATCGAGCGATCCAAATCCACCATATATATCTACAAATAATCAAATAAACATTAAACTTGAAGATATAATTAGGACCCCAATTCTTCCATCACCACCCCTACTACTAAGTAATACTACCTTTGAACTCATACACTTTATTTCATGTCACCCCACATTCTTTCGCTGTCAACTCCACTGTCCAAGCCATTCTACCCTCATATCACAAATCATAACCTAACTCTTCTATTACATAATTTTTTTTGATCCACTCATTCTACCAACACCATAATTTTTCTATTGTTTCAAATTTTGAATGCAAGTCCACTACTAAATTTGTTAACGGGTCTACTACTCTCCCTCAAGCTCTCATGACAAAACTTTGTCCCTTGACCAATTTAGTAAACCACATGCGAGACTTTTACTAAATCACTTTTTCAAATCCCTCTTACCAAATATGTTCCAGACCACCTAGACTAAGAATACAATGCAAGCTAGTGAATAAGAAAAACTCTCAGTTATAATCCTGACTCAACAACGGTCCAGTTATATGAAATATGAACAAGTAATCACAATTTAGTAAAATAAATAACATATAATTATAACCATAGTCAGATGCATAACCCAAACTCTCAATCCTCACCCAGACTCAACATTCACAAGTGATTGTGGGTAATCAAATTATGAGCTGGGAACATTCAAGAAAGAATGCTTTCGGGTAGGTGATGGTTATTGTTTTCCATGTTGCGTTATGTATGTATGTTAACTGTCTCTATAGTTAGACCTGTATAATGCATGTTGGAAAAAACATAAGGGTTGAATGTGAAATGATGAATTGTTGATAATCTCATGCAATGAAGGTGTTTTTGTTTATTTGTCTGACAAATGCGATTATATTTCATTGTGATTATGATCATGTTTGTGTGACTAATGCTTGATTTGAGTGACATGCCTTGTACAAGATATCTGATGGTTGGATTGAGTATCACACTTGATATATATTATCAGTTAACTCGAGTACCACACCCGATACAAGATATATTTTGATTGTCTCGAATACCACGCCTGGTATGAGATATTAATAGTTGGCTCGAGTACCACGCATGATATGAGATACTAATGATTGGCTTGGGTACCATGCATGGTACGTGATTGTTGAAGATGAAGGAAGATGATTATAGGAACAAGTCCAATGAACTAGTCCAACTGACCGACAACTGACGTGTTCATTATTGTAGAGCTAGTCACACTAGGACTAGACTACTAAATCCTTATTTATGTATAAATGAGCTAATATATCGTGCATGGGGATAAAGTTGATTAGGATAAATATTATAGTTATAATAGTAATAGTAAACCTATACTACTCATGTAAATTATAACTTTGTATTGTAGTAGGACTCTAAGTATATTTAATTTATGACTCTTCTCCTATATAAGGAGCCTATACTCAATAATTTTAATCATCAATATAATCCTTGATTTCTCTAAACCTAATGTGAGATTTCTACATGATATCAGAGCTTTAAAGCTTTTCCGTTCTTTAACTTATTAGATCCAAAAATCAAAATAACCACACAATCGAATTGCAATGGCCTCTTCTATCAACACTCTATCAACCTCCTCACTTCACCATCTTATTGCGTCTTGTTCCATTAAACTCAAGCCAACAAACTATCTTTTATGGAGGACACAAATGTCTCAGTTGATTTAGGTGATGAGATTAACCTTCCTCATAACAGAAAATGAACCAACTAAAAGTACCTGTTCTAGTGGACAGACTGCTGAAAAAGTTGTAGTAGTTGAAAAGGATACAGAAGACAACAACAATATTAATAACTGAGAGGAGAAAGATGTGTTTCTAAGGAGTTGAATCTCAGGCACCTTGATAGAAGAAAACATGTACCTGATTGTGGGTTTCTCAACTGCCAAGGCAATGTAGGAATGCTTGAAAGAAGTTTATCTTCAAGCAACGAAAGATAAGGAGTTCCAGCTCAAATAACAACTACAAAGTTTTAGGCTAGGAACCAAAATATTGATGAATTTAAAGGCATATGTGATGGCCCTGCAGCCGTTCACAAACCTGTGGATGAAAATAACAAAGTAATTAATTTTATTAGAGGTCTAGGTCCCAAGTACAAAACCTTCAAACCTGTCATGCTAAGTAAAACATATTCCCCTCTTAATCAATTTGTTAATGATATTCAAGGTTTTGATATAAGGGAGGATGAATAATAAGTGCCACAACAAAATCATAACATGACATTCTTTACCCAAAGGGGCAGGGGAAGAGGAAGCTACTCCCAAAGAATAAGAAACAATAACTTCAACTCTAGAGGAGGAGGGTTCAAGCTTGCTGAACAAGGAACATGTTCTTATAACAGTAACTATGGACCAGGTTCTCTGAACAGTATTTCAAGTAAAAGTCAGGAGAGGAAAAATACTCAGACATGTCAAATATATGGTAGGAATAACCATACTTCTCTTAAGTGTTTCTATAGGTCAGACTACTTTTACCAAGCAGTAGATGAGCTATCACAAGTATTGGCTGTTGCTAATCTACAAAACACTATTGATGACACTTTGTATGTGGCCTCAGGAGCAAGTAGTCATATGACACAAAAAGTAGGTATTCTAACTGATCTTAAACACTAAAATGGACCAGAGAAAATCATTATTGGGAATGGATTAAAATTAGACATAACACAAGTTGGGAACATATCATGATCAGACGTGAAGTCAAGATAAGTTCTTGTAGTTCCTAAGATTATTAAAAATCTATTCTTTGTTAGTAAACTTGTAAAGGATAATTGTTGCACTATTGAATATGATGAAACTAATTTTTTTTGTAAAGGACAAGAAGATAAGGACATTACTGGACAAGGGATCTAAAAGAAATGGACTCTATTATTTGGAAGATAACAATCTCTATAATTTAACTACTGCACACAATTAGAACACATCAGACAACATGTGACATACTAGTTTAGGACACCCTAGTTTTAGGTCTTTAAAAAGTTTAAGTAGTAATAGTTGCATCAGTGTTAGTAGTTGGAATAAAATGCCTACTTTTTGTTCTAGTTGTCAGTTGAGAAAAAGTTGTAAACTTTCATTTGGTTTGAGAAATATAATCTAGAAGGAACTTTTATTGAAATTTCATTGTGACTTGTGGGACCTGCTTCAATTGAATCTTTTCAACATATAAAATATTATGTCGTTTGATCACAAAAAGATATACATGGATTTATCCGATGAAATTTTTTTTGAATTTTTTGAAGTCTTTGTGAAATTTCAAAAACTGGTGGAAAAATAATTTTCTAAAAAGAAATTAAGATATTTCAGTGTGATGGAGGTGGTGAGTTTATTAAAACAGACTTCATCAAACATTTGAAAGATTGTGGCATTGTGAGATATATTTCATATCCTAACACACCTAAACAAAATGGATTTTCAGAAAGAAAACATAGGCATATTGTGGAGACTGGCTTAAATATACTACTTCATGCTAACATACTTTTGTTTATATGGGTTGAGGCTTTCCTTACTGCAGTGTTCCTCATTAATAGATTGTCATCCTCAATAATAAATATGGTGACTCCATTTGTTAAGTTGCATGGAGAGCACCCTGATTACAACAACCTGAAAGTGTTTGGTTTTGGATATTTTCCATATATCAAGGGTAGCAGCAAGTTCAGTCCAAAGACTTACCCTTGTGTGTTCATAGGAAGCAACATGATACACAAAGGATATAGATGTTATCATCCCTCTACAAGTAGGGTATACGTATCCAGACATGTTGTGTTTGATGAAAACACATTACCCTATGTGTCTTCAAGTCAATCTTAGAGTAACATTGATGTCTCACCTCATCTTGCTACTTTTGTTGAATATTTCTCTAAATTGTAGGCACATAATAATCATAATTCAAGGAAAGTACATGTTGATAGTACACAAGTTACTGGTGAAAATGCTACTACAACAATCCATAAACCCCTTGATGATGATAGTGTTATTGACCCCTCAGGTGCATGCTTAGATGATGATCATGCGAAACAAGTTAAAAGTGATGATCCAGACAGTATTAATAAGCCTCAGATTGATGAAACTCCAGTTGCAGGTTTAGGATTAGCTAGAAGCAGTGAGAAATAGGTTACATATGCAGGACCAATCAATGGTGGTTCATCAAATTCCACTTTTTATATGACTAATCCACAAGGATTACATTTAGAAGTTGACTTCTCCAAGTGGACTCTGTCAGAGCATCATCAACCTGAAGATACTGCACTACAATCAACTACTTCATTTGGTGTACCTCCTATACCACAAGGGCATCATATGATCCCCAGACACAAGGAAAATGAACAATACCTGTCACTTGTTGCTCGCAATAGGAAAGAGATTTTGAGGAAAACAAATAATACTAAGAAAGCACTAAGGTCACCTCATTGACTTGCATCTATGCAGGAGGAAATCAATGTCTTACATACTAACTAGACATGGCTATTGAAGCCCAAATTTCCTGGTATAAACTTGGTTGGTTCAAAATGGGTGTTCAAGACAAAATTGAAAGTTGATGAAATAATAGATAGATACAAGACCAAGACTTGTGGTAGGGGATTCTCGCAGCTTGAAGGGACATATTTTGAAGAAACTTTTAGCCTTGTGGTTAACGCCACAACTATTATGGCGGTTCTATCCATTGCAATCAGCTAAAAGTGGAAAGTTAGGAAACTAGATATCGAATACATTCCTTTATCACTACAAAAAATGCGTGTATTAGCCATGCAGGAAACCGTGACTAAATGGTACTCAAATCGTGGCTAACTACACTTTGCCACGGTCATAAAGTGCCTATAATGGGAGTCAAGAGCAAGTTCGCCATGGTTTTGGCATCCGTGGTAACATTTATTTAACCACGGTTTGATTAATTATAGCCACGGTCGTTGCATAGGTAAATAAGGCATAGTCAATATGAGGAATCATACATTAGCCACGGTTGAACCGTGGCAAACATAAACTTATTTTAAAAAAAAAAATTACAATTGTTTCCTAGCATTATGCTGGTACCAATACATTAATAAATAAGCATTCACTAATAACCATCATACACAAATTATATGGCACAAGATGAAAAAGGACTTATTGCAAGAACTAAAGATACATTGGCATCCATATTTTTTTGCACCACCAAGGCATATAATATATCTCCAAGGTCTCTTCTTTCATTTCCCTTGACCAGCAAGTTTCGTAATAGTTTCAAAAGCAACCATGCAACAAGTTTGACCTCACAGATATGATAGAGCACCCCAACCAAGAAACACAAGTTAGATTCCTAATTTATGTAAACAACTAGATAAACCAATTTAAATAGATAGTTTTACTCAAGGTGAACTTGTCATTGGCTGAATAAGATGCTTCACTGTCATATCCACAAGGTAACATGAGATTATATAAGTTGATGCATGTTGAGGCACCTACCTAATTGAAAAATCAACAGCAAGAGGATGTATAAATTTACACAACTGAATATCTCAAGGCATAAAATTTGTAATGCTACCATATACGACCAAAACATATCGAACTAAAATAGAAATTTCAGTAAGAACTCAACAAATCAGCAGAAAAATCCAAAGATCAACCGTTTGACACATGTCCAAAAGACAATATCAAATATACATTTAGAATAATAGATAAGCAATCAAATAAGGAGCTGAGTAGGCATACACCAATTTAAGGTTGTTGATATAAGAAACACTTCCGTAAAATTGACAATGCTATCCCCTATTTCGATCAATTCACACATAACAGGCAAAATATAGAAGTAATCTTGAGAAAGAGGGTCTTAGTTGTGTCATTTTCTGGTTCATCTAAGTGGAGATACAATTAGAAACAAATTTCAAAGTGCAAACAATAAAATAATACCAGAACTAAAAGAAAATAAAGCAGATCAGTACGAAAAAAATAGAACTCTATAATACCCTAATCCCAAAAGGATACATTCAAAGTTGTGACCCGAATCAAGCAAAATCGAACCCACCAAGAGACGTCTTAGTGGGATACTAAAACCAGACATGAAAGCACTAGCAGTCTCCAATCTGAAGCAATCAATAAAATCACAGTAACAATCAAAAAATCAAAAACATATCAAAAGTACACGATCAATCTTTTGGTCTTAAAAATGCTATGATATTTTTATAATGGAATGTCATTAGGGATATAATAGAAGTCTAAGAACTAAATACTTACTAGACACACAGAAGTAACATTCTTTTTATAGGCGAACTAAAAAAGAAAGTAAGCCACAAAAATTGAAATAAAGGGAGTGGGTAATTTGGAATAATGGACACAGCTAGCCTAAAATGGTAGTGTTAGGAAGTTCCTTGGGTCAATTTGGTTTGTTTCAAAATTACTAGTGTTTGAATTAACTATTAAGAATGTGGTTTCAAATACCAGGAGGCTTAAGTAACCAATATTAAGAAACAACGACATCTTTGATACTCCGATAATGTTCTAAGCTGAGATAGTAGAAATTCACCCTTCCAAATCTTCCAAAACATCCTCCTCACTACCACAACACAAATGGCCTCCCACCCCACCTCATGTCCACTCTAAAAAAATGCCATGGACATGGCCCAACCTAGTTTTCTCCATATTCTTAATACTTTGAAACTAGATTTGGTTATGTATGACTTTCTTCAGCTATGGTTTCCAATTATGGCTACTTCACTGAATATACACTATGTTTTGTTCCTCACCCCTGGTGCACTCATAGGTTCATATCTTTCACATATTGGTAAAAAGAAACCTGTTTCTAAACACCATTTTCCATCCATTTACCTAAGAGATTATGAGTAGAGGAGAAATAAACATGTTTGAACCAACTGAAGAGGACGAAGCTAATGACAGATTTACATATTCACATAGAAGAGTCAATGGATGCACATATGGATCATCTCAAATCATCTTGATCAAGTCAATCAGACAATTAAAATGAAAAGACATTGATTCTCTCTTTAATATAAACAATAAGAGCTATATTTATCTTATACTTTCAAAATTTGCTTATTCACAATAGTTAAATGATTTTTGTATTTCTAGAGAGTAGCGTTTGAGTCACTACTAAAAGATAGATATTGATAGAAAAATTTGATGCTAAACAAGTTTGCTTAATCATAATGGCATTGAATTATTGATGCTAAATAAGACATTTGCTTAAGACAAACATCAAAGCACTAGTGACCTGTCCTAAGACTGATGCACTTGCTTCAGATGTTCATTTTGAAAGTACATAATTCAAACTCAAGCACAAACACATAATTGAAGTTACCAGACAAGTATTCGCTGACAGGGAGACAGATATCAATGATAGAACAACCACCAAATGGGACTTTCATCAATAGTGAAGATAAGATTTATCTCAAAGAGCTCCCAATCAACTCCATTACACCTAGCATAATGCTAACAAATTACAATAGTTTAGCAAAACGTATTAGCAAGAGCATGTGAAAAATATATTAACATAACATACCATTTAGCCAGTGACTAATTAATCCCAACACGAAAATGTAAAAAAGAAGGTAAATAACAGTATTGCAGTATATGGTCAGTTAATTCAAAGCTACTAAGAAAACCAAAAATTTCAAATAGAAAAGACCTAGTGATTTCTAAGCTTAAATCCCAAGCTCACTTTAATTCCCCTGAAAATCACATAGTTAGGATAATGTAACATTTCCATCTAAGCCTAAATCCCAAGCTAGTTCCTCAAGATTACCCACTTTGCTTAATTTAGACCCATTTCATCAAGACATTAGACCATGGTTCAAACCAAAGCAACAATATAAGCAACCTAGTATATCATAAACACAGAAAATTTATCACCACGACAAAGAGAAATAGCCAGCATCTGTTTTCTCCAAGCAAAACCAACAAAAAGTTTTCTGTGCAAACCCACAATCTCTAGCTTTTTTACTAAAGAACTGATTGAACAAATTGAAAACAATAACTACAAGTATATTTGCCTAAAATCTCACAACCCCATCAAAGGTAAAAGAAATTTTGTACAAAGAGAAACCCTCAAAGAAACCCATTGAAAATTGAACAAAAAATTAACTTGAAAATCTTGAGTAGCAGAGATTTGTTACCTGAAAATGATTTTACTACTTTCTGCTACTATTTGACGCAGTCAAATTTTAGAATGGTGAAGAAGTACTCCAGCTTTGTTGAGAGATTTGAGTGTTGGTTTCTTTCTTCTCCATTTTGGAAAAAAAAATTGGTGGGAATGGTTAAGAAAGATGATGTAAAAAGACAAATATTCGGGAAATGAAAAAGCAAAAGGAAGGGAGTGAAATTTTAAGTCCCGCCTGACTTTGCCACGATATTTTAGCTACAACTTTTTACCTGTAAAGAATTTTCATTTATTTTGATGATTTTACCACGGTTTGTCAAACCGTGGCCAAATAACTGTGGGTAAAAGCCCTTTTTTTGGTAGTGTATAGTTTCATACAAAAGGAGGTGTATATGTGTTAACCTCCTAGATTTATTGATCCTAGGTATCCCTCGCATGTGTGTCTACTTAAAAAGGCATTGTATGGTCTTAAAAGGGCACCAAGAGTCTGGTTTGATAGGTTTAGCATGCATTTCCTACACCTTGTTTCATATGTAGTAAGACATATCGTTGTTTATTTACTTTGAAAACTCACAAAGACACCATATTTCTCTTGTTATATGTGGATGATATTATTGTCAGAGAAAGTAGTCTATTGCATGTCTCAAAGTTGGTTCTACAACTTGGGAAAAAGGTTTGTTATGAAAGATCTTGGCCATTTACACTTCTTCCTATGAGTAAATATTAAGTATTTTTGAAGGAGGAATTCACTTGAGTCAGAGTAAATGTATTGTTGAGGTGCTGGACAAGACATGGATGAGTTTAACAAAGGTTGTAGCTTGTAGCCATAATTTTGGCTCAAAAACATAGTTTACATGAAATTGTGGGAAGTCTTATAAATGCCTTCTTATACAAAATGATAGTAGGGAGTCTTCAGTACTTGACTCTCAAAAGACCTGATATCGCACATGTTATGAATCTAGCAAGCTAGTATATGCAAAGTCCAAATATTGAACATCATCAAGGAGTAAAAAGGATTCTAAGATATGTCAAAGTTACTCTACACTTTGGACTAAGAATTATTTTACAATCATCATATAGGTTGTATGGATATTCAGATGCTGATTGAAGAGGTTGTACCACCACTAGAAGATCAATTACAGGTTATAACATCTACCTAGGTGCAAATTTTATTTCTTGGACTTCCAAGAAACAGACCACAGTAGCACTATCGAGTGTTGAAGCTGAGTATAGATCACTAGATTCTACTGCATCAGAGACGACATCGATCACATATTTACTTCATGATCTTGGGGTGTTCCTCTAATCTGTTCTTACATTTTATTGTAATAACATGAATGCCTTATACATAACAGTCAATCCAGTTATACATGCTAGAATTAAACATGTTGAAATGGACTATCATTTTGTTCGTGAGAAGGTGGTCAGATGATAACTTCTTACTCAATTTGTAAGGTCCAAGGATCAGCTAGCTGTCATTCGTACCAAAGCATTGACAAAACAAGTTTTTGTTGGGTTTCGACGCAAGATCAGAGTAACAGTTCCTCCACTCACTAGATTGAGGGGAAGTGTTAATGATAAAAGAAGTTGATGATAGGAACAAGTCCAAGGAATTGGTCCAACTGACCGACAACTAACGTGTTCACTTTTGTAGAGTTAGACTCACACTAGGACTAGACTACTAAATCCTAATATATGTATGACTGAGTTGATGTATCGTGCATGGGGATAAAATAGAATAGGATAAGTTTTGTAGTTATAGTAGTAATAGTAAATCTATACTACTCATATAAATTATAACTTTGTATTGTAGTAGGACTATAAGTATAGCTAGTATAGGACTATTCTCCCATATAAGAAGCATCTACTCAAAAGTTTTAATCATCAATACAATCCTTGATTTTTTGAAACCTAATGTGAGATTTTTACAGTAATATCAATATATTGTTGGCTCGGTTACCAAGTCAATAAATACTACCAGTTAACTCGGGTACCACGCCTTGTATGAGATATATGTACATATGGTTGGCTTGGATACCACACCGGTATAAATAATTAACAACTACTACATTAATTGTTTTGTGTGTGGGTTTATAAGTGAACTGTGTTTACTTATTCATAATGTGATTGTTACATGTATGTCCATAAATGGTGGGAGATCTGTGTTTAAATGCTAGGGTGGTTCCTATATAGATTAAAATTTCCTATTAAACACTACAAATGACGTCTTAGGGATCCTTGGTTATCCGAGTTACTTGAAAGGTGTGATGAATCATGTATGACTTGTTGTAATGTCATTTATCATGTTATTTGTGAATGTTAAGTAAGAGTGAGGATTGGGAGTTCAGGTTATGTTTCTGACTATGGTTATAATTGTGTGAGGTGCTTACCGATCATCGCGACTTACACCACAAGGATCTAAATCTGAGAAAGAAAAGATGGATAAAGTTGTTAAAGGACTATAATATGACCATTCAGTACCATTCGGGCAAGGCCAATAGGGTGGAAGATGCATTGAGATGGAAAGTAGCTAGCTTGGATAGTGTGACTTGCTTGGGGGTGTCCAAGTGAACCTTAGCTGGAGAGATTCAGGCACTAGAGTCTAAGTTCATGCAGTTGGGTATCTTAGTGAAAGGTGGGGTGTTAGCTAGTATTGAGGTTAAACCTACTTTCATAGAGGAAATCAAGACTAAACAGATCGAGGATGAGTACTTGAACAAGATTAAGAAAAAGGTGGTGTTTGGAAAGACTCCAGATACTACACTAGATGCATGTGGTGTGCTCAGTTTCATAGGGAATATTTATGTTCCTCGAATTGATAAATTGGTACAACATAGTCTCATAGTTTGCAATATTCGATTCATTCGGGTGTGATCAAGATATATTGAAATTGAGGCGACTTTATTAGTGGACGAGAATAAAGAAAGACATAGTTGAGTATGTTTCCAAGTGTTAATATTGTCAACAGGTAAAGTATGAGAATCATTGGCATGTAGATCTACTTCATAAAATGCTCATTCTTGAGTAAAAGTAGGAAAATATATCCATGAACTGTGTGGTGGAACTCCATAGGACTTTGGGGAAATATGATTCCATTTGTGTTATTGTTGACATGTAGACTAAATCAACCCATTTTATTTTGATTAAAATGGATTATAACTCTCAAAAGTTGGCAAAAGTCTAAGATAAAGAGATATTAAGGCTGCAAGGGGGGCCCATTTCTATCATCTCAGACACAGGCACTCAATTTGCTTATATGTTTTGGGGTAAATTGCCTGAAACGTTGGGCACTCAACTCGCTTTAGCACAATCTTTCATCCTTGATGTTCATTCAGAGAGAATGATCCAGGTGCTATAGAGTATATGTTGAGAGCATGTGAGATTGATTTTTTAGGTCATTGTGATCAATTATTGCTTTTGTGTGAGTTCTTCTATAATAATAACTAGCACTCTAATATAGATATGGCACCATTTGAGGTACTTTACAAGAGGGGTTGTAGATCACGGTGGTTTAAGGCGGGTGATGTAAAACCTTTGAGTGTCGATCTAGAGAGATAAGTTCAAGAAAATATAAGAAACATCCAAACCAAGTTGTTGGCAGCTCAGAGTAGGTATAATGAATACGCACATCGTAAGGTAAGAGACATGAATTTTCAGGTTGATAAACACATTTTGTTGAAGGTGTCACCAATAAAAGGGGTAATGAGGTTTGGAAAGAAAGATAATCTTAGCCCTCGTTACTTTAGTCCGTTCGAGATTTTTAACAATGTGACGCCAATGCCTTACAAGTTAGCACTGTCACCCAACTTTTCTGGAGTTCATCCAATTTTTCATATGTCTATGCTGAAAAATTACCATAGGGATGGAGATTTCATCATTAAATGAGAATCAATAGTACTAAACAAGGATTTGCAGTAAAGAGGAATCGATTGTTGTTCTTGATTGGGATGTCTAGAAGTTGATAACAAAAAAGATCAAATCAGTAAAGGTTCAATCGAAGCATTATATTATTGAAGAGGCTACTTGGGAAACTGAGAGGGACATGTGAGACAAGTACCCTCGTTTGTTTGAGGATCCAAGTACTATACTTTTTCTAAATTAGGCCAGTTTTTTCTTGTTTGATCACTCGGGGACGAGTGATGAGCAAATTGACATCTGTTGTTACGATCCTTCCTAATCGTTATGGGTAGACGAATGGTGAAAGAATTGAGTCAGACAACTTTTTGGGTAATGACTTGAAAATGCTAGGCTAGGCCAGTCTCAGACAAAAATTGAGTTAGGTGAGGTCTAGAAAAAATTGAGAATGGATTAGTTGGTATGTATAATCTTGGAGTGTGTTCACTAGTATTTAAGACTGTAAGGAATCTATAAGGCCTTTTGGAAGTGAATTCAGGTTGATAGAACTCTCGATATCGAACTTGGCGTGAAAGGATTAGTATAGTATGACAAGGTTAGAGCGTGTGTTGCGAAATATGGGCTTTGAGGAGGAATTTTGAGGCTATGCTTTTGTGCGATCCACTATAGAGGGTGTCACACTACTATAGCAGGATAAGTTAATTTCCTCTATAGCAGATGGGCTGCTATGGCGACACGTTTATAGCGGGTCGGACCGCTATAGTGGGGTTAGTCGGGTTTTGTTTAGAAAATGTCCTCTTATTTTCTGTAACTTCTTTCTTGGGGAAAGGAAGGGCGACTTAGGACAACTCTCTTTAGTTTTCCACCAATTTCTTTATTAAAGGTAAGTTAATTACTCCCCCAACTTGTATTTTGATTCTTAAACCTTATAATGATCTAGGGTGATACTCTTGGGAAAGGGTTTTAGCATGAATAAATATTGGAAAAGTGGGGTGGGTGGAATGATCATGGAAAATTTCTGGAATTTAGGATTTGGTCATAATCTGAGTATTATTGGGCCAATAGTCATTGATAGTTATGTTATTTATTGTTTCGGCCAAGAACAAGACAAAATTTTAGCTTGCTCTTTAGGGTTTTCAAGGCCATGCTTGAGGTAGGTGATGATTGTGTGTTTTTTGTTTATGTCATATGTGCTTGTTAACTATACCGCTAGTAATGCATGCATGATACATGTTAGGGACATTAGAAAGACATGACATGAAATAAAATGTGTTATCACATGCAATGAATGTGTTTACTTGAATGTACAAGTTTGGTTATTATCCATTGTGATTATGATTATGTTGTGTGTTGATCGCTGGGATCAGGTGCCTCGTTGGTACATATTGTAGTTGGAATGAGTACCACGCCGATACACAAACATTTGAAATGGGTACCACGTCGGTACACTAATTTTGTATGTGTGGGTTCCATATGAGAAACATATTGACTTGTTGTGCTACGTACAATGGTTCATGTTATTGTGAGTATTACTTCATATTGAGGACTGGAATTCAGGCATGTGTGTTTTTGTGTTAATATTGTGTATTATCTGCTTACTACGTTATGGTTATTTGTTCACATTTCATATACTAGAACTAGCCAATGATCTTATCAGTACATTGTGATTATGTACTGATACTGTATTTGCTCTTTATTTGTTAACTATAGCACATATTCAGGTGGCTACTTCGACACCTCAGTTGTGAGACACGCGTTATCTGAATCCAAGGGTGAGCTAACTATTTTCAGGTTTCCATGGAGTCTTCCTTATCTTATTGTTCATCTTTTTAAACACAAACATTTTGGACTTTAGATTTATGTTTCTTGTTGGGGTTCCATCCCTTTATCTAAGACTTGTTAGATGTTTTGCTAGTATGACTTTCAAGTTCTAGGGAGTTATTTACGCAATTGATTTTGATAAGTGATTGAGTTTATGAAAACTCAATTCCTTAATTGTTTTAAACCGTTTCCTAGTATTTTATTGGGAAAAAGGTCTGAAAAATACTCCAATTTTGGCCGAAATTGTTGTTACGATACCAAACTTTATGGAGGACCTTTTACCCCCTGCACTATTTAATAGTGTATTTTATAAAGGTATATATGTGTCCACATGGACTTCATAAATATTGCATCATTATAAATAGTAATATGTCCACGTGGGCACATATATACCTTTAAAATGTACTATTTAATTGTGCAGGGGGTAAAAGGTCCTCCATAAATAGTAATGTGTCCATGTGCCAAAGTTGGAGTATTTTTCAGACCCTTTTCCCTATTTTATATCATGTCTTGTTTCTTAAAATGTTTGATGGATCGATTTTGAATTGGTAGTTAGTTCTCCCACTGGAGGGTTAGTGTGAGTGCCACTTACGATGGGTCAGGATCCTGATATCTAATCTATAAAATTAACTCTATATGAGTATACAATTCATCGACGACACTCATATTTTTATATAACATTTTGCTTCGGAAATTGAGCTTCTGAAGTTAAAATTAGAAATCGATGTAAAAATTAATTTACCCATGAGGTTAAAAACTTATGTATAAAATAATTAGCTAAATCCGAGCATGAATCCAACCTTAAATCAAGAAAACAACAATTTAGAAACTTAGGACGACCCCCTCCTCCCATTTAAACACTCACACATGGATTAAATCACAAAATAACTAATAGATGAACATATAAATATCAAATGTGGAGCTATATTGTTAATCCCTCATTAAAATCTCAAAATCCTCTCCAAAATTTGTCAAAATAAGGTCTATAGCTCCAAAATCAAGTAAGATTATGTATCATTTTGACAAATATTTAACCAAACTGCCTCATGTCTTGGCAATATCGAACCACCCATCACAATTGCAAGAAAATTGAATTTGTTTCATCCACACAATTGCGATGACACCATACATTTGCTAAAAATCTACCAAATGGCTAAACAATAACCAAACCCCATGCTCGAATCCGGTATCGACCCTTAAAACTTATCTTAAACATTTCATATATAAATCGATCATAAAACGCATTTCAGACCTAATAAAATTATTCTTGTCTCAATTTCTCTTTCAAGGAAATTTCTTGTAAAGTGATCATTATTCTTCCACTTATGACATACATTTGAGTTTTTCAAGTTAGTTGTTTTATGGGTTAAGGTATTTTAATTTCATTGTTCATGAGAGCTCCCTTCTTGACTAGCCGGTTTCTTTTTTTTTTTTTTGCTAGGAGAGCCAAATCTTTTTTCTTTAGAGTT
This sequence comes from Solanum pinnatisectum, assembly GCA_035578085.1. Taxonomy (NCBI): domain Eukaryota; kingdom Viridiplantae; phylum Streptophyta; class Magnoliopsida; order Solanales; family Solanaceae; genus Solanum; species Solanum pinnatisectum. Next base: position 8,140,605 of record CM069082.1, read on the forward strand.
TGGTTCCTTTACTTTAGAAATAGTTTCTCACCTTTAATGCTAGTGGTAGTGATTATATTTGGAATTTTCTTGATATTGTCCCACAAATATTTATCTTGTTGAATGATGGAATCTTTTTTTTAAAAAGAATGCTACTTGTTTTATGATTGATTGTCCTCCTTGAATTTTTAGATGTGCAAGCATCTCTTGTCTTTCAAGGTGTTTGTGTTTTTGAAAGAATCTACTCAAATACTAATTATTAATTTGTTGTCACATATAAATTGAATGAATTAGGTTCTTTGAAGAATTATGCAAGAAGAAAATTATGGAATAATAAATCAACATAAGAATTTTACATGAAAAAATTTCTCTTTCTCGAGAAAAATATCATGACTTATCTTCAATAGATTATTTCCAACTCTTTACTATAACTCCAACAATTTTATAGTTACAATTTTTGTACACCTAAAGACTGACTTTAAAACACTTACCATATATTCTTCCTAATTATTGGTACCTCTTCTAATTTCTTCATGACTTTTCCTAGTTTATGAGTCACCTTTACACCGCAAAACCAACACCCAATACAAATAATTATGAATGTGATATATATAGTTTTGGAACCACAATAGTCTTGCTATTACAATGCAAGAACAATATGAATAGCACTTTATAGAAATATGTTAAAGGATTTGGCTCTTGTACATCTTTGTCCATCCCTCTTCTACATGATTGTTATTTGTATATTATTTGTCAACCAGCAAAACTTCATAAGATTTTAAATTAAGATCCAGATCAAAGCAACGCCACACATAAGTTTATAATTTTTTGTAAACTATCATTTATGGCAAAAATATTTATCCAACTTTCTTTATTTTCTACTTTATTCAATGAACTTTTTGGAGCTTGAAATAGTAAATTCAGAATAATGTCAAGACATACAGAATTTTTACGGGAATATAAAGAAATGATGAAATATTCTCGGAATTAATATGAACATGATCATATGTTTACTATTGACACTAACCAACAATCAGCTCAAAGTAACAATATTGTTTTGTCATTACAGTCATTTGGTCAAGATTTACATGTTTATCCATACCATGTGAGAGAATTACGTTAAAGAATAGTTTTGTCAAAATTAAAATGCATATGTTGAGCCAAACTTTGTTGATAAGCAAATATTATATACTATTAAAGAGTAGTTATACTAAAACTCAGGTTCAATTTTCTTTTTTATTAAATTAAGTTCAATCAACAAATGTTTGTATTATTTTAAAAAAGGTCTTCGGATAACGAACTATACTTCGTTACGAACTATAATTTGCTCATTTAATAAGATTGTAATTGAGAAATTTTAATAGTTTTCACATAGTGTGAGATTTTCATGTTTACGAAAAAACGATAACTTTTGAAATCCAAATTGCATTCCCTTTTCTTCAAGAGGACCTTCACATCTCCCTAAAGAAGAAGGAAATTAGGTTGTAATTACCTAACAAGGTAATCCATAGAAGTTAGCAAATTGATCAACCATAATGCGGCCAGTCAAACCATCTCTAACTTGAGCCTAGACAAATTATTAGGCTACTACCTTAATTCAAATGCAGCAATTATTTGGAAAGGTACATACTACTTTATTTTTTCAAAGTTGAATTTGTTAAAAGATAGTAATAATACTAGTCAATATTACATCAAGAAACGTTTACCTTACATGGGGTAGAGATGTGAAAATAATGTCCACATATTCTCTATTCTTTTTTTTTTAAATATGCTAGAACCAAAAGTTTGACTTTGATACCTATCAATTGTCAAGATTACGCCCCACATCACAAGTTGAACTTATCTACTTAATTAACCAGATGGTGAAGGATTGTGGTGGAATGATAAGTATTTTTTTCATTTTTAATCAGATGTCTTGCGTTCAGGAGAGGACCCACATAGAGTCCGTCAGGTGCTCGAGCACCCATCAACCTTGTCTCAAAGTATATATATTTATGTAGAAATTAAGAGGTATTAGAACACCCAATGAGCAAATGATTTGACTGGTCTATTGGTTCTTGAGTGGGTGCTTAAGGCTCTTTTAGTGTTGTTGAGCCCGAATTTGAATCTCACTGTTAATATGTCTTTTTTATATTTTTGATTCCGCCACTTTCAAAGCACTCATGACCTTAAAATCCTAGATCCGACACTACTTGGGTTTGAGTCGCCTTGGCTATGGAGTCACTTTTTTGTTAGGAGCGCTTTACGCCTGGGACTTTCTAGCGCGAATATGAATCTAGTCGGACTCCAATATGGATACCAAACACTAGGCGGAAAACCAAAAAAAAAAACGAACTTATTTACTTATATTATTACTATGAGACAATCAACTAGAGCAAAATTATAATCGAGAGAAGAAGAAGATTACTTTTTGTCATCTCAATTTATTGGTCTTTTCTTTTATTAGTTCTTTTAGAAAAGATATATATTTAATTTTTTTAAATTTCTTTATTTCTAATTTTTCGCGACATATTTATGATTATAAGATTAAAAGATAATTGTTATATTCTATATATCTTTAGTGTAAAATCATAAGATTCAAAATCTTTTTTTTTATTTTTTTAAATTTTGTATCAAATTAAAAAAATCTTCTTTATTAAATTAAATAAAAAATGGAATAATGAACTTTTGAAAAGCTTGGTTGAATAAGTAAATTAATTTAGTGACAATGCACCATTTTTAGTTTAATAAGTTTGAAGAAAGCCTCCTTACTTTTTAATTAAATTATTACGTAGCATATTATGCCTTATTATAGTGTTGCTTCTTTATTTTTTTTAGTTTTATCTTCAATTTGTTTTGTTTCAATAAGTTAGAATCTCTTAAGTTTAAGTCATTTTTTTTCTTTCTATGAAAGTGATTTACATTTATTTTATTTAATTGCAATTATTTAGTTTTATTTTCAACCATATGAAGTCATTGTTGATGCCAATTAGCTGCTAATTGTCTATGGCCACTTCTAGTTGACCTCGAAATAATATAAATCAATTATGCAATAGCTGCTTGACTCATTAAAAAAAAAAAAAATCAAAGTTGTCCAACCCATGTTGTAATTTATAATATACAAAAAAAAAAAAAAAATCACTCAATGATTTATTTCATAGTTTATGGAAAATAATAGAGTAAACAAAAACAATGAATAGCTCTATAATTGATTCAAATAACAACAAGATGATGGATTAACGGTGTGATTTTCTAAATAAATAATACTCAATAATGATGTCACATGTGTTTACATGTGGCTACCGCAACATTAAAATTATTTACTAACCAAAAAAAATATTTGATTAATTACGTTAAATGATTGCAAAAGTCAAAATGTAACCTACAATTAATATAAGCATAATAGAGACATAACTTTGCAAGAGAAGACTTTCTTAATTATTTATTTATTTTTCATATGAACAAATCTGTCCTTTCTCTCTTGCACACCCACGCGGTGTCACTAATTATTGAGATCCTGTGATTTAATGGGAAAATGGTATGAAATAATACATATTTGATTTTATTTAAATGTCATAGCTATAGTTTAAATCAGTTGTATTTCACAGCTACTGTTTCACCTATTTTGCTATCTGGGTGGGACCCACAGAGAACACACACACACATATATATATATAAATTCACGTAAATATACAAACACAATTTTTAGAGATACAAACGAACATGTAATGTACATTTTTACAAATCTAGAAAAAGTAAAACGTTTTCAGAGATACAAACAAACATGTAATGTATATATATATATACAAATCTACAAAAACTAAAACTTTACATATACGAATCATTTGATTGTTCATAACAAAAACGACAAAGTATAATACAGCAAACATATACATATACAAATTCACGTAAATATACAAACACAATTTTTAGGGATACAAATGAACCTGTAATGTTATATATATACAAAATCTAGAAAAAAAATTAAAATGTTCCATATACGAATCACCCAATTGTTCATAATAAAAATGAATGTATACAGAACTAATCAATTCATATCATTACACCTGGACGTATAAACGATTTAACAAACATAATACGATTTCATTGTTCGATCTACTAACAAATTGAATTATACAAATTTATACGGAAAAATATACAAATCAGGACCTCCATAGCAAATCAAACTATAGCTATGAAGCATACATCAAAACTATAGCTATAGAGCATTAGTATGATTATTATGTTTGCTATTCCTAAAATTACTTTTACTTAATTTTTTGGTTAAATTAAGTGTTTTAAAGAAATTTTTCCAATGACGTTATCACTAAAACTCATCGTGCCTAGGAAAAATCCTTTTTGTATCTTGATTTATATTGTACTTTATTTTAGCATATTCACTAGCTAGGGAGCCTATGCTGGTTTTATTAATATAATAAAAATGAAAAACTCAAAGAAAAAAATTAAAAGTAAGATTGGCTATATTTTACTAACTAATTCTATTGAGGCAATTATAATACCTCTACTACAACAAGCTTGTAAAAACAATAAGAACTAGAAAGGAAATTTATATTATTCTATTACTTGCATATTTTTTTATATCTTACAAATTATTTCATCGCAATTTCATTATCTGGTCAATTCAAGTGTTGTTAAACTATGTGTACAAATTCTCATAGGAAAATTATGACATTAAATTTATTTATCCATAATAGATCAGATACTCATAGCATCCCTACTCCTCAAAGGTGTAATATAAGTGACACACTTGCTATGCACCCTGTTATTTTGTAATATTTAAAATAATGAGTTTATAGTTGGTGAGTCGATTTATCGTGTTTCACATTAATTATCGACGAGAAGTCGGAAGAATGATTTTAAATGGGTTATCATATCATTAAATATAAGTATTAAGCCACTTGAAATTTTTATACTAAATTAGAGGACAAAGGGAGCTTAGAAACAAAACTCCTAGTTGATAGATTTATTATAGGAAAGTTGTTATGCAATTTTGTTGATGGATGACTTGGGATAAGCATATATCCCAATCTATAAAGAATTATAGGTATTATTTACATATAAAATTATAAAATTTCTTTGAGTCTAATTTCCAAAACATCAAATCGCTCATCAATTCGATATCAGAGTAAAAGGTTTGTACTCATTATCGTGGACTGTTTGGGAAGAAAATGGGTTCGAGCTAGATTGGATTTTGCTTATTATATAAATATGATTTTTAATATAAAAACAAAACTTTCATATTTCTAGAGATCTTAAGGAATTTAAGGGTGGCTGCTAGGGTCACTACAAGAAATTAAGGCTTTTGTGACGATTTTTGTAGCTACTTATTTTATCGCCACAAAATGAGAAGAATCAGCAGCGACAAATAAGTGTTGCCACAAAATGTATAGGTTTAGCGGCAACCTTGAAATTGCCACAAAAGATTAGATATTAGTGATGACTTCGTCAATGTCACGACAAATAATCCTGCTATGGCTGAAAAATTAATTGGTTGCGATAAACAAACTGTTGCTATAAAAGGTCTTTTAGCGGCAACTTCATCGCGGATTGGTGGCAACTTTGTAGTCGCCACTAATTCTATTGTTTTTATAAAGATTTTGGATGTAAGTTCAAAGTATAATTACTCATGTGTTTTTTCCAGTATTTTTTGCTAAATAAGTATTTATAGTGATTTGATATTTCCTCCATCCTATTTTAATTAATATAGGTCCTTTCAAAATTGTAGTCATATATTGAAAAGTTTTAATAGTCGTAGAGTTATTTATGAAGCACTACGAGTAGTTTTGTAGATTTTGTTAGTTATTTTATTAAAAAAAATTAGACGGCATTTAAAAATTATAAATAAGAAACTTACTCACTAATATATCCTTTAACTTTTTTTTAACGTAATAAATATTAAATACCTTAAAATTATTTCTTTGAAATATATATATATATATATATATATATATATATATATATATATATATATATATATATATATATATTGCTTATTCATTTGTCGATTCTATTAAAATATTAACTGAGTATATATAAGTTGATGATCTTCAATACTGAAATAAATAAGAAAAATGATTTGATTAATAATAATCAAAACTCTAATATACATTTAAACAAATGAAATAACAAAGAGCTATAACTTTATAAACATTTTCAATCACGTAATACAAAAAATGATTAACAAAAATAGTAGTGGACTTTATAGTAAATTTAAAAATCATGTATTTGTAATAAATAAATTCTAATTAATAATTAATTAATATTTTCTTAATGACATTTGAAACTCATTTATCTATATAGACAATACAAAATAAGATAGAAGTGAAATTTAAATATACACATACACGAACATATAAATCCACCAAAATGAGAAAATATAAAATATTTTTCCTCATATCAAACACACGTATTACATCTTTGATTTAGTTAATGAAAAACAGAAGAGAAATTGACTTTCAACTATTTGGTCTCTTAGTCCCACAACAGATAAAACGAATACAATTTGGGGTTTGTATTGAGAAAAGCTTGTCATGCAAACTCTTGCCAGTTATTGGCAGACATCAAATCTAATCTATATTTGAATGAAAATTGGGTGGTAAATTTCGTGTATTTGTGTATGTGTATAAATGATGATATAATATATTATTTTTATAGAAGTTAACTATGAAAAAAGTGAATGAAGTTAAAAATAAAGTAAATAACGCAGACAAGAGTTGCTTGGATGGTAAGCATTAAGGACCCCTCATTTCCAACCTTAAGGTTATGAGTTCGAGTCACCAAGAGAGCAAAAATATAATAAAAAACAATGGAATGAGGTAATATGAAAAAAAAATTTATGTGTATCTGCCACAAAAACGAAACCTTTGGTGGAGACTTGTGTTGTTGCCACGTAAAAGTATCAGCCACTTGGTATAGCTCCAACGACCCATGGGTCGCCAAAACAAGTTATTCGTGGCGATATTTTGACTTTCTATGGCGATATTCTTCGCCACAAAAGGTTCTTTACTTGTAGAGTTGTAGTGGCTTCCAAGGAGAAAAAAAGGTAAGTTTTGGCCCAAAGTTAGAGAGTTGTTCCCCTGTTGTTGGCTTCTGAAACCTCTCGAACACAAACCAATATTGTCACTTAATCATAAAACACATCCAGTTAAAATCATCAAATCACTTAGGGGTGGACATAAATACCGAAAACCGAACCGAACCGAATTATTTCGGTTCTTCGGTGTTGGTTCTTCGGTGTTTTGGTTCAGTGTCGGTTCTTTATTTTCGGAACTTCGGTTCAGAGTTCGGTGCAAGGGTCCCGAAACTACGGTGCACCGAAGAACCAAAGTTTTATTAAATAAATTTAAAAATATTTAAATTATATTACTTAATTAGTTAATAATACGGCCCATTTCAATTTTTAAGTGACAAAGTCACAAAACACAGTAAAGTAAACCCTAAAGCCCCAAAGTCTAAAGTCTAAACTAAACACAAGTTCAAAACATAGTAAAGTGAACCCTAAAGCCCCTCATGTTTTGAATGTGTTGAAATTTGAATCGTGTATCCAAAGAGATAGTGTTGTTTGATAGTATTGCGTTTTTTTTTAAAAAAATGTGTGGACACTGGACAAGTCTTTGTAGACCTGGGCAGCCTCATGTTTTCAATGTTTGTTGATTGCCTGATGGCTGATTCTGTCGTATATTGTTGGTTGGCCGCTGGAGCAGCAATATGGCATATATGCTAATAATGCTAGAAACAGTTTATCATATTGAAAAACTCTCAACACTTTATTATATTCCCTCTTTATTTTTATTCACATCAAAAAACCGATTTAAAAACACCGAACTAAACCGAACCGAAGTAGAAAAAACCGAACCGAACCGATCTAGTTTGGTATGAACTATGGTGCACACTTTTCTAAAATCAAATACCGAGGAACCAAACCAAAATTTGATTAAACCGAACCGAACGCCCACTCCTAAAATCACTATCTTAGATCATTTTGATCGATTGTTAACTATGGTCTACTCTAAATTTCTTAAAAGTTAGAAATCAACCAATGGTCTAAATCACGCATAAATATATTCGAATTTGTACCAAACATATCATAAATCACCTTTTGTAGTAATCAAAACTCAATCGACCTCGTCGACCCACAATGCTAACTTTGGTCAAACATTCCAAAATTGAGTATTTTTTCAAAATGCATCTGATCACCTCAAGAATTGTTTCACTTATCCCTGTAAGTCGTAAACAACTAAAAGATTATTGCAGGGGTAAAATAGAGAGAAAGAGGAATAAATCACAAAACGACCATAAGGACTATTATAAAAAGTTCTCAAAAACACCGTAAAAACATGTGAATTCTCTCTCTCTCTCTCTCTTTATATATATATATATATATATATATATATATATATGAAATTGTTTTTATATTCTATATCATACTAGACCTTTGAGACACCCTGTATGTCGCATAGATTCTCACCTTTAAAACATAGACTTCTCCTAGATGTAATGTGAAACACAACCATGATGACTATGTGATGCTTGGCTCAGATTTGAGACATTTTACTTTTGTCTATTCTGAGTATTTTAAGTCTTTTTACCACTTTCACTAAGCCTAAGATTGTAGTATAAGTTAGTAACTCTAATATGCTTATTAAGTGAGTGTCAACTAGTTTTAGGATATATATTATAGATCCTTGCATTTTTTTCATTGTATATGACATTTGGTGTAATAATTTGGTCGGTTATTTTTTGTTTTTTCGTGGAAATTAGCATTTTGCCCTCCCGAGTCTCCTATGTTTGAGTTTTAAAAAGTTGATTTTGAATTTTGAGTTAAAAGTTGAGAAATTGTTAAGTTTTGAGTTTGAAAGACTAAGTTGTTAAGAAAATGGTTTTAGGTGTCTTTTGGAGTTTCGAGTGTCGGAATGAAATTTCGACGATTTCATCAGTCCTGATATGTGAAATTTGACCCGTGAGAGTTGTCGGTTTCAGATTTTGAGTCTTTTTGAGGATTTGAGCTCATAAGTTGTGAAATTGTATAATTTTAGCCTTTGGATTGACTTTGGTCAATATTTGGAGTTTGGATGCTCGGATCGGAATTCCGAGAGTTCTGTTGGATTCGGGGGATGATTTTAGGCCTATTTGAGAACTTCATTGATTTTTTGAGAGGTCTCGAGCTTGCTTTATCCTTTTTAGGCATGAGTTAGTTTCTTATTGTTTTCGCGGATGTCTGGTCAAGGCGACCTCATATTCATATTTCAACGGTTCCATTGAGTGTGAAATGTCAAGTATAATTGATTTGCATATTTGATTTGTGTGTATGATGTTCCGAATGAATCCTGAAGGTCCTTTTGATGGTTTAAGAGTTGGCTAATTTTTTTCTAGTGCCTGAATCTAGTGTCTCTCGCGATCGCGATGAGGGACTCGCTTTTGCGAGGTGCTGTACGCTTTCGCGACGGGTCAACTTCCCTTGACCTTTGCAATCGCAAAGGACTTGTTCGCAATCGCGAGCTTCATAGAAGCGACACGTTCGCTTATGCGAGACCTGTGTTTTTAGCCGGGTTTGCTTAAGCGAACCCCTGGTCGCTTGTGCGATACCTAAGAGGGTGTTTGTTGCAGATTTCACGGTTTAAGCCCATTTCATCATTTTTGAACTTGGGGAATCCTTGGTGGCAAATTTTGAAAGGATTTTCTATGCTGGATCAGTTGGGTAAGTGTTCTTGATACTAAACCTTCATTTTCCATTGATTAATTATGAGTTTTAATATCCAACTATGAGATTTTGACTGGTGAATGATGAAACTTTTCAACAAACTAAATTCTTAACTAAAAAGGAGTTTGTGAACTAATTTTAAGTCCTATTTCGAAATGATTTTCCTTAATAAGTTCTTAAGGTCTTGGGTAATGTTTTCAAATATTAAATTTCTGATTCAAACCTTAATTTTGGAATTGGGTATTTTGTTGGTTGACCCACCTTCAAGGAAATTGTTGTGGGTGTTGTTGTTTTCAAAAAATGATTGTGAATACTTGCTTGTGCATATATTGTGTGGCTTTGGAAGTTGTTCGGAAAGGGAAGACCCAACTCATGGAGTGATTTTTGATTGATTTAAGGAAAGTTGCTTCCTAAACCTTGTATTTTAGTTGAATTCATGTGCTTTCTTCACTACTTGTGTGTTGGGAGTAACGAGGATGAGGTGAAGGGTTTAATTGTCCACTTTATACATCTAAAAGAATAAAAAAAGGGTTGAAATGAAAAGGGCAATGTCATGAACATGATGACGTAAATTGCCTTATTTTGACCCTTGTTGATTTGATTGATGAAATGCTTGAAAGCATGAATGTGGACTTGAATTGTATGAATTGTTGTCTCTTCTGTGTGGTGTGATATTGCTTGTATGCATTGATTGTGAACACTGTGATGAGATATGTGATGATTTATGATGTCGAGGTCTTTATCAGCAGGAGTTATGATGCCGAGGTCTTTGCCAGCGAGTGTTATGATGTCGAGGTCTTTGCCGGCGGTGTTATGATGTCGAGGTCATTACCAATGAGTGTTACGATGTTAAGGTCTTTGTTGGAGAATGTTATGATGCCGAAGCTTTTGTCGGCGAGTATTATGGTGTTGGGGTCTTTGTCGACCAATGTAGTGATGCCGAGGTCATTTCCGGCTAGTGATATAAAGTCAATGGGAAATTGTACCAGCTAGTGATATTGTGCCGATGGGAAATGGTTCTTGCAAAAGATTGATCATATTGACTTGATGCATATACATTTGATGCTTATGCGTGACTTACTTGTTAATTGTGATTGATTTACTTGTTGCGTGTAACTGAACTACTTGACACTGAGATTGACTTAGTTGATTGTTGAATTGTGAAGATTGAACGGTGTATATTGGGCCTTGTGAACCGTATATTGTAGAATTTCTTGGTTGGGTTGATTTCTGTGCAGGCTGTAGTTTGAGGAGGTTCGGTTGGAGTGTAAGGGATATTCGATTTCTAACTAGCTGCTTTGGTTAGTAGGTTGCTTGCTAGGTACCATCTTGTTGGTACTCAATCCTTGCTTCAACACTTGTGTAGGTTCCGAGCTCGGACTCGTGTGATCTTCTTCTTCTTCTCCTAACAATCGAGGCTCGTTAAAGGATATAAGAGGTAGTTGTTTGTCATCCTAGCGGGCCCTCTTTTCCCTTTTATTTAAGTTTTGTTCTACTTGAGAAACAAAGACTGAGACTTGTATTTATCTTTCGAATTCTGTATTTTCATTAGTGGATTGTACATGTGACAACTAGGTTTTGCAGTACTGTTTAGAATGAATAAGTTTCCACCTTTGTCTTGTTCTTGCTTTACTGTTTTCAGCATTTTCTTCCTTTTCGTTGGGTTGAGGTTGACTTGTCTTGGTGGTAAAAGACAAGTTTCATTACGTCCATTTTTGGGTCGTGACATTTGATCTCAAATGTCAAATTTTGATCATTATAAATATTGCAAGTAATGTTTTATCTTTAGATAACTTTACTCGTTAATACCCTGTTAGCCCATATGTTTGAGCTTTTGTTATTGTGACTATTTTCTAGGTTAGCTTTAGTTAATGACTGCTTATATAGCCTTCCCATTCTTTTGTGTTTCAATTAATTCTTTTACATTGTAATGTAACTCTTGCCTCTTGTTCTCTAATGAAAGTAGTTCTATTAACATGGTATCAGAGCTGAATCGATCCATGCTCTTTGATTTGTTGGTTGAAGATCTTGTTTTGATTATCGATGCGGATCGAACTCGCTACCGAGTTCGGGGTACAGGCGCCGCTACTGGTTCTCGATTGGTGCGGTTGCTGCTGTTTGTTTAGATCAGTTCGAACTAAGGCATTTTAATTTTGTTTTGGAATTGTTCGTGTCTTGTTGTGTTTACTTCTTTTTTGACAATATGAATGGAAAGGATGATTCTCTCTAGTCCATTTATTCTCAATTAGATGGTAAAAACTATGCATATTGGAGTTAAGTCATGAAGAATTTTCTTTGAGGGAAGAATATGTGGGGCTATGTCACTGGAATTAAAGTCAAACCTAAAGATGATAAGGCTGAGAATTTTGCATTGTTGGTAGACTCATGGGAAACTGATAACTACAAGGTTATCACTTGGATCAACAATTCTGTAACTCAGTCAATTGATATGCAATTGGCTAAGTATGACACAACAAAAGAAGTTTGGGATCATTTGGAGAGACTGTATACTCAATCTAATTTTGCTAAGCAGTACCAGTTGGAGTATGATATTCGTGCTCTTCAACATAATGCTATGAGTATTCAAGATTTCTATGTTGCAATGTCGGATTTGTGGGATCAATTAGCCCTTACTGAATCTACAGAGTTTAAAGTTTTTGAGTCATACACTGCTAGGAGGGAAGAACAACGTTTGGTTCAGTTTTTGATGGCATTACACTCTAATTTTGAAGGACTGCGTGGAACAATCCTTCATCGATCTCCTCTCCCCACAATTGATTCAGTTGTTCATGAACTAATTGCAGAAGAGACCCGTATCAAGTCTCAAGTGGATAAAGGGTCTAAAGCAACTAATACTCCTGCTGTGTTTGCTGTTTCAACTGATCAGTCTAGACTACCACGTTCTGAGACTTCAAATCAATCTCGATAATCTCCTAAAATTGCATTTGATGAGTGTGCATTCTGCAAATAGAAATATCATTAGAAGGCTCAGTGTCCGGTGTTACTTAATAAGGCTAAACAACCTCAATCTGACAAGAGGCGTATGGGCGCAGGCGATATAGTCACTTCGCCCTCCACGATTCCATCGCTTTATTATCGCTGCACCATCTCAGAATACCGAGTCATAGCACTATGCCACCTTCTGCGTTGGATCCCTAGGTTTTCGAACAGTTCAGATAGTTTTTGACTTATAATCCTACTGTCATGTCAGCATCTATGTCTCATTCAGGTCCAGCTTCTTCTAGTCCCTTAGGTATTTCGTCCTTCCTGTGGATTTTAGATTCTGGTGCGTCTCATCATATGTCACCTTATTTGTCATCGTTTGGTTCTTTGTCACCCATTTCACCAATCTCTGTTATGTCCGCTAGTGTTGCATCTATGACAGTCTAGGGTGTTGGTTCTGTTACTACCCCTAACATTGTTGTGTTTGATATTTATTACATTCCCAAACTTGCTTTGAATCTTGCTTCGGCCAGTCAGTTATGTAAGACTGGTAATTGGGTGTTTTTTTTCTGATTCTGTTTGTGTTGTACAGCACCAACACACTCAGAAAGTGATTGGGATTGGCCGTAGGCTGGGGGAACTCTATGTCTTGGAATTCATAAAGTGTCTGATGTTGCTGCCTCTAGTATTGACTTGTCTTCTTTTTGTTTTGAGTCCTTTGTCTTTTTAATTTTATCTTTGGCATTCCCATTTGGGACATGTGTCAGTGTCACGTTTACGTTTCTTTGCCTCTACTAGTGCTTTGGGTCATTTAAACACTTGTGATATTTCTGATTGTAGTGGTTGTAAATTGGCAAAATTCTCTGTTTTACCGTTTAACAAAAGTGTGTCTTATTATGTTGCTCCTTTTGATATTACTCATTCTGATGTGTAGGGCCTATCACCAATATCCACTAAGGGTGGCTCGACCTATTATGTTTCGTTTATAGATGACTCTACTCGTTATACTTGGGTTTATCTTATGAAATGCAGATCTGATTTCTTTGGCATTTACAGCAACTTTAGAGCCCTTGTTAAAACTCAACATTCGGCTGTGATAAAGTGCTTCAGGTGTGACTTACGGGGCGAATATACCTCTAATGATTTCACTTAGTTACTCGCCTCTGACGATACCATGCACCAGTCATCTTGTACCGACACTCCTGAGCAGAATAGAGTTGCAAAAAGGAAACACCGCCATATTGTTGAGACAACACGCTCTTTACTCTTATCTGCAGAGGTTCCTAGTATTTTTTTGGGAGAAGCAATCCTAATTGCTATATATGTGATTAATCGTATTCCTACTGCATTGACTTCAGGGATGTCTCCGTTTGAGAAATTATATGGTCACCTACTGGATTATTCTGCATTACGAGTTTTCGAATGTACTTGCTTTGTTCTTCGTCCTCATGTTGAACGAAATAAGCTGGGGCCAAAATCAGTTATATGTGTGTTTTTGGGGTATGGAGTTGGACAAAAAGGATATCGTTGCTATGATCCTGTAAGTCAGAAATTATATGTTTCACGGCATGTCACTTTTTTGGAACATATTCCCTTTTATTCGATTCTAGCTAAATCCCATGATGTAATGAAATCAGATCTTCAATATATTGATCCCTTTGGCGTTGACATAGAGGTTCCAGTTCCTGATTCATCCATGCCACCTGATAGTGCTTCAGCCCCACTTGTGCCTGAGTCTGCTCCTTCAACTGTTGAGACTGGAGACCCACCACCTCTGAAGAGTTCTACTCGTCCTTCTAAGTCCACCAAACTACTAGATTTCGCTTACTGTACATACTCAGCCTCATTTGCTTCCTTTATTGCAAACATACATCATTTGTCTGAACATGAGTCATATAGAGAGGCTATGACTGATCCTCTCTGGCAGAATGCTATGGCTGAGGAACTCACTGCTCTTTATCAGACAAATACATGGGATTTGGTTACCCTCCCACCTGGTAAACATACGATTGGTTGTCGATGGGTGTATAAGATAAAAACAAAGTCTGATGGGTCTGTTGAGCGATACAAGGCCAAACTTGTGGCAAAAGGGTACTTACAAAAATATGGTATGGACTATGAGGAGACTTTTGCCCCGGTGACAAAGATGACGATTGTTCACACTATAATTGATGTTGCATCAGTTCGATAGTGGAAGATATTTCAAATGGATGTTAAGAATGCATTTCTGAATGGTGATCTCCATGAGGAAGTTTATATGACTCCTCCCCCAGGTACTGACCACTAGCCAGGCGAAGTTTATCGGCTTCGAAAAGCTTTATATGGTCTCAAGCAAGCCCGTCGTGCTTGGTTTGAGAAATTCTCCACTGTGATTACTTTTCTTGGATTTGTCCCGAGTAATCATGATTTGGCGTTGTTTGTTAGATATACGAGTGCAGGGCAAATTCTTTTGTCCTTATATGTAGATGATATGATTATTACTAGTGATGATCATGGTGGTATTGAGTCACTGAAGCGTGATTTAGCTTATTGGTTTGCCATGAAGGACTTGGGCTTGCTACGCTATATTTTGGCTATTGAGGTGGCTCAGTCTAAGAAAGGGTATCTTCTTTCTCAGACTAAATATATATCTGACTTGTTTAAACATGTGCGCCTTTCTAACAACAGGACTGTAGATACTCCCCTTGAAACCAATGCACGGTACTCTCCTAGTGATGGTGTTATGTTATCAAATTCGAGTCTTTATTAGACTGTTGTAGGTAGTTTGGCTTATATTACCGTTACTCGCCCGGATATAGCTCATGCAGTTCATGTTGTTAGACAGTTTGTTACTGCTCCTACTTCTATTCACTGGGAGCTGTACTTCGTATTCTCAGATATCTTCGTGGCACTCAGTTTCAGAATCTCTTGTTTCCCTTGATGTCATCTCTCGAGTTGCGAGCCTATAGTAATGCTGATTGGGATGACGATCGCAATGATCGTAAATTCACCACTGGTTTTTGTGTGTTTCTTGAAGACTCTTTAATCTCATGGAAGAGCAAGAAACAGGATGTTGTCTCTAGATCTTCCACGGAGGCTGAGTATCTTGCTATAGTTGTGACTACATGTGAGATTGTTTGGTTACGTTGGCTTCTTGCAGATATGGGGGTTCACATTTCTCTGCCTACTCCCCTGCATTGTGATAACAAAAATGCGATACAAATTACAAAGAATTCTGTTTTCCATGAGCGGACGAAGCTCAGATTGATTGTCACTTCACCCGTCATCATTTACAACTCAGGACCATATCACTTCCTTTTGTTCCGTCGTCCTTGCAGATTACTGATCTTTTTACGAAGGCGCAATCGGCGTCTCGATTTCGCTTTTTGTTTGACAAACTCTCAATGCTTATTGCTGTTGCATTGTGAGTTTGAGGGGGGGATGTTTGCCCATATGCTTGGGTTTTTGTTATTGGGCCTATTTTCTAGGTTAGCTTTAATTAATGGCTGCTTATATAGCCTTCCCATTCTTTTGTGTTTCAATTAATTCCTTTACATTGTAATGTAACTCTTTCCTCTTGTTCTCTAATGAAAGTAGTTCTATTAACATACCCAATAACATAAGCATATACTGCATTGTGTATCAATTTGAAAGTGTTTAACAACTTTATTAGTTAATACTGATCGACGATTAGAAGTACATATTTTCTTATCTATGTATCATATCATATTTAGATTATTTTTCTTGCGTTTAAGTACATTTTTTTTAACGAATATCAAGTCTGAACCCAAGCATCATGTATAAATGAAGAAACGATGAAAAAGTGAGAAGTTTCAAATCATCCCCAAATACGTTTTATGTATACAATTTTAAAACAATATCATATCGTGTAAATAAAGGTATAAAGCCAAACTTGTGAAATGACTTTGAAGATTAATTGTACCTTTTAAAGTTGATAAACAAATATTTGAGTATTCATTGCATAATTGAAAGTTGAATTAATTTATTTAATTCAAAAGTCTAAATTCATATGAATATGTCTATATACACAAACTTTTATAAGGGATAAGAGCCATTTTTTCTAAAATAGCCAAATTATGGAAGAATGCTGATAGATATAATATTTATTTTAACGTCAATTACTATTTTATAAATAATTTTATTCTTTTTTAATATAATTTATTAATTGACATAAAATGCACATACATTAAACTAACTTGTCTAAACACACAAACTTTTTAAAAGGGATAAGAGACATTTTATTATTATAAAATAGTCAAATTATGAAAGTTAATTCACCATTTGAATTAATCCAAATGATTAAGTGCAAAAATAATGTTAAAATAATGATTCACTTATACTTGTGGCATCCAAGTATATTCTGATTATCAAGTTTAACATCAGAATATTTTCATATCAGTTTTTGGACAAAATTATACTTTTAAGCCTCAAGTTTTTAATTTCATCGGTAATCGCCTTGTGATTTTTTAAAAATGTGTTACATCTTCCTTACAAAATCCCCTTGGATCCTTACCTAGATTTTTTATAAGGAAAAATCTTTTTCTTAACGGGTTCGTAATTTTCCAAATAAAATTAAGTGGTGATTCTATTTATTAAATCCAAATTATTAAAATGTCTTAAACAAGTTTGGAAACGATACCATGTGGAGAGAATAAAGTTGAGTGTATCTTGTAGTACATGTACAATCATATAAACAAGTTTGGAAACGATAGATAATATATAGCTCGTTTGGATGGTTGTTATCTATTATACTGTATAGTATGCATTATTAGTTTAAATATGATATTTGTTTTGATGGTTACTTAAATTTTATTATATCGTATTGTTAAATAAATTGTTAGGTAGCAACGATAGGTCTCTGTGTAATCACTGATTTGATGTGATCGTGTCGTTTTTTTTCCCCTCATTTTGTCTTTACTTGTTATTTAGTAATCTTATTTTATCTTTTACCTTGCCCTTATTATAGTTGTTCTACTTCGTACTCTACTTTTCTTATTGGTTTACCTTTCAAATTCAAATTATTAATCTGTGACATTATGTAAGTGTATAAAACAAAACAAGCTATTCAAATATTGCATTACTAAAACAATACAGTATACTATTATGAAACAATACAATATAATATTATATATTATGAAACAATATATAAATACAGTCCAACAGAGTTTTGTGTTGTGAAAATAAAGGAGGTCAAATCGATAACAAGATATATAATTAATTGTTAAGGATATTGATGATTTTAACTCTATCATCAAAAAATCAAATCATGACCTCTACCATCTTGCATTTCAAATACTATATTAACTAATTAACTCGGTCATTAGAGCGTATGCGCATGCTACATGAATTAATAATGAGGTTCAATTGAATCTTCTATATTCGTCAAAAAA
Source organism: Solanum pinnatisectum (assembly GCA_035578085.1). Lineage (NCBI taxonomy): Eukaryota > Viridiplantae > Streptophyta > Magnoliopsida > Solanales > Solanaceae > Solanum > Solanum pinnatisectum. Next base: position 8,158,617 of record CM069082.1, read on the forward strand.
TTATATAGTAATATATATATATATATATATATATATATATATATATATATATATATATATATATATATATATATATATTAATTGTGAGCCCTCTCGATCCGTACGTAGATCCCGAGAATCAGCCATTTCTCTACCATTTTCTATTTGTATATCTGATCCCCTTTTAAACAAACTGTGTTTGTTCAAATTTCATTTATTTTTTCTTCTATAAATTATAATATCATATCTATATATTATTTAAAAAATAATTAGTTTTTGTTTGCTATCATATGTCATATTAGATAGAGACATGTTATTCTACTTTGGCTATGACTTAATTGTCTATCATTATTTAATATTTAATATAAACAAAACATTCTAATGAAATATATGTATTAAATATATAAGTAGAGAATATTCATAAATAAATATATATATATATATATATATATATATTAGAAAAAAAAAATTGATAGTTTGTGATTCACTGGCAATCCAGCCTGGTATCTAAAGAGAACATGTGGGGATGTCAAATAATGGGGACATATAACTGGTTCAACTACCATCAATCACCTGAGAATAAGCAAAAATTAATATATTTTTGTTGTTAATTATAAAATTTAAATATCCAAATATATAAAAACAAATTGAAAAAAAATAATTATAAAATTGATGATGGAGAGGAAAAGAGTTCATGAAGACATGGAATTATAAATCTTAGTGAATTTCCGTGCTATGCGGTACATCTCAACGTAAATTATACGAATATTCCATCACAAATTTTGTAATTATCTATCTGTTTCGATTTGTTTGATTTGATGACACAAAATTTAAGAAAATAAAATGTAAAATTTATTAAGGTCTTAAACATATCAATGAAATATTAAAATTAACGAATTTCCAGAAAAGAAAAAAAGACATTTTGATAATAATTTTAATTTATTTATTTAGTTATATTTTCTACTGTATGGGATGGACTAGATATCTTTTTGAAAATAAAATAAAAATCAGGTGTTATTGGATGAGTGAATTATGAGCTTTACGTTGTCAGATTAGATGGGGCAAGTGAATTAAAAAAAAAAAAATCTAACAACTTGCATATCACAGATTTCTCACAAAATTCCTTGACCCTAGATAATTCAAGAAGAGCTTCAAAGCTAGAAGAACAAATGGTAGGTAAAAAGTAAGCATCTTTTGCATAAGATTAATTATATAAATATATCATTCTTACACCGCCGATTTAAAATTAAATATTTGAAGCGTGATATGATATATAAGTCAAATATTGAATAAATTAAAAAGAAATAAATCTCATTTTAACACTATAATAAGAAAATATAACTTGACTGAGTTTAACTCGATAGTGAAAATTTTAAGTGTAAGTCAGGTGGTTCAAATGAACCCCTTCGCCAAATAAGCTATATTACACATAGATTATGCATAAGTTGATGACTCACCTTGAGATAATTAATGGAAGACTTCAATGTAGTAACAAATGTATTAAGAAAAAACAAATTCTACATATGAGATACTAGTATTTTTATTTTTGAACCGCTGTGTATAAATTTGTAGTTACGTTATTGTAATTCACCATCAAAAGTTACTTTAAGAGATGATGATTGTTCATAAGTAAAAATCAACTCAGTCAAACACTCTAACAATACATTTCAAATTAATTAAGGTCAGAGTTTATTTTTAAAATGATCATTCAATTTATAATTATTATATTATAAATTATGTTTTTATTCGATTATTAATTGAGTGACCTAAAATAAACTCCAACTGATGCTTTTAGGACAACCACTCTATTTTCCCGTGATGAGTCACAATAATCCCGTTTGGTTGTTTAGGAAAAATGAAAATGAAATCTTTAATAATAATAATAAAATAAAATAAAAAATGAAAAAAAAAAATCTTCTCCTTTTCATTTGTTTAGGATGGTAATTACTTTTATATATATATATACACCAAAATCGATAAATAAGAATTTTTTTAAAAATAAACAGTATTCCACTTGATTCATTAAGTTACACACAAATTATGTTTCAGTCTCTTGTTGTTAATTAATAGCTTATTAACAAATTAAGAGATTGTTAATAGTTCATATAATATTTCTAAGTTGCAAACAATTTTCTTGTTCTCACCTTTGCTCCCTTGGTGACTCGAACTCACAACTTTATGGTTGGGAGTGAGGGGTACTTAGCGTGGAACTAAAACCGTATAAATATATCATGTATATATAAAACTAATTTAATCTTATAATACAAAGTGTGCATGAAAGGAAAATATAATTATTTCTTTCCCATATTCAGTCTATTCTAATAGTCATGTATGATGCCTTTGTAAACTAAAAAATATTTAAACAATTAATTTGAGGGTAGTTTACTAAACACAAATATTATTTGATTTATTTTTGATATCAAATACTTTAATCATATATATTGATTTGATAATTGTCATGCGTTAGCAACATCAATACGCATGAAAGAGGTTGATAAGTAAGCTACATTATTACCGTTAATCTTTTTAATAAACATTAAGCGGTAATTTAATAGTATATCTAATTAATTAAGGGTAATTCAATTACTTTTCTTTTGCTAGTTTGAATTTCATCATCTTTATCCCTTATAAACAAACTAATTTCCTTTGTTTAAAAAAAAAAAACTAATTTTCTGAAAATTAATTCTATAATACCTTTAGGTTTTGACCATCAAAGTTATGTTACTTAGAATTCAAAAAGTAAACAGATCTATATTTAAATTATTTTATTATGACAAATTGTTTCGATGCAAGTTCCAATTTACCCTTTTTGGTTAACTTCACCTTTATTCTACAAAAAAAATTAACTCCAATTAAACCCTTTTTTTCTCCTCTTAGATTCTACTAATTATTTTTGCGCACACAAAAAATATTTACGAGTATACTATATAATCTTTTATTCCCTACATTGAACACATTCCTTTTTCGGTCTTTTAAGAAAAAAATAATCTCTTTCTAAATTTGGAAATAATTTAATTTAAAATTTTTAATTATTGTTATAAAAAAAACTTTTAATTATGAGCACATAAATATTATGACATATTTAAAATCATAAATCTAAATAGTCTTCGTTTCTTTCTTAAATTTGGTATTCTAACCAAATAGATGAACATAAATTGAAAGGAGTACCTAATTGCTATAATAAGATGGTCATGTATAGCGCCTCTGCTAACTAATAAAACTTTATACAACAATAACATATTGGCGAAGTCTCATAAAATAAGATTTTAAGATAGTAGAATGTATGTAGACTTTATCCTAACCTCACATTTTTTGTCACGATTTGAGCCTACACCCTGGACTTGGCCGACACTCGAGAACCATTGCTGGTCCACAAGCGAACCCTCATCCTGGCTGACTACAAGCGGAAGACTAACTCAAGCATACAAAGCTTAAAAACTGAATAAAAATAATATATTCAACTCGTCATAAAATAGGCAACTTAAGTCTTTAAAACATTTAACAAAATAAATGAATAGACTTATGAAACTCTATTGTCTATCTATGAAGCCTCTAACTGACAAAGATGAAAGTCGGGACAAGACCCACGACATCCTAACAACTGATATAACTGAAAGTACAAGTGGAACCCTCCGAAAGCAAGGAGGCTCACCATAGCTAACTCGAACTGCATGTGGTATCAACGAAACGTCTGTTGATGATCCTAAGTACATATATCTGCATCATGAAACGATACAGGCCAAATGGCTCAGTACATGGAATGTACGAGCATGTAAGGGGAATTCTAAAGCATAAACATAAGCTTGAACTAGTGGAATAGAAACATACTTACCTCTTCTCAACTCATTCAACTCAAAGAAATATAGTTCAATTCAACTCAGAGAAAATAAGGCTCAACTCAATGATAAGACATTCAACTCAGTGAAATAAGGCTCGACTCAATAATAAGATACTTGACTTACCCAACTCTGGATACTCAACTCAATATAAAGCAACAATACAGATGCAATATATGGAAAACTTTTAAAACAGTAGAAAGCAACTCAATGTATTGAAAAATGCAATAGTAACTCAGTTTGTATGCAAGGATACAAGATAAAATTTGCTTGTATATTGAAAATACAAAGTAAACTCTATGTATATAAGAATAAAAAATATCTTTATGGGAGTTTCTCTAACCGACAACTATTACTTTGAGCTATATGATAATACGTCTTGTTGCATACTGCCATGGCTGTCCTATTCTTTGCCGGGGTATAGGACCTACTCACTAAGTGGATCCACTAGTCTATACTAAAAGCATTAAGGAATCATCTAAAAAGTATGACCTTTTTCTACCCATGTTGGCTACACCATTTATGGAGACTTTGAATTATTTGAACTCAAACTTGTCCCATATCGGTGCTCAATACTACTCCAAAATATAACTAGCTCATATATTTAAAAAATCATAACTCTTTCTGTGGTTTGAGATTATTACTCAAAACTAGCTCAAAAGCTCTTTTGAAAATCGGTGTTTCCTCTCTTGTTTAAATGTGAAAACATTTATTCTTTGGGAATACTTAGTTCCCCTATAATCTTTTGTAAAGAAACATGAACTCGGCTCTACTCTTTCTCAAACTCAATTCTCAAGTCTTTAAAATAAATTTTAAAACAATTTGTAAAAAGACTTCTTAAAATAGAGTTCATGCCGACTTATGGACATGAACGATTCAATTCAAGGTTTTCAATAACCATAGATAGAACTCAATATTCGAAACTCAACAACTCAAAATTCAAGAACTTCAATGATACTACTCATTTCAAGAATACTCAACTCGTGGGGGGGGGGGGGGGTTTCATACGGAATTATGGGCATAAGCTACTCAACTCAAGGGCACAATGATACTTCTCATCTCAAGACTGCTCAACTCATAAGGTTCATGCAGAATTATAGGCATGAACAACTCAACTCAAGGACCTTCATAGGTAACATGTAATAGATCCATGATTAGGAATACAATCTTAAAAGGGTTAGGAACTCAATGCTCAAAGACTTAGAACTCGAAGATGTTACTCCTCTCGAAATCACTCAATGTATGGAGTTCATTCAGAATTTATGAGCATGAACGACTCGACTCAAGGGTCTAAAGAACCTTATGGAACTCATGTATATGACTCTTCTCATTCTCATACTTACTTCTTAAAAACTTAGTTGATCTCAAAGGATTCACAATTGAACTCAAAGTCTTTCTTGAACTCTACTCTTAACTCTCTCTTGAATGTGAATTATGAATTAAAGATTTATGGTTCATGGTACGAAGGATCTTGTGATATAAAGTAGACTCATGAATACATTCTCATACTCACTTGCTCGAGTCTTGAAACAAGTTATTAGAAATTGTAGAAGACTCCTCAAAAAGACTCAAAGGGACTTTCTAAAATGTTCAGAAGAACTCTCAAAACTTTACTATTCAATCTAACTTGAATTTGAATTATGAATTCAAGGTTATGATCATGTTAGGAATGATTTCTAGGTGTTTAGAGGTAGTTTAGAGTGTATAGAATCGATAAGGCTTGAATATACCATTTAAAAGGACTCAAACGGGCAAAACGACGGAGAAGGGGTGGGGGTAGGCGACCCTGGCGCACTGAGTGGCGCAGGGCACCAACCCTCTACCTACAAATCCATGTTTCTGGCGCACTACCCCAGCAATGCGCCAGCCCAGAAAAACCCGACAACTTTTCTTTCTCGTTTTCGGACCCTAACTCACCTAGAATCAAATGGTTTCTTCCCCAATCACTTAGATTAGATTACTTAACTTAAGTACACTCTAATTTACTCAATACATCCCTCAAAAGACTCACTTTCATCTCAATAATTCATCAAAACCCCAATAAAACAAGATTTAGAATGAAACTTCAAGAACACTTACTGGACGAATTCAAATATGAAAATCATGTATGGCGTGTGGGTGAACGAACCCAACACTATGTAAACTTACTTACCTCTTAGGGATCAAACCCATGGAGAAAATCCGCAACAACTCTCAAGAATCTCGACGAATGCCTTGATCCTTTCCTCTTTTTTCCTCTTTTCTCTTCTTGAACTCTCAACTAAAACCCTAGGTGTGTATTAGGATTATAAAACTAAACCTAATCAGACCCCTCAAACCTTACTAAAAATGAATTAAATCTGATTGGGTAAGAAAATGACCAAAATACTCCTCACAATTTTTGGGTAACTTTCCTTAATTGGACAGCCTGACTTCAAAAGGGAATATTTCACTCATCCAACCTCCAAACTTAGAAAACTCGATGGAGTTGGAAAGATAATTCAAAGAACTTTCATTTGATATCTAATGGGCCACCTAACTCATCATGTACTAAAAGTTATAGTCGTTTGAAGTTGACCAAAAACTTAGAAGAACTTAGGAATGACTTGAATGAACTCTCTTTAGTTCTTCTTGAAACTCAAGGTGCTACATCTAGTGACCTTAACACTCAAGAAATTTTAAATTCCTCGGTAAAATCCTACTCTCAACGAAGGATGGTTCGATTCTCAGCTCAAAAACTTTCTGGAGTGTTACATTTTTTATGGATTCTCTATTCAAGAAAACAATCCAAAAAACAAGTACTAAAAGTATAAAAAACAACATATTATAGTAGAATAGTACTACAACAAAATAATACTATAATCGAACTATATGAAATAAATAGATATATAATAACAGAAATCGAAAGACAAGAAATTACAAGTGTAATACTACAACTACTAGTGTGGACAACACGAATATGCACTCTTATCTACTAGTATGGACACCTTCATACTCCTACCTACTAACCTCCTACCCTAAGTCGTATTTTTCACACCTTCTTATATATGGTCATATGTCCTAGATGAAACTATGGCATGTCATGTCTAATCACCTTTCCCTAATATTTTTTCGGTCTATCTCTACCTTTCCTGAAATCATCCATAGGCAATCGCTCACACCTCCGTAATGGGTCCGTGCATCCCCTAATCACATGCCCGAACAATTTCAACCATACTTCCCTAATGTTGTGTTGCATTGAAGTCACTCCCACTTTGACTCAGATATCCTCATTTATAATCATATCTCTTCTGGTATACCTACATATCCATTGCAATATCCTAAAAGATTCTTCGTCACTTTCATTTTCTATATGTGACAGTTATTGACTGGTCAACACTCATTCCCACAAATCGTAATTGGTCTAATCACTACTCCATATAACTTGCCTTTATGTTTCGGTGACACCTTTCACACAAGACTCTGGATGAGAGCTTTTATTTCATTCACCCTGCATCAAAATGGTGAGTGACATCCTTGTCAATCTCCATATTTCTCTTAATAAAAAACCCAAAATACTTGAAATGACCTTCCTTTTGGATGACATGTGTATCAAACTTCACATTCATGTTAGCCTCATGTTTACATTACTGAACTTGCACTTCAAGTATTTTGTCTTGATCCTGCCCAATCTGGACTTTTCGGACTAGCTCTCAGGGTCTTTGTCCAAACCTCCAATTTAGTGTTAACTAATGTGTCACGTGTCTTAGTAATCAAAACTGTGTCATCCATAATAAAATACACCATGGGACCTCACCTTGAATTTGTTGCATCAATACATTCATCACCAAGACAAATGAAAACAAACTAAGGGTTGATCCCTAGTGCAATATTGCCACGATCCAGATCGTCATCAGTGACATCTACACTAAACAACCTGGTAGGTGAGTCAAAGTCTAGTTATCTAGAGAATTGAGTCCGCATAAATTCAACTTAATAGCCAAAATAATTAAATGTGGAAACAATCCCTAAGAGTTGAAAGTCACCATAACCAAAACTCTAAATAGGCAATTGGGATGCAATCCCAAAACTAATCATAAAGTCAGATACTAAAGTTTATGTCTGAAAAGATGAAGAAGAGTAAAAGAGAACTCATGATAGCTTGAGTGATGTAACTCACCCTTGGATTCTGATCAAACGTCTCTCAACTGAGGTCTCAGATCAGCTGCTAGAAGATTCGATGCACTAAAGAAGAAAAGAAATAAGTGCAGTATCAATACACAACCACTGTATTTTGATAGGATCACGCGGCCAGTCCAACATATGCATATAAACAGTTCACCACCAGATAGTAACATAGATCAATACATAATATAACAATAATTATTAGTTACATTTAGACTCTCTGTCACATGTCGTGAAACAAAAATGCATAAATTGACATGGTCCTAATGCAAATATCGGTCCTCTCATGAAACCTCAAATACATACATGTTCCTCTCATGGAATCCAAACCAAACTAGAAGTATCATATCGATGTAATATCGGACCCAATCAATAATACATTGTACCGGTGTGGTACTCAAGCCAACCAACAATCACAATCAACCATGCAAGATCATATAGCACAAGGGACAAGATCACTTGAAAAAGCACAAATCATGTCACAATTTCATTGCATGAGACTTTCTACCTCATATAATATCATATACCTTCTTATCATGCATGCACCATATGATACTACAAGCAATAAACATACATACGTAAATCGGAAATATACAACCATCACCTACCTTGATACATGCCTCTTGGAAACTCTAATTATAGTCCGAAATTTTCCCCTGCGAAGTGTTTTAGCTTGTTCTTAGTCTAAACTAAGCAATGCAAACAATAATCAATCACTAATGACCTATTAATTTATTCAGATTATTAACGAATCCCAATCTCATTCCAATATGTAATCATCTTCCCAACTTAGGGTTCTTTCCCACCATGAAGTCATGTTAAAACCTTCCCCCAATGTTAACAACCTAGTTTCTAAGGCTTAAGAAATAATTTACAAGATTGAGGAGCCAAATTCTTACCTTTATCAGTGAATTTCGTGAGAAAATTGGTGCAGACTACCCAAAATCGCCTCTTTCTGTCTCAAGAACTCAATTTGCAGAAAATAAAGATTTTGAGCAATTTTCTGCAAAAAATCTCAGTTCTCTCATTATAGCTGTCTGCACACTCCGCTTCTACTATAGCGAGGTCGATGAAAGTTTTGCGATCCAAACTCCGGAAAAAGACCTTTTTTACAACACAAACTCTTCCCTTAACGTCCCGGCATACGTCTTTCATGTCAAATTCAATTTCGAAAGTTCTGCTTACCCAAATTCACTTCCTAAAGGCCTTATGGATTCCTAAATGTCTTGGCTACAAGAATATATCCATCAAGCCTCAAAATTACTCCCCATCTATTTCCTAATGGCCCTAGACCTCACCTAACCTAGATTCCATCTTAGGCTGATCTAGCCAAAAAAAAAAATTAAATTACTACCCAGAAAGTTTTCTTGCCCAATATTTCCCCTATAGACCTACTCAAAACGACTGGTCCGGTCGTTACAACTACCATCAAAACAGAAAAGTTCTTTCAATTTTCTCCCACTATCTTTATTTAAATCATGGTTCCATCGTACAAATTACTTTGTTTGTTCATTAATTTGACACTATTAATAAGAAACATATTAATACTTGATATTTTTCTCATATCGAATATTATGTTTGTTCCTTTTTAGTCCCTTATATTAAAAACAATGTTTTAATCGTTCATTTTAACAAACTAATACAAATTATGATAATCTTCAAATATTATTCTTGTCATTAAATAATTACATAGAGTACTAAAATCTAAATTTTGTAAAACATAATCAATATGAGTAATTTGATAAAACAAATCCTTAATAAATAATTTGTTTTAAAAAAAAGAATGGAACATGCACATACTTAATTTAATCACAGATTCATGTGTGACAAACTTCAACAACATGAAAGAGGTTGATAAGTGAGGTACATTCTTGAAAAGAGCTATTGCTTTATGCTTAACTAAATTATTATTTTATCTTCTTAATTTTCAATTATTGATAAGTCCACTCTTTCTTATCTGATTGTTCTAGCTGCATGTGCTGTTAATTAATTACATTATGCTTCAATTAGTTTTTTGCCGCTCACAATGCCGTCGTATTCGCAATCGAAGACCACTTTCAATTTTATTATCTTTATTAATCTTATTTACATAAAAGTGCTAAATTTTCAACAAAAGATTTGAAAAAAAAAATATCGTTATGTGAAAAATACATTTGCACCCAATAAAATATCTTTAATTTAAACTTAATTGTCCAAAAGACATCGAAGACAAATATATATAAATATACATGCTTACTACATATTGAATGATGTTTTTAGATTATCTTATAAAGCTTTAAAAATTATATAAGATGTTATTATTCAATATTATTAGTCATATAACTATACATTTATTTTGATTAAAACTTAATTAACGTATTTGTTATTTTAGCTTTTCTATTTCAATAAAAAAAAAAATTCATTGTAAATAATAAAAAATCACTTTTCTCTTTAAATAGTATAGCTCTAAAGTGAGTGTTTGTATATCATTTTCAAATTTGACAAGCATAAACAATTTCAAAATTATTGACTAGATATAAATTGTTTTCCTAATATAGGAAAAATATATTTTTCATATGGTGACGAAAATCCAACTGCTGCTCTCCTAGAGCATTGTTCTAAAATTTCATTTTGATAAAAAAGATATATTAATGAGTAAATTTTAAAAGTTTAGTCAAATGTGCCCTTAAATTAATTTTATAGGAAATATTTTTATACACATTAAGAATTTGACCGCCAAAGAGATGTTCCTCAGAGTTCACAAAGTATCTTACATTTAAAATAATTAGGTATAATTTCAAAGATCTTCCTTTAGGTATTGTTCTATTACACTAACCTCCTTCGTAGTTTACATTATTGTGTTTACCTCTCTTATTTTAATATATTTTGTAACAATTTTCTTAAACCATTATCATTAATGAAAAATATTATAACATGACTACATTGCCTTTTCTTAAATTATTCTCTTTTAATTAATTAGTTTTATGAATATGTTTTGTTAAAGAAAATATTTTCTCATAGAGTCATAGAGATTTGCCAATTCGTGGGTTCCTCTTTGCATGACTCATGGGATAAACACCTCTTGTTCAAAGGGTTACTTTTTCTTCATTGTTGAGAAGATCCTTTCCGTTGGCTAACATCCGTTACTTGAAGAAAATTAGATACTGTGGAATGATATTTATTTTCATTTTTATTCCTTTTCTCGTTTGTGGGTTTCTTGAAACTACATCAATTTATGTTTTCTTGTTTTCTTTACAGTGTACTTGTTTAATATTTGCTTCTTTTGGGTTTTCTGAGATTGATTTTCTTTCAACAAATTTAGAGATTTATATATGTTCTTTATGGTTACAAACAATTTCAATCAGATAAGTTCTTGAAAGGGTTTCAAGAATTTCATCAAAGGGTTTACAAAATTTGTCAAATATAATATATTTGATAGAAATATTTAATCGAAAGAAACAAATGTTAGAGAAGGGTAGATTTGTCAAACTGTATTTTATTTCTATTAATGAAAAACAAGTAAAATGAGTTGTCATAAAAAATTGAAATAAGAAAAGTAAGCGTAATATTATAAATCACAAGAAAAGGTATGATGAAATACATGAGGGGAGGTCTCTGAAATTATCTCAAATAATTCAAAATATTGATGCAAGTTTCCAATTTACCTATTTTCTTCTCCTTCTTCTTGTTAGACATTAATTTGATTAGTTCTCTCTCTCTATATATATATATATATTCACGATCCACCCCATCCGATCGCATATGCACCTACTCTAACACCTAGATAGCAGAATCCTTACCGTTCAATTTAAAACTAGAAATGCAAAAGAAAATAAAACCTAAGAAATTTCTTTAAAAGTTGAAATAACCATGAAAACTCAAGTCTATGAATCATTTTTAACCAATTGATCGAAAACTCATAAGAAACTAATCTAAACATGTACAAAGCTACTAAGAGAGTGTAATACATAAAAATAAAAAATAAAATAAAAAGGCACAACTTCCATTTAGAGGAATAAAAGAGTAGAAGTTGTCAGAGATCACCGTCATCTTCTCCTAAGAAACATCACTGATCCTATAACCAGACAATGTCAAGTGGCATAGTGAGAGTAATATCAGTACAAACAACACGTACTGGTAGACATCATCGGTCGACCCGAATCCACCACCTAATATAAAGTAGACATTCAGAAGGAAACATGCAATATGAAAGTTACACCGCCCAAAGTGTTTGACCCTATGCTTGTACCATCCCAGGTATAATTGTAACGACCAATTTCCAACGTTATAGAAAAGCCAATGTGGAAAAATTTTGGGCCAAAAAACTTTTTTGTAGTAACTTGGAATTTCCCAACCTAGTCCAGATTTGGACGAAATCAGAGTCAGTAGGGTCTAGGGAAATCAAGTAATAATTGGGTGATCTAATTATAATTTTGATCATATGAGTAGATAGCTGAGACGTTAAGGAACCCATACGACTTTACGGAATTGAATTCGGGCGAGTACAACTCTCGAAACTGATCTTAGCGTGAGCGGGTAGTTTCTGAGTGTCATTGGTTGAAGATGTGTTGTGAAATGGGGGTTTTGAAATTATTAAATTTTCTCACTGGTTCCGTGCATGCCGCTAAAGCTGGATTTTCACTCCAGTAAGGTGGTCATTGAGCGAAAGTAGTACTGTATGGACAGATGCGACTTAAGTCGGAAATAAACCCCAAAAATATTTTACTCTGCACTTTTTGACTTTGAGAGCTAGGAGACGGTCCTAGGTGTTTTCTTGATGGTTTTTCACCATTCTTAAGACTAAAGGTAAGGTTTTAACTTTCCGAACCTGTTTTTCGATCAGTAGAATGTAATCTAGTGGGTAATTATCGATTGGGGGGGGGGGTTGATCTGGGAATTATGGTGGAAAATCCCTAATTTGGATATTGGGATCATGGGTTTGATCTAGGGTTGATAGGATTGTTGGTAATTCGAATAATTAGTTATTGTTTATTGATTTCCGTGTTAATTTGATTGTTTGTAGACTAAGAACAAGCGGAAAGAATCCAAAAAGGGAAGGATCGAGTTTCTTAGGGGATTTCAAGCTTTGTTCGAGGTAGGTAATGGTTGTGATTTCATGTGGTGTGATGTATGCTTGTTCTTGATTCATTATAATACGTGTATGTATGTGAATGTTGCATTATTGATCACACTAATTGTAAATGAGGATATATGAATGATGAATGTCATGAATCATGACTTGATTGTATGATTATGAGAATGTACTTTGTGATTGTGACTGTGGCTTGTTGAATGGATCGGGTGTTGCGTTCCGACACACTAACTTGGATCGGTTGCCACGTTTTGAAATAAACATGGGATTGGTCACCACGTTCCGGCATAAATATTGGATTGGGTACCACGTACCGGTACGCTAACAGTTTGGGTGTGTGTTGCATGAGAGGACCATTGATTTGACATAACTGTAATATTTGAGAATTGTGAAACTGTTCGTTGTTCGTAAATGATATTGATATTGTATATGTTTGGTGTATGCATGTTATTATTATGTTGTATTGGCTTATGTATGTTGCACTTATTGGATAACTGTGTGATCCTACCAGTACACTGTGGTTGTGTACTAATACTGCACTTGCTCTTTCTTTGTTGAGTACAGGGCATCTTCAAGCGGCTATTGACAGACCTCATTTAGAAGATCAGTGATCGTCATCGAATTCAAGGGTGAACCAGTTCTTCAGGGCAACCATGAGTTATCTTCCGTTTATGTCCACATTTTCGGACTTAGACTAGTTCCTTAGATTTCTTATGTTAGTATGGGGCTGTACCCCTTCTTGTTTAGACTTATGGTTCTTGTTAGAGTTTTGGTACATTGACTTTCAGGTTCTAGGTATTTATTCAGCATTTGTTTTGGGTTGTTTGACTTTTGTTGGAGTTTATGGGAACTCTTCATTTCTTTCCTTAGCATTTAAACTTGCTTTCGTAACCTTAAATACATTACTATTTTGATTAAGTTGGTTCGCTAATTACTATAAATGGTTCTCCCACCGGAGGGTTAGTGTGGGTGCCAATCACGATGGTCTAGGTCATGACAATAATACCCATAAACTAGTACACATAAGCTAGGCTTCCTACCTCATTTCGCTGCCAACTTCACCATTAAACATTCAACCTTCTTGCCACACTAAGTTTCCCAAGCCTACCCTTTATCAGATATATTTTAGACCACTTTGACAAACACACACCGTTCATGTAAAATAAATTTGAACAAGACTCTGGTCTCCAACCTGATTAACCTAACACATGAAATATGCCCCACAAAATCACACAATGGCCCATATATGAGTCTCATTCACCTTTCAAGTAATTCAGACAACCCAAAGATCTTCTAAAGCACAACATATAGTGTTCAACATGCAATTTTGGTCTACATAAAAAGCATCCCCACATTAAAATACACCAAATCAACCACTTAAAGACCAATGGGTGATAAACATAACATAAATGAGAAATCTAGTCCACCCATAGAACCAACATGAAAATTCATTTCTCTCATGAAATCCACACATAAATGGTTAGTGCATCGATGTGGTGCCCGAGTCAATTATTAATGATTCATACCATGTGTGGTATTTGAGTCAATCATTAGTATGATGTACCGGCATGGTACCCGAGTCAAACATGAATAAAAACAATATGCACAATCATAATCATAATGAACAATCAACTTGAAACCACAAGTAAATAACAGATTCATTGCATGATATTATTACATCAAGTCATTTCACATTAGCCTTCTAATTTCTACACATGCATCGCACAAATAATACACAAAGCAGTTAACATGCACACGTTACATACTTTGAAAAAATAAATAAACCATCACCTACATATATCAACAACCCAACATTGGATCCTATTTTGAGTACACATTTGTTTTCGGGAATTACCTCCCTAATCCCATGAATTAATAATCTGCTTGCTCATTCATCTTTTGCTTGATTTCCACAAATCAAAACAACTATAACCCAACAATTTCATAACATGTAAGCTGACAACTACTATCAAACCACATATTCATTGAGTTCATATTGAGAATCTTTTAAACATAATATAATTATTTAAACTGAGTTTTGAGAAAGTAAAGAGGAGTTTGAGAAAAAGCTTATCCAAGATTTAAGCAAGAATATAAGGGAACTAAGTATTTTTCAAATGTTTCACTTTTACATAAAGAAAGAGAATATTATTTTGAGAAAAGTTAAAAGAGTTTTCAGAAAGATTGAGTACAAAGCAATTACCTCTTAAAGATGACCCTTTTAAGTAATTATCTTAACCTAGAATGTATTTTTACATTGAGCAAAGATAAACCTTATTTTCTAAATGAGCAATGAGTTTCAGAGATATTTCAAAACAGCTACCTCTTTTAAGAGGATAGTTTGAGAAATTATCTCAAACCAGAGAAAGAGTATGTTTAATACATTTGAGCAAGAGTATATATTATTGGGAGTAGTATTGAGCACCGATACGGGGGAGAGTTCAGACAACTCACTGCCGACGTGGGTCAAGATCATATTTTTTAGATGAATCCTTATTGCTTAGTAGATCAACTTAGTTGAGACATTCTATATCCCAGCACGATATAGGACTGTTCTGACAGCATGGACAAGACATTGTATCATCACGTAGCTCATAGTGATGGTTGTCGGTTAGAGAATCTCCCAATAAAGTTAAAGTGCATTTTTATATATCACTTATTATGTTGAGTTCAGAGATGAGAAAGTATTTTGTAAGGCTTGAAATGATTTAACTTCTTTATTTTTTTACATTCACCTTAAGTACATTGTTATCTATTGGGGCCCTTTCATTTCATTATTTTTCCTTGGCTATATATTACATACTCGTACATTCAAATGTAATGATGTCATTTGACCTGCATCTTTTTATGATGCAGATACAGGTGTCCAAGATCATCAACAGGCTACAGTCCAGACAAATTTGGTGAGCCTCCTTGCATTTCGGAGGACTTCACATTTACTTTTAGTTTAGTTATTTTGAGGCATCGTGGGTCTTGTCCCAACACCTATCTTAAACATTAGAGGCTTCATAGATAGATAGAGTCGAGAATTCTCTCAGTTCTTTCTTTCCATTAAAGATATTTTGCAAACTATTATAATTATAGCAATGAGTACTTTCAGACATTCGAGTTAAGTTTTATTTTGAGATCAAATTTTGTTTTAAGTCTATTATAGCTAGAGTGAGCATTTCGCTAATTAGTTAGCCAGGTCAAGAGTTCACTTAGAGATCATAAATGATTTTTGAGTGTCGATCACGTCCAGGGTGTAGGATTCGAATAACTCTTTAATGTAACATGAACAAAGGGTCTTTATTTCTAAAAACGGTTGCAGAAAGAAAATTTAATAGAGCTTGGTTTGTTATTTTTACTAACTAAAATTGTTTGAGGTTATTAATAAAAATGTGAAACTAAGATTGTGGACTCCTGTTTCAGATCGTAACTTTGATCTAGTTGCGTTTATGAAACTCTAGTTATGTAGTTGTGGTGTAAAACAATTAATCTTTTAAAGTATATCTAGCGTATTTCCAATTCATCTAGAAGATATCACCTTAAGTCCTTAAGGTACTTGGGCATTGCTTTCACAACTATCAATATTAAGTCTCAAGTAGATTGTCACTATCATGTCTCAAAATCTTAGATGGAACACAAGTCTCACAATCAAAACCTCATAATTGCAAAATTTGTAGAACTCCCTAACAAAATCTTAAGAATATGCATTTATAGTTTCTAAAATTAATACAATAACAAAATTCAGAATAAATTAGATTATGTGCATGCACTCAGGTACTGCATTGATTGTTATGGTTGCAGCTACTCCGCTGCATTGAGTAGCACAGTGAATTCTCGCGTCTGACTTGCACTGACTAGTATGTCACATGTGTCCTTGCATTTGGAATTATAGTTGCATCAATGTATCGTATAACAATATTTTTTACCAATCATTCTACCTCGAGTTGTAATTTATAAATTGGTGATGCGGCATCGCAATTGGGCTTGCGACTACATCACTTCCTCCATAGAAGCATCAATTCTTGCAAAAACCTATTTACTTACTTTCAACTTTTCTTTTTGCATTTTGTTACTTTATTTCAACCCAAAGACTTGTAAATCATGAAAATTGCCTTTCGGGGCTAAAATATCATAAATATCATATTTTTCTCTTTGAAAACTCATAACAAGATAAGTTTATGGACTAGATATATATAAAAACCTTTAAAATTGAGATAATTCAATTTAAGAAAGGTTATGTAGTCTCTCATGATGACTAACCAAGAACTCATAAGCATATTAATCTGAATCTCCAATGAAACAAAGAGTACACATCACAATAAGTAACAAATATCTTAGCTCCTCTATAGATATAATAGTTCTACCCATATAAAGGAGAGCGAGATTAATGGTGCGACATTCATATGGGGATCCACAACAATAGTTTATTGTACCTCAAAAATATGAAAGCTTGGAGTTAGAATTTGATTGCGAACTATGACCTAACTTGAATTTGAGAACCCTCTAGTGTAGCAGGCAGAACTTTCACGAGGGATAAACCCTCAATAAAACTCAATATACACACTATGTTAACTTATAGTACTAGTATAGAAACAAAGCCTTGTGATACCTGAGTTGTCCCCATATCGTCATCCTCATACTTTTTCTTAGGTTCGGGAGACGCACTTATAGCACAACCTTGTGTTAGTGTCGTAGCTCATACTCTATCTCTTCCTCAATTTCTACCTCGTCCTTGTACAAGGGTGATACGCTTAAATTACACCACTTTTCAGAAGCATAAGCGATCGTTATCACGTAAAGAACCCAACTTGTAGGTTGGGGTCGATCCCACGAGGAATATGGTTTAGACTTAAGTTCAATAACGATTATATTCATTTAGCAAATGTATTTCTGAGACAAATAAGTAAAAAGGGGGGGGGGATTTGTGTAACAAATTTTGGAAATTATGAAAGTAATTAATAAGCAAGATTCAAACTTTTGTTGTTATCAAATTGAGAAGGAAACTAGGGCGTACGTGTTCCCCATAAGCTCATAACTCCGTAATCCTAGTAATAGAAATCCCTTCCTAGTGTATTACATGCAAAGCGATAAGTTATGTATCTCTAAATCCTTGGTCCGACATCTAGAGAATTTCACCCCGCACATTGGTTTGGCTACGTGTGTATAATTTACTAACCCTTACCATTACCTCATATTAGACGTCACATTGATGTATGGCTTAATTTTCACTCTTGCACCAATCGACATTAATTCTATTAGATAGTATCACATTAAATCTATGTTGATAATTATTTTCTTATTAACTACCTCCTTGGTCCGGCAAGTGGCAACAATGCGAGTTCTAACGTTGTGCACCGTTAAAAAGACTTCTAGACGAAAGAATTATCAATGCATGCAAAACACTATTCGGGAATTACTTAGTTACTATTCATAATTCGTTAATCGCTCATGGTTTCCACAACCCTAGTTGTGGATTTAGTTACCCATATTAGTAAGAACACAATTCATATTTTTAGAAGAAGAAATCATGAACTTACGTAATGAGAATGATAAACCCAGAATTTCAACTTGAATTTCCAAACTAAAATTTTCAAAACAAGCTTAGGAAATTAAGAATTGCTAAAGTTGCAAGTTAATCTCCAAAGCCAAAAAACTAGGACAAAAGTAATAAAATCTAACCCCCTAAAAATGAGGTTTACATGCCTTATATATAGAAAAATAAGTCCTAACTAAATAGGAAACGAAATAAGAAAATAATGTTTCAGGACGTAGTTTCAATCAACGATACTGACCTACGGACTGTGGATTAATCTATGGTTCGTAGGTCCCATCCGTGATTCAGGACTTGGGCAAATTTCTAACTTCAAAATTTTCAAATCTCTAAACCAAACAACGGAGCACCAGTATGGACCATGATTGATCTACGGTCCGTGTATCCTTCTCCGTAGCTCCATACTTATAATCTTTAAAATCAGGTACTGAAACCACCTCTCTAAATCATTTGATGGATCAGCAGTACGATCCATAGATCAATCTACGGTCTGTCGATTGCAACCGTGGTTCCACACTTGGTCAAGAATTCCCTGATTTTCCTTCAAGCCTTGTCTGCCTATCTACGACACCCATCTACGGAGTGTGAATGGACATACGGTCCATGGATCACCTCCGTAGATACCCTTTTCTGCACATCCTTCAGTTGCGTCTCTCAGTTTCCACGTCTGAATATATTTCCTGCAAATATGAGAAAAATACAGAAAAACCAATACAAAATGGCCCTAGACACACACAACTCTTAAGTGAAATGTATTAAAAATACCTTAAACTCACGGTATACCAACACCCTCAACTTAAATTCGCTGTTTGTCCTCAAGCGATGCATTAAAACTCTAAACGACACTTTGCATAGAAGAAAGTATTTCAAGCACAAGCAATCACATGGGTCTCTACCCCGACTCTCTTCTTGAGTGCAAATATTTTCTCTCATACTCAACAAGTTAACTTGTGCGGATCCAGACATGACAAAGACTGACCAACCAACACACAACATACACTGTTTTACTATCACCAAGGTACCAACTTTTTGACAATGTAACTAGTGCGCTTACTTCAAACGAAATCCCTTTTTCACACAAAAAATTTGATTTTGAGTACAAGGATTTATTCAACACTCACACTCAGAAGTAACTTCAAGTACAGTTAATGCTCAATACCATAGGCTTGCCCTTATTTTCACTGCTTAGACTCTCCAAACTAGGTTCTAGGATCACATAGGACTTTCTTGGCTTGTAACGTAGGCTCAAGGTCAAATGTGTACATTTGGATACGTTTTAGTTACAATCTGCCCTCCTTGACATTACATTAGGCTTTCTACCTCTTTTTGCCCTATTCTTGACATCCTACCGTTTTACCTTCTTTCCCTTGATTCTCTTCAATCATGGATGTGACTTTAGACTTTGCAGCTCTTTATTTTTCACTTTCATCTTTTTCTTGCGTTTTGTTCTTTTATTTAGATTTCAACAAGTCACATCCTTTCCTCTTTTTTTTTTCTTTTTTTAAGCATCAAACTCTTTTCATACCCATTTTTCTTTTCATAGCCACCCTCAACTTATGGATTTTCCATTGGTTGAGGTGTACAATACCCGATGTCAGATCAGGGCCAAGATTGAGGTTACTTTTTACATTAGCCACCCTCAACTTAGGCTTTTGGCCTAAGTCGAGCTGCACATGTCCAAGGAGGGACTGGGACCAAAATAGTAGATTATGGGAAGGTGAGTTAGGGGTTTAGAAAGAAATGGTCTAATTTAGGCTCAAAGCACTTGGATCAAAGGGAACATTTATTTCATTTGGTTGGATTCTTCTTTTAGGCAATTTGTGGACTTATCAGAACAAGGGCCTATGATCACTTCCTAGCCTCTAGAGTAGATTGTATTAGCAGGACTAACTAGGCAAGTTCTAGATTAGCACAAAAACTGTTTGAACAATTAACTATTCTCACACACTTTTGGAACATAGTTTCATTATCAGATTATCAGATTACCCAGTTCAAGTTTTAACTGAAGTCATGACATCAAGTTGGTTCATTATCATGTCATACTCAGAGCCAACACATTCAACTCAAAAGTTTTTGGATGGGTATCTTTTGTGAGTGATTGGGTGAAGTCTAAGTAACCCAACTCATAATCCTCTCTAGTGCTTTTCTTGCCTGTGTTCTTTTCCCCCTAAAGATTGCTTAATTTCTGTTGAACCTGCATGTGTTAGGATTATGTGTAGAAGCATGAGAAATTGTCCCCAATGTACACAAAAAGTAGTAAAAAGTAATGGATTTGGGTGAAGCAAACCTGTGGCGCATAGCACCGATGAATTATCAACAAGCGATGGGTTCAATTTCCAGGAGCTCGCTACATCAACATTGGGGCCACCCTCAGTAGTGCCCACATCAGCAATCACAGTACCCTCAGTAGTGCTACCAATCAGTCTAACTGCACTATCAGTGGTGCTCACATCATGACCCACAATATTTGGAACATTCGAAATGGGCATAGAACTTGATGCCCCAGCAACACTCTCACGAACCCTCTCCTGGCGCAACTGTTCATCTTTTATCGAAGCCCTCGTAGCCTGCTTCTTCTTCTTGTGCTCCCACTTCTTGGCTCTTTCATCCTCGGATATATGTCTAGATTAGTGCCTCTTATCTCGGGCACGTGTGGGCTCGAGTTGCTCCTCTGCGTCCCCACTGAATAATGCATCAAGGACCGTATCGTCAGACAAAGCAGTAGGTACAACTTGAGGCTCAACTACAGGGGTGGCAAGAATGGCATCAACGTTGGCTCGGAGACTGGCTAACTCGGTCTGAAAAGAGGATAGATCTGTGGTTAGGACCGGTCACTCGAGGACTCTCAATTCAAAGGCATCGAGGTGCTTATTAACGGCCTAGACCTTCTGGTCCTTCATGCTTTCCATCCTTCGCTCCATTCTGGCCTTGGACTCTGTTATAGACTTTTGCATCCATGGCCGGACATGGTGGAGCAGCGTGTCCATCTGAGCCTCAAATTTCTAAACCCTAGCCAATGGTTCAACAACAGCTCCTAAAGGCAAGGGTAAGTGGTGGAGGCTTTGAAAGCCCTCTTATGTATCTCCGCAATGAGCATGTGGGCAAAATCGATCTCGAATCCCGCAACCAATGTTGCTACCATGACCGCATGGTCCTAAGTTAGTGTATTGTTAGCCTTTGTGGGGGAAATTCGATTGCGAACCAACAACCAGAAAAATTTAGCCACAAATGTGAGAGTGGCCTTCTTGATGTTCACACCCGGAGTGGTGACCCACTCGGCTTGCTCTCCGTTAATAGCAATTTGACTAGCCAGCTAGTGTAATAAAGTCTCTCTTTTCTCGGTGCTCCGCTAGAACTCTCCTCCCCGTACATTCCCCAGCAGCAGTGCCAAAATTTGATACGCTCAAATTACACCACTTTTCATAAGCATAAACGATCGTTATCATGTAAAGAACCCAACTTGTAGGTTGGGGTCGATCCCATGAGGAATATGGTTTAGACTTAAGTTCAATAACGATTATATTAGTTTAGCAAATGTATTTCCGAGAAAAATAAGTAAAAGGGGGGGATTTGTGTAACAAATTTTGGAAATTATGAAAGTAATTAGTAAGAAAGATTCAAACTTTTGTTGTTATCAAATTGAGAAGGAAACTAGGGCGTACATGTTCCCCAAAAGCTCATAACTCCGTAATCTTAGTAATAGCAATCCCTTCCAAGTGTATTACATGCAAAGCGATAAGTTATGTATCTCTAAATTCTTGGTTCGGCATCTAGAGAATTTCACCCCGCACCTTGGTCTAGCTACGTATGTATAATTTACTAACCCTTACCATTACCTCATATTAGATGTCATATCGATGTATGAATTAGTTTTCACCCTCGCACCAATCGACACTAATTCTATTAGATAGTATCACACTAAATCTATGTTGATAATTATTTTCTTATTAACTACCTTCTTGGTCCGGCAAGTAGCAACAAGGCGAGTTCTAACATTGCACACCATTAAAAAGACTTCTAGACGAAAGAATTATCAATGCATGCAAAACACTATTCGGGAATTACTTAGTTACTATTCATAATTCTTTAATCGATCATGGTTCCCATAACCTAGCTGTGGATTTAGTTACCCATATTAGTAAGAACACAATTCATATTTTTAGAAGAAGAAATCATGAACTTACATAATGAGAATGATAAACCCAGAATTTCAACTTGAATTTCCAAACTAAAATTTTCAAAACAAGCTTAGGAAATTAAGAACTGCTAAAGTTGCAAGTTAATCTCCAAAGCCAAAAAAACTAGGACAAAAGTAATAAAATCTAACCCCTAAAAACGAGGTTTACATGCCCTATATATAGAAAAATAAGTCCTAACTAAAAAGGAAACGAAATAAGGAAATAATGTTTCATGATGCGGTTTCGATCGACGATACTGACCTACGGACCATGGATTGATCTACGATCTGTAAGTCCCTTCCGTGACTCAGGACTTGGGCAAATTTCTAACTTCAAAATCTTCAAATCTCTGAACCAAACGACGGAGCGCCAGTACGGACTGTGGATTGATCTACGGTCCGTGGATCCTTCTCCGTAGCTCCATGCTTAGAATCTTCAAAATCAGGTACTGGAACCCCTCTCTGAATCATTTGACAGATCAGCAGTACAGTCCATAAATCAATCTATGGTTCGTCGATTGCAACCGTGGTTCCACGCTTGGTCAAGAATTTCTTGATTTTCTTTCAAGCCTTGCTTGCCCATCTACGACACCCATCTACGGAGCGTGAATGGACCTACGGTCCGTGGATCACCTCCGTAGATGCCTTTTCTGCACATTCCTCAGTTGCATCTCTTAGTTTCCACGTCTAAACATATTTCCTGCAAACATGAGAAAAATACATAAAAACCAATACAAAATGGCCCTAGACACACACAACTCTTAAGTGAAATGTATTAAAAATACCGTAAACTCACAGGATATCAAAGGGCCCTGGCAATAAGGCCTTACCATCTATGAGAGAAGACAATAAAGTAAAAAACTCAAAAAAGAATCAATTATATATAATAAGAAATTAAAGAATAAAATTATCCTAAATGCCATGTAGACTCTCACAGATAAATATAAATGGCATTAACTATTCTGCAACACTCTAGATATTTGCTCTTGTACTCGTGAGATTGGTGACTTGAAATAAATCAACAAGGAGATAAAAAAAAATCAAGGGAGAAGCAACACGATAATGTTGTCTAATGTTGTCTGAATTTAAAGAGAATTTAAAGAATAGTCCGTAAAAAAAAGGAAGGAAGAAAACATCCATGAAATAGGGAATAATGCTACTAATTTAGGGTTAGCTACTAGATGAAAGAGAGCTCATTGATGGATAAAGTGGCTAGAAATAAGACTAAAAATATGTTAATCGCAATATCAAACCACCATAGAGTATCCAAATTAACTTGACAAGTCTTCAACATCTCAAATAGCATGTTTGACATTTTCTAATGTAAACACACCTATAGAAAGGCTAATCATGTTGCAAGCGTATTATCCAAATATAATCATACATTAAACTCTACTTAGCATTTCTACTTAGCATTTCTACTTTGCATTTCTACCATCAATATCATTGTAATGATCCGATCGGTCATTTTTGGAAAAATTTGTGAATTCACCATTTTTACCCTCCTGATATTGACCCCAAGTCTTTTATGATTGAGTTTTGAAATATTGGTTTTGAACTTCGAGTTAAAAGTTGAGAATTTGGTGAGTTTGTGCTTTTAAAAAGCTAAGTTTCTTAAAAGTGGTTCTTGGAGTCTTTTGGAGTTTCGAGTGTCAGAATGGAATTTTGTTGATTCCATCAGTCTTAGAATGTGAAATCTATGTTGTGATAGTAGTCGATTTTCGATTTTGAATCTTTTTGAGGATTTGAGGTCCTAAGTTGTGAAATGGTGGAAATTTATCCTTTGGGTTGACTTTGGTCAACATTTGAAGTTTGGATGCATCGAAATTCTGAGAATTCAATTGGATTTCGGGGATGATTTTAGGCCTAGGTGAGATCTTGGTTGATTTTTTAGAGGTCCCGAGCTTAATTTAGCCTTTTTTGGTGTGAGATAGTTTCTTATGATTTTCATGGATGACGGATCAAGGAGACCTCGAATTCGTGTTTTGATGGTTCCATTGAGTTTACAACATCGAGTATAATTGAGTTGCATATGTGATTTGTTTGTATGGGGTTCCAAACGAATCCCGAGAGTCCCTTTAATGTTTTGAGAGTTGACTGAGTTGCTGGTGTCTGCAGGCCTCGCTTTTGCGTAGGCCAATCGCTTAAGCAACCTTCGCAGAAGAGAGAGTCTCTTCTCTTAACTGAGCTTCGCAAAAGAGAAGGCACTTCTCTTTCGCGAACCCAAAGTCGCTTTTGCGACATCAGAGGAGGTTTTTGTCTTCCATTTTAGTTGTTTAATCCCCATTTTCCATTTTGAGTTTGGGAAATCCTTCGTGGAGATTTTTGAAAGGATTTCTTATGCTAAATCATTTGGGTAAGCTTTTTTTATCCTAAAATTTCATTTTCCTTTAATTATTTATGGATATCAACATTATAACTTGGGATTTGATTTGAAAAATGGCAAGATTTTGCAAGAACTTGAGTTTTGATCTAAAGTGGTGATTTTAAAGTGGTTTTTATCCATTTTTCGAAATGATTTTCATTAATGAGTTCCTAAAGCCTTGAGTAATATTTTCAAATATTAAATTTTGGATTCAAACATTATTTTTAGAATTGAGTTTTGTGTTGATTGACCCGCTTTTCAAGAGAATTGATGTGGGTATTGTTGTTTCGAAAAAGTGATTGTGAATACTTGATTATTATAAATTGTGCAGCTTTGAAAGTGATTCATAAGGGGAAGACTCAACTCTTGGAGTGATTATTGATTGATTTAAGACAAGTGATCTCTTAAGCTTTGTAATCTAGTAGAATTGTCTACTTCTCTTCATTGTATGTGTGTTGGGGAGTAATCGGGAATGAGGTGAAGGGTCTTATTGCTCCACTATATTAATGTTAATAAACAAAGAAGGGGTAAATGAAAAGGCTTCGTGATGATAACGGCAATTTGTGAATTGCCTTGTTCTGACCCTATTTGATTGGTTTGATAAAATGTCTTGATGGCTTGAATGTGGAGTTGAATTACATGACTTGTTGTCTCTTCGTGTGGTGTGATATAGCTTGTGTACATTGATTGTTGAATACTATGATGAGACATGTGATTGTTATAATGCCGAGGTCTTTGCCGGTAATTGTTATAACGCCGATGATAAATGGTTCCGACTAGTGATTTGATATAAAGTCGATGGGAAATGGTTCAGGTTAGTGATTTGATAAAAAGACGATGGGAAATGGTTTCGGCTATTGATTTTATATAAAGCCAATAGTAAATGATTCCGGCTAGTGATAGTGTGCCGATGGAAAAAGGTTCCGGCAATATTGATTCTTGTGATTTGATGTATTTCTATACTTATGTATGACTAACTTATTACTTATGAATGATGCACTTGTTTTGTGTAATCGATCTACTTGACATTGAGTTTGACTGAGGTGATCGTGTTGGTCATTGACTTGTGACTTTGAATTGTGAATATTGAGCCTTGTGAACTATTTATTATAGAACCGCTAGGTTGTGCTGATTTCTGTGTAGGTTGTAGTTTGAGGAGGTTCGGTTGGGATGGAAAGGAGTAGTCAAATTCTAGCTAGGTTTCGTTGTTTATTAGGTTGTTGGGTACCATGTTGTTGGCACTCACTCCTTGATTCACACTTGTGTAGGTCCGAGCCCGGACCCGTGTGATCTCCTCCTCCTTCTTTTTATTTTGAGACTCGTTGAAGGACTGAGAGGTAGTTGTTTGTCATCTCGCCGGACCCTCTTTTTCTTTTAGTATGCTTTGTTCTATTTGAGAAGCAAAGACATTTGAGACTTGTATTTGTCTTTCGAATTATGTATTTACTTTAGTGGTTTGACAATCATATTTTGGGGTATTGTTTAGAATGAATAAGTTTTTCACTTTTGTCTTATTCTTGCTTAACATTTCTGCATTTCTTTCATTTTCATTGGGTTGATGATGACTTGTGTTGGTGAACATAAACAAGTACCATTACATCCATTTTTGAATCGTAATAATCATCTCCTGAAACAAGCAAGAGGACACTACACAATGGACAAGCTAGGTATGCCTAATTTCAGAAGGAAGATATTGAAAATGATTAAAAAGCCTCATTGATTTATAATGAGCCTTTCTTAGGTTGTGTACAGGCTATCACATGTACATCTTTTTTGCTAATCATCTTCAGTTAGGTTATCTTTTATTCTAATTACAGCTTCATTGAAGATGTTCTTAGTTAGTTTATTATTATTTTTTACCATGTAATGGGAGAGCCTCCTTTATTTTTGCATTCCGTAAATGCTATGTATTTGAGAGGAGTTCTCTTTTCTTAGGTATCTAGTACCCTTCATTTCTAGTATTGGGATGAGTGAGTCGTCCTTAGTAGGATAATCGATTTATGAATCATTATAAAAGCAGAGTTATGATTTATGTCACCATTTATATATTTTATTATTCTTCTTATATATGTTAAGGTCTGGAGGTGTTGCTCAGTCCGTGACCCACCTAAGCATCATTAAAATAAAGAAAAAAAATATGTTAATTAAAAATACACTTTTAAATTGGAAAAATAGCTAATAAATGAATAGTGCAGTAGCAAATTATATTATTATTATTATTATTATTATTATTATTATTATTTAAATTATAGCCATTCATAATACATATTTATCTTACTATATAATTTTTCCTAATATATATGCTCTATCTTTTCAACAACAAAAAAAAAGTTTTGACTAAACCTACGTACAATTACTTCATCCTTCAAATAATGTTTCTAAGCTTTGAATACTATGAACATAACGTAGTAAGTATCATTTGTCCTAGTACTAGTACTCAACTTCTTTACAACTACTAGTCTACTAATTCGAAAGAAATAGAAGTTCTTCTATTATATTGCAATTTAAAATTCAAATACTTTACGGTTAGTTAAGTTTTAGATTACCTATGAGTCTTTCTATCCTTTTATTTATATTTTGGTTTACAACAATACCGATACCAAAATTAGATAAATACCTAACTTAATTTGAAAAGTCAAAATTAGATAAATGTCTCTAGTTTAGAAGAATATAAGTAAATAAACTAAAATCCCAAGTATTTTGTGTCTTCTGCAATTAAAATAAATATTGACATTTTGAAAATTTTCCCTAAAATTAAAAAAAAAAAAAAAATATATATATATATATATATTACCTTAAAGGCATGAACTTCCTAACTTGAATGTTAAATTACTATAATACCCCCAACTTAAAATACCCAATTTATTATATATTATATATTTAATATTATATTTATATACACTATATTATATTAATAGTAGACACTTTTCACATTGATGGGTAGTGACTTTTCCGAAAGGTTGTGACTTTTTCGATAAGTTATGACATTCCCGAAAAATTGTGATTTTTCTAAAGGGTTGTGACTTATCTGAAAAGACACGATAAGAACCTTTTCATACTATCCTTTGTTGTCTATAAATAGAGGATGTTTCTCACACTTTTAAACTACGAATTTTGTAAGTTTTCTATTCTTCTACTTAAAACAAGGAAGATTGTGAGAGTTGTTCGATTATACAATTACAATATTTTTTTGTGGGTAAATTATATAGATCAATAAAAGTTGATGCAACAAGGAGAATGAAATAACTCAACTTCAAACAAGAAGAGAATCGTGATAATTAATATGCACTCATTTTCATAGCCATAAAATATACTTTTGCAGCAACTCTTACTTGACAAGAATTTCGATGATTTTTCGCTACACAAACTATAACTTGGTGTTCAGAATCTGAAAAGTCTCAAACTGTTGGATAAAAAGTATTTGATCAAAAACTTGTTTGAAGAATCCAAACTACAGTTAATAAGTACTCTTTCATTTTCAATTTATTTGTTGTACTTTTATTTTTATTTAGTTTAATATAGAATATTATTTTTCCTTCTGGGTGAGGATGCATCTTTAAGACCACAATGTTAAAAGACAGTTTTATATATTCTACATATGATCCTTAAATTAAAAGTCTTCTTTATTTTTTAAAATTTCATATCAAATTAAAATTAGATCAATCTATATCTATCTTTCTTTTTTGTTTTATCTTCTATACTACCTTAAAAGAATGAACTAATAACTTAAATGTTAAATTATTATAATACCCCCAACTTAAAACACCAAATGTAGTATATCTTCTATATTTATATTGTTCTATATTTATTTATGTGTATTATATTATATTATATTAAAGGCAGACAACTTTTCACATTGAAGGGTTGTGACACTTTCGAAGAGTTATAACTTTTCTGATGAGTTGTGATCTTTTTGAAGGGTTGCTTTTCTATAGGGTTGTGACTTTTCCGAATGGTTGCGACTCCGAAGAGTTGTGACTTTTTCGAAGGGTTGCGACTTTTTCGAAGAGTTATGAATTTTCTGATGAGTTTTGACTTTTCTGATGAGTTTTGACCTTTTTCAAGGGTTGTGACTTTTCTAAAATGTTGTGACTTCTTTTTGATAAGGCACCACAAGCAGTTTTTCATACACTACCCTTTGTTGGCTGTAAAAAGAGGAGTTTCATCAAAATTTTAAACTACATTTAAAAAAAATATTATTATTATTATTATTATTATTATTATTATTATTATTATTATTATTATTATTATTATTATTATTATTATTATTCTTAAAACACTCAATTTAGTATATCTTCTATATTTTTATGATAAGAAACAATATGCACATACTAATACTACACATTTTTAACTATAAATGGAGGGGTTTCCTCACATTTTTAAACTACATTTTTTTATGTTTTCTATTCTTCTCTTCTTAAAACCTCAAGTTTGATTTACAAACGTTGACAATCTCAAAGTTCAGTAAAATTAGAACACTCCATAACATGAATGTTAAATTAATCTAATACTCCAGCTAAAACATCCAATTTAGTATATCTTCTATATTTTATATCAATATTTTTAATTATATATATTATATTAAAAGTAAGAACACCTACAAAATAACAATAAAAAAGTAATGCACTATGGGGAAGGGAGTAGAAAGTTTATTTAAGAGGTGTAACTAAGAGATTTTAAGAGTGACTAATTTTTTATTTAGCAATATTCATATTAATTTTAAAAATAGTGGGGTACATGGTTTGATTTTCACATGCAATGCACGTGCGTCAAAACTAGTATATATATATATGGAGAGAGAGAGAGAAATCGAAATCTCATAACGCTTCAAAGTGTATCTTCAAGAAAATCTTTTGCAACAAATCCATCCTCACCCCTTACCTACTACAATCCATTTGTGAAATAAAAATATATATATATATATACGATTTTTAGTTTATGAGTTTTAAATCATGATTTTACTTACTAGATTTTGAAAGATTATTTCTATATTTAAATAATTTTTTAACACAATATACATTATTTGAATCAAAGATATTCTGCTGAATTTGCTATCACAACTCTGTCCCTATATTTATCCGAAACTAACAATAATAATTATGTTTCAGGCCTAAACAAATTAGGTTCAATTATATAATAATAGTTTCTTCTCATAGGTATTTTTGCCATTATGTCACATTTTGATTGTCATTATAATGTGAAGAGACAAGACTTTAAATTTAGGGAAATAAGAGGAAAATTATTGAAGAAATTAAAGAGGTAGTAGAAGAATTCAAATAAAATAAGGCAAGGAGTTTTAGCCATTCAAGGTGAGCATCTCTGTCTTAGAAATTTTCTTTCAGACTTTTAAGTGTACCTTTTAATGATATCCAATGGTTGTCATATTTTATTGATGATATATAGATACAAGGAAGAGATAGAGCCAATTGGAATTTCCTTTAACTCAATGGTCCTCCACTACCCCCCCCCCCCCTCCCATGAACAAGTAGGCCAAAAGAGAAATGAAAAATAAAACAATTGAGAAAGAGCCAAAATAAATGGAATGTTTGAATAAGAATTAATAAGCTCAGTGAATTTCAAATATCACATAATTTTGAATCTTATGTTTTTCTAATGTAACATATTTTTTAAGTTTGAAAAAGTGTTTCAAATTTTTGTGGGTCCCATTTGATTAAAGTGTAATAATTTTTTGAGGTTAGGAACATCCATATGTTGAGATCACTAATCTAGTAATTAAGTATAAATTATGGACCCCATGAAAGTGTGGGTAGGTGGTAATTGGTATATTATCACATGAACATTTTTATTCAACAATTGGGAGGGATAGTTTGGTCATTTCGTATGTTATGGTGAACTATACTGGTGTAGCAGCGCCCTAGTGGAGGAGTATGCCCCATGTGTTATTGTTGCACAATTCATATAACTCAAGTGGCCATACATTCTTATTAATTATTTTTCACTTAATTTTCATTGTAACATTTTACCTATTACTCACAAATTATATATTTTATAAATACTATCAAGGCAGATCCTGAAAGGGCCAAGGGAATTCAGGTAAACCTCTTTGGCAAAATATTAGTAAATAGAGGGGGGGGGGGGTTGAATCTCTGAATACAAGAATATAGATTGTCTTAGTAATTTAGAAGTTCAAAAATCATTTTGAGGTTCAAGTTAAAATTTCAAAACATATATTATCCTTATTTATAAAACATTCTTAATGAAAATCTTAAATCTATCATTGAACTTTCTTTTTCTGTATTTCAGAGTAATTGTAGCATGTGATGTGATGTTCATACTTTTCTATGGTAGAAGCTACATAATAGACTAGTAGTGTAGGTATAAAACAATTATTAATTATGTAAATAATCATTGAATGTGGAGAATAATTGGCGCCATAGAGAGTGGGGAACTTGTCTCCAATAAGTTAGGGCTAAGATGAATGTGAAACAAAATTCAATCCCGAGTTACTTATCCTTAGTTAATCACCTCTCTAATCCATTTCTTAATTTTCCTTTTAACCAATAGGAATGTATGTTGAACAACATATAATAAACCTTGACCCTCTTAATTCCAACATCTCGATCTTAACCAATTATTAAGGCCTCATTAGCTCCGGACCAAAATCGCATACTTCAAATATTTGAAGGTTAAATGTGCATGGTCAAATAACACAAGGATTAAAACTAAAGTTATGCAATAATATAGAGACTAAAACTGCTGTTTCCCCTTTTAAAAATTATAATTTGTGTGTTTTTAATAGATAAAATCAATTTTTACTCCAACTTTACTTTTAAAAACCAAACACTTCTATCAATTTTGAACAATAGACATTTTCACACTTTATTTCAATAGAACATTTTAAGTATCTATTTTACCCTCTAATTATCAATCATTGTCTCTTTTTAATATTATAATTCTTTTACTCTATATTATGGACTTACCTATAGAATAGATTAAGTTTATATATAAA
This sequence comes from Solanum pinnatisectum, assembly GCA_035578085.1. Lineage (NCBI taxonomy): Eukaryota > Viridiplantae > Streptophyta > Magnoliopsida > Solanales > Solanaceae > Solanum > Solanum pinnatisectum. Next base: position 8,190,697 of record CM069082.1, read on the forward strand.
GTGAAATAATTTCAAATATATATAGTGTTGAAACAATAAGAAAAAATTATTAGAATTGTTCATATAAATATTTTTGATTATTACTACCAAAATTCAAAAAGTTATTTATACAATTGAGGATGAAAGAGAACAAAAAAAAAAGATTTAAAATACATTCAACGCACAAAATATATTTATTTTATTATATTTTTTAAAAGAAAGATAATTGTTGAATATATTTATAATAAATTCCTTCGAGATTATATATTGAATAATTATAAACTTGAATGATGTGTGAATATATGTGTGTATTGTAGATATTGAAATTTTGCGGACTCTACAAGATGTGTTCAATTCGAATTTGGACTCTAGAAGGAGTCTTCAGTTTCAATTAGAATTCTTGGAGGCTACTCAACCCTAAACCCTAGGTTATGCCTATATAAAGGGTACTAAATTCCCTTAAAAGGCATCTCAAAATATCCCATAAACTCTTGGGTATTTTTAAAGATCAAGATCTTGAATATTCCACAAAAGTCATGGAATATTCATATAGAGGTCATAGCTAAATCATCATAGTTTGATAAATACGTCACTAACGGCCCTCGAATCATGGATAAATCTTAAGAGAGTAGAATCAAGGAAGGAACATAATTGTACCCACAATCTTTATCAATAAAGTTAAGTTTCTTCTTATTTTATTGTGATTGCAATTTATTTTCTGTCACTTTAAAATTTGTTGCAAACAAATTAGAATTTGTAGACAACAAAATTCGCGTCAACATAAAAATAATCAAGAATGAAAAATTATGCAACAATCGTTTTACTGATTTAAAGTGCGAGTGTTACAATCTCTATGATTCCTCTGAATTCGCCCTTTTGGATATAATTCAAGGGCTCTAGAGCTTGATCTTGAATTTATCTTGAACTTGAACTTGATCTTAATTTTTGATCTTGAACTTGAGCTTTATCTTGATCTTGAACTTGAACTTTATCTTGATCTTGAACTTGAACTTTATCTTGATCTTGACTTCTAGCTGATTTCAAGGGCTTTGAGCTTGATCTTGAAGCTGGTGGTCTTGATCTTGATCGTTCTTGAACTTGAACTTATCTTGATCTTGACTTTTAGTTGAATCCAAAGGATTCAAGCTTGATCTTGATCGTTCTTGAACTTGAACTTTATCTTGATCTTGACTTCTAGTTGAATCCAAGAGCTTCGAGCTTGATCTTGAATCCGGCGGTCTTGATCTTGATCGTTCTTGAACTTGAACTTTATCTTGATCTTGACCTCTAGTTGAATCCAAGGGCTTCGAGCTTGATCTTGAATCCGGCGGTCTTGATCTTGATCGTTCTTGAAACTTGAACGCTTCAATTCTTGAACTCTTGAACTTGTAGAGAAATTTACGGCTTTTGATCCACGAGCTTTCTCTAGCTTCTTGTTAGAAGTCTTGGTTTGTAAAGAAATCTATGGCTTTTAATCCACGAGCTTTCTCTAGCTTCTTGTTAGAATTCTTGATTTTCTATTATGAATTATGAGGACCCCTATTTATAGCTTTAGAATAGAGGAGTTGTGATAGGAATAGGATTCCCTTCGACCAATCAGATTTAAGTAACAGGACATATGTGCTTTATGGAGCAGGCTTTAATTAAATCCATATTTATTAGATTTAAATAATTAACTCAATTATATTAATTCATAATATTTATTTGTACTAATATATTCATGAATTTAATATAATCTAAACCATTTAATAAATTTATATTTAATAAATTTTAAATGATTACAAATGTCCCCTTCTTCAAGTCTTGTCGAGTTATTTTATCTTTCAAAGACTAGGCTTGAAGAATTTAAAGACTTCAACTTGCAAACATGGAGTATTTGAAGACTTCAACTTGCAGAATTAGAGATTTTGGAGAACTCAAGTTTTGAAACAACTCATATTCACATGGGTTTGCCCCCATCAAGTCACCACCATTTGGTGCAAGTCTGAAGCTTGATGAAAGATTAATCATAGTTTTAACTTTCATGAGACAGATCAAGCGGGAATATTTGGTTTTTTGACACTCATGCAACTGAACTTAGAATATGGTTCTAAGTGCCTACGTACTTCAGTGAAGAGGATCAAGTCACAACATAGTTCTGGGAGAGTGAGTGATTTTCTTTGTTCTTTTTTTGATGTGGCTGTGCCGTACACAGTTTATACTCTTGCGGGCCAGGAGTGATATGCAATTTAGGCTCGTACCTTAAGGATCATTTTAACTTGGAGGTTTAGCTCAAATTTGAAGAGTTTTACAACTTATAGATTTAGCTTAAATTTGAAGATCTTTGTGGCATATAATTTAAGTTCATATTTCAAAGAGCATTTCAACGTGAAGATTTAACTCCAATTTGAAGAGCTTTCAAACTTAGAGATTTAGCTCAAATTTGAAGAGCTTTGTGATATACAATTTAGGCTCGTGTGTCTAGGAGCATTATAACTTGTAGTTTAGGCTCATGCGATGAGGAGCATTGTAACTTGCAGTTTAACCTCATGCGTTAAGGAGCATTTAGATATATATTGACTTTTCAAAATCATCTTCAGATGTAGACTTGCCCCCACTTTGGAGTTCTTCTATATCTTCATCTTCATGAGGTCCATAGACAGGAGATCGTGGATCTTCTCTTAAAGTCATGCTTAATTTCATGTCATGTGCGCAAGTTGCCACTCTTCAAATGTATTTGGCTTTATTCCTTGCAAGATGTAGTGAAGACCCCAATTAAAGATTGGATGCATATTTCAATGCTAGAAGTTTCACTAAGGCGATCTTTGCAGTTGAGGCTCAAATTTCTCCATCGATTGATAAGGTCAACAACTAGATCATCTTCACCTTGACAAGCCTTTGTAAGTTCAATCATACTAACGCCACGTCTTGTGCTATAGAAGCGATTAAGGAATTTTGCTCTAACTTCTCCCAACAATCTATAGAATTAGGTTCGAGATCTGTGTACCAATCAAAGGCATTTTCTTTGAGAGATCAAACGAACTCTTTAATGAGATAATCACCATATGTCCCATCATCATTGCAAGTCTCGATAAAGTGTGCTATATGTTGTTTGGGATTTCCCTTTCCATCAAATTGTTAAAGCTTAAGAGTTTGATAGCCCTCAGACATTTTCAAGTTATCAACTCTTTGTGTATATGGCTTTGCATATGTGGGAGAAAATTTGGATGGAGACTCAGATTTGTCTTTGATAGCCTCTATGATAAAGTCTTTCAATTAATCAATGGGAATCAAACCTCCAGCGGGAAGATGAATCTCTTTGATCTTTGTTTGCTTTATGCAGGACTCTCTTTCATCTCTAATTATAGGAAGCTTCAAAGAGTCTCGACTCGATCTTTTGTTTGCTTTATGCAGGACTCTCTTTCGTCTCTAATTATAGGAAGCTTCAAAGATTCTCGACTCGATCTTCTTTCGATCATGTTATCCATCTTATTTGTTAGCTTGGAAAGTTTAGCATCTTGTTCATGAGCACACTTTGTCAGGTCTTCAATTGCTTTAGTCAAGCTTGCTAGTCGTTCTTCTACAGTGCAAGTCATTTTGATATTCTTTGATGCTTGAAAATTTGAGACGAGGTAGAGATTGTCCCATTGAGCGTGCCAAAATTTGTAGACAGTAAAATTCACGTCGAGATAACAATAATCAAGAACGGAAAATTATACAACAATCATTTTACTGATTTAAAGTGCGAGTGTTACAATCTCTATGATTCCTCTGAATTTGCCTTTTCGGATATAATTCAAGGGCTCTTGAGCTTGATCTTGAATTTATCTTGAACTTGAACTTGATCTTGATCTTTGATCTTGAACTTGTACTTTATCTTGAACTTGAACTTTATCTTGATCTTGAATCTTTATCTTGATCTTGACTTCTAGTTGATTTAAAGGGCTTTGAGCTTGATCTTGAAGCTGGTGGTCTTGATCTTGATCGTTCTTGAACTTGAACTTTATCTTGATCTTGACTTCTAGTTGAATCCAAGGGCTTCGAGCTTGATCTTGAATCTAGCGGTCTTGATCTTGATCATTCTTAAACTTGAATTGTGTCTTGATCTTGACTTCTAGTTGAATCCAAGGGCTTCGAGCTTGATCTTGAATCTGGCAGTCTTGATCTTGACCGTTCTTGAACTTGAACTTTATCTTGATCTTGACTTCTAGTTGAATCCAAGGGCTTCGAGCTTGATCTTGAATCCGGCGGTCTTGATCTTGATCGTGCTTGAAACTTGAATGCTTCAATTCTTGAACTCTTGAACTTGTAAAGAAATCTGCGGCTTTTGATCCACGAGCTTTCTCTAGCTTCTTGTTAGAAGTCTTGGTTTTTAGGGAAATTTATGGCTTTTAATCCACAAGCTTTCTTTAGCTTCTTGTTAGAATTCTTGATTTTCTATTATGAATTATGAGGACCCCTATTTATAGTTTTAGAATAGAGGAGTTGTGATAGGAATAGGATTTCCTTTGGCCAATCAAATTTAAGTGACATGGCGTATGGGCTTTATGAAGCAGGCTTTAATTAAATTTTTATTAGATTTACATAATTAACTCAATTATATTAATTCATAATATTTATTTGGACTAATATATTCATGAATTTAATATAATCCGAATCATTTAATAAATTTATATTTAATAAATTTTAAATGATTATATATATATATATATATATATATATATATATATATATATATATATATATATATATATATATATATATATATATATATATATATATATATATATATAATAAATGAGACTGAAAATACTAGATTAAAATAATATTGCATAAAATAAAAGGAGAAGAATACATATTCCTAAAGTTGGGAGAGCTGATTGATCTTTAGAGCACAGGTGCCTATCTTACTTGCCTTTAGAACCCGTTTGTCTTTTAACTTTTAGTAGTTTTTAAAAAGTCAAATTTTAGTAACTTTTAAGTTAAAAATAAAAAGTAGAGGAGTATCTATTGTTAACTTTTTTAAAGTAATTTTAAACTCGTTTTAAGTTATTTTTAATTTTGTCAACCACTCCCAAAAACTAAAAATGTCTTATAAGTAGGTTTAACCAACTTTTGAGTCAATCCAAACGGTTCTTAGTAGTGCAACATATCCCACCTTACCTAGCAATCTCAACACCGCATGACTAGCCTCTAATTCGACTATCACGCTTCAAGCTTACACTCTAAATATGTTTGACACTCAGAATTACTGTTATATTGAAAACTGCAACACTTATGCGGAAACTTAAAAACATGAGCATGCAAATGATTTAGGGAATAAGCCATAACTTTATAGATAAGAAGTCGTAATGATAATAAATAAGATTTGTGCAAGTAATTGAAAATGTAACTCCACTGACTCATCTATGAATCCTTTAATGTACTGAAGATAGGTGTCGCAACAAGACCCACAACTATCTGAATACCTTACTAGTAATATCTAATAATTACTAATTAAACTAGATAAACTGGAGCCCTCCGAATGGAAAAAGGTCTCACCAATGCTAAAGGGAAGAGATCATAATGAAGCATCTGTTGTCGATTCAAAATATCTGAATCTGCAATATTTAAAAATACAGCACCAAATGGCGTCAATATATGTGATTTTGAAAATATAAAAGTATCAAAATGACACAACTGACCCCTACTTGAGCTGTTTAAAATGAACAAAGCCTACTTGAGGTGTCTAAGTGAAAATTGGTGCCAAGTTTAGGGGGCTACCGATGGGTTCCCCCGAGAAAGAATAGAGATTCTCTTGAGCTAAACAAAAGAAAATATACACTTGCACCTTTAACTCCAGCCCAAGTTTATGAAGATCATAAACGCGTGAAAGAAGCAATGAAGAAATTTGAGAGAGAAAAGAGTGAGAGGAGAAAGGGAATTCATTCTAATATTCCAAGATAGAAAAAATGAGAGGTTGTGTTGCGTGAAGGGAATGGAATTTCAAGTGAGAATGAGAGAAAAGAAAAGAGAGATGACCATGAGAGCAAAATAGAAAAGGATGATAGTGAGGTCGAGCAAGAAAAACAAGAGAGTTTGAGTAAGGTTATTTCTTATTCTAACTGTAGCATTCCTACTTCTTCTACTAATTTTGACTCTCTTGTAGATACTCATGGGAAAGTATGCATTGAAAAACCAAAGTCATGATTAGATGAACTTAATTCTAATGTGGTTAATACTACAAGTCCTATTAGGAAAGTGTATGTTGATGAGAACGATAAAGGTAAAGAGAATTATTTTGGGACTGCCAAGATAAGGCTCATAACAGAAAGTTCAACAAGGCGATTGTGGATCTATCACCAATGAGAAAGGAAAAACGAGGTGATGTAATTCCTTTGCTACATAACACCAAGTATGTATGTGTAATTGATTTATTCACATTCTTGGTATTCCTAAAACACCTAAAGTCTTCTTGGAGGTAATGAACTACACTTTTAATTCTTATGTTGGTGACTTCATTGATTTTGAGGATGATGATATTTTGATGTATAATAAGTCACTAACTTCAATCGACAAGTTCAATAAGAGTAATTTGAGCTCTTTTAAAGTTGAGCATGACATAGTTGATTGTGGATTTCCACTTGTTGAAAAGAGGTGTGATGTTTGTGCGAGGAAGATTGTGAATGAGTTAGTTGATTCTTCTATTGTTTTAGTGCTGAATCGAGTTTTGTGTGATTATTTGTTGGAATATGATATTTTTCTATGAGATGAAACATAACTCTCCAAGTCCTAATGAGTGTGAGCTTAATAAGGTGTTTTCTACTAATGAGGAGGAGGTACATGACTATGAGCACTTCAATGCTTATGTGAATAGCTCGTACATAGAAGAATTGGTGAGTGGTATGATTGAGGTTGCTTGGATCTATCATAAAAGTGTCCAATTTGATGCATGTTCTAGGGATCTTGTATCGTATTTGTCATGCCTATTGGAGTACTTTATTGATGGAACTAAATTGAAGTTGCATGTATCATTCACAATGGCATCTAGACAAGGAGTTCGTTGTCTTTATATAAGTAGGAGAATTTTTGTCACGACCCAAAAATGGACATGATGACATTCGTCTTATCCCACCAAGACAAGTCAGCATAAAACTCAGCCATTACAATAAAATGCGGAAATTTCATAATCAACTCAAAAATACCCCCAAAATCTGATTGTCACGTGTTCACACCTCTAAACTATTACAATTTGAATCAAAAGAGAAATACAAGTCTCATATGACATTGTTTCTAGAATAGAACAAGATCATAGTAGGAGTAAGAAGGTCTGCTGAAATGACAAGCATCTACCTCACAAACCTCCACAAGAAGCCTCAGACAAGGAGAAGAGAAAATATCACAAAGGTCCGGGCTAGTAACCTACAAAAAAATGTAGTAGCAAGGGGTGAGTACCAAACCACACGGTACTCAGTAAGTAAACCTTTAAACAAAAGCTAAGGGGATAGAATACGAGTACTCCTTACACCCCAACCAAACCTCCATAACTACAACCTGCATAAAACCAGCTCAACCTAACAGTTCACAATTTACAAGCTCATATCTCCACAACAACATATTCTCAACAACAAGCTCAATATCTATCAATTACAACCTCCACAGCTACAACCTGCTTAAAACCAGCCTAACTTAACAGTTCGTAATTCACATAGCACACAGCTCAACAACAACACTCTAACAATTACATATCATCAACAACAAGCTCAATATTCACCAATCAAAGTTCCACATAAAGGCAGTCACAAGATCAGCAAAACACAATATCAAGTTCACTAATGATAACTATATGCAATGCAATGGAATGCAATGTCAAGTATAGTGATGCATGTTTGACCTAGTGATACACACTCGCTGTCTCTCAGTCCGGACCCATGGGGGACATATCTGTCCGTGCATCCATAGCGGCGTGCGATACGACCCTCGATAATAGTAACCATCACAGCGCGCGGTTCATACCTTGAAATATAGTATCCATCGCGGCGTGCGATACGTCCCTCGAAATGGTACATCCTCTTTAATTTATTATTCTTTCTCAATTCACATTGCACTTGTCATAACCACGTCTTAGAACAATGCAAATGACATGTTCACACAAATAATGAGGAAATGACCATTTTCATAACATTGCACAATTCACAACAACACAATCATGATACAACATCAACAATGCTTCAACAAGCATTTCAAACTATTCTCAACACATCACACACAAACAATTAATCACATTGCCTTCTATTACCCCTTGTTTTCATCATTAGAATTAATCAATGTGGACAAGTCAACCCATCACCAAGTCTCATTACCCCCAAACACATATTACAAGAAAATACACGAATTCCATACACTTAACAAGAGTTTAGAAATTAGTTGCCTCAAATAATCGAACAATCACTCCAGGACTTGAGCCTTCTCTTTTCATTATACTTCCAACTCAAAGCAATCTATTCACATTAATAATCACAATTAGATTTCGAAACTAACAACACCACATTACTATAGATCTAGCCTAGACCCAAAAACTCACTCAATTTATAATCAAGTTCCTAAGTTTGATGTCAATTAACATGTCAACTCTCATATTTCCAAATTCCAAGCCTAGGATTTAGTTCCAATTCTTCCAATATCATAAATCTAATAATATTTACATAATACAATATACCTATTATTTGATTACCTATATATCTCAATATATCAAAAACTTAATGTATAATAAGCTAATAAAAATTATTAAATTTGGGAGCCACTGATTACGAAACCACGGGTGGAAATCTTATGAAACAAAAGCACATGTAAGTTAAATAATTTAAAACATGATAATTCAACTATTGTGTCCATGCCAATACTGCCAAAATATGGCGTAACATATTCCCTCAAATATGACCAATTATCATCATTCCTATATTTGATTTCACATACTACCATACCAAACTTAAACCACAATTTAATAGTCATAAGAGAAAATTTAAACGGAAGCTAAACATCGCCTACAAAAACTACGAAAGTAAAATAAATACCAACGCAAAAACCTCCTAACAATAACATAAATGAATATTTATCATCTAAATCTATCCAATAATTACTCATATTTATGTAATCATTAGTTCCCAATCACTTGGCCAATTATTATGACGTAATCTCCACTAACCTTTATCCATAAAATAAATCAATGATTTTATACATATAAGAATCTGAGAATTCTTGAATTCATTCATACCTGCAATACTGGTCGTCGTTTCCTTTGGTAGCGAGGCCGACATTTTCTTGCTTTTATTTTTTTTCTTAACGTTATGATCTAAAACTGTTAAACCCTATTAATTTATTTTCATATATGGGTCAAGTAGTAAAAATTATGGCATTGACCCATTAACCACCAACTAAAGAAATAAATTGTTTATTATATACCTGTTCATTAAATAATCGTAGTTATCGAATAGTTCAAAATTTCCAAACCAACTTCACTGACTGATCAAAATTGACTCAGACAATTATTGGGAGGGGTAAAACGATAATTTTTATAATAATTTCCAAAAATAATTTTCTGGGTCATTACAATTTTCTATTGGATGATGATGTTCACATGCTTTATAAGGGTGTATTTATACATGCCAGGATTAATTGGTTTAACTGGACACATGGTCACTATCTTGTTTTGTTCCTACCATTGTTGCTTTCGAGTAATGGATGTTGTTTGCTAATGCATGTCTTCTTGATTTTGAGAGATTTAAATTCGAGGACGAATTGTTTTCAAGAAGAAGGGAATGATAGCATCCGTGTCAACCTACTTGTACTAAAGTTGACTGGCTTCAATACAAAATCAAGAATATGTTTATGACGAAAGAGGTGTCCAAATTCAAGCCCAAAAGAACGAAGATTGGGTCACACGAAGCCTATTAAAAGAGCCCAAAAAGCTGAACGCTCAAAGTCAAAAGTTCCAATTTTAAAAGTTTCCTAGTTTAAAATTTTCCAAGTTTAAAAAGTTTCCTAGTTTAAAGTTTTCATGTTTTCCTAGTTTAAAGTTTCCTAGTTTAAAAGTTACCTAGTTTAAAATTTTCCTAGTTTAAAGTTTCCATAAAAGTAGGATTTAAATCCTATTCTATTTGGGATAGGTTTTCCCTATATATAGGGGTTGATTTTATTATTTTGGAACCGACAACATTATTATTAATTGAGAGTTTTCTTCTTTACACCTTTGTGTGTTGCTACTAGGGATTTATCTTACAACCTTATAAGAACATTCTTAAGAGGTGAGATTAATTCTTTACTTGATATCTTTGGTTCTTATTCGTAAATTAAAGAAGGTAATTAGTCTTATACTAATTGTTGTCTCTAGTTTCTTCGTAATAGGGGTCTAGATCACTTTTGATCTAAGTTCTTGAATTGACTCTATTAGTATCATAATTAGTCTTAATCTACTAATTTTGAATACTAAGATCAATTAGGGTTCTTCGCACTTAATCTTGAAATTGGGGATTTTATTCTTGAATTTCATATATCTTTCAATTTCTGTCTTTAATCTTTATATTGTCGCTTTCGCATTATTTTCTTGTTTATTTTGGTAACCCGATTCTTATCACAAATATACTAGTTCATGAGCGTTATACATGAGATGGTAAAAGCTAGAACGTATGAGTTTCAAGGAGGGTTGTCATTTTAAGCCTCGTAAATGGGTGGTTTGGGGTCTTTTATATTTAAGTTTCATGTTTTCTAATCATTTGCATAATATTATATGGTAGGTTCGGGTCGATCGATGATGCCTATCAGTACGTGTTGTTTGTAATAATACTACTTTTGATATGCCACTTTGCATAGTGTGGTTGCAGGATTCAATGATGTTTCTAAGGTGAAGACGATGATTATCTCCAACAACTTTTACTCTTCTTTCCTTATGGTGAGATATGTGTCATGTTTTCTTTTATCTCTTGTATGTTTTTAGTAGCTCTTGGAGATGTTTAGACTATAGTTTCTTGAGTGGATTTTTCAATCAATTGTAAAAGATAATTCTTGTTTTTTAGTTTTCGTGTTTATTCCAACGCATTATAGAAAATTTTTTATATTTTATCATATCTGCATTGTCCATTTTAAAATTGGATGTTAAGGATTCTCCTATCTAGGTGTTAGAGTAGAAGCTCGTACGACCCGACGGATTGGATTGTGATAGCATGCTCTATATTATTGATTCATCTAGATGAATGTAAATAACCTACACTCATAATTTTTTAGCAGAGAACATATTGAAAATAATATTAAATTCTATAAACATGGTTTCTATATAAAATAGCATGTTGTAATAATTATTAATTCTATATACATGATTTTTATAGAAAATAACATGCGAAAATATTATTAAATCTTATAAATATGATTTCTATATAAAATAATATGCTGAAAATATTTAGTAAATCCAATAACATGCTGAAAATACTTAATAGGCCTATGAACATACATCTGCATGGTTAAAATATTGAAATTATTACATAGTACTTATACACATCATTTCTAAATAATGAACATGTTCGAGTATAAAATTGATTATTAAACAATTATTTGTATTACTATAGGTTGGTGATTTGATTTAAACAAAAGTAAAAAAAAAAAAACGTATAAAAATTAGGCAGATTATTTGATATATATATATATACTAATAAGTGCTTAGAATGTTAGAGTTAGATGACATATTTTAAATGTATAATGATGATAGACGATTAGGACAATACTTAGATTAGGTTATTAACATACTAACATTAGGTCATTTTCTGTTTAATTAGGCAAATATCTACCAAGGACATACTTGAATCATAATTAACATTAAGTTTAAGCATGATGTATAACATGAATTTTGATGGATATGATTAAATAAACAACTCCTATATGCATGATTTCTAACAAATAACACATGATAATAATAACTCAAATAGCATATAAATCCCTCCCCCCCCCCCCCCCCCTCCTTAGACGATTTCTCAAAGTTATTTCAATTATATGAATAATGTTAAAATACAATGTTATTACAAATCACATAAAAAGAAAATAATAAATATAATAATACATGTTTAAATAAAATCTTAAATGAACTAGCCTTTGCCTAAATATTTTATCGCACACAATTCTTCTTGTCTCAAACTTTTGTTCAAAACCTGCTAAACCAGTAAAGGAAATACAAATTTCAGTAGGCAATGCAATATGGTATGTAAAAATATAATTTTCAGTAGGCAATACAATATAGTAGGACAAATACAAATTTCAGTAGGCAATGCAACTTAGTAGATAACGCAATATAGTAGGTCAAATACAATTTAGTAGACAATACAAATTTCAGTTGGCAATGCAACATAGTAAACAAAACTGTAATTTTCAGTAGGAAATACAATATAGTAGGCGATTCAAATGCAATTTAGTAGGCCAAATATAATTTCAGTAGGCAATGCAATATAGTAGGCCAAATGCAATTAGTAGACAATGCAATTTTAGTAGGCCAAATGCAGTTAAGTAGGTAATTCAAATGCAATTTATAGGTCATGCAATTTCAGTAGGCAAATGCAAAATTTGGTTAGACATTGCAACTTTAGTAGGCAAAATGCAATTTTTTTATAAGCAGATGCAAAATAGTAAGAAACGCAATATAGTAAACAAGAATGTAAATTGTCTCTCTTCAGCGGGGGAGAGAGACAAGGAAACCACGACGATCTTGGTTTTTTCTCGCCGGAGCTGGTGAAAAGAGGATGAGGGGCGAAGGAGATAAGAAGTGAAGGGAAGAAAGGAAATAAGGAAGAGAGAGAGGTGGTTTGTGGAGGTTCCCTTGTTGGAACAAATATGCGGTGAGAGAGGAAAGGGAAGAGGAGAGGACGGCGATGGAGAGATTAGAAGAGGCGGATGGAGAGAGGAAAAGGGAGAAGTGTGGTAGTCTTTTTGTCATGCCCCAAGACTATTCCCTACACGCGACATGGTGCTTAAAGCCACAAATGACCCCAATCTAACCTCATGACATAGTATGATAGTAAGATTAACATAAATCAATAGAAACTAAAATAAAAATGCGAAAGTGTCACGACGCGAACCTACACTCTGGACGTGGCTGACACTCAAGAACTATTGCTGGTCCCCAAGCGAACCTTCATCCTGGCTGACTACAAACGGCAAACTAACTCAAGTATATATAAGCTTAAAACTGAATTAAATTTGTTAAACTCAACTACTCAACTCATAAGGTCTGGAAAATACTCAATAGAAATACTTATAGTTTGTAAAATAACTCAAAAGAAAGTAAATACTGAAAGACTCCTCAACTAAATTGTCTGTGAAGCCTCTACTATTAAAGAGGAATATCGAGACAAGACCCACGACATCTCAAAGATACTAAACTGAAAGTAAATGTGAAGTCCTCCATAAACAAGGAGGCTCACCGAAAGATAACTAGAGTGTAGAGTGATCTCAATGAAGCACCTGTTGATAATCCTGAACACATGTATCTGCATCGTAAAAGGATGCAAATCGAATGACATCAGTACATTGAATATAGGAGTATGCAAGGAGAACTGAAAACGTAGATAACTGAACTGACAAGACTGGAAAAGTACCCACCTTAACTCAACTCATTACAAAAGCAGTAACAAAAGATTTACATGTTTAAAGCTTATTAAATGACAAAATATCAACTCAAGAATGTATATAAAAATACAATATAATACTCTTTACTACTCTTATTAGGGAGATTCTCTAACCGACAATCATTACTATGAGTTATGTGATGATATAGCGTCTCGCCCACACTGCCATAATTGTCATATATCTTGTCGGGGTATAGAACACCTCAACTAAGTGGATCCACTAAGCTTTGCCCGAAGACACTAAGGATTCATCTAAAAAGTATGATCCTTTACCCATGTTGGCATGCATGGTTTATGACGATTTTGACTTGTCTGAACTCATCCCCATATCGGTGCTACATACTACTCCCAATAATATATATACTTATGCTTAAATGTATGAAACATACTCTTTCTCTGGTTTGAGATAATTTCTCAAACTATCCTCTTAAAAGAGGTAACTACTCTGAAATATCTCTAAACTCATAAACTCGTTTAGAAATCAAAGTTTCTATGTTTTCAAAATAATACTCTTTCTTTATATAAAAATGAAACATTTGGGAATACTCAGTTCCCTTAAAGTCTTAAACTTTACTCAAAATGTCTCTTTAAACTTTCCTCAAAACTCAGTTTAAAACGCAAATATTAGCTTTAAAAGATTCTCAAGATTTATAACTTGAAATAGGATTCATGCTGAAATATAGACATAAATAAATCAGCTCAAGGATCTCAATAACAATACAGGAACTCAATACTCAGAACTCAATAACTCAACGGCACTACTCATCTCAAGAATATTCAACTCATAGGTTTCATGTTGAAATGTAGACATGAATGAATCAATTCAAGAACCTCAATGCATAACATGTAGCAGTTCAAAAATTAGGAATAGAGTTTCAAAAAGGATCAGTACCTCAAGAACTAAAAATCAACTCAATAAAAGCTCTTGAACTTTTCTCTTAAACTCACTTTAATTTAGAATATAAATTAAGACATATGATTAGGACATGTAGGATCTCTCAAGGATTAATGGATCCTTTAAGAGCTAATACAAAGAGGAGAATGTAGTCACGATTCAAAGGAACACGTTCGGAAAGAAAAAGGACCAGGTGACCCTGGCGTACTGAGTGGCGCGTCGCCCCAGGGGCTAAACTTCAAAAGTTAGGCCTTGGCGCACTACTGGCACGTCGCGCCAGGGCCTGAACTATTGAAGTCAGGTCTTGGCGCTATGGTGGTGCGCAGCCGCAGGCCTCTACCCAAAAAATCCGATGAATTTTTCTACTCAACTTCGGGTCCTAACCCATCTATAATTGAGTGATTTCTTCTAAACTCTTTTTGATTCACAAGCCCAACAAGAATTCATCGAAATTTCATATAAACCCTATCAAGATTTGCAGCTCATACTCAAGAAACTCAAAACTCTCATTGTTAAAGAATGAAATTAAAATCAAGAACTATTCAAGAATCAACTTAATAAACGATTTTATGGATGAATTGTAGATGATAGGCGTGCAAACGAATGAGTCCATCACTATGAGAAACCTCACATACCTGGAAAGAAGATTTTTCTTGGCGAATTCCACAAATCTTGAAGAACGCTTGAACTTAGCCTTGTTTCTCTTCTTGATTCCTCGCTCTAAAATCCTAAGTGTTTAGGAACGTGAATAGGTGATTTAGAATCTGATTAAAACCTTAATTGGGTTAGTAAAAACGTGCTAAGACAAGTGGGGAAAAAGAAAAGACCAAAACACGCTTTTCTAAAACGGATAGAATGCCTTAAATGGAGAGGCTTCACTCAAATAGCCATAACTTCTTACTCGGAGCTCGAATTTTAGCAAACTTGGTGGCGTTGGAGAGGAGACTCAAACACCTTCGATATGATAGCTCTTGGGCCACCTAACTATTTATGTGGTAAAAGATATAGTCGTTTGAAGTTGACCCAAGAAAAATATCATAGTGAAACTCAATTGGAAAGAAAGCTTTCAACTCAACTTTATGCTAGGGAATTCTAGTGATCTTAACACCTAAGAAAAATTTAGAATCACTTGGTACAATCTTACTCACAATGAAGAATGGTTCGAGTCTTAACTTAATTTTTTTTGGAATGTTATAGAAAGCTAAATGTAAAATGTCTTAATAAAGCCCATAATATTGAGATAAGCCAATATCTGAAAGAGACAAATATCTGAGTACACAAGGGCAAAATGTAAATGATTATTTGAAAAGCCTCTATTAATATAAGTTGCTAGGAAAAACCCCTAGATAACTTTAATTATCTAAAACTAAAGGTGAAATACTGAAATCAAAGTTAAAGGGGTTGTTCTCAGATAATGAGGACTCACCAAAAATTGTTTCAACATTAATTGGATCTGTAATAACCATGGACGGGATACTGAGCATCGGAACCAATATTATTAAATATTATAGGCAGAAAGTATGCGTTCAGTACTTTGAATGTACTGAGTATGAGAAATATTATAATAAGCATGATATTTGACCATACTGAATCTGTAAAACATGTTGATGCAATGACCAAGTAAAATAACATGAAGGTGAGATATACTGATCTAAAATACATATATACAAGGTCATGCAATAACTGAAAATTTGATTATGGGAGATACTAAAACTGACATGAACCATGTGATACATGGACTTCAGTGTACTACCCCCACACCAAAAATAGGGTGTCAAATTCTTGCTATCGTAAAAGACCTTATAACTGAGCTAAAGTGGATCCACTAGGTAATGTCTATTTGAGACAAAATCCTATGGTGACACGTAGTTGTAGGACTTAAAAAACGATACTAAAGGTCCATGAACGTTGATCGGAAACCTTCATCCCTTAGAAAGCTCAATGTTAAGTATACTCCCAACAAAAATATGCATAATCTGGAAAAAGTAATATCTTCCATGTATATCCATCTATTTCTTGTATATCCATATAAAAATGTGTTTGTGATGTAATTTTTTTTGGTTTCCATCAAGTGTTCAGTATTTCCATTGGAGTTTGATTAAATTTGAATTCGCGTTCGAAAGTCCCATATTGGGGTGGGGGTGTTAAGGTGTTATGGAATAAAGGCGACTCTATATTTAGAGAAATTCAAACCCGATACTTCTGATTAAGGATGAAAGGACGATAAAATAATTTCAACTTTGACTTTTATTCCAAACAAATTCAAATCACCTCCACTCTTCTTAAAAAATTGTGTATAGCCTATCCAAGTTAAAAAAAAAAAAAAAAACCCTTATAATATCTAGATTTCAAATAATTCTTTAATTGCAATGTTAGTGAGTGGAAACCATGGGAAAGATGATGAAGAAGGAAGAGGATGGTGCTGCTGAAAAAGGTGTCAATTTCTTGGTAGTTTTTGTAGTGAAAATGTGTGGCAGTGGTGTTGTAATTATTATTTGTTCTTTACTGCCAATTGTCAAATTGAATTGTTACCTAACCCTACAATAAATAGTACATCCCTCTCCCTTGTTTTGTTTTGTAACGTAATAGTCACGGGAAAAGGTACAAGTACCCTCTAGACTATGACTGAAATCCCAGAGACACACCTTAATTAAACTAAGGTCCTATTACCACCTCCCCCCTCCCCCCCGAACCCCTTTTTGTTGTAATTTTGTGCACCTTTTGGCTTATGTGGCATCCAAATATCTTCCACGCGCCTCAATTGCATTGAGTCACGGAGTGTGCCACGTAAGACAAAAAGTGCACAAAATTACAATAAAAATGGGTTCATGGGGTAATAGGACCTTAGTTTAATTAAAATGTGTCTCTGGAATTTTGGTTATAGTCTAGGGGATACTTGTGCCTTATCCCTAATAGTCACTCAATTTTATTTTGTAACAGAACAGAAAAATCACTTATTTGTTATTTTGTTGATGTGATTAATTTATCTGTCGCATCACTTATAATATGTTTTGTTAAACATTTAAAATTGTATGTTAAAGAAGAGTGATATGTGCATAATTTAAAACAATATATAGTTAGATCGTAAATACTTTAAAATAGAAGAAAATTACTATTTGACTGAAAGAATAATTTAAATCTAAACTTATATAATAATAAGCGCTACTTGAATTCCACAAATGTTTCACAATTATTTTTACTGTATGAACAAAGAGGATGTTAAATTTTTTATGTTTCGAGCTCTCTAAATATCTAGTAATATATATGTGTATTTTTTTATTTACAAGAATGATATAAATTAAATAATATATTTAAAAATAGAGGAGATCCAAAAAAGTTGTACAAAATTATAAGAGCAAGTACATTAGTTGATACACTTTATCGACATGTGACTTTTATATACTAAAAATTATGGGAGATAAGAAAAATAATCAATTATAAACAAAATTATTTCTTAATTTTTAATATAGCACATAAATCATAAAAAATATTTTTGAAAAGTTAATTAAATATATTATTTTTTTGGATTTATTCAAAAAGAATTACTAAAAGGAGAAAACCAAACTAGCTTAATTAATTTAAGGAAGGGTAATGACAATTACTGATATTATTTTCGGAGGGATTGAATAAACAAAAGTAAATAAATGAACAAATGAATAGGTAAAGGGAAGCAAGAAAATAATTTTAGGATCAATATAAATATAAAGAAGGACAAAATTACATAAGAAAATTATTAAAATAGAAAATAATACAAAAAAGAAAACGAAAAAAGATAATAGATAGTCAATAAAACTAAAAACAAAAAGAAATTAAAAAGATTTTAAAAAATGTCAAGAAGGTAACGAGAATATGATCAAATATAAATATTTCATCTTGTTTTTGCCTTTTCTTATTAAATTAAATAATAAATCTTTCAATTTATGAGAGGATTAAAATTTTATGCACTTACCATATAACGCATGATTCTTTTGATATATGATATGTGAGAGACAAAACTAAGGAGGTAATTTGTTTGTTATTGTATTTTCATTTGCTAGTTGTTATTAAATATGAAAGTATAATTTAAAAAACAGCGGTGTTGCAATAAAAAAAAAATACATAAAAAACAAAATTAATTGATGAGTAAAAATTAATGTTTTAATTAAAAAAATAATTATTTTATTTTATTTTGCGAACAAATTGAATTATTTTACTATACAAAATGAAATTGAATTATCCTCAAAGATGAATAAAGAAATTACTTAATATTACAATCCTTAAAGATAGATAAATTAATGTAGCAAATAATATTCCATAAGAGAAGTCAATAATCGAATCTCTTTGTCAATATTTTTTCAATCAAGTTTACCACATTGAACTGGTGTAATATAAATTATATTACCTATATAATCTACGAGTTTATTTAGTATATACCCAAAAAAATACCGAATTGAGAATGTTTATGGGGTAATTGGTAATAAAAAAAAAAAAAGGAATAGAATAATATAAATATAAAGCAAGATAAGAGGCTAAATAAGTGCCCCAAAATGATGCAATTCTTGGACAGAGCCAACAGTCAGTCATCCATAAATAACGCAAATGGAAGTTGACAGGTTGAGTAAACTATCCGGAGGGGTATATTAGTCAACTATTTTATTATATGGCCCACCACACTAGCTACCCAAATTAAACGACGTTTCATGGCAGTTAACACAACTATCATACTTAAGATAAAGAAAAATAAATAAATATATTATGTGCGTGTTTTACTATATGGAACCATCAAAGTGTATATATATATATATATATATATATATATATATATTAAACATATAGAAACTAAATAAACCACACAAATAAAATCAAAAGAAATATGAATATTTTATTGATAATCAATATGAGTATAATTTTGTTCCTTTCTTGATTCTTCTCTAATAAGATTTATTCATGATTCGAGGGCCGTTAGTGACGTATTTTCTGAACTTGGATGATTTGGACTTGATTTCTATAATTTGTGGGCCGTTAGTGGCATATGATGATTTGGACTTGATCTTCATAACTCGAGGGCCGTTAGTAGCGTATTTCTTAAATTAAGCCGATTTGAATTTAATCTCTTTATGAATATTTCATGAATTTGCGGAATATCCGAGATTTCGATCTCTTTATGAATATTCCATGAATTTGTGGTAGAATTTTTTAGATTTCGATCTATTTAGGGTTGAGTAGCCTCCAAAAATCCTAATTGAAATTGAACACATCTTGCAGAGTCCCAACTCAAATTGAACGCTTCTTGTAGAGTCCACAAAATTTCATTGTCTACAAGTACATACTCTAATGGTATCAAAGAGGAAGAAACAATGTATCAGTGAAAACACTATTCAATTGCTCGTTGATATCATTAAAGTATATATATACTCTGATGACATTAAAAAGGAACATGTAGTGTTTTGGTAAAAACACGGTTCAATTACTGTTTGATACATCAAAGTATATATATATATATTGATAAATGAAGAAATAGTGGTCCTTTGAATAAAACAAAGGACAGTCGCATTGGGCCGTGAGTCCAATAAGGATAAATATATTCGTTTGGATCGAATTTGAATAATATTTATGTAATTTTCCCTAAAATCATTTCATTTGAATCACATTGCTCGTTCGGATCATTAACCTATCACATTCTTATTTCAATTTTAGTTCCAATCTATAACATAGTTTAACTTGCAAATAACAAATTAATTTATTTTATTAACATTTATACTTGTATACATTCAGAGTATACCAATAAATGTATTTGGCTAAAGTTTGTAAATTAATACAAAGTATTTGTAGTGAAAGCTAAAAATGAGAAAGACCCGTATTGGTATTGGTAAAAAGGCATAGTCAGCCCAATAATTTTAAAAGAAAACCCTAATTTAATCCAGACTGGGACAATTCACGATACATTACTAAAAAAAAAAAAAAACTCATTTAATCCAACCATAACTCTTTTTCCTTTTTTTTTTTTTTTTTTTATAAATAAAATAAAATGAAAAGTCAGAGAAAGCAAAGGCAAATAGAAATAGCTGAGGGGGGTGCCTTACACTGTCTCAGTATAAAAGGAGGGCAATCCCCCAAAATCTTATACCTCACAATTTCTCTCATCACAAAGAGGCAAAAAATCCTCTGTTCATTCCCTTCCGCCATTCTCAATTTTGGGATCTCTCTGTTCGATGAGTCTCATCATTCATTATACTTACTGAAATCAATCCTTTTTCTGCTTAATTTTTGTGTTGTTGCTGCTGGTTTTCGTTTGATTTTACCGAGATGGCGAAAGCTATAAGCCTCGAAGAGATAAAAAATGAGACTGTTGATCTGGTGAGACTCTCTTCTGACTTCATCTACCTATACTCTTGTTTTGCTATTTTTTATTCGATTCAATCTGGTTAATTGCTAGAGATCTCAATTCTCCATTGAAATTGAGGTTTTTTTTTCCTGATTTGTTTGTGTGATTAGAGTCCTGTTTTAGTTTGTTTTTCTGGATTTTTTTTAAAAATTGATTAAATACAAATTGAATAGTATGAGAAACGAGATGCTTTGCTTTCCAGTATAGCATACTTGTTTTACTCTTTTTTTTTTAAAGAAAAAAAACTTGCTAAACTTTTTCACTTTTTTACTTTGTTATTTTTCATGAATTTGGTATTCCGTTGAATTTATATACTCTATTTAAGTGTATGTCTTTTGTGTGTGTATTCTATATATATTTACAGAATATAATTTGTCATATGTGTAGACACACTTTCACATGTGGACAATTCAAAATTAACAAATATGAACTCTACAATAAGAAGACGAGGAAATTCAATATTTTATTATTTATAGAAAAAATTATCAATATTAATTTTGTATCTAGTCTAATTATAACTCTTTCCCTCCTAACTTCTACCTGTGTTTATGGATCTGTGTATTTCATCAGCATATGTATCATCTGCTTTGTTTGCATGTTGTTTGTATGTACCAGTTTTTTTTTTCTAAATTTTTTTTATCTAGTAATAATTTTCATATAATGCTAATTATCGAATATTATGATTTATTTTAAGTCACAAATGCTAGTTTTTATGATTTTGCTTTTTATTCTGAATTTAAACATATATGGATAGTTGAATTTTAGATATTGAGAATAAAGTATTTGATTTTGGCTTAATTAATTTATATAAACTTAAAAGCGAAAAAGGTAAAAAAAAGAATACAAAATATTTAAATGTATTCGGGAAGATTGTTAATTAATTTGTATAAACTTAAAAGCAAAAAAAGTAAAAAAAAAAAAAATACAAAATATTTAAATGTATTCGGGAAGATTGTTAATTTGCCGTTTTCCTTGTTTATTAATTAGGTTCACAAAAAGAGTCTTGTTCCTCCAAAAAAAAAAAAAAAAAAAAATTTCACGTGTTTGTTGGTTAAGATGATCTGTCATAGCACGATAAAGACAGAAGAAATATACTCCGTCCAATAATAATTTTTTACTTTCATCTTATGAAATTAATGAATATTTTTACTCTTAGTTCCTAATTTATTCTTATCATTAATTATTATTATTTTTCTATTTTAAGATATTATATTAATTATATTCAAAATTTGATATAGTAAAATAAAGTGTGCAAAATAAATAGTAGATAACTATTGTTGGACAGAGAGAATAGTAGGCAAGAAGTAATCCCCAAACAAGTTGAGAAATCAGATTCGTTTTTTATGCCCAAAAAAGTCTTAATCATCACTTCGAGCATCTGATTCTACAACTTTATTTTTCAGCAGGCTAAACAGTCATTATCATACTCTGTTAATGGAACACTTTTGCAAGTAAATGGACAAAATCAATTTTAATACACTTTTCTCAACATTTGTAAATGATTTCCAATTTTTTTTAACTATTAATGCTTTGGAAAATCTGTTTTTGTTTCTTATATGTAAAATCAATTCAACTGAAAGCATGAGATTTGTGCATATTTTATTTTTTCTAAATTCTACTTGATGAAATTTCACTAGATACGTAGATGTTATTCTAATTTACAGTGGTTAAATCATGTCTTTTAGTGAAAGGTTCTGTGTGATTAATATTCGATGGAATTTTATTGTACTTTTTCCGTGGTACCCTGCACTTGGTATGGTGTGGATTATAGTGATTTGGGAATTTCAACATTATTAACGGCTCTGACTCATTTGTCCAATTTTTTCTGCCTACCTTTTCCCTTAAATAATGGCTCTGACTAATGACTGCTCACACCTTTTCTTGGATTACACAATTAGTTACTATTCAAATTAAATCAACCCCCAAGTTGGTCTAAATTTCAAAGATACCCTCCTTTAGAGTAGGCGGAGACAACGGTGTGAGTGCGTGAAACACACGCGAAGATGCTCCATGTGAAATGGCGAGTTGACCATTTATCCCTTGTTTTTGTGCTTCTGTGATTGGTTGTCAATTCAAGGCCATTGTTTGAGGGTTGGAAACTCCACTTTTTGGGGTCCACTTTTGTATGGGACCCATAAATAGAAAGTCAACTTAAATGATTCACACATCCATATGACTTTTTTTGTTTATTCATGTGAATTACAGGTATAGAAAAGGATACTTTAACAATTTTATAAAATAATTATGAACCATTGAATCTATCTACACAATAATTATTGTCAATACCTACTTGAGTAATGACTTTGTGTTCTTAGGATTAATGATGATAATGGTGTATAGTTTTTATGGAAGTGTTTAGACCTGTCCTCATTTCCTATATTATAAAGATATAACCTTTTGCTTTTCTTTTTGTAACATACAACACATACCCACACTGATGGGCTCTAGAGAGGATAAAATGTACGCAGGAGATGAAAACATGTTTTTAAAAGAACCTCGGCTCAAGTAACTTATAACAAAATTAGGTCATATCACATCATGAAATGGACCTAGTTTAGGACTTGATCACTTGAAGTACACAAGTTTCAATAATGTTCTTGAATGTGTTCTGGACCACTCTGCTTCATTCAGTTTAACTTTCAAAACTAAGTTACAGATGAAGTTGTCTAGCTAATGTTGGCACAAACAGTGAAGTAATTGTAACATATTGGCCTTTTTCATTTTATATGGATTGAAATTAAAATCTGGACTAGGTTTTTGTAATTGTGGTGTAAAAACAATTTGAAGATGAATGATTAGGCTAATTTAGCTATTCGGCTGTTGAAATTTCAGGAGAAAATCCCCATTGAAGAAGTGTTTGAACAACTGAAATGTTCGCGAGAGGGTCTGACTTCGGACGAAGGAGCCAACAGGCTTCAAATCTTTGGACCGAACAAGTTGGAAGAGAAAAAAGAAAGCAAAATACTGAAGTTCCTAGGGTTTATGTGGAATCCTTTGTCATGGGTTATGGAGGCTGCGGCTATCATGGCCATTGCACTGGCTAATGGAGATGGAAAGCCCCCAGATTGGCAAGATTTTGTTGGTATTGTTTGCTTGCTGGTGATCAATTCAACTATCAGTTTTATTGAAGAAAACAATGCTGGAAATGCTGCTGCAGCTCTTATGGCTGGGCTTGCTCCCAAAACCAAGGTTCTTAGAGATGGGCGATGGAGTGAACAGGAAGCTGCTATTCTGGTGCCTGGTGATATTATAAGTGTCAAGTTGGGAGACATTGTTCCTGCTGATGCTCGTCTTCTTGAAGGTGATCCTTTAAAGATTGATCAATCTGCCCTTACAGGAGAATCTCTTCCCGTGACAAAGAATCCTGGAGATGAAGTTTTCTCTGGATCAACCTGCAAACAAGGTGAACTTGAAGCTGTAGTCATTGCCACTGGAGTTCACACTTTCTTTGGCAAGGCAGCACACCTTGTTGACAGCACAAACAATGTTGGTCATTTCCAGAAAGTGCTAACAGCCATAGGAAACTTCTGTATCTGCTCCATTGCAGTTGGTATGCTGGTTGAGATTATTGTCATGTATCCAATCCAGCACAGGAAGTACAGGGATGGAATTGACAATCTCTTGGTGCTCCTTATTGGTGGTATTCCCATTGCTATGCCTACTGTGTTGTCAGTCACTATGGCTATTGGATCCCATAGGCTCTCCCAACAGGGTGCCATTACCAAGAGAATGACTGCTATTGAAGAAATGGCTGGAATGGATGTGCTGTGCAGTGACAAGACAGGTACCTTGACTCTTAACAAGTTGAGTGTCGACAAAACCTTGGTCGAGGTGTTCATTAAGGGAGTAGATAAAGAATATGTGCTCCTCCTTGCCGCAAGGGCCTCTAGAGTTGAAAATCAGGATGCAATTGATGCTTGCATGGTTGGCATGCTTGCCGATCCAAAAGAGGCACGAGCTGGTATCAGGGAGGTGCATTTCTTACCCTTCAATCCAGTGGACAAGAGAACTGCTTTAACATATATTGACAACAATGGCAACTGGCACCGTGCCAGCAAGGGAGCTCCTGAGCAGGTACCTAGGTTTTCAGTTACAATTACATTGGCTTCTGTTATATTGCAATGTCTGCAACTTGTTACTAATATTACAATTTGCATCAGATTTTGGACCTATGTAACTGTAAGGAAGATGTCAGGAGAAAGGTTCATGCAATGATTGATAAATACGCTGAGCGTGGGTTGAGGTCACTGGCTGTAGCTAGACAGGTCTGTAATACTGAATTTAAGGTTGCAGATTTTGGTCTGGAATAGATGTACAGCTGTCTCATCGTTATTTAACTTGTTTTCAGGAAGTGCCAGAGAAATCAAAGGAGAGCGCTGGAGGTCCATGGCAATTTGTTGGATTGCTACCCCTCTTTGACCCCCCCAGACATGATAGTGCTGAGACCATCCGTAGAGCTCTCAACCTTGGTGTAAATGTTAAGATGATCACTGGAGATCAATTGGCTATTGCCAAGGAGACTGGCCGTAGGCTTGGAATGGGAACAAACATGTACCCGTCAGCATCTTTACTTGGTCAAGACAAGGATTCATCTATTGCTTCACTTCCTGTAGAAGAGTTGATTGAGAAGGCAGATGGATTTGCTGGAGTATTTCCTGGTCAGTGTCAATTTATCTTGTTGGAAGTATTTACAACTACCAAACCTTAATCTAGATGATGACCGTTTTCTTTTCTTGTTTCACAGAGCACAAATATGAGATTGTAAAGAAGTTGCAGGAGAGAAAGCACATTGTGGGAATGACTGGTGATGGTGTGAACGATGCTCCTGCTTTGAAGAAGGCAGATATTGGAATTGCTGTTGCAGATGCTACTGATGCAGCACGAGGTGCTTCTGATATCGTGCTCACTGAGCCAGGTCTAAGTGTTATCATCAGTGCTGTGTTGACCAGTAGAGCTATTTTCCAGAGGATGAAGAATTACACAGTTAGTAAATCTTAGATTAATATATTCCAGTTGAGACCCCTAATTTTTTTAAATATCAAGCCCCATTAATTTCGTTCAATTCTTGTTTTGGCAGATATATGCAGTTTCCATCACAATCCGTATTGTGGTATGTCCCAAGTTGATATTAATGTGATTAGCCAAATATTTCATTATATTATTTGAAGCTTGAGTTTAATTGCTCGTGCTTTCCTCTCTGCAGTTTGGTTTCATGCTTATTGCTCTGATATGGAAGTACGACTTCTCTGCATTTATGGTTTTGATCATTGCCATCCTAAATGATGGTAATGCCATTTATACGAATCACAAAATCATGCAATCACATAGTACCTCATTTGCAAGAGACTAACACACTTTTCTGGTCCAGGAACCATTATGACAATCTCAAAGGATAGAGTGAAACCATCTCCAATGCCTGATAGCTGGAAGTTGAATGAAATCTTTGCAACTGGTGTTGTTCTTGGAGGTTACCAAGCATTGATGACTGTTCTTTTCTTCTGGGCGATGCATGACACTACTTTCTTCTCGGTAAGTTTCTTGATGCAGAGAGTATGATTCTTTTACTTCCAAATATTTTGTATAATCATTTCTAATGGTGTTGTTCCATTATAGGACAAATTTGGTGTGAAGGATATTAGGGGAAGTGATGAAGAAATGATGTCTGCTTTGTACCTGCAAGTGAGTATTATCAGCCAGGCTTTGATTTTCGTGACCCGTTCACGAAGTTGGTCCTTTGTTGAACGCCCAGGAGCTCTGTTAATGATTGCTTTCTTGATCGCCCAACTGGTAAGTTGTTGGACATCTTCGACTAATATTATAGATATCTCTTTCCAAGTTCTTGACTAAACTTATGAATGGATTGTGCAGGTTGCCACTTTAATTGCTGTCTATGCCGACTGGACTTTTGCAAGAGTCAAAGGATGTGGATGGGGATGGGCTGGTGTCATCTGGATTTTCAGCATTGTTACCTACTTCCCACTTGACATAATGAAATTCGCCATCCGCTACATCTTAAGTGGAAAGGCTTGGAATAACTTGCTTGACAACAAGGTAAACTTTACTCTCCACATCAACCCTCTTCCTTATAGTCAATTGTTTCCTTGAACGAACACTAACTAACCACTCGGCTTACAAACAGACTGCTTTCACCACCAAGAAAGACTATGGAAAAGAAGAGAGGGAAGCTCAATGGGCACTTGCTCAGAGAACTTTACATGGACTTCAACCACCAGAAGCCTCAAACCTGTTCAACGAAAAGAACAGCTACCGAGAACTGTCTGAAATTGCTGAACAAGCAAAGAGGAGAGCAGAGATGGCCAGGCTTCGTGAGCTGCACACACTCAAGGGTCATGTTGAATCAGTGGTGAAGCTGAAAGGTCTGGATATCGAAACGATCCAGCAGCATTATACAGTTTAAGAAACATAATCATCATATCTACACAAGAAAGGGCTGAGATAATTATTAATTAGAGAAGACGAAACACAAGCTTTTGGCCTTTAACCACATAAAAAAAATTGTCTAAAGATAAAAGGGGGAAAACTTTGTCTTCTGTTATCTTTCCCCCCTCCTCTCATCTATTTTGTTTAACTTGGTTATGTATTTTGAATCACCACCCATTCAGAGGGATTGTGTCCATGTTTTTTCCAAATTTTTAATGGTGAAGTGACATTTCCTTGTAACAACAGTTTTTCTTTCAACTTGTTCACCTCTTCTTCCTTTTTTTTTTCCCTTCTTCTTCATTTGATGTTGACGATAACGTCTCTCTCTGCTTTTTTGCACATTCACTGTTGTATGAAAATAATATTTACTCCAACACTGGATTTTCTTTTACTCTCTTCTAACTTGTTTGTTGTTAAAAGATTGAGAAATACGACTGTTTGGAAATTTCATATATCTGCATTTCATCCTTTAACATCTATATTTGTTTCAGAATTTATTCAAGCTAAGCAATTGATTTCAATTCATCTTTTATATTCACAGTATCCTAAATTTCAGCACTTTGCATGATTATTACTACAGTTATATTTATTTGAAACAACTATTATTCAGGCTAAGCAATTCAAAAGTTTAAGATTTCAATGTCATAACGTTCAAAGTACCCTAAATAGTACTACATTTGTATTGTTTGAAAAAAATAATTTAAAACGACTACTATTCAGACTGAGCAATCCACCAGTTATGATATCATAGCATCATAATATTCATAGTACCCTAATTTCATCCTTTCGAGCGGTTATTATTACATATGTATTTGTTTGAAATATTCTTTGAAACGATTATTATTCAAATGGAGCAATCTAAAAGTTAGGATTTCAACTTATTCTAGTATTTACAGTATCCTAAATTTCATTCCTTTGCATGGTTATTATTATATTTAATTATTTATTATGTTTTATATGATATTATTTATTTATTTTAGATTATTCCAGAATGATGATAACCACCTTTTTATATTCCACAATCGCAAGTTCCAAACTGACTTTTTTCTTATCTTTCTTAAATTTATTGATGGATTAATTTAAATTATATAGCAAATAGCGGAGTCTAACCAAATGAGAAAATCATAGTTAATAAATGAGATATCAAAACATTCTAAGGTGTTAGTGATACATTAAATATCTCCTTGTTTCTTTTATAAATAAATGTTTGTTTTTACAATTTTTTTTTTAAATATCACATAATAGTGCTAACTAGTTATTCTTTGATATAATCCTTTCACATGGTACAAATAATCTCTTCATTTGAACATGCGATTTTATTTTTTTAATAAAATTTAAAACAATGAGTCCTTTTTATAAGATATAAACTTACGGTCAAATTTTACATTTGAAAAACTTAGAAATCACGATTTGAAATTCCAAATCATAATTTTTGGAGAATTTAAAATTAAAAATTTACATATTCAAACGTTGGTTCTAATACAAACTTAATTGGAGTTGTAATTGGCTCAATGGGTTAACTCAATAAGTTTGTGATTTCAATTTTGACCTACAATAACATGACCAAATTGAGTAATTGGCTCCTTGGTGTGCACAAGAGACAATTATATTTTTAATAATAGTAAAGTAGGTGCACACATAACTTTATCAAACCTAAATTGTCATTTTGAATAAAATCATAAATAAAGTAGATAGAAAAGAATCCATCAAAATAGTTTTTAAAATTAGTAAATTTAAAGGCTCTTTTCTATTTTATCTTCATATCTTTTTCAGATATCCTAAAATCCCAAAGACCAATGTAATTCTGCCAGTTATATATAATATATATATATATATATATATAAGTGCTTAATGATCTCATTTTTTTTTTCCAGAATTTTCACTTTTTTCTAAATTTCAATTACTTAATAAATGCATGTCCAAATAATTATTATTTTATTTCACTTTTATATTTATATTCTTTTGAAATAAGGTAAACATCAAACCACAAATAAAACTGCAAAATCGTAAATTCTTTGCATGAAGTTCTATGATATTGGGAGTAGCAAGAGTGTTCATGATTCAGTTTGAGACAATTTTCTCTATTAATTTAATTAAGTTAGTTTTTTAATATTAAAATCAAATCAAAATAATTAAATGAGAAAGTACATGGTTAAGCAAACACATACTCCCTTCATTTAATAATAGTTATCCACTATACTATTTTAGAATATTCAATAATATTTATTCACTTTATGAAATCAATGGATAAATTTACATATATTTCCTAATGGGAAAAGGGTGGTCAAATATACCCTTGTACTATTGGAAATAGTCTATATGTACCCTTTGTTATATTTTTAGATCAAATATACCCCTACCATTATACTTTGGCATAAATATACCCCTAATTTTAACGGAAGGACACATGTCAACTTAAGAATCAAATAACCGAGCCCCAATTCCTTTGCAATCCACCCACATTTAACCCATTTTCTTTGATGACCCACCTTGAACCAAACCCATTTTCATAAGTCATCTAAAAACTCAAGGAGGAAGTGCTTGAGGTGCACGCACTAAACTTGCGGGAGTTGGGGGAAGGGCTACAAGAACTTCTCCTCATCATTGATTCACTAGCTGAAAACTCATCTCTATCTATTAATATTTCTTTTCTCCATCTAACTTTGAAGCAAACACTAAGAAAATTGTGTTTTTGCGCTTCGTCCATACGACCTTCCACCAATATCAAAACTCAGCACTCAGATTACCCCAAACAAGAACAGATACTAAACATGATTTTTTTACTGAAAATATGAATTGTTCTTTAATCCAAGTAAACAAAAGAGAAGATTTTTTATTTGGTTCAATGTGGGTCACCAGAGGAAATGGGTGGGTTTCAAAGGAATTGGGTATTTAAAATTGTAAGTGAGTTATTTGATTCTTAAATTGACATGTGTCCCTTCGTTAACATTAGGAGTATATGTGTGCAAAGTATAACGAAGGGTATATATAGACTATTTCCAATAGTACAAGGGTATATTTGACCCTTTGTCTTTTCCTAATTTACCTTTATCATGAATTATAGTCATTTTTCTATTATATTTTTCAAAACATTGTATTTATTATATTCAAAGGATGATATAGTAAATTTACCCTTCTATTTATGCTTCTTAAGAAGTGTGCAAAGTCAATAGTGGACAAATATTGTTGGACAGAGGGAGTACTAGTTAATTAGTCATTATAACTATAGTTTTAGTTAATTACCACTCGCGACCAACATTTAGTGATAATTATATGGACTGCGGTTTTGAGTTTGTATAATTCGCACGTTTGTATAATTTGAAATTTGTATAATATAATTTGTATAACTTTTCTATAATGTAATTTTTGTATAATATAATTTGTATAACTGTTTAAAATTCAAATGTTTGTATTTGTATAAATTATTTATTTCGAGTTTATAAAAAAAAAAAACTCAATTATACAAACGTACCTACAAATTATACAAACTCACGAATTATACAAGCGAGACAGTTTAAACTATAGTTACAACCCATAGATATGCAAAATATAGTTATAAAGCATAATTAAATTTATTATCATAGCTATTTGTGAAAATCCCCATAATTAAATTGGTTTTTCATAGCATTGCTTTTTCTCTATTTTCTTGAGGGTATGGCGGTGGGGTGGGTTCAATTAACTCATTTTGGGATTTATTTTTAAATATGTATAATCAAATACTTACAAGCACATATTAAATTGACTATTCCAGCAAAATACTACAAAATTAATTAGCGAGTTATATATATAGCTTCTTCAAAAAAATGTATGCATTAGCAAAAAATTTAGCTATCTTCTAGAAACATAATAAAATTTCTTACAATGAAAATTTTGTGCAAAATATTAAAGATTTATTAGTTGTGATATATATCAAGACATTTTGACAATAATTAATTACAATGATGATAATTAAAGGACTCAAAGATAAGTTAAATAATGTGAAGAGGAGACGAGCGATGTCTTGTGTGGAGGTATGAGAAGTTAAGGTTTTTGAGTTGTAAGAGAGGTACATCAAAGAAGTATGAGGGAAAGGTGGTTAGACAAGATATGTTATAACTTCAGTTTTTCGAAAACAAGACTTTAGATAGAAGGTTACGGAGGTCACAAGTTACAGTAGAAGGTTATTAGATAGTTGTGTGTCACCTAACTTCTCCTTTTATACGGTAGTAGTAGTATGTTCTCTCATATGCTTTTGTCCTTTAGTTTTGTTACTGATTATTTTTTTCGTTCGTACTTCGATTATCTTATTATTTGTTGTAATTACTATTAATTTCTTTTCAGCATACTTAGTCATTTTAAAAAAATATATATTGTCATGACTTATTTGCTTTCCGTTTCTTTTTTTGAGTTGCTTTTTTAAATCTGGTATTTATCAAAAATCTCTCTATCTCTCAAAGTAAGGTTTTTTTTTTCTAGAAAAATTTAGACCATTTCTCGATTTGTGCATGTCATCCTTGCGCAGGGGTCATGCTACTCTTCTCTGTATCGTTCTAATTTTATTGGATGTCCCCGAAGAAGTAAGTGTTACATATACTCTATCATTTCCATATCTCATTTATGAAATTATACTCGGTATGTTATTATGTTTCTTTTTTGAGTCTTTTATTTTTTTGAGTGGGGGTATGTCAAAAACCTCTATATCTCTTAAAATAGGGGTAAAGGTTGTGCATATACTATATCTTCTTCATATTTCATTTGTGAAATTATACTCAATATGTTGTTGTTGTTATAAAGACAAATTATTTTGAACATAAAAAAAATTCTTAAAATTATCAAAATAAAAAGTACAAATCAAACTTAAAAGTAATAAATGCAAGAAAGTAAATTGCTATAAATTCAAGCACCTATATACGAATTAAAGAGTGAATATATATATATATATATATATATATAGAACTTTTAAAAATAGATTAGGCTATTTTTTTACTTAAATCAAATCAAATTTCGTCAGTTTCTATAACTAAATACCAAAGCCAAAACCAAACTATACAAACAAAAGTCATTTTTCTCTTCTACTTGATTCAATTTTTTGAACACCTCCAAATGAAAGTCCGTAAGAATAGTACTAATTACTAAATATTTCTCATAAAAAAATATTATAGTAATTAGAGAAAAATGTAGTAATTTAATAATTAACTAAAACTATAATCATAAAAGGCCATTTGGGACCACCACAATATTAGGCATGTTGATGGCGATGATGTAATTTTGGCGATGAGTTTGTTTATGGGTGTCAAATTTTGTTGTGGATCTTTCTAATTTTTGTGGAGATAATGGTGATAGTATGATTTCGATGGTGAATTTGATCGTAGGTGGTGAAATTTATGGTGACTATTTTGATTTTCATGGTGAAATATATAGATTTGGTAGTAATATGGCAGCAATGGTAGTGGTTTCATGGTGGTGTTCATTGAAGAAGAAACAATTGAATGATATGGAGAATTTTAGTCAAAATTTGACATGGCATCTAATGTGGTAGTTACATGGCATTGATGTGGATCAAGTGTAATACACCTCCCACTGTGAGAGTGGTGCTACACGTCTTAGGGGGTAAAAAAAATTCACTATTTAGTAGCAGAGGTGTGTAATAGGTCACTATATTAGTTTAAGCGTGTAACTGACATTTCGAGACAAGTTCGGGGGTGAATTTATGCCTTTTCCCAACTATTAATAAAGACGTTAAGAACTTTAATATGTTGTATGGTTCAAGAATAAAAGTTGAACATGTCCAGTGCCACTAGAGTATACTCCCTCCATTCCATATTACTAGGGATGTGCAAAAACCGAACCGATCGATAAATCGAATCGAAAAAATGTTATTGATTTATTGTTATTGGGTTATTAGGTTAACAACTATTTAATGGTTCTATTTAAAAAAAATATTGGGTTATCGGTTTGATATTGGTTTTTTAATATTGGATTATTGGGTTAATCGATAACCCATTAAGAATATAATAATTTACTATTTTAATTTTTAGTCATACATAAATATCAAACAAAAAATATTAATATAATCGCTATATTAAACTATAACTATACGGACCTACACAATTAACATTACTTAATTAACTTTGCTCTCTGCATTTATCCTTTAGGTTTTAGTATTACTTTAGTCTTCAGGTTCACAACGTCAAAAACCTAAAAGAACTAAGAACGATGACGACAAAGGTTAGGCAATGACTAGGGTTGTGAATTATGAGTTGTAACAACCGGGTTCCATCGTTATAGAAAAACCAATGGAGAAAAATTTTGGGTCGAAAAACTTTTTCATAGTAACTCAAAATTTTCCATTCTAGTCCAGATTTGGACGAAATCGGAGTCATTAAAGTCTAGGAAAATCTAGTAGCAACTGGGTGATCTAATTATGAATTTGATCTATATGAGTATATAGCTTTACAGAATTGAATTCAGGCAAGTAGAACTCCCGAAATTGATCTTAGCGTGAACGGGTACTTTCTGAGTGTCATTGGTTGAAGGTGTGTTGTGAAATGGGTGGTCTTGAAATTATTAAATAGCTCACTAATTTCGTGCAAGATGCTGGGGCGGGATTTCTGCCGCCAGGGCGGGACCGCTGTAGCGGGGTGAGGATCGTTGTGGCGGGTCTGACGCGACTTAAGTCGAAAATAAATCTCAAAACGTCTTTATTCTGCACTTTTCGACTTTGAGAGTAAGGAGACGAACCCCAGACGATTCTTGACAGTTTTCCACCATTTTTAAGGCTAAAGATAAGGTTTTAACTCCCTGAATCCATTTTTCGATCCGTAAAACATAATCTAATGGGTAGTTAACGAGGGGTAAGAGTTCTGATCTAAGAATTATGGTGGGAAAAATCCTAATTTGGATAGTGGGATCATGGAGGGTTGATAGAATTGTTAGTAATTTGGGTAATTAGTGATTATTTATTGATTTTCGTGTTATATTAATTGTTTGTAAACCAAGAACAAGCGGAACAAATTCGGAAAGGGAAGAATCAAGTTTCTTAGGGTTTCAAGCTTGTTTCGAGGTAGGTGATGGTTGTGATTCTATGATTGTGTGATGTATATTTGTTCTTGCTTCATTATGATACATGTATGTATGTGAATGTTACATTATTGATCACATTAATTGTAAATGAGGATATATGAATGATGAATGCCATGAATCATGACTTGATTGTATGATTATGAGAATTTACTTTGTGATTGTGATTGTGATTGTGGCTTGTTGAATGGATCGGGTGTTGCGTTTCGACATACTAACTTGGATCGGTTGCCACGTTCCGGCAGAATTATGGGATCGGCTGCCACGTTCCAGCATAAACATTGGATCGGGTACCACGTTCCGGTATGCTAACTATTTGGGTTTGGGTTCCATGAGAGGACTAATGAGTTGACATAATTGTGTATCTTGAGAAATGTGAAATTATACATTGTTCCTAAATGATGATGATATTGTATATGTTTGATGTATGCATGTTGTTATATTGTTGTATGACTTATATATGTTGTACTTAGTGGGATAGCCGCGTGATCCTACCAGTACAATGTGGTTGTGTACTGATATTGCACTTCCTCTTTCTTTGTTGAGTACATGGCATATTCAGGTGGCTATTGACAGACCTCGCTTAGAAGATCAGTGATCGCCGATCGAATTCAAGGGTGAGCCAGTTCTTTCAGGCTGCCATAAGTTCTCTTTTCGTCTATGTCCACATTTCGGACTTAGACTTTTCTAGTTAGTTATTAGTTCATTATTTTGGGGTCGTAACCCTTCTTGTTAGACTTATGAATCTTGTTAGATGTTTTGGTACATTGACTTTTAGGTTCTAGGTGTATTTCCGCATTGTTTAGTTGTTAGATATTTTGGAAGTTTATGGAAACTTCAGTTTTTAGCTATTTAACTTGCTTCCGTAACTTAAATACTTTAGTATTTGATTAGAGTTGGTTAACTAATTAGTATGAATGGTTGTCCCATCGGAGGGTTAGTGTGGGTGTCAATCAGGATGGTTTGGGTCGTGACAACGTTGATATCAGAGCCTAGGTTCATTGATCTCGATGTACCAAAACGAGTCTAGTAGAGTCTTGCGGAATGGTATAGAGACGTCTGTACTTTTCTTCGAGAGGCTATAGGACTTTAGGAAATCTCTATGTTTCTCTTGTCTCCTTTCGTGCTATAACTTGATTCTAATTGGTTGTCGATTTGAATTAGTATTTAACCTCCTTCACTCTTCTATCCGCAGATGGTTAACACTAGACTCAACGGCGTCAGGCTCATAGCTTCATTCAATGCTCTAGCTGAGGAATCTGCAGCAAAAGGTTGCGGTCGAGGCAGGGGTAGAGGAAGAGTTAGGGGTAGAGGCCGAGGAAGAATGACGCCTACTAGAGATGGGGTACCGGTAAAAAATGCTCCTAAAATGAGGCCCCTCTCATACATCATGAAGAGATAGAGGAGAATGTTAAGGTTGAAAATGTTGAGAAGGTTGGACAAGAAGAAGAGGTGCAGGCTGAGACAACATACACTCCTCCCATCGACCTAGTGTTAGCTCAGCATATCATGTCATTCTTGAAAGGGTTGGTTGGTCCTAGAGTGCTTCCTTCTGTTCAAGCAACTCAAGCTCCCGCCAATCCTCCTATTGCTATCACTGTCCCCAAGGTGGGAGGGAATGTAGGTAATGATATTTTCTTCCATCCTTTGTTGGGTTCTGTTATGACTAGTAATTAACATGAAATGTTGACTAAGTTTTTGAAGTTAAATCCTCCTATATTTCGTGGTTCTGAGAGTGAGGATGCTTATGAGTTTATCTTAGACTGCTATGAGAGGCTTCATAAGTTGGAAATTGTCTATTAGCATGGGGTTGACTTCGTGACTTTTTAGCTTCAAGGTGAGGCTAAGTAGTGGTGGAGAGCTTATATGGAATGCAGATCTTCAGTTTTACCTCTAATTACTTGGACCCAATTTCATGCTCTGTTTTTGGAGAAATATGTGCCTAGGACTTTGAGGGATCGCAAGAAGGATGAGTTCATGGCTTTGGAACAAGGTGGTATGTCTGTGGCTGCTTATGAGGCCAAGTTTCATGTATTGTCTAGATATGCTACACAGTTGGTGACTACTGAGGAAGAGAGGATCCATTTATTTATTAAGGGACTAAATTCTGAGTTGCATGTATTACCTGTTCATATGACTTCTGCAAGGAGGAGCTTTAATGAGGTAACAGACTTTGTTAAGAAAGTGAAGGGGGTGAGGCGAGACAGTTAGGCTAAGGCATTGGCTAAAAGGGCCAAGAACTCGGGTAACTTTCAAGGTTCTTATTCCAAGGGGTCATGGAGGCCAACACTTGTAGCCAGGTCAATTCACTCCGCTATGCCCGCCTCTATAAGTAATTACTTGAAAATTCCACCTCATAATTTGATTCAGGATAGCCAGTGAGCTGCACCTTCGACAGGCAGCAAGCCATCTTTTGATTGTACATGTTACAACTGTGGTGAACCTGGGCATATGAGGAGAGATTGTCCCCACCCACGCATGATGGATTCCCCGCAGCAGCAGACTAGAGCAGTGGTACCCGCGGAAAATGATAATAATAGTCAAGGGTGTCCACAAGGTGGGCGAGGAGGAAATCAGTGAGGCCGCAGAGGCAGGGGAAATGGTAACGCAGGCAGAGGTGCAATGCATCCAGGCAGGGAAGTAGCTCGTCAAGATGATAGGGCTCAGTGTTATGCCTTTCCGGGCAAGAACGAGGCAGAGGGGTCTGACGCAGTGATCACATATACTATTCTTGTGTGTGACCGGATGGGTAATATGTTATTTGATCCGGGTTCTACTTATTCTTATGTATTCGTGCAATTTGCCTCATAATTTGCTATGATTTGTGATATGCTTGATGCCCCCATCTATGTTTCTACCCTAGTTGAAAATTCTGTCATAGTCACCCATGTCTATCGTGCTTGTCCTATTTTGTTTATGGGTTTTCAGACTTGGGCTGATTTGGTGATTTTGGATATGACTGACTTTGATATAATCTTAGGCATGACTTGGTTGTCCTCCTATTATGTTGTGTTTGATTGTAATACTAAGTTTGTAACTCTAGAAATTTCGATAAGGGAAAAGTTAGAGTGGGAAGGGGTGTACAAGCCTAAGCAAGCTAAGATCATATCCTCCATTCGGGCTAGGAAACTGGTAGGGCAGAGTTGCTTGGCTTATTTGGCTCAGATTAGGGATGTTGAGGTTGATACTTCATCTATTGAGTATATTCCTGTGGTGTCAGAATTTAGAGATGTGTTTCTTAATGACTTGCCTGATACGCATCTGAATAGAGATATAGACTTCTGCATTGATTTAGAACGTGGTACCAACCCCATTTCTATCCCTCCATATTGCATGGCTCCGGCAGAGTTAAGAGAGCTTAAGGCTCAAATCCAAGAGCTTCTTGATAAGAGATTTATTCATCCTAGTGCTTTCCCATAGGGTGCTCCAGTTTTGTTTGTTAAGAAAAATGATGGTAGTATAAGAATGTGTATAGATTACCGGCAATTAAATAGGGTCACTATTCGAAACAAGTATCATTTGCCTGGAATAGATAATATTTTTGACCAATTGCAAGGTGCATCAGCTTTCTCCAAGATTGATCTAAGGTCTGGTTACCATCAATTGAAAATTAGGCATGAGGATGTGCATAAGACGGCGTTTAGAACCCGCTATGGGAACTATGAGTTTTTAGTTATGTCTTTTGGTTTGACTAATGCGCCCACCACTTTTATGAGTTTAATGAATGGGATGTTCAAGCCATTTCTTGATTCATTCGTCATAATCTTTATTAATGATATTTTGATCTATTCGAAAAGTGAGGAAGAACATGTCGACCATCTTCGTATTGTTCTGGGTGCTCATGGAAAACAAATGTTAATATTAAATTCTCTAAGTGTGAATTTTGGTTGACTTCGGTTGCATTTTTGGGGCATGTATTTTCAAAGGAAGGGGTTATGGTAGATCCCCAAAAGATTGAGGCGGTTAGGAATTGGGTTCGGCTACTGTGACGGAAGTTAGGAGTTTCGTGGGGCTCGCTAGCTACTATCGTCGATTTGTGAAGAACTTTGCTTCTATTGCCACTCACTTGACTAATTTGACCAAAAAGGAGATACCATTTGAATGGACTGGAAAATGTGAGGAGAGCTTTCAAAAGCTTAGGACTCTCTTGACCACCACGCCTATTCTAGCATTACCGGTTGAAGGTAAAGATTTTATTGTTTATTGTGATGCTTCACATTCTGGATTGGGTGTTGTATTGATGCAAGATAAGAATGTTATAACTTATGCCTCGCGTCAATTGAAGGTGCATGAGAGGAATTATCCAACACATGATTTAGAGTTAGCAGCGATATTGTTTGCTCTTAAGATCTGGCGGCATTACCTCTATGGTGTTAAGTGTGAAGTGTTTACTGATCATCATAGTTTGCAGCATGTGTTCACTCAAAAGGATCTGAATTTGAGACAACGAACATGGATGGAGTTACTCAAGGATTATGATGTGACCATTTAATACCATCCGAGTAAGGCTAATGTAGTGGCAAACGCTTTGAGTCGAAAAACGGTGAGTATGGGCAGTTTCGCTTGCTTGAGTGTAACTAAGCGACCTTTGGCTAAGAAAATTCAGACCTTGGAGTCTAAATTCATGTAATTGGGCATCTCAGAAAAAGGTAGGGTGTTAGCTAGCATTGAAGTAAGGGCCACATTTATGGAACAGATCAAGGTCAAGCAATTCGATGATGAAAATTTGAATGAACTTAAGAAAAAAACTGTGATTGGTAAGGCACAAGAGACCACTCTTGATGCGGAAGGTGTGCTCAGTTTTAAATGAAGGATTTGTGTTCCTCGAGTTGATGACTTGATTCAGAAATTGTTGACAGAATCCCATGGTTCGCGATATTCCATTCATTCGGGTGTGACCAAGATGTACCGAGATTTGAAGCGAATTTATTGGTGGTCGGGCATGAAGAAGGATAAAGCAGAGTTTGTGGCTAAGTGTCAAAATTGTCAACAAGTGAAGTATGAACATCAAAGGCTTGAAGGTTTGCTTCAAAGAATGCCAATTCCAGAATGGAAGTGGAAAATGATAGCCATGGATTTTGTAGTTGGTCTTCCCAAGACTTTGGGGAAGTTTGATTCTATTTGGGTAGTGGTTGATAGACTGACTAAGTTAGCCCATTTTATTCCGGTAAGAATATATTATAATGTTGAACAATTTGCTAAGATGTATGTGAAAGAAATAGTGAGGTTGCATGGGGTGCCCCTTTCTATCATCTCAGATCATGGTACTCAGTTTACCTCCAAGTTTTTGAGGAAATTACATGATGAATTGGGCACACAACTCACTTTTAGTACCGCTTTCCATCCACATACGGACGGAAAATCGGAGAGGACTATTCAAGTTTTAGAAGACATGTTGAGGGCATGTGTAATCGATTTTGCAGGGTATTGGGATAAGTTCCTACTTTTCTGTGAGTTCTCCTATAGTAATAGTTATCACTCCAGCACAGATATGGCACCATTTGAGGCACTCTATGAGAGGGGATGTAGTCACCCATAGGATAGTTCAAGGCTAGAGATGTGAAGTCTTTGGGGGTTGATTTGGTGAAGCATGCTCAAGATAAGGTGATGAGTATTCAAGCTAAGCTTCTATCAGCCTAGAGTAGACAGAAAAAGTATGCGGATCATAAGGTAGACATGGCGTTTCAAACCGGTAAGAATGTTCTTCTTAAGGTATCACCCATGAAAGGGATGATGAAATTTGGCAAGAAGGGCAAACTAAATCTGTAATACATTGGTCCCTTTAAGGTTCTTGAATGTGTAGGACCGATAGTGTATAGATTGGCTTTACCTCCTAACATGTCGAGAGTTTATCCGATATTTCATATATCTATGTTGAAGAGATATCATGGAGACGGGGATTACATCAGACTCAATTGTGTTAGACAAAGACTTTCAATATAAGGAGGAACCGAATGCAATTCTTGGTCATAATGTGCGTAAGCTGGGGACCAAGGAGATTAAGTCCGTGAAAGTTCAATGGAAGCATCGTCCAGTTGAGGAAGCTACTTGAGAAACCGAGAGGAACATGCGAGACAAGTATTCCCAATTGTTTGTCGATTCAGGTACTACTACATTCCTTCTTTAGCTTATTTTTCCTATGTTTATCATTCGGGGATGAGTGATGGATAAATTGGTATCGATTGTAACGACCGGGTTCCGTCATTATAGAAAAGCCAACGGGAAAAATTTTTGGATCGGAAAAAACTTTTTCGTTGTAACTTGAAATTTTCCAACCTAGTCCAAATTTGGACGAAATTGAAGTCATTAAAGTCTAGGGAAATCTGATAGTAGTTGGGTGATCTAATTATTAATTTGATCACATGAATAGATAGATAAGACGTTAAGAAATCTATATGACTTTACGAAATTGAATTCAGGCGAGTAGAACTACCGAAATTGATCTTAGTGTGAACGAGTACTTTCTGAATATCATTGGTTGAGGTGTGTTGTGCAATGGGGGTCCTGGAATTATTAAATAGCTCACTAGTTTCGTGCAAGCCGCTGGGGCGGGATTTCTGCCACCAGGGCGGGGCCGCTATAGCGGAGTGAGGACCGCTGTAGTGGGTCTGATGTGACTTAAGTCAGAAATAAATCCAAAACGTCTTTATTCTGCACTTTTCGACTTTGAGAGTACGAAGACGAACCCCAGGCGATTATGATAGTTTTCCACCATTTTTAAGGCTAAAGGTAAGGTTTTAACTCCTCGAATCCGTTTTTCGATCCGTAGAACGTAATCTAATGGGTAGTTATCGAGGGGGAAGAGTTTTGATCCGAGAATTATGGTGGAAAAATCCCTAATTTGGATAATGGGATCATGGTATGATCTAAGGTTGATAGAATTGTTAGTAATTCGGGTAATTAGTGATTGTTTACTGATTCCTGTGTTATATTGATTGTTTGTAGACCAAGAACAAGCGGAACGAATTCGGAAAGGGGAGAATTAAGTTTCTTAGGGTTTCAAGCTTGTTTTGAGGTAGGTGATGGTTGTGATTCTATGATTGTGTGATGTATGTATGTTCTTGTTTCATTATGATACATGTATGTATGCGAATGTTGCATTATTGATTACATTAATTGTAAATGAGGATATATGAATGATGAATTCCATGAATCATGACTTGATTGTATGATTATGAGAATGTACTTTGTGATTGTGATTGTGGCTTGTTGAATGGATCGGGTGTTACGCTCTGACACACTAACTTGGATCAATTGCCACATTCTGGTATAATTATGGGATCGGCTGCCACATTCTGGCATAAACATTGGATCGAATATCACGTTCCGATATGCTAACTGTTTGGGTTTAAGTTCCATGAGAGGACGAATGAGTTGACATAATTGTGTATCTTGAGAAATGTGAAATTATATGTTGTTCTTAAATGATAATGATATTGTATATGTTCGATGTATGGATGTTGTTATATTGTTGTATGACTTATATATGTTTCACTTAGTAGGATAGCCACATGATTCTACCAGTACATTGTGGTTGTGTACTGATACTACACTTGCTCTTTCCTTATTAAGTACAGGGCATCTTCAAGTAGCTATTGACAGACCTCGCTTAGAAGATCAGTGATTGTTGATCGAATTCAAGGGTGAGTTAGTTCTTACAGGCTGCCATGAGTTCTCCTTTCATCTATGTCCACATTTCGGACTTAGACTTTTCTAGTTAGTTATTAGTTCATTAGTTTGGGGTCATAACCCTTCTTGTTAGACTAATGGATCTTGTTAGATGTTCTGGTACATTGACTTTCAGGTTCTAAGTGTATTTCCGCATTGTTTAGTTGTTAGATCTTTTGGAAGTTTATGGGAACTTCAATTTTTAGCTATTTAACTTGCTTCCGTAACTTAAATACTTTAGTATTTAATTAGAGTTGGTTAACTAATTAGTATGAATGGTTCTCCCACCGGAGGGTTAGCGTGGGTGCCAATCACGATGGTCTGGGTCGTGACATGAGTATTTGCTATACTTTTAAACTAGGCAGAATTTTTGCACTCAATGAGTAATTAGATTTCTCTCTTTTTTATTTCGCACTAAATTGTTGGACAAGTCATATATTTATTTTGAAATCATTTTCTTATTGGTTAAACCAAAACCAAACCGTTAAAGATCAAAATCGATAAACCAAAAACCAATAACAAATATCTTATCGATTTGGTTATCAATTTAGCATATTTAAAAATCGATAAACTGAACCAATAATACTTAAAATCTAACCGAACTGACCGATACACACCCCTACATATTACTTAGGGAGGGAAAATCATATCACACTTAAATTTAAGAGATAATTGTTTAAAAATATAATTGATCTAAAATATTACTAAAATGGATGAAAGTTGAAAGTTAAGAAGGGGCTGGAGGGGGGTGAATTAAAATATTATAATCGACTTGAGATCGTGAAGTCAACTCTTCCTGCAGGTTAGTTTAACAGAATATAAATAGTCAAATATACAGAATATAAAGAAGACACAATTTTTTTATACTGATTCAGATCACCGATAGAGTACCTAATCCAGTTCCCTTGGGTTTCAAGGGTTTCCATAGAACTTGGTGAGAACTTTTAGTTTGGACAATAATGTAAACCTAGAATCATGTGGATGTGCAAATCAAAGTTTATTATCTTAACACAATCTCTACTTGTATAATCTACACTCAGATTCTTTTTTTTTTCAATTGTATACTCAAGTGAATACAAAACTTTATGAAAGATGAAAGAAGACAAGAGTACAAGTTCAAGTGAAGTGCGTAAATAAAACTAATGAAGTAGGACTGATTTAATATGTTGTTTGGTTCAAGAAAGTTTGTAAAGTTTCAATGTGAACTATATGAAAAATTATCATGGTAATATAATTACTAATTTATATGATGTAATTTGACTGAATACGAAATTTAAGAAATATAAAAAGTTTTTGATTAAACAAACACTATATTTCCAATAATATATTATTATTTTAGCGGACCAATTTGATTAAACAAACACTAATTCAAAATAATCGCCAAATATAATTTCAAAATTTGAAACAAAATTAAATCTCTGAATAAACGAGTAACTTCAGTAATTCAAATTAACAGTGTTGACACCAAATGGGATGTCAACAAACAATATTACTTTATTCGAAAATTGAATTCTCTACTTGACAAGTTTTGGAATAGTTAAGGGATAAGGAAATTGCTACTAGAAACCCGACATCTGCTAACAGGAGAGCTTCCATCTCAATATCCTCTCGGTGCTAAGAGAATCCCACTGAATGGTCATTATTGCATACTTGTCTTTATTATCCATGGAATGGCACGTCATATTTCTAATCCAAGCTAAGTAATATATCATCCATGGAAATGTACAATTAAGCAACCAATTCAAGCTAGGTTTTATTAGAATAGCTCCTTAAATCTTGATTCAAAGTTTAATTGAGAAAACCTTTCAACCCTAAGAATCATTTATGTGAGAAAGTCCTTTCACAATCATGTTTTCACATATATATGAGAATTCCTTTCACAACACAACAACAACATTGATACTTCACTCTCAAAGCATCCTTAAAACATTTACATCAATATCATAAGAACATGCATAATTTCATAAACTCGTCTTTCATAGTTCAAAATCCACATTATATCATCATAGCTTGGAAAACATGGGGTATGCATGGGTTCATAGGGATTCATCTTAAAATCATGGATATAACTCAATTCATGCATAATAGTTCATAAAACAATCAAATAAATAAACATTGAAAGGAACCCATGACATGGAAGAAAATCCTAATTCAATTAGGGATTTCTAACTTTGAAATTTGAAGAATTTAGGAACTCCATGGAGGGAAGACTATCATGCCTTAATGTCAAAAGCTTGGAAGCAATGGAGGATTAGGAGGCTTGATCTTGAAACCCTAGCTTTCTTTTTTAACTTCTAGTGAGAGAAATATTTGGAGAGG
The DNA here is from genome assembly GCA_035578085.1 of Solanum pinnatisectum. Taxonomy (NCBI): domain Eukaryota; kingdom Viridiplantae; phylum Streptophyta; class Magnoliopsida; order Solanales; family Solanaceae; genus Solanum; species Solanum pinnatisectum. Next base: position 8,235,044 of record CM069082.1, read on the forward strand.
AAGACTTGTTCTTCTTTTGAGAATTTGAGAGAATGAATTGATTTTTGGGTGAGTTTTGGGGGTTGACACGTTTATTTAGGGTCCTAATAGAGGATAAAACAACATAGTATTAGACTAGAATAATTAAGAAAAGACCTAAAAGCCCTCATAAAAATAACTGCCGACTTCCATCGACGGCACGACCTACGGTCCGTTGGTCAAAAAACAGACCGTACTGGTTAGTCATCGATGGAGTTCAGAGACCATGACTTTGGTAACCCCAACGATGGACCCATGTACGGTCTGTGGATCCACCTACGGGTCGTACATGACCCGTTGTAGGTCTCAATTTTGACTTCTAAAATTTTTCTAAGTCTGGGACTCATCTATGAAACCTTCCTACGATTCGTACATAGGTTGATAAACCATCGGAAAAAAATTGGAACTTGACATTTTGGAAAACCTTTGGACTGCCACCCACGAAGCAACTCATAGACCGTATGTCAGTCCACAGGCCGTGGGTGGCTTCGTCGTGACTGGCACAGATCCTTCAAGAAGCTGCAATTGTACCCTTTTTGGAATATGAGGTGTTACACATTTGAACTTGAAAATACGAACATTTGCCCCTCGGTACCAACTCACGCCATAAATCATGTCTTAATAGACGCCCATAAAAAATTTTGACCAAAAATCGATCGAGATCACGTATCAACAAAAATTCATGGACTATAGTACACGTAAAAGGGTAAATTTGGTCATGTCCGCTTTGGGCCACGTTTGAACTTGAATATGCGGACGTTTGCCCCTCGGGATTAACTTACGCCATTAATAAGGTTTTAATGGACTCCCACAAAAATTTCAACCAAAAATCCATCGGGATCACGTATCACCGAAAATCAATGGACTATAGCACACATAAAATAAAAAATTTGGTCATTCCCGCTCTAGGCCTCGTTTGAATTTAAAAGTGCAAACATTTGACCTTCGGCACCAACTCACACCATGGATAAGGTCATAACGAACGCCATTAAAAAAATTCAGCCAAAAACCCATCTGGATCACGTATCACCAAAAATACATGGACTATAGCACACGTAAAACGGTAAATTTGGTCATTTTCGCTCTGGGCCTCGTTTGAACTTGAAAATGTAGACATTTTCCCCTTGGGACCAACTCACGCCATTAATAAAATTCGGCCAAAAACCCGTGGAGATCACGTATCGCAAAAAATCCATGGACTATAGCACACATAAAATAGTAAATTTGGTTATTCCCGCTCTGAGCCTCGTTTGAACTTGAAAATACAGAAGTTTACCCCTCATGACCAATTCACGCCATTAAAAAGGTCTACGGACACCAAAAAAAGTTTCAATCAAAAACCCATCGGAATCATGTATCACAAAAAATTCATGGACTATAGCACACGTAGAACAGTTAATTTGATCATTCCCACTCTGGGGCTCGTTTAAACTTGAAAATGCAGACGTTTGCCCCTCGGGAACAACTCACGCAATTAATAAGGTCTTAATGGACACCAACAAAAAGTTTAGGCCAAAAACCCATCAAGATCATGTATCACTAAAAATTCATGGACTATATCACACATAAAACGCTAAATTTGGTCATTCCCTCTCTAGGCCTCGTTTGAACTTGAAAATACGGATGTTTACCTCTCGGAACCAACTCATACCATTAATAAGATATTAACGAACGTTCACACATAATTTCGGCCTTAAACCCGCTGGGATCACGTGTCACCAAAAATACATCAACTATTGCACACTTAAAATGGTTATTTTGGTCATACCCACTCTGGGCCTCGTTTGAACTTGAAAATGTGTATGTATACCCCTCGGGACAAACTCACACTATTAATCAGGTCTAAACGGACATCCACAAAAAACTTCGGCCAAAAACTTGTCGGGATCAGGTTCACCAAAAATCCATGGACTATAGCACACATAGAATGGTAAATTTGGTCATTCCCGCTCTCGGTCTTGTTTGAACTTGAAAAAGTGGACATTTTCACCTCTGTACCAACTCACGCCATTAATAAAGTCTTAACGGACGCCCACAAAAAATGATCAATATTTGAGGAGATTAAAATAAAATTAGGGTGATTTGGTGTAGTTTTTGAAGTGTTTTTTAATGAATCTGATGCATGAATTCAAGGAAGAAGACAATATCCTTTTTTTATATAATAATGAATAATATTATATATTATTGTATATGAGTGCATAAATACGTCTTATAATATGGGCCAAATATATTTCTATATTATTAGAAATAGTATAAATATACCTTTGTTATACTTTTGATCTAAATCTGCCTTTCCAGTTATATTCTGATTCAAATGTACTCTTCGATTATAATTTGGTACAAATTTATCCTTAATTTTAACGAAGGGACACTTGTCAAGTTTAGATTCAAAAGACCCCATCCCCTTCAATTTTGAACATCCAATTTTTTAAAAAACTCACTTATTTAACCCTGATCAGCCTATGTTTTCTTTCCATTTCAGAGCTAGGCAGATGAACCTTGAGTAAATTTTAGGTTTAGCAAGCATAAAAATCATATTTGTATGATATAGTCATAGTTTGCATAATTGCGCTCCATAGCAAATTTTATGTTTGCTATGGAGCATCAAATCTGTATAAAAAATCGCAGACAATTTTGATTTGTATAAAATCGCAAGCATCTGATTTGTATAAATTGCAGTAGTTTGTATAAATCGGGTGTCTGTGTCTATGAAAATTGCGTTTGTATATATATATGTTCTTTGTGTTTGTATATCTACATAAAATTTGAATTCATATACAATCGAATAGAGTTAAAATAGTTGTATTTGTATATCAAATCTCTCTCTCGCTTTATACAAACACAAATTATACATTGTATTTTGTATAATATGTGTTTGTATAAAGCGAGAAAGAGAGAAAGGCAAAAGAAAATTGCACAGGGGAAGGTATGTAATGTATAATTATAAGTGTATAGAACGAAGAGATATGTATTTGTATTTGTATATACAGTTTTCTCTCACTTTATACAAACACAAACACAATTTATACATTTGTGTTCGTATAACGTGAGAGAGGCGAGGGAGAGTGGCGAGCGAGGTATCTGGGGAGAGAGGCAAATGGCAAAGTATTTGCTACGGATTAGAATTAACTGAAATTATGATTATAACATTTAATTTAAATTAATAATTTGTTATTTTATATAATTTTCCCATAAAATATTGCTAGTGTAAACTTCTTCCATGAATCTATTGATTGGTGAATGGTGTTAAGTTGACACCCAAAGAATTACATCCATTCTTTGAAACTGAAAATATAGTAAGTCCTATCCGTGAAATTATAATATTCGAGTAGAAGAAACATGATATTTTGTACTAAATTGAGATCGGGGTTAAATGGGTGAGTTTCTAACTAATTGGGTGTTTAAAATTGAGGACAGGTCATTTGATTCTAAACTTAACATGTGTCACTTCGTTAAAATTAAGGACAAATTTTATCAAACTATAATGCAAGGGGCATATTTGAAACTAAAGTACAACTGGCAGGATATATTTAACCCGAAAGTATAATTAGGGGTATATTAAAAAATTTCTAATAATACACAGGGATATTTTAACCCTTTTCCATTTTGTATGATACTGTAATATCAAGTTTCAAAACATTTTTGTAAGAAATAAAATATAAGAAAATTGTATATTACTGTATATCAAATGTATAATATTGTATAACGAATTGTGTCATGGGCTAAAAGTTTGTAAAACTAGTTTTGGGCAATATTTTTACAAAAAAATGTAAATTAAGTAATTGTATATTTCTAAAATTTTCTCTATATTTAAGGCCTTATATTACCTTATATTACTATATATAAATATTAAGCCTAACGCATATACAACTCCTTTAACTTGTCTAAAAATTTCATTTTGGCACTTCAACTCAACCTTGTTTCATTTTAAATCTCCAACTCCATTTTTTCATGTGCCATATAAACATATGGTAAAATAAGTAGAGTTCCAATATCACTTGGACATTTACAAATAATAGATAATTTTAATTTTGGTAAGCACGAACATAAGGTTAATTATATACTCTATGGCTAGATGACACAGCGAGTCACTTGTACAAAACTATATTTGGATGAACATGTGCTTAGTACTCATCTTCATCTCTTGATTTCCCAAGGACCCTCCTAAGAAATGAAGCAACAGCACCAAGAACCAAGAAGAGCACCAGTGTATCAAATCCACCTCCAATGCCAACGGCAACACCAGGCCCTGGTGCGAAGAACGAGAAAGGTGACCATCCCCATCCACCGTAGAATGGAATACCATAGCCATATCCATATCCACCAACTAGAGGAGGAGCAACTGGTGGATTGACATATATATTTGTTCTGCAAAAACAATGTCACCATCTAAATTAGTCTATTTAAGCATGCATCAGGATATCAAATGCATGCAAGTAGAAAAACAAGCTGAATCAAGTGGTCTTTAAACTGGAGGAAGTATCATAATTCAGTATTTTATTATGGCACTACAACTCTAAGCATACTCAACAAAATTACGTCTCCGTCATGGAAGATCAGCAACATTTTGTTCACATCATTTGGCTATGCATCAGTATATTGGGGTTAGTTAAACTGCAATTTGCAGTTAAAGCTGTTCTACAATAACAAAAACTACACGGGGAACTTTCTCAATGACAAATCAACTACTGAAAACTTCAGAGCTTCTGGTACTATAATTATGATTTCAATAAGATGGAAAAAAGAAACTAGAAGCAACATGCTTCACGGCACAATGGAACAAAGCTGGATTAGTGTCCATTTAACAAGCTTAAGGAGTCAAGATGGACTTGCAAGTTCTCACATCATCCTTTATGCAGAAGGCTCACTGCTTTTAAGCAAAACTGAAGAAGAACAGATGCATTATCTTTAGCTTATTCTGTTGCTTTTCGGGGCAGTCACTGGACTCCATATATATATGCATAAGAGCCAGCTCTTTCCAGTAAATGAGGTTCACAATCTTCAACTGTTAGCAGGTATTCTTGGGTGCACTATTGGGATGCTATCTTCTACTTATTTGGGACTACCTTTGGTGCATAAACACACATCAATTTCTATATGGGATGGTATTTTTGAAAAATGTGAAAGGAAATTGGCTAAACGGAAAAGGCAACATCTCTCCATTGGTGGAATATTAGTCCTCATAAAGAGCGTGCTACACTCGTACTTAACACTATGTTATTCCCTATACCTGATTCTATTTCAAAGATTATTGACAACATTCAAAGACATTTCCAATAGCAAGGAATTAGAGACGAGAAATCTTTCATTCTTATTAATTGGGATACAGTGTTGAAGGTGTATGATATGGAGGCCTTGGGGCTAGGGATTTGAAAAGGTACTTTGTGGAGAAATGTCATCGAAAGCAAAGATGGAAAGCACGATTAATGAAATAACAAAGTTGCCTTGCTCCCCTCTGGATTCTCTATATAGAAAAGCATCAGGACTTTTTGGGATGACTATAGGCAAATCATATTTCAAGCTGGGAGATGGAAGGAAGATTAGCTTTTGGCATGACTCTTGGTTGGGCCACGCCTCTCAAATGGAGTTTTCCCATTCTTTTTACTTTGGCTGCCAACGAGGAAGCCTCTGTATCAGATTACTACTCAAGTTACAGCTACCACATAATTTTAAGAAGAAACTGCAATGATTGAGAATTGGAAAGAACCTGCAGTTTGATTCGACAATTAGGAGACTACCATAACCATACATGCTTAGGTAAAAAGGACATCCAATGTTGGAAGGGAAAAAGGGATGGAATCTTTACAGTAAAGTCATGTTACACTCTGTTGTATAATACACAGAACGACACACTTAAGTGGCCTTGGAAACAAATTTAGCATAGTAATTGCCCCCTAGAAGTTTAGGTGTTTCGCTTGGTTAGTCAGCAAGGCTGCTTGGAAATCATCTAAATGTTGTTGTCCTTCAGTCCACTTATCCAGAAAGGGTTACTAATGAGCACAAGCACTCGGAAGGGAGAAAGTAATCCCAAAATTTCCTGCTACAGCAATTCTTCGGACTATGGTGTTGAAACTTCAGGAAATGGTCTAGTAAATACAATACAAGGTGTAACCACTAGTTGTAAAGCATGACTTTGATAGCTGACTAATGTCGGTGAAACACACTTGAGGAATAATCTGACACACATATTTCTAGTTCTGTTAAGATTGGAAATGGAGACTATCAGATTCCTACAATTTGCTTCTTTTTATATGGTACTTTGTATCGCAAATAACGAGAGCACAAACTCATCTTTGTAGTTTTTATGAGGACCGACAAATACAGGATACTATCTGGATCTTGAAGGCTAAATGAAAAGTAATCTATGTTGCTCGGACTCTTCAAAAAATATCTACGGGTGAGTGTCAGATACTCCAAGAGTTGTGCATTTTGAAGAATCCGACACGGGTGCGGCAACAATTTTGAAGAGTCCGAGCAATATCGAAAGTAATCATTTATTTTCTTGATGGAGTGAAATTGTTCTTTCAAAAAAATTACCCAAGAGTTCATGACGTACACGTATTCCATTAAGAAGAACTAAGAATTAGTACACTTAAGAGTAAGAAAGAGAGTTTGTTATGCTGAAATATTTCAGAAGGTGTGATTTTCTTCCAAAAGAGGACAGATTTAAGTAGGAATTTGAAATAAGTTCACACTCCATGAATTGTGATATTAACAATAAACAACTAGTCTTGGCAAATCCAAGCTAAAAGCTTTTCTTTTCTTCAACAGATAAGAGAGACTAATATTCAATCAAAGTACACAGCAACAATGTACAACCATGTTTAATTCTTATTCATCTTTCTTTCTCAATAAACAAACATGTCGTATTCATTGAACATGATATCTTGAACTGTAAGATGCACGCAGAGGCAGACCTACATCAGGGACATAGGGGTCACTGGCACCTGTAAACGTCAGCAAAAATCTTGTATCTATACAAGTATATATCATAGAATTTTGTTATATATGGAGCTAGGAAGCCGTCGACAAACGGAGAAGGGAGACTGGTAGAGGAGCGTGCTCAAGCGTTAAATGACTTCCTGATATACTTGAGTTTGAGTCCAAGTTCAATAGCTAATTTTTTGTGCTTTTTGTGCACAACAAGTTAGTATAGTCAAGCCCCCGTCCCCTTATTTCCTATTCAACACTACGGAAAGCAGTCATCGTCCAGCAAGACCCAACCTCCCTCTATAACTTTGTTAACTGTAAAGACCTCATTCACCTCTTTCTAATGATCAAGTAGATTCTACTTCTTCAAGCATATTTGAGTTTGATTCTTTCATGATTTATGTTTTTCACCAATTACTAGGGACTAGGATTAATGTTTAATTGAGCTTAATGATAAATATTACCGTTAACTGTTGGTAGGTTCAGAAATTTAACTTGATAGGTTTGATCCTTAAAGTTCTTAGCATTTAACTCATTGTTTTGTTGTGTAGATATAATATTTGTTGAAACTTGGGTGGTTTTCATATAAAAAGCTATACTCCTCGTTGGTGGCGAAGCACTGAATCCGCTCCTAGTATTGCCACATCAAAGTTAAGGATAAAGGTGTCCCCGCTACTTTGAAATCCCGGGTCCACTTCTGCTGATTCATGTGAGTCGCGAACTCATAATACTTATATCTCCATGTTTGACCACATTCCATTAATATATTAAACTTTTTGACCTGTTTAGAATGTTGATGCTGTCTGTACTATTTCGTAAACAAGAACAAAATTCTGACAATAAAGATTTTTGCAATGTAGCTTTGTAGCCTATAGCAAGAACATAAGAATCACATTCAATAGGAAATTATATATGTCTTGTCGAGTGAAGGTTTTAGGTTCAATGCAAGCTTTAGTATTGCTTGCACTATATACTGAAGTAATGTATATGTGACCAATTACTAACAGTTCCTTTTTCATTTACTTCCCCATCCGTGCTCACATTCATGAGAGCTTACTGCATTTGATAAGTAATAATCTTTAGGAATCAAGGAACTTGAAATCCCTGAGAGGAAATCATAACCTTAAGATGATGGAATTGTTTCCACTAGAACCTGATCGTTCTATAGTAATATAAAGACATAGTTATCCTTATGGCTATGAATTCAAATAATATAGCCTCTATCTGGAAATTTTGTTTTAGGAATATAAGATATACCTTGTTCTGCTCCTCCTAGTTCAATTAGGTACTCACAAAATAACAGGAGCTAAAGTGCTAAAAGGTATAGTGAGTAAATAAATATATAAGACAAGAATCTGAACATTAAAATGAAGACATAAATATAAGATTAGCTAATTTAGAACAAGCATAAAGAGAAAGAAGATGATAGTGCTTTCATTATCCATCCAAGGTGACTTCTAATACGGCAAACTCCAGTTAATTTTCAAGTTACACATTATACAAAAATATTTTTCAGATGACAGTTTTACGGTTGTAGAAAGAAAGTCTCAGGGTGCTTACTTCATTTGAATGTCAGGACAGTGATGCAGGAAACTAGTGATGCAGGAAACTGTGAGGTCAAATAAGAAAAATTTAACTTGTACTACTTGAGTAGTTGATGAATTGAAAGAGGCCATGTAGAATCAGATGAAAGTCACCACTTACATAAGGGTCAGCAAGGTAATATCCAAAAATATATCCCCATATAAAATGAATAGCTTGCTAAGGTCTCAAATATTAGCATTAGAAAGTTAGAAATTCGGCTCAAAACATACTTTTGCAATACCTATATTCCTTCCAGTGGCTCAAAGCAAAATTTGTTGCCTTAAAATTGTCTCGCCCCCAGTGACTGAAATCTCTAGCATCATTTTCCAGTCACTGTTTTTCCTCGCTATATGGGAAACATTCTAGTTGTAAGTTGTAACAGATTTACACTGCCGTTTTCTTTTACCCTGCCAAGTTATCATTTCTATCCAAACTATACAAACATCTTTACATGTACGACACATTGAAACCTTCTCTCCACGTCCAAATTTCAGCAAAACTAGAAGCATTCACCATATCTAGATAGAATCATTCAACAGAAAGCCAAGGCAAATACAACTATTGGTGTTGTACCTTTTGGCGTCGAGAGTACTATACTTGTAACTATTACTACTACTACTAAATTAACATGTTCCCTTACTACCAAGTTCAAAATTCCTATCACATATTGTATGTTTGAGACGATCAAATTACTCTCCATTGCAATAATAAGATTCAATAACAAACTATTCATCATTCTCAAATGGGCTTATATATTTGCAGCTTGTAAACAATTTGAAAACTTTTATAACTAATACAACTTTGATTAATCTTCAACAATCAGTCAAACCATTCCTCGATGAACAAAGTAGAACCTCCATTTGAAACGAAGTAAAGCATTAAAAACTCTAAGTTATTTCTACATAAACAGTAAATTTACATGTTTCAAGGCTGTTGATTATTAAATTGTATGACCATATCATTTAAAAGCATCATCTAGTATAGTGAATATCTTTTATTTACTTAAGTATGTTTCAACAAACTCCCATCAGGTGTTGGGCATGATTATCTTTCATAGGACAAGACGTGGATATTTATTTGGTAATCGGTGGAGGCAAGGGGCTAAACACACAAAAAAAACAGAATGAGTTCAACATCTACTATATAAACATGTATAATTCTTAGCCGAAGGGGGTTAGGATGAACCCCTTGAGCCAGGTCCTGGGCGGAGATGAGACTTGAACCTAGGATCTCTAAGGACCATATTAAATTTTGTGAGTATCTCATCTAACAGCCTTAAATTGTTAGTCAAGATACACTTTTATTTATTTACTTAATCATATCTTCAACATTAACCAATACACAAAATTCTTTTGCTCAAAAGAAAGAGTGGAATTAACCTTGAGTTATTGATCCTTGGTGAGGAAGAGCGAGGAGCTGACGGTCGAAAAGCCTGACCACCAATTCTGCCACCAGTCTTAGCAGCTGATGCTGGATCCACTGAGCCCAGTGTCAAAACCCCAGCTGCCACTGCAACTAACGCTAACTTTTCAAATTTATTTTCACTTTTCCTGAAAAAAGAAACAATAACTCCATCAAGAACCCAGAAAATGAAAGATAAAGAATGAAACTTTTTCCCCATTATATTCAAACTTTACCTCAAAGAGTCTTGTGGGTCATCTGGGCTGTGCTTGCACAAGATTTTAGTGCTGTGTACAGGGAGGAAAGCGCTGTATTTTCTGGGTTTGTATGTTGAAGAAAGAGGACTAATTACGAAACTTCGCTGTAAAATAGCTACAGACATTTTTTTTTTGCACTTCAAGTGTAAGCTCAAGAGTTGAGAAATGAAGTTTTGTGCGCTTTGCGACTTAGTCAATAATGCTGTGGTGATATTTGCAAAAGGTTCATCCAGTTGATGATTGTCAAGTGTCCACGTGGGGATGCAATAGTGGCTGATGTTGGAACATTCAAGAATATCAAGACATAGTATGTGATTGGAAGAAACATGGTCACCACAAGGTCTGCACACACTTTATCCTCTTCAGATCTCATCTAGTGAAGTTTACGGGGTATGATGTTGACTTGTTGTTATTATGGTAGAGTATATTAGCAAAATTAATGCATGTATTAATTATGTGTATTAGTAATATCTTGTTTGATAAACTTTTTTTTGTCATACATAATTAACATTAGTTATACATTTTATTGTTTACTAAGGTGTATATTACTAATACCGTGAATTTCTAGGTAATGCAAGGAAATTTAATGCGTGCATTAGCGTGGTTAAAGTCTTGATTATTCTTCAAAACCCTTTTTACATCTCTACATCTTTTCCACCATAATTGTGAAGAATATTTTTGTAAATAAATCTTTTTCTGCAATGCATGTTATATTTAACACACCAAATCAAATAATATATGTATAATTAATGCAGGCATAAATAATACAAACATTACTAATGTAAGAATTATTAGTACATATCTATTTTGAATTATTTTTATACATTCTACCAAATGACTCTTAACATAATCAAATGGTTCTACAAGTTGCAACCATTGATCTCAAGGTATGCAATATTGACCAGCTTGAAAAAAATAGGATTACAATGGTCTAAAATGCAAATCATAATTTAATTTGCTTAATTCTTATTAAATCTACCCCTTAGACGTGATAAGGCGAATAGAGTCTCGAGAGACCCAAAACAATCTACTTAACAAAAGAATAGCATTATTATAACAACCAAACGAAAATAAAGCATGAAGCCAAATATAAGTCTCAATCAACAATCTTAAATGATACCAAATTAGAGTATAAGACTTCCTAAAGGGAAAACAATATTATTTCTGACATAAGCCTCTACTAATAGATGTGGTTAGGACAGGCCCTAACTCACAAAAAAAATTTAAAACTAAAAACTGAAATGACATAAAGCGATAAAGACATTTAGTGGTACGGCCCTCGAAATATAAAAACTCACCAAAATTCTGAATACTCAATCCAACTAGTCACCGATGGTTGGGGAAACGTCATAATCTATATTATAAAAATAATATAGGCACAAGAGAATGTATGCTTCAGTACATGATATGTACCGAATATGAGAGAAGATGCACAAGTAATAACATGATACGTAATAAGTTCGAAACATGATAATGCATAACCAAATAAAACAAATGAATCAAATAAGCTTATTTCATAAATCATAACAAAGCCAATACAAAGTTTCTCTTTTTTGGACGCTTATTAACAACTTACATCAACCACATCTAGTTATTTATAGTTTTTGTGTACATAGCGGTAAAATTGTTGTTAGCCACTCTTTTGCCTGCTCAAAATATTTGTTCCAACTATGTCAATATATAGTGTATGTGTGTGTGTTAACTAAGTATATAGTGTATATGTGTGTGTGTTCATACACTCTCAACTTGCTTTATCTGAAGTTTTCCTTGAGCCCGTGCTGACACGGAAATTTATATCTAGTAATTGTAGAAGAGTTTGCACATCTTGTTCATCCAATCACAATGTTGCACTAATCTAGAACCTACATCATAACTGACAGTCTTTATTCTCTATTTATTAGTACTATTTTACTTTGGATTTAACTTTTACATATATAATATATACACACACACATTAATATTAAGATAATGTATATTAACGTATTATTGGAGGCAGTCCATCATTATTATTATTCCTTATTAGAAAAAATTATATAACAAGACAAATATATGGTATGTATTTATAATAAATTATTATAATTTAAGTATTACAATTCATAACTATAGTTTTATAGCAAATTTATGTCTTCTCTTTCCCTTCCTCCCTTGCCTCTCTCCTCCCACATAAATATGATAATTGTATTTTATATTATATATCAAATGTATTTATATTCTATATCAATTGTATATGTATGTAGTATCAATTGTATTATGACAATTTATATTTTGTCAATTGTATTCGTCGATACAAATTGTATTCATTAATATAATTGATACATTATATTCAATATACGATACAAATCAATTGTATTGAGACAATTATATTTATATTTGAATAAATTGTATTTGTATATCTGTATTAATTGTATTCGTGATACTACAAATACAACAAGTATTCATCCTCTCTCCTCCCTCTGTCGATCTCGCTCCTCTCTCTCCTTCATCTCTCGATCTCACCTGCCTCTTTCCTCCTTAAATCAATCATATCAATTGTATTCGTAACACAATTAATACAATAGGTATTCAACCTCTTTCCTCTCATCCATATCTCGTTCCTCCCCTAACATATACCTATAATTCGCAATTAAGCAAATTATAGCTATATATCTCTAATTAAGCCTAAACTATAGTCATTTTAAAAAGTTTTCTAAATTATTAATCATATTTTATTAAGAGAAAATACATAAGTTACCTGCCAAAAGATTTATTTTTTCTCATACTTATTCAATTATTTCTTTTCTTCGTAGCTGGTTCAAAGCAAACAACAAAAGGTGGGGAAAAAAAAAGCAAATTGCAAAATATTTTTCAAAAAATATTTTTCTTCGTACCAAACACACTCAGCAAATATCAGGTGAAGGAGGCTGAAATCTTTTTGGCAAAGTGGATGGAATTGGTGAGAAATTAAGATGATATTAATAATGATTTGTTTTTTTCAGAGGAAAAAAGCCTCCATATATGCTTTGAACTACGAAATATAAAAAAAAAAAATAATAAGAAGGGAAAATTAAAGAGAAGGTCCACTAATTAAAAATTAAGTGTAGTTAATTGATAACTTCTATTAAAAGATGCTGTAGGTACAGCTAAAAAAAAAATAAAAATAATTATTCGTTTGTCACGACTCACGAGTGGGTAGTCCCACTTACTTTTCAACACCTCTAAGGGAATATTAATTTCATTTCCAATAGGAATAAGAAAGATATTAAAGTAATAATTTAAAGTTGAAATAAGAAATTAAATTTATTTAGAATTTGATATTTATTTAATCTATATCTAATTAGGATACATAGTCTAAATAATATATGAATAATTTTTTTAATCGTAGTTAAATAAGATTTTGCACTATTATAAAAAGAGGTATTGGTAAATCTTTTCCATTGTGAAATATTGTAGAGAATTGTTTGAACTTATAAATAAAATATTTTATTGAAAAAAAGTTAAAAATGTTTAACTTGATATAAAAGTTAATTTAGTTTTTTATACTTCGTTAAGACCCATAAAGATTTGAGACTTCTTCACATTGAGTTTTAGTCCATTAGAACCTTATGGATATGTTTTAAATTTTTGCAGGCACATATCTATAGAGATCCACGATACAACGACAATAGAAGTGAGTTAAACTATACGTTACATTATTTTATTTTTTAAAAATGCAAGGTATTATATACCAGTTGTACCAATGAGCTGTAATTTAACTTTTTCCACTTTAAGCACAGAGTGGTCGCAAAATATTTCTAAATTTGATGTAAATTATTAATTTTATTTCTGAACTATTTATAGCCTTAAAAATGTTTTTTTACTTGACTAACTAAATTGAGATAAGCCTCCGATCTGCCATATGACATAACAAGTGGTCTCAAACTCTGGTAGGAGCATGAAACTCTTAATGAAAAATTGAGAGAAGTGTTGAAAACACTTCTAAACTTGACGAAAATTTAGGGATGTATTTCAATCATGTTGTAAGATTTAAGGTGTATTAAGTTCAGTTAATCAAGTGAGAGATATCTTTAAGATTGTCAATACTTAAGAGATGAAACTAATAATTCGCATAGAGTTTAAAAGTGTTTTCAATACTTCTCTCTAATAGTACAATATTAATTAATGACAAAACTATATGAAATATATCATCATAATTGATGATAGGTATGACACATAAATATACCCTTTAACTTAGCCTCATTTCACATTCATGCCCTCCAACTATGAGTGTGCACAAATAGACACTTAAATTTGTATAAAGCTGAACAAGTAGACACATCATATATGACATAATACATGTTATACACAAATTGTCGATGCCACGTAGGACATGCGTGTCTATTTGTTCAATTTTATACAAGTTTAAGTATCTACTTGTGCACGTCCAAAGTTGAAGGGCATAAATGTGATATGAAGCCAAATTAAAGAACATATTTATGTTTTATGCCTCAATCATATGATGTTTTCTTAAGGCTGGTTTAGATTGAGACGACCACCGACCTTCCGGTCCGGAGTGTCAAATAGTCAAACTTCGATACCTAAATTTATTCATCCAACGACTTTTCCGATGTTCACAGGGGCCAGAAAGACTCGGTCATAGGAATTTAGAACACCTACGTGTTGGTAAACGAAAATCACGTCGACCGGATCAAAGTAAACAACAATGTCAAATCAGGCGCGCGCTTTGCCTTGAAAGAATTCACACGCGGCCATCAGCTCTCCCAAAATAAGGGGACATCTCCTGCTTATTGCTCACGGAAACATCCGACTTATACTATAGTCAAGTGGTTCGCCTATCTTTCTGATCTCCTTTCCTTCTATTCATCATATTTTTGGCTTTGACCTTTAATCTTTTTGTACCTTTTAGAAGTTTATACAATGTACATAAACCGATTGGGAGAATTTCTTTTTATTATTGTATATCTATTCTTTTAAATCTTGCTTGTTATGACTGCCAAAAATCGAGTAAATACAATTAACTTTAGGAACTGATCATGAATAGTGAATCAAATAAATATAAAACAGAGGCATTTAAGTTATATTTTATTAAGGGGAAAATAATATTTGTGGAGATCTATTTTCAAAGATTTTGTTTCCATATCGTGCAAAAGACTAGCCAGCTCTTTAATTACGTAGTTCATGTCTTCGTGCACCACAAAATATCATATTTTGTGGTGGAGTGATGAAGTTATATATTTTTTTAATTAGATCTCTATTTTGAATTCAGATACCAATTTTATTTTTTTTCAAATAAATCAAATACAATATAAATTCAAATTATTTAAACTATAAACATTAAATAATTAAACCAAAAAAAAAAAAATGTCAGTCCAAATCGTGGGTTGTGCACTGAAACTTATTCTAGCCTTATTTAAAATATTGTAGCATACTTGTAGAATAACAAAATTGTCATGGATCCAACTTCCAAGATATGATATCTTTTTAGGATCATTTTGTTGTGAACAAGTTGCCTCAATAAGTTATTTCATCAATAAATAACTTCATGATTGTAAAATATCTTTAATCAAACATGATAAAATAACCGTAAAATTATTATATTTTATAATGCACACCAAACGACGCCTTAATTAGTTGATGTTGTTCTATGTGTTAGACTTGCTGAAAAATTAAAAATATTCATTGGTGTCATAAATAAATGTTCTACTATTATTATATTTTTAGGGATGCCAGAATTGACCGCTATCTCTTTTAATTAATTACTAAAAGTTGTAGCATCAACGCCAGTACATATATTGTATTGAAGAGTGAAGAGCAATTAAGGATCAATCAGAATTACAAGTGGGTGAAGATGAAATTAATTCCTCCTTGTATAGAATTCAATTCTTCAAACAACAATATCGTTCTTGGGGAAGCTCTTGCATCTGAGGAAGTTAATTTTGTGTTTCCCAGTCAGGAATTCTCCAAACAGGCTCATGTTTCTTCCATACAAAAGGTTAGTTTCCATTGCAGATTTGATTAATTTGTGAGTTGTGAATTGGGAAAATCAATTAATTTTGATTTGTGAGTGCAGTATGCGGAGATGTATGGTAGGTCGGTGGAGGATCCGGCCGGATTCTGGTCTGACATTGCATCGGAATTTTATTGGAAACAGAAATGGGGGCAACCTGTTTACACCGACAATCTTCACATTCGCAACGGCAAAATTAATATTCAGGTTCCTATTTTCATCTCTAATTACATTAAAACTTAAACTATATTCATACAAATTCCGCATATAACCGGCTTAAACCTTGATCCATTCACTTGCTTTGCTGATGTAATAATTACTTTTAAATTAAAATTTATCAATTACTCTAATTATAAGTAGGTTAGTAAAATGTTAATTTAATACTTCATTCCAATTTTTGTTACACATTTCAAATTTCAAAGTTCAATGTTTGACCGTAAATTTTTCATTTATCGTTTAAATATTTTGAATTGTTAATTATTGTTACTTCTAGTACTTTTTACACGTAGTTTACAAATATATAAATTTTATTTTAAAAAAATTAAAGATTTTATGAGTAAATTTTCAATCAAACTTAGATTATTTAACTCTCGAAAAATGAAATGTGTCATACAAATTAGGACATAAAGAGTAATTATATATAATTTTATACTTTTTAAAATTAATTTGATGCAATCAATTTTTGTAATAGATATTGTTACTTAAGATACTTTTAGAAATGTAATTAGTATTTAAAATTTCAGAAATCAAAGAAATTTAGGTCTGTACTTTTTTTTTTTTAATTTATTATTACTTTATTTTTATTTTTTGCCGGCTAGTTCTATTCTATGTCAATATTAAGTTAATGTTATTTTTTAAAAAAAAGAAGTTACAGTTATTTGAATAATTCAATTATCAATTTAACTTAATAAGATTAATTTCTTAAAATCAAATTACCATCTAATCAAATTACTCGGCTCGATGCCTTAAATGTCTCTGTATTTCTAAGACTAGCTAAAACAGTGGCAGGGATAAATTGGTCTTTTTCTTGTGCCAACCTTTTCATCTTTTAACCATCTTCCATATTTTCTCATTATTTTTCACTATAGTATTGTTTCTCCTAAAATTTAATTTGGGTAACATAACACTTATGTACAATTTAAAAAGTTTCTCATGTCTCACGTAATTCTCAACAGTGGTTCAAAGGTGGTAAAACAAACATATGTTATAACTGCCTTGATAGAAATATTGATGCTGGAAATGGTGACAAAGTTGCAATTTTATGGGAAGGAAATGACCCTGGTTGTGATGCCACTTTAACGTACACTCAACTTTTGGCCAGAGTTTGTCAGGTTTTTTTCCTTCTTTTGAATTTATAGTCACTCTATTTCATCACTTCTCTATTAATATTCTACAAAATACAAAAAAAAAAAAGAAAAGAAAAGAAAAGAAAAAAGAAGTTCAACAACAAAAGAAATTTGATATGTTCAACATCTTACATTTATTATCCTCAACTTTCCTCCCAACTCTCGAATCACAGTTTTAGTAAATGTAAACGGTTGAAATTTTCGTCAAATCAGCATTTGCGACTTATTTTGAATTAAAATGACGAAATATCAATGAAAATAATATAGGTTCCAACATACTATATACATTGATAAATTATTTATATTATTAGTGTAATTTACTTTTGTGACAGTTGGGAAATTACTTGAAAAGTATTGGAGTTGGGAAGGGTGATGCTGTTATCATTTACTTGCCTATGCTTATGGAACTTCCAATTGCTATGCTTGCCTGTGCTCGCATTGGTGCCATTCACTCGGTAATATAATTGTGTAAATTGTAGCTATCTCTTCTTCTAGTATCTCATTCAATTATTTATGCAAAAATATCTATAAAAATTTACCCATAGGAATTAGTTAGTTGAAAAATATAATGATTGAAGTTGTACAGGTAGTATTTGCGGGGTTCTCAGCAGAATCACTTGCACAGAGAATCGTAGATTGCAAGCCAAAAGTTGTGATAACATGCAGTGCAGTTAAGAGAGGAGCAAAGACTATTTTTCTCAAAGACATTGTTGATGATGCCTTAACACAATCTGCCCAAAATTCAGTCAAAATAGGTCACTAAATTACTACTAATTAATATCCAAAAATATTACTAATGCGCTACATATATATATAGGAGTAATTTCTTTTTACTCTCTTCTTTGCAGATGTGTGTTTGACTCTTGAGAATGAATCAGCATTACAAAAACAAATGACTAAATGGGTTGAAGGAAGAGATATTTGGTGGCAGGTTAGTTCAAACTTCAAACCAACTTTCAAATTCGAAAGATGTCGCATAAATTTGAGACTGACAGAGTACTGCTTTTCTTTTTATACGTGTAGTTTAGGCATATTATATTTACGAAATTTTATTTCAGGATGTAGTTCCAAAATATCCAGTTACATGTGATGTAGAATGGGTTGATGCAGAAGATCCACTTTTCCTACTTTACACTAGTGGTAGTACTGGAAAGCCTAAGGTAAAATTTCATGTTTGTATCGATTATTATATATATATATATATATATATATATATGTTACAATATTTTGATGGGTTTTAGTTGATGTTAATATATTAAGGGTGTTCTTCATACAACTGGAGGTTATATGGTATACACTGCAACAACATTCAAGTATGCATTTGACTACAAACCAAAAGACATTTATTGGTATGTCCTTCAACACATTTAGTTTCTTTCTTCAATATATTTACCAAATGGATTTATGTTATATATATATATAATATAATGTCCCAAAAGTATGATGGAGGGTATCTGCATACCATTTACACGATAGTTCCGGGTATATTTGTCTTTTTTCCCTTTATTTATTGATTAAGATACTTTTTTTTGTTGTGTTTTGTAGGTGTACAGCTGACTGCGGTTGGATTACCGGTCATAGTTATGTTACATATGGACCTTTACTGAATGGAGCAACCAATGTGGTTTTTGAAGGGGTAATATGTTACTTCATTTTAATTTTTTTTTAAAAAAAACTATGTTTGAGTTTCATTATAGATATGAATAACCCAAAAAAAAAAAAATATGTCTAGTGAATTTTACCATATATATGACTCATATGTTGCAGGCTCCGAATTATCCAGATGCGGGACGTTGTTGGAATATTGTTGATAAGTATCAAATTTCAATTTTTTACACCGCTCCCACATTAGTAAGATCTCTCATGCGCGAGGGAGACGAGGTAAGCCTACACCTTACACTATTATCTAATTCTCTTAATCAATTACTTTCAAGTAACTTGTGTTTCATACACGAGAGTAGCTCAATAAAATTAGTAGCATATATAAAGTTAAATTTTAATAAGAAATATCAATTTCTTATACTACTATTATTTTATATCTGCATATTGAATCATGTTCTAAAAATGTTATTTACGAATATAAAGATTTGAGAAATTCAATTCGAAGTCCTAAAATATTTTCCATTACATTTAAAAGTAATACAATCTTTTTTAATAAATATTTATACCTTTTTACAAAATGAATTTTTAATATTATTTATGTAAAAATAAAATCATAAAAAATAGTTAGTTCACTTAAATTTGATTTGGCTCGAAGTGTAAAAATTCTTCTGATTCGAGAAGTTTATGTATGTACCTAAATATAATTTTCTTATTTTTTTATCATAAAATGTTTCTTGTTATTCATGAAAATATTTTTAATTTGTTAATAAATTTATTTATAGCATGTGACTCGATATTCAAGAAAATCTTTGAGGGTGCTGGGAAGTGTTGGTGAACCAATCAATCCTAGTGCATGGAGGTTTCTATCTTTACCTATATATGTATCTTTTAATTTATTTTTCTTTAATATGACAACTTTCTGAAAAACAAATACTAATCTTTTTTAAAAAATGTTTTCGGGCAGATGGTTTTTCAATGTTGTAGGAGATGGAAAGTGCCCTATATCTGATACATGGTGGCAAACAGAAACTGGAGGTTTCATGGTATATCCTCTTTTCTCTATATAATAATAATGAAATGAAATGAAGCATATCAAATTCTTAATTTCTTCCTACAAACCCGTCTAGTTACTGACAGCTTAAGCTTTTAGATGAGATGGTCACACAATATAATGCATTTATAAGTTGTTGAATAAACACCATAGTGCACGTACGTACCCTGTTAGAGTTGAGTTCATTAATATTAATTTTTGTCTTGCAGATTACTCCAATTCCAGGAGCTTGGCCCCAGAAGCCTGGTTCTGCTACATTACCATTTTTTGGTGTCCAGGTAACCTATAACAGGACACATGCTACATTTTATGGCGATTACAATACGTCCACTATGATGTAATAAATATTTATTAATTATTGTAGCCTGTAATAGTGGACGAGAAGGGCGTGGAGCTAGAAGGTGAGTGTAGTGGATATTTATGCGTGAAAAATTCATGGCCTTCTGCATTCAGAACACTTTACGGAGATCATGAAAGATATGAAACTACATACTTTAGTGCCTTCCCTGGATATTACTTTAGTGGTGATGGTTGCAACAGGTAAATACCTGGTTAATTAATTTTCATGAGCATAATTCATACGTATGTACGTGTATATATAAGCTCTTGGTTGCATGTATAGGGACAAAGATGGTTACTACTGGCTCACTGGCAGAGTAGATGATGTTATTAACGTCAGGTACATATATACACGCGTTCTAATTCCTCCAATTTACTTGCTTTTGTTATTTGAACTATATGGTTCATATGTACAGTGGACACCGCATTGGCACAGCTGAAGTAGAGTCAGCTTTAGTTTCACATCCTCAATGTGTTGAAGCTGCTGTTGTTGGCGTGGAGCATGATGTTAAAGGACAAGGGATATACGCGTTTGTTACTTTGGCTGAAGGTGTTTCATATAGTGAGGAACTCAGAAAAAGTCTTATCAAAGTTGTTAGAGATAAGGTATGATTTTGATTCTTCTTTGTTAGAAAGATATGAAAACTGGCCTATGTCGAAAAGTAATAAAATTACTTGACGTTAATGTTAGATTGGAGGTTTTGCTGCACCAGACAAGATCCATTGGGCACCAGGTCTACCAAAGACAAGAAGTGGCAAAATAATGAGAAGAATATTGAGAAAAATTGCTTCAAACAGCTTAGATGAGCTTGGGGACACTAGTACTTTGGCTGATCCTACTGTTGTTGATCAACTTATTGCACTTGCTCATTCTTGATCATCTAGCTAGTCAAGTCATCTTCTAATAAAGAAGATCTTAATTTCACAATTTCCAATTTAGATGTGATGTGGGTGCAAAACATATAGGGTGTGTTTGGTACGAAGGAAAATGTTTTCCAATTTTCTCATGGTTGATTGACTTAAATATTTTGGAAAATGTTTTCCAAGTCAACTTATTTTCCTCAAATTTAAGGAAAATGCAGATTTCTCTTTAAAAAAGTAAGGAAAACATTTTCTAGAATCGGTTTGAACCTCACACCTCAACTTTCCATCCTAACTTAAGTCTCGGGTATCGATTCTCACTATGAGACTGCACTTTTTGAGATAATATGGTTGTATGTTATTCATAAAAAGTGGTGGTTTTTCATTTTGAAAATGACAAACTGCAATAGTTCCAGCTTGTCTTTAACTTCCTTGTGTGTTAGGTTATTATTCAACTATATTAATGTATATGTTTATTCAAGTATTTATTTGATAAGTAGTCATTGTTCAACTATCTACGTTGTGGCATTTTATTTGAATAGACAATGAGACAAATTTCATTCACTTTTGAAATAAATTATGTTTATATTTGCAAAGTTATTCTGAAATGATGAACTATTACCTTACTGCTTTCATATATGATCCAAGTGCAAATGATAATAAGTTGGACTTCGATCCATATTGTTGCATAATGATGTATCAAGTATCATTTTATAGCTAATTTTGCTTCACTTAGTCTAAATTTGCTAGGAAAAAAAAGAAGTCTAAATTTGCTTATGAGTGAGTTTCCTTCCGTACACTCTAGTTTGACCTTTACACACAATTTTCTTTTAGCTTCCAACTTCAAAGCTTGATTTCATCTGTCTTCTCTTCTTTTA
Source organism: Solanum pinnatisectum (assembly GCA_035578085.1). Taxonomy (NCBI): domain Eukaryota; kingdom Viridiplantae; phylum Streptophyta; class Magnoliopsida; order Solanales; family Solanaceae; genus Solanum; species Solanum pinnatisectum. The sequence goes on from CM069082.1 coordinate 8,257,294, forward strand.
GAAATTTAGTACTATTATTGACATGGAAGAAGTTCATTTTGAATTGCCAATACAGTGATCGGAGATCTTCCTCAAACAACTTTCAACCACTTGCGACAAAATTTTCAAACCTATTTAGTATGAAAATATTGACACAAAAAGTGAAAATATACAAGTATGAAAGTTGACAAATAAGCACATTGAAGATTTTGAAGGAATTACAAACTAGCCTTCCATATATTAAGTACAAAAGAATGAAGTTGAAGTTAATAGAAACTATCTCCTATTTAAACTAAAGATCTTGGGAAAACCAATAAGCTTGAGTGGCACTTTCTTTGTTGAATATAGCACTTGAAGTAGCATCACCACACTCTTCAAACTTGGTTGAAGTAGAAAAACTTATCTCCTTTTCTTTATGACTTTTCAACCTTTTTTTACTATTGCTAGGTCCAATACTTAGTGTTAGCTCCACATTTGTTTCCTCATCATTTCTCATCTTCTCATCCTCATAATTACTAGTTGAACTTCTTTCTTCCATTTCAATATTCAATCCTCTAATTGGTATTAATATTGTTTTTGAGTTCTCACCTGAGCAACTACCACTTGTTTCTCTTTGTTGATCATCTCCTAAACCATAAACATTAACACCATTAAACTCTATTTCTCTTCTAGGCTGTTGCCAAGTAGACATGTTGTTGATCATAGACTTGTGTCTTGGATCCTCTATCCTTGACATCTCATTCTTCACATCCAACATCAGTTTCCTTTGAAGATTGTATAGTTTGTGGAGCTCTTTTACCTATCGCAGTTGAAGTTATATGCACTGACCGGTATTAGACAATCATACTACTTCATTGACAATAATTGTAGGTAACTTCCTATAATAAGTCATTAACTAAATGGCAACCTAAAAGAAAAAACCATGCTATAACAAGTTGAATTACACAGATAATACAAAAGATCATTTATACTATTTGTCACTATAACCAAAACAACTTATAGCGACAATAAATATACATATTAAGAAAGAGTGCTAAAGCATTTACAAACATTAGTTAATTGTCATTGGGCTATAGGCTTTAGGGGTACTTAATTACAAAAAATGCTAATTGTTGTTGAAGTACATATTAGCTACAATTAAATGTCACTAGGATCATTTTTGGTGTAGCGCGTATATAATATAAATCCATTTGTTTTTACTTGGTGAACCTTTCCTTCTTTATTTCTATAAATCTATGCGCAGTTAAGCTAATCATAAAAAAGTGAAGTTAATTAGGGTGTCATTGACTAGACAAATTGTGAAGCATGTGATTTTGATCTGTCACAAACTGGATGACAATAATTAAATACTCAAGACTACCTTTTATCTCCTTAATCTTAGGGGTACACTAATGGACCAATTAACTAATGACTATAAAAAGAAGTACATCAATTTAAATAAATACTCCCTCCACTTAATTTTGTTTGGCTATTTCAGAAAATGATACATTTCTATATCTTTCTAATGAGAATATTTTATAACGGTACAAATGTTATGCTGATTTAAGATTACAATTTTCCGTAGTCACACAAATATTATGACTTGTTTAACATAACAAATTTTAAAGATTCTTTCATTCTCTCTTAAACGTCAAGGCAAAATCAAACCGTATCAAACAAATTGAATGAAAAGGAAGTATATACATAAATATGTGTACCTGCTGCTTGAAAATATCCTCATGCATGATCATTGTCCTCTTGATGGATTCTGTACTACTCTTCAATTCAATAATTCTATCCATTTTGAATTGCCAATTTTGTATGAATTGTTTGGGGAATTACTGGCTATTGGATTTTTGGCATATAAGAGTCTTGTTCCCATTCCTACAATATTCAATATTATTGAAATTAAGAGAGATGAATGTCAATAAGAGTTTTGTTTCAAAAAGAGTATTTCGAAAATTACAAATGATATTAAGGCTAAAATAGTAATAAGACCACCATACATCTTCATATATTATAGCGATATGAGTATCGGAGTAGGAACCTTATTTGTATATGATGATGATCTTTTCCTTGTATCTCAGGCCACCACACCACCCATGGTAAACTTGTTTGTATATATGGATAATAATAATGTGGAGAGCAATATAGAACACTTATAGTAAGAGACTTTTAGAATGAATGCAATCTTATATTTTTAAGATTCTCGGTGAATAGAGTTACCTGATACAGGTTATTGGTATTTGGTGAGAAGTGAAGAGTATTCCACGAAATTAGCATGGAAGTTAGACCAGACACAAAAATTACGTTTTATTAAGAAAAAAAAATCTAATTAGAAAACGTATGTCGTTGTAGAATATCTTAAATACTCCACTGGGCCGAATATTGTTCCACCATTGTCACTTCTAATTTTATTTATTTATTATCATGCTTACTTTCATTTCGACATTATTAATAATAAAATTAAAAAAAAAACAAAGTTCCTTTAGGCGCCGGCATTAGCTTGCCTTTGAAATTTATACCACATCAAGTGGTTCAAAGATTAATTACTTTATGTGGTAAACAATATATGTGTGTTTCAAAAGATCAAGTCAAAAATTGCTGCAAGAATCTCATCTGAAGGAACACCAATTAATTAGTATTCAATATAAAGTTAATCATCTTTTTTTAGTGCATGCTTAGATGCCTTTTCTAATTCCACTTGTTTGAATCTGGCTTTTTCCACTTTAGGGTTGATATCTTCTTGAGGCTCAATCTATTATAAATTTATCGAAAAATTTTACTTTTGAAGGTAATTAAGGATTGAATATTAAAGAAGACATTATTTTTCAAAATTAGAAATCAAAATCTTTAATTAAGAATAGAAAAATACTCAAAAGTTTTTATTAGTAACTTTAAACTTTGGGTGGTGTTTCATTAATCTTTTTGTGTTTGCCCTTAATTGGCATCAATCACGTTATAATAAATTTGAAATAATGGGGAAACTATTGATGTTTTTATTAGTCTTCATGAAAGTCAAAATAAAGGCATTGGATAAAACTTGTATATGACGCAAAAGATGCCAAAATATATCCAAAAAAAAATAAAAATAACACACACACACACTCATACACTGTGCCATAACATCCAAAGCGAAAAATTCATTGTTTTCTTTTTGTGAAACAATTTCATCAATTCATATTAAAAAGATTTACAAGACTTTTTATCTTCATATAGTTATAAAACTTAAATTGCAAGACAATTTCAAATTATTCAAAATGTTATCTACAAAATAGCCTCAACTAGTTGCCTTTAATTTGTTTGTGAGTTATGAAACAGAATTAGAGATTGAAAAAAATACTCATTAGGAAGTAGGTTGTATTGAAAATAATAAAAAGAATACAAGATTCATGAGATGACAAACAAAAATGTAGAAATAATTGCATTGAAAAAACAAAAAGATGAACAATTTTTCATATCAATATGAAGCTAATGAGTGTGTGTGTGTATATATATATATATATATATATATATATATATATATATATTCTCATTAATTAAGTATTTTGTGGAGATATAACTCACATTAAATTAAAAAAGAATATGAATTAAGTTAATTACCTGAAATTTGAAGTGTGCTGGGATCCAAGGAGTTCTTTCATTGAAAGATGGATTATCTTTAATCTTTTGTTATCAATTGATGATTTGCACTTCTCCTTTTTTTTTTTTTTTTTTTTTTTTTGTTTTTGTGACAAAAAATTTAGGAGAGAATTGAGAAAATTAAAGAAGCAAAGAATGGGTTGAACTTGAATGAAACAATAGATGATATTTCGCATCTTAATTAGAATATCATCTTTTACACCTTTTTCTTGGAGAAACAACAAAGCAATCTTCCACTAATTAATTGATTAATTACATTAAAATGTTTAATTATTCATCTTGACAGCCTGTACTGTGTATGTCCAATGTGTGTGTATGTGTGTGAGAGAGGGAGGGAGATTAATAGAAAGAAAACGTTAATACTCTCTTTAATAAATTTACAAAAATTTGTTGGAAGAATACCAATATATTATGGAAGGAAAGATCAAACGTTTTGAGATTAGAAGGGGGATTAGGACGAATTTAAAGTTTATGAGTTGAAGATTCTAGTTTTTTTAATTTATTGAATAATCAGTTGATAATTGTATCGACAATTAATTATAACAATCCACAGTAATGGGGTGGGTGATGACACTTATGGATGGCTACGATGGTGGTTGATGACACTTATGGATGGCTACGATGGTGGTTGATATTGGTGGCTGATGGTGATAATGGTAAAGAAATGAAATTGGTGAATCATCATTTTTGTAGAAATCTTATAATAAATATCGTAGTGATATTAAAACTTTGTTACAAATTTTATTCATTCTGCAAACTCATTAAGTGATTGTAACATGAATAAAAACAAACACACTTAGGGGTTATTTGGTAGGGAGTATTAAGACAAATACTTCATGTATTATGTATGGTATTATTTAGTACTATGTTTGGTAGGATTTTAGGCCTATGCATTATTAATCCATGAATTAGTTATACATCCTACATGGTATTATAGGATGTATAACTAATACCTTCCATTTGGTGGTATTTACATAGAATTTGGTATCGTGAGATTGATCTTGGTAAATACAAAAATACCCCTCAAATCTTTTTAATCATTTTGTTTATTTTCTTGATTTTATGTTTTATATTTATACTTGTAAATTTATTTAAATAAATTAGCTTACGAATTTTATTATTTAGAGAGAGTTATTTGTTACTAAATAAATCCAATGTAAATCAATACAATAATCCAATGTAAATAAATCCATGAGGGTGGCCCAAAATCTTGTCCTAGCGAACCAAAAAAATCACTAGAAACAAAAACAAAAAATATCAGACTTTCCAAATCCATACTACCCTTCAAGAGTGCAACCTAGAGTAGATCGAAATGAAGAAGGAGACGACGACTCAACTCAATCACCATTAGGGGTGTACAAGTCAAACTGTAAAGTCAAACCGAACCGATGAATCAAATCAAATCGAAAAAAAAACCGATTTGTGGTTTGGTTTGGTTGGTTTGGCGGTTGAAAAAAAACCGACCACTCTTGGTTTGATTTGGTATTAAAAGAAAAAAAAGTCAAACCGAACCCAAACCAAACTGACATAATATATATATAAAATTTTGTTTTATTTATAGATAAAAAAAATATTATTTGTAATCTACTTTGTTAATATATTTTTGAGTTAGTTTATAGTTTTCAATGTTCATGTATTTTATTTCAAATTTGGGATTGTAAAATTTTGTAAATATTATATATATAATTTTATTTTATTTATAGATAAAAAATATTATTTATAATCTACTTTGTTAATATATTTTTAGTTAGTTTATAGTTTTCAATGTTTATACTCCCTTTGTCCCTAATTACTTGTCCACTTTTTCTTTTATAGTGGTCCCTAATTACTTGTCCATTTTGACAAATCAATAAAGGACAATTAGTTTTTACCTATTATACCCTCAATTAAATGACTAATTACTTTAAAAAATGTAGAACTTTTCATCCACTTCATAATTAATAGGGGTAAAATGGTAAACTCACTATGTCATTAATTGTTTTCTTAATATGTGTGTCAATTTAAAAGTGGACAAGTAATTAGGGACAGAGAGAGTATATTTTATTTCAAATTTGGGCTTGTAAAATTTGTAAATATTTTATTTTGTATTAAGATACGAAGTTACAATTATATAGTTATAGTTTTTCAAATTCGAAGTTAACAATTTACTTTGTAAATATTTCGTTTTGTATTCAGTTTGACTGCATCCTTTAATCTTATTAATTTAACATAATGAATATTGATATTTCAAAAAAATATATTTTGTACTCATGTGAATTTTACCGTATTTACGAAAATTTCTATTCATTTAACATTTCTTAAGTTTAGTTTATCACACAGGTAAGTGAAAATATATTTGATCTCGTTTTCAAACACCGTATAGTTGTAAAAAATCGAAAAACCAAAAAAAACATAAAAAACCGACTTTGCGTGGTTTGATTTGGTTTTTAGATTTAATAAACCGACATAATTGATTTAGGTTTTTTTTAATGAAAAATCAAACCAAACCGACCTATGTACACCCCTAATCACCATCAAGTTTAAATTAGATATATACACTTTAGGCATTTACAAGTGTTCACAAATGTCATGTGTGAATAAGTGAAGACGTCTTCAACTCATCCACCATGGATCTATGTCTGCCGTACTAGATAATGACTAAACCTCTCCAATCTCCATTAGTTAAGTCAATTTCATGATTAAATTTTGCTTTACTTTCCTCCCATGATAGGTCGAGCTAGCAAGGAGCTAATACGTACCACTGCCGCTAGAAGGTCGTCTGTTAATCTTGAACTGACTTGGTTTCCTATTGAAAATTTCTAATTCTTAGATTTTGAGACTTGGTTTCTGTCCATGTTTAATATTGTTCTTGCATCTATTGAATATTATTGTATGATATACTATCAGCACCTGCAAAAAAGAAAATTTTGTTAGTTAAAAAACTCACAATTTTATTTTCCTCTTTATACACATGCTCCACCAGTACTATTGAAACGCCTTCCATCAATCTCCAAATCCTCCTCCTTACTTTTAAAGAAATTCTCAAAGGAATCTCTTATATATCATCTACGATTTTTTTAACAAAAAAAGAATCCATTTTCATAGAGGGGCAGAATATTTTGAGTGATAAAATATTCCAATTCAAGCCTAACTTTACAAGCTCCATCAGAATTACATTTAAATGTACCTTCAGCTAGAGAATTTCAATACATCATATCCTAGGGATTCAATCAATAAATCAAATCAGACCATGAAGAAGACATTTATTAACATAGTTTTGGCCATTAAATATAGATTCCTATCAATACCCATCTTCATGCTACTTCTAGACATCTTTTCTTCATGAGATGTAACCTTTCTCCTTCTCCATATTTTTCACACAATAAACATAACTTTAAACAAAGGCTTCAATTTAGGAGCCACATCTTTTGTTTCCCACTTATTAAATATGTGGATAAAAGGACAAAGCAATTGCTGCAATTTTTTTTCCACATTATCTCATAATCAAGGCATATAATGAAAAGGTGTTTAATAGTTTCTTGATCATAGCAACAACAGGCCACAAAATAAAATATTCTGTTATTAATGAGAACTTCTTAAACTGACAGTTTTTTTCCATAATCTCCATATGCAAAAAGACACTTTAAAAAGCATCTCTTTTACCCAACACCTTAAAAATCCATTACGTTGATCATTTTCTGTCTAATAACCTCCCATGATCTAACAGATAACTTTCCATTGTTATTTAACATCCATCCAGGGGCGGCTTAACATAATTGGGGCCTAAAGCAAAGATTAGAAAACAGGTCCCTTCAGGGACATCCGATAAAAAAAAAAGATTAGAAAACAGAGCTATGTAGACATAGTAGTAATATAATCGAACGTAGACTGTTAACAAGATATTCCAGACAGCTCTTTCTTAGGACAAACAAATCTCCAACGCATGAGCTATATTATATTGTGTTGTGATAGTACAAATCTCAAGTTATATCGTACTACAATAGTATAAGAGCCCATTTGGATTGGCTTAAAAAAAGTAGCTTTTAAGTCCGAAATAAAAAGTCAAATTGAAATGACTTTTAAGTCAAAAAATAAAAAGTAGGAGAAGACTTACTTTTGAGTTATGACTTATTTTAAGTCATTTTTTTACCTTGCCAAATATTTCGTAACTTATTTTAAGTCATTTTTTACTTATTTTAAATTATTTTTTTATATTTGTCAAACACTTCCAGAAGTCAAAAACTGACTTAAAAGTAGGTTTGATCGACTTTTAAGCCAATCCAAATGGGCTCTAAATCTTTTGAGAAATATTACATAAGCTTGATTTAGTATGAATTATATTATATTATATTAAAAATATGTTTGAACTGACGTAACTCAATACATTAATGATACAACTAGGTCGGAAGTATGATGAAATGAAATTAGGTTAACCAAGATATGATGTTATTATGTTCACAATTCAATGAACGGATAAAAGGAACCTGATCCTTTTTTTTAATCCTTATAAGAATCAATCATTGTACTCTGCCTTAGCTTGTTTAGTAATTATTATAATTAACAGGAGGTGAAAGAAAATAAAAGATAAAACAAGTGTAACTAGAACATGTTTCAAAATGTTTTCCGATCCAAAGACATGTAAATGTTAATTATATTTCAAATAATTTTTCATAAAAATATAAACTAAATTTGAGTTTGTTTTTTCTACAACCACTCACATGAAAAAATAAAGAAATTGGAAGACCATTTTTTTTTAAAAAAAAATCAACCGGTATTTGATTCTCACATTTGGACTTGATAAAATTCTGATTTACGTCGAGAAGTCTGATTTTGAGGTGCAAAGCGTTTTCTAACAAAAACAACTCTGTACTCAAGAGAGACCCAAATTTTCCACCATAATATTAATTTGCGTTGGTTAAAAAGACTTGCTACTATTACCCACTGTAGTCTATATGTGTATAGAAACAAATTCAAAATTTAAAATTTATTAAAATTTATAACAATCTTAAGTTAATATATAGTATTAATTGAGCTCACAACTGAATACTCATCCTAAATATTAAATATTATAGATATTCAATATGTATCTTAGTACAATTTATATATACACGAGGTCAACATGCTTATCTGTCCACCTAAGGATATTTTTGGTACTTTTGATATTTTATGATCTGATGTTATTGTGCTTTAATGCTTTATGCTTATACTATTTCTACTTTGGCCAAAAATATCCTCCCAATATGCCCTTTTTTAAAAACATAAAAGTGGGGCCCATTAATTTTCATTTGATGACATCATTGATGTTTTGAAGGATGCTTTGGTAATTTTCATGTGATAAATTCGTTTTAATTTTTAATCATTTACTATTAAATAAACTTTATAAATCAGGATAATTAATAACTTAAAATATTCAAAAAATATAAAACATATTAAAAATTTGATTGACTCTTTAAATTTTATCGGTGACACATAATTGGTATAAATGGAGTAATACATATTATTTGAAAATTACATAAAAAATACTATAAATTACAATATTTAACAACTAAAAAATTTCCAAAGACATGAATCTCGAAATTTTATTAGTGCCACATAAATTGAGAAAGAAGAAATAACCTTTATTATTTGAAAATTACGTAAAACGTATTACGAATCATAGAGTAATAATTAGCAATTTAAAATTTCAAAAGACGTAAAAAGTTATAATAATTAATAATTTAAAATATTCAAAATTAATATTAAAATTTGATTAACTCTCTTAATTTTATGTCATATAAATTAAAATTAAAAAATAACACATATTGAGCTTGTGCTAATTTTATGTCACATAAATTAAAATAAAAAAATAATATATATTGAACCCGTATTAGCACGGACTCCTATATCTAATATTATAAGAATAAAAAGAATCTAAATTCCTGTGATGTACTGTGGATCCCCAGTATGTGCAAGCATGTGAATAAGTTGACCATATATTTGCATTTCTTATAAGCTAATTATAAAAGCATCATTATAATTATCGGAAAATTGGGTTTATTAATGTCATCAAATCGATCTATGCATAATTTAGTACCCTCTATAAAATTGGATTTCTTTTTACCATTAATCTCCACGCAATCCTTTTCCAATCAATCAAGATTTGCTTGAGTTTACGTCTGATAATTATGATTGGAGTTTAGAGGTGCATGATTATTCTAATTGGAGGGCTGTCTTGTGACATAATATATATATATATATATATATATATATATATATATATATATATATATATATATATATAGCATTATTCCATCTCTGGAAAATAAACAACTTATATTATTTTGTATAAGGAATTGTAAACCTAATACTAAGTCAGTTTTAATTTTTAGGTCTCGTACTAATAGTTTATACATATTATACGTTGGTCTGTAGAAGTTATTGCATGTGCTGATAAAGCTTATTTGTGCTTTTTCAATATACTGGTCGTAAAGATTATATGTTCCATCCATTTGTATTGCAGATACTGGTTCTTTTAATGTCTTTAGGGTTGGTAATATATTTTGTGGTAATATCTTTTTATTAAGAAGGCAGCTGCTGCAGCTGGTACAGCCAGTGTCTACTAATGCTAAGGTTTCGATTTCTATATCTTTAATTTTTATTCTTACTAGTATTTTTATTGTTCAAAACGTTTTATCTTCATTGCATATAAAGTTAGTACTATTTTCTTCTATGTTCATTAGTTCACTTTCTATTTGATCTATATGTATTGTTCCTTGAAATTGTGTATGATCTATGTCTATTTTCTCTTTTCCTTTTTCTAGTGTTATCAGAGCGGGAAGTTTTTGGGAAAACAATCTATACTATTTAAAGAACTGCGATAAAAGAAAGCAGCCTTTCAGATAGGATAATTAATACAAACTTTGTTTTTTTTTTTTTTATATTCACTCTCACTTCTGGACCTTACTTTTGAACTCTCAACCTCCTCTCTTATATAGACCGAAGAGAAAATAAAAGAACGGTTCTAAATGCTCTACGTGGCCTCACTTATTGATGGCGGACATGTTGATAAGATTCTTTTAATAATGCAAGTCGGGTGCTTATTGGGCCCCATCGTCACATGCATTATTAATTTCATCTTTTGGACTTATTTGACAGACACGTGCTTTGTCAACAGTTTTTCCCTCTTTTGGAGGGTAGTGATAAAGTGAAAGCACTCAATATTACTTTTTACAAGACATTAGTTGGCATACCCACATGGCACACTTACTCATATTTACATAATATTTGATGCTGCTTTTGCCACGTTTGGTCTTATCTTCTTATCACCTTTGTATTTTGTCTTCTTGAGAATAGTCTTATCACCTCTTTGGTTTTGTTGTCTGAATGATAGATTAGGTATCCAAATTGTGTAAAGTTATAGAATCAAAACTCATTCCTGATTCGTCATCTTCGTATGGGTCTTGTGCATTTTGATCATCATTACTTCCATATTCTTCGTCTGAGCTTATCGGACTGTGATTACTTTCTTCTGAATTAGGAACTAATCTGTTGTCTTCTGAATTAGGAACTAATCTGTCGTTGCTTGGACTGGAATCTTCTTTATTAATAATATGCTTCTCTTGGCTTTGATTTTGGAAATTTTTTTCTAAAATCTGTTTAATTATAGCTTCTATTTTGTCATTTTTTTTCTTTTTTGAAGCTGCAGTCTTTCGTAAAGTGTCTTTTTGGCAAAGTGACAGCCTTCAACGGTTTTTATGAGTCTTTACCGGTCACCATTTAAATCGGACTAGCTGTATCTTTGTCTGATACAGTAGAGTTTTTAGCATTCAGGGGGAAATGCACACCCGTCTCATCCATTTTTAAGTGAGATGGAGAACTCATGTCTAGGGTCGGGGTGCTGGAATCTGTTTTTGGAGCATATTTACTTTGAAATGTCTCGAGTTGTTTCATAAGTCTCATATTCTCTTGGATAAGGATTTCATTGTTCGCATTGAGTCTCTTGAAACCCTCAGTCATTGAAGAGCAATGGTCACAGAATATGATTTTATCTGAGTCTCTTTGGATGTTATATTGAGGTATTTGAGTTGGGCTTTGTCTAAGGGCTGGTGAAATATAGTAGTTAGGCCCAAGTATTCCTCTAGCGTAGCCTAAAGCTTCTGTGAAATTATTAAATCCTTTGAAGAGTGAATTTTTTACCCCATTTATTGACTCAACTACTTCTATCCAAGTTTGAAAAACACCTTTAGTTTTACCATGTATGACTACATAATATTTAAATTTATTATCTCTGTTTTTGTCCGAAAAATATTGACATAAAGCATTAGAAGCAGCAATGAAATACTTAGTGTCTTGTTTATTGTATGCTATCCATAGATCATTTTTGAGGCTTGTCTAAAGTACTGTCTGAAATTATTCTAAATGATAGATTACACTTGGGTATGAAATTAAATTAAACTTACCGAAATTGATTCTCTCCATCATGTTGTCTGTTGTACTTTGTGGTCTAAAATTTTGTCTTTCTAATAATGTCTGGGCGTAAGAATCCTACTGGGCGATGCCCTTGCCTTTGTCTACTAGCAGTTGGCCAATTGGTCTCATGCTGAAAGAAAAGTCAGTTAGTTTTTAATTGTAGTCTACTTAGTTTATCTGCTAAGTCATTATCTTTTCCTTTAACATATTCAAAAACAATATTATTGTATATAGATATTATATCCATAAATGTTTAACCATCTTCTTTTACTGCTAGCTTTACTATTTATTTTTTCATGGAATTTAACTGTTGCTTCACAGTCTGTTCTAACTAAAACTTCATTTTTATTTAAAATATATAGTTTAAAACTGTTAAGTCCATATATTATGGCTAACACTTTTGCGTCTATACTACTCATGTTTTCTTTTTCCTTATACTGTCCACTCTAGTATGCGCAAATTTTTTCTTCGGTTTTAGGGCTATATTTATTAGGTCTGGATTTTAAGACGGCACCCCATCCTAGTTCGCTACCATCTGTTTGGACTATTAAATAATCAGACTCTAGAGGTATTTGTAAGTCCTGTATATTCTTAACCTTTTCTTTAATTTGTTGAACTAATTTAATATCTTCTATGTTAAAGTGTTTCTGACCTTTGCTACCTGTCTTAGCATATAATGGTCCTGCTATTTTTCCTAAATCTTGGATAAAGTTTCTAGCATAATTTACTAATCCTAAGAATTTTTGTAAGTCTTTTGTATTATCTAACTTATCGGGCATATCTAATACTTTTTTTGGTTATATGCGGTTGTAATTTTACTTTTCCTTCTCCTAAAGTTACTCCTAAGAAGTTTATATGTGTTTTACACAATTCCATTTTCTTCTTGCTAATTATTATTCCATATTTTACAAATAGTCTAAAAACTGTCTGTAGGTGTCCTAAATGTTTTTGCCTGTCTTTACTAAATACTAGAATATCGTCTACATATACCAATACAAAACTTTTGTAATCTCCGAACATGTCATCCATCTTTCTTTGGAAAATGGGCGGAGCTGTCTTTAAGCCAAAAGGCATGGCAAGCCATTCAAAATGTCCTTCCGGACAAGTGAAAGCTGTCCATTCTATGCTTTCTGGGTGCATCTTAACTTGCCAATAGCCAGATTTGCAATCAAATTTACTAAATACCTTTTTTCCTTGTATTCTATTAATTAACTCGTTCTTATCAGGTAGTTTGTATGCATCTGTTCTAGTATTATCATTTAATCTTTTATAGTTTATTATCATGCAAGCTTTTCCTCGCACTTGTTCACTATGGTTTCTAACCATAAATGTTGTGGATCTATGTTTAGATGTAGATCTTCTTATTACTTCTAGTTTTAGTAGTTCTTTAATCTGATTACTGAATTCTTCAGTGTCTTCATTATTTGCTTCTATAGTTGTTGTTTTTATCGTATATTCAGGGTTTATTATGTCTAATTTACACATAATTTTATTACAACCCCAATGTATTAAGGGCTTTTCTCCTATTATTTCCATTTCGTCTAGTATTGTTACTATTTTCTGGGTCTTTAGGATTCTTTATTGTTCCTATAGTTTTTATTCCTTTTTGGAAATTGTAAAATTCTTTTTCAACATTTATTAAAGTATAATCTTTTTCTATGTCTTCTAAGAATGTATCTTCTGAATAATTTTCTTCTTGTTTTTCTTCATATAGGTTTTCTGAAGAACAACTGCCATTGTTACCAAGTCGTCACAACATGGAGTTAAAGTTTTATCTTGTTTAGAATTTATTTCATTGTCTTTAATTTTAGGTAATCCTTTTGTTTGAATTTTGCTAGTCTGTACTGGCGTATAGGTTGTATTTCTAAATAGCATTATTCCATCTCTGAAAAATAAACAACTTCCATTATTTTGTATAAGGAATTGTAAACCTAATACTAAATCGGTTTTAATTTTTAGGTCTCGTACTAATATTTTATACATATTAGACGTTGGTTTGTAGAAGTTATTGCATGTGTTGATAAAGCTTATTTGTGCTTTTTCGATATACTGGTCGTAAAGATTATATGTTTCATCCATTTGTATTGCAGATACTGGTTCTTTTAATGTCTTTAGGGTTGGTAATATATTTTGTGGTAATATCTTTTTATTAAGAAGGCAGCTGGTGCAGCCAGTGTTTACTAATGCTAAGGTTTCGATTTCTATATCTTTAATTTTTATTCTTACTAGTATTTTTATTGTTCTAAACCTTTTATCTTCATTGCATATAAAGTTAGTACTATTTTCTTCTATGTTGATTAGTTCACTTTCTATATGTATTGTTCCTTGTAATTGTGTATGATCTATGTCTATTTTCTCTTTTCCTTTTTCTAGTGTAATTAATCGCTGTTCTAAGTTATTTATTCTTGTCTCTAAGGTTATTAGTCTTAGATTAGTAGTCTGGTCTTTTGTTTGAACTTGTTCTTGTTGTTTAGCTATTGCTTGCTTTAATTTATTTTCTATACAACTTACACATGCTTTCATATAACAGTTTTTATATTTGGCCCTGTTTATTTTACTAGGATACCATTTACATATACTACGTTGGTTACTATCTATTCCCTTCTGTCTTTCGAACTCATGATTACAGTCTTGTGAGATATTCATCATAGTACTTATTAATATATTGTCTAAGAAATCTTCATTCCTTTCTAATCCTATCTCATTATTAAATTATCATCTTCTGAATATATATATATATATATATATATATATATATATATATATATATATATATATATATAATATATATAATACATATGGTATAGTTTTTCTGTTTAATTTTGACATGATAAGAAATTAAAGAAATTAAAAAGAACATATTTTGAATCTTATCGTCCTAAAGTAAAGATATGTTGAATATATTGAAATGTTTTTTAATCTTGTGATTTTAAACGGTTCCTGTTGAAAATAGAAGAGTTGCCAAAATGGGAAAAAAAGATTTTTTTAACCGGACTAAAATGAAAAGTAAGGCAAACAAATTGAAACGGAGAAAGTATATATATGTCTATGTGATAATGTCTTTCCATTTTCTTGCACATTAATGCAAATAAAGATCCAAAGATTTGAACTTTATGAATTTCATCTTTGAAATAGTAATTTCAAGTAATAATAATCAAATTAAAAATAATCAATACATATACTAGGGTAGCTCATATTGTACACATCGTCCCTATATTAACAAACAATTTGCTTTTTTCAATATTTTCTAACTTGAGAACAAGATTCTTGTAAGTTGGATACAAGAATCATTAGCATTAAGCAATAGTAAAACTAAATAAATCTTCCCTCCATCTTCATTTTTGAAGAAAATAAGTAAAATGTAATTATATTAATATTCATTACAAACCTAAAACCTCAGCTTTTACCGTGTTATATATAGTCATACTAATGTCCTCAAAGAACTACACATCATGTGTTAAATTATTTTATTTTATAACTTAATTTCAATTGATATATTTTTGGGAACACAATTCTTAATACATGATAAGTTTCAATATGTTATGTTATCTTTGCTTCTCTCCTTTACTGAGGGAAACAAAATTAACTATTTCATATGTCATATTTTATGTAACATTATTTTACTTTTAAGATACTATGAGTTTTACTGTAGCTGGTCGAAGCTTTTATATTTATAGCATTAATATATCGACGTTTCGTTGGAAGTTATTAGTAAAGAGAGATTAGTTCTTCTCCAAAATTAAAATATAAAAATTGAACAAAGCCAGGTGTCAAATAATAAAAAATTTAGATAAATTCATTATAGATGTATATCAAAGTTGAGGTGAATAATTAATTCCATAATTAATTTTTAATAATAAGGTCCCTCAAGATTTAGAAGGGACATTAGAAATTAGCCCCACTCCCAAAAGCTAAATGTCTTCCAAATATACAACAAAGTGATGTGCTCTAAAATATTCAGTTCTAATTTGGGATATGGTCGGTCCACATCGTGCAATTATTTTATAAATAAATTCCATTCATATAATAAATTTAAAGCATGGCTTCTTTTTATTTGTCTTCTTCTTGTTTACCTTTAATTCGATGTCTTATGTACACTCTACAAATTGCAAGAAATTATTGACAAAATTAGCCTCAAATATTCGTTTCATCTCAACCATTAATTTTTTCTTTATGTGTAAGAAAAGATAGGTAGGTATACAATATTATTGTATATACAAACAAATTATTGTTGCGGATGATTTAAAGTGTCAATATATAAAATAAAGAGGTTCAATCTAATTCACTCATCCAAGAGAATTAAGTGAGAACCTATAAAAGTTTTTCATCCAACGTTTATCAGTTCTATTGATGAATTTATGAAGAAATGAAGAATGAAGAAGGTTAGAAGAAATAGAAGAGATAGTTTTTATTGATAATCTTGTGTGTACAAAGGGAGAAATATCCTTATATATATTGTAATCTAAGTAGATAAGATGAGTTGTACTTGTAACTAAATAACTAATTCAAAAAAACAAATAACTAACTAATGGAAACTTCTTCTTAATTGACTACTTTGAGATGTTGCATCTATGAACAAATTATGGCTATAGCCATAATTTCATAGATAACATATCTTCAATATCATCTGATTAGGGGTGTTTATGGTTCGGTTTGGATCGGTTATTAGTTAAAACCAAAACCAACTTAATCGGTTTTTAAATTTCTAAAACCAAACTAAACCAAATAAAAAAAAATAACCGTTGGTTTGGTTTGATTTTTCGGTTTTTTTTTTTTGGTTAGAAAGTAATAAGTTTGTTGAGGACATATGCATCTCGATAGACACAAACACTTAGTACATGAATAACTCACGAAAAAACTATTGCACGAACAAAGTGATTCATCCGATGTACCAAGTTTCAGAAACTAAAAAAACTTATTGTCAATAGCATAAAGTTGGTTCAATATTCTGGAGATCTCAACATCTTATTAATAGACTTTTCAATAAAATTACGCCTTAAAATATTGGATTTTACTTCTAAAAAAACAACCAATATTTCATAATCAAAACTAATCAATTACCATCTTCTTTAGCTTGAGCTTTAAATTATTCAATGCTACGTTAGAAGTCTGAGTATCCATACAACCTACATGATGATTGTGAAATAATTATGAGTCAAAAGTGTAGAGTACATTTGATGTACCTGAGAATCCTTTTTACCCCTTGAAGATGTTCAATGTTTGGGCTTTGCATAAACTGGCTTGCTAAAGTCACGTCATGGGTGATATCAGGTCTTGTGAGGGTCAAATACTGAAGGCTTCCTACTATCATTCTGTACAAGGAGGCATCTACAAAACTTCCCACAGTTTCATGCAAACCATATTTTTGAGCTAAAGGAGTGGCTACAGCCTTTGCCAAAGTCATCTCTGTCTTGGCCAACAGCTCAGCATCATACTTGCTTTGACTTAAGTGAATTCCTCCTTCGAAATACTTCACCTCAATTCCTAGAAAGAAGTGTAAATGACCAAGATCTTTCATAGAAAACTTCTTCCCAAGTTGTAGAACCAACTCTTAGACATGTGATGGATTACTTCGTGTGACAATAATATCATCCACATATAACAATAGAAATATTTTGCCTTTGTGAGTTTGCAAAGTAAATAAGGAAGGGTCAATCTTACTACAAATGAAACCTAGGTGTAAGAGATGCATGCTAAACCTATCAAACCAGGATCTTGGTGCTTGTGATCATATGATGCTCATGTGGTGCAGGAAGTACCTCAACTGGTACATCAACCAAATTAGTTGATTGAAGTGTAACATTGTCAGATTGATGGTCAACTATACATCAACTAAAGTAGTTGTTTGATGATGCTCATTGACTGGACCTGTAAGTGCAACATGTTCCTCACTGCTAATGCAGCTGGAGTTTCAATACTACTGTATGGATCATCACTTTCAACCTATTCCTCAGCATCTGATCCTGCGCCTAAGAGATCAATAGTACTCTCATCATCAAAGATTATAGGAGTTGTAGCAGCATTATCACCATTAACGTGTGGACTAGCAGCCTGTACGTCCCATGAATCAGAATTATCATGTGCCTGCAGTTTAGAGAAAGATTCAACAAAGGCAGCAAGGTGAGGTGAGACATCACTGTTAGTCTGAGATTGCTTTGGAGACACATAGGGTAATGTGTTTTCATCAAACACAACATGTCCGAATATGTAAACCCACATTGTAGAGGGATGATAGCATCTATATCCTTTGTGTAAGCTGTTGTAACCTATGAACACACACAGGTAAGTCTTTGGACTGAACTTATTGCTACCCTTGATATATGAAAAACATCTACACCCAAACACTTTTAGGCTGTTGTAATCAGGTTGTTCCCATATAACTTAACAAATGGAGTCACCATCTTTAGGACTGAGGAAGACAGTCTATTGATGAGGAATACTTTAGTGAGAAAAGCCTTAACCCATAGAAACAAAGGTAGGTTAGCATGAAGTAGTAGAGTTAAGCTAGTCTCCATAATATGCCTATGTTTTCTCTCTGCAACTCCATTTTGTTCAGGTGTGTTAGGACATGGAATATGTCTCACAATGCCACAATTTTCCAAATGCTTGATGAAGTATATTTGGATAAAGTCACCATCTCCATCACACTGAAAGATCTTAATCTCTTTAGAAAATTGTTTTTCCACCATTTTTTGGAATTTTAGAAAGACCTCAAAGAATTTGACAGGAGCAGGTCCGATCCCCATAAGTCACAATGGATTTTCAATAAAGGTTCTTTCTCAATTTTATTTCTCAAACAAAATGGAAATTTACAACTCTTTCCCAACTGACAACAAGAACAAATAGTAGGCATTTTATTTCAACTACTAATATTGATGCAACTATTACTATTCAAAACTTTTAAAGACTTCAAACTAGGGTATCCTAATATAGTATGACACATGTTGTCTAACGTGTTCCAATCGTGTGCAGCAGTTAAAGCATAAAGATTGTTATCTTCCAAAGCATAGAGTCCATTCCTTTTAGATCCCTTGGCCAGCAGTGTCCTTGTCCTCTTGTCCTTTACAACAAAGTTAGTTTCATCAAATTCAAGAGTGCAACAATTATCCTTTGCAAGCTTACTAACTGAGAGTAAATTTTTATTAATCTTAGGAACTACAAGAACTTCTTTTAACTTTAGACCTGATTCGGATATGTTCTCAACATGTGTTATGTCTAACTTTGATCCATTCCCAATAATGATTTTATCTGGTCCATTGTAGTGTTTAAGATCAGTTAGGATACCTGAGTTATGTGTTATATGACTACTTGCTCCTGAGTCCACATACAAGGTGTCATCAGTAGTGTTTTGTAGATTAGTAGCAACCAATGCTTATGGTAGCTCATCCGTGGCTTGGTAAGAGTAATCCCACCTATAAAAACACTTAAAAGCACTATGGTTATTCCTACCAGAAATTTAACACGCATCAGTATTGTTCCTCTCATGATTTCCACTCGAAGGACTGTTCTGGTCCGTTTCTACTGTTATAAGAACTTGTTCCTTATCCAGAAGGCTTGAAGCCTCTTCCTCTGGAATTGAAGTAATTGTTTCCTCTTCCCCCGCCCCTTTGGGCAGAAAATGCCATGTTATGGTTTTATTGGGGCACTTCTTCTTCATCCTCCCTCATATCAAAACCCCTGAGAGCATTAACAAATTGATTAAGAGTAGGATATGGTGTCTTACCTAACATGATAGTCCTGAAGGTCTTGTACTTAAGACCTAGACCTCTAGCAAAATTAATTACTTTGCTATTTTCATCTACAGGCTTGTGAATGCCTGCAAGGCCATCACATATACCTTTGAATTCCTTAATATATTCGTCAATTGTTTTGGTTCCTAGCTTCACACTTTGCAGTTGTTGTTTGAGCTAAAACTCCTTATCTTTTGTTGCTTGAAGATAAGCTTCTTCCAAGCATTCCCACATCTCCTTGGCAGTTGAGCAGCTACGATCAAGTACATGCTTTCTTTTGTCAAGGTGTTCTAAGATCTAACTCCTTAGCAACACATTCTTCTCCTCCCAATCATCAACAATATTGCTGTCTTCTGCACCCTTCTCACCTGCTACAACTTTCTCAATAGTCTGTTCAGTGGAACATGTACCTTTAGGTGGTTCTGTGATGAGGTAAGTTAATCTCATCACTTGAATCAACTGAGACATTTGTGTCCTCCATATAAGATAATTCGTTCGCTTAAGTTTAATGGAGCAGGACGAAATAAGATGATGAAGTGAAGAGGTCGAAAGAGTGTTGGTAGAAAGGGCCATTGCGGTTCGATATTGTGGTTGTTTTGGTTTTGATCTAATACGTTAAAGAGCGGAAAAGCTTTATTGCTCTGATGCCATGTAGAAATCTCACGTAAGTATGGAGAAATCAAGGATTGTATTGATAAAAATAATGTTGAGTTATAAGCTCCTTATATAGGAGAAGAGTCCTATTCTAACTATATCAGGAATCCTACTACAACACAAATATATTATATACATGATATTCTAGTCGACTTTAACCTCTTACACGATCCAGTAGCTTAGTCGTACATAATTTAGGATTTAGTAGTCTAGTCCTAGTATGACTCTAATTCTAACTCGTCAGCTTGCTTCGATGGACCTGTTCCTTCGACATGTACCATCAGTCTTCAGGCTTCCTTCAACAATCTTTGCTTCTCTCCTTTACTGAGGGAAACAAAATTAACTATTTCATCTGTCATATTTTATGTAACGTTATTTGACTTTTAAGATATTATTAGTTATAAGTAAAACTAATAGTTATCGAAAATGTAGCTGGTAGAATATTTTATATTTATAGCATTAATATATCGATGTTTCGTTGGAAGTTATTAGTAAAGAGAGATTAGTTCTTCTCCAAAATTAAAATATAAAAATTGAACTAAGCCAGGTGTCAAATAATAAAAAATTTAGATAAATTCAATATAGATGTATATCAAAGTTGAGGTGAATAATTAATTTTTAATAATGAGGTCCCTCAAGATTTAGAATGGACATTAGAAATTACCCCACTCCCAAAAGCTAAATGTCTTCCAAATATACAACAAAGTGATGTGCTTTAAAATATTCAGTTCTAATTTGGCATATGGTCGGTCCACATGGTGCAATTATTTTATAAATAAATTCCATTCATATAATAAATTTAACGCATGACTTCTTTTTATTAGTCTTCTTCTTGTTTACCTTTAATTCGATTGTCTTATGTACACTCTACAAATTGCAAGAAATTATTGACAAAATTAGCCTCAAATATTCGTTTCATCTCAACTATTAATTAATTCTGGACTATTAAATATTTTCTTAATGAAGTTAAACCCAAGTAACTGGTGGTTAGGCAAGTTACGACTCCAATTATGTGTAAGAAAAGATAGGTAGGTATACAATATTATTGTACATACAAACAAATTATTGTTGCGGATGATTTAAAGTGTCAATATATAAAATAAAGAGGTTCAATCTAATTCACTCATCGAAAAGAATTAAGTGAGAACCTATAAAAGTTTTTCAATATCCAACGTTTATCAATTCACTATTGATGAATTTATGAAGAAATGAAGAATGAAGAAGGTTAGAAGAAATAGAAGAGAGAGATTTTATTGATAATCTTCTGTGTACAAAGGGAGAAATATCCTTATATAGATTGTAATCTAAAGAAATATCCTTATATAGATTGTAATCTAAGTAGATAAGATGAGTTGTACTTATAATTAAATAACTAATTCAAAAAAGCAAATAACTAACTAATGGAAACTTAACTTCTTAACTGACTACTTTGAGATGTTGCATCTATGAACAAATTGTGGTTATAACCATAATTTCAGAGATAACATATCTTCAATATCATCTAATTAGGGGTGTTCATGGTTCGGTTTGGATTGATTATTAGTTAAAATCAAAACCAAATCAACTTAATCGGTTTTTAAATTTCTAAAACCAAACCAAACCAAATCAAAAAAATAACCATTGGTTTGGTTCAATTTTTCGGTTAGAAAGTAATAAGTTTGTTGAGGACATATGCATCTCAACAGACACAAACACTTAGTACATGAATAACTCACGAAAAAACTATTGCACGAACAAAGTGATTCATCCAATGTACCAAGTTTCAGAAACTAAAAAAACTTATTGTCAATAGCATAAAATTGGTTCAATATTCTGGAGATCTCAACATCTTATCAATAGACTTTTCAATAGAATTACACCTTAAAATATTGAGAAATTACTTCTAAAAAAAACAACCAATATTTCATAATCAAAACTAATCAATTACCATCTTCTTTAGCTTGAGCTTTAAATTATTCAATGCTACGTTAGAACATTTTATAAAGAACAGAGAAAGTGTGATCCTAAAGTAATGAATATTGAGGGATTTAGACTTAAGGTTTTAATAGTTGGGCTAAAATTTAAGTGTTGGGCCTCAGAAAATAGTAAAATTAAAGACTTAAGTTAATTAAACTATCAAAATACATATATTTTATTTATAAATAATTATAAAATTTGTACATATAACTTCTCAGTTTGGTTTGGTTATTTTTGCGGTTAATTTTTAGTAAAATCAAAATCAAACCAAATAGTATCGGTTTTTCAAAATTTAAAACCAAACCTAACCAAATTAAACCAAATATCAGTTTTTTATTCAATTTGGCTTGGATTGCGGTTCAATTTGGTTTTATAACCATAACCATGAACAGCCCTACTAGTGATCAAATAAAGAAAAGATTTAGAAGAGTTCATCTTCACTTAACCATCTAAAATTATCTAATACAATCAAATTTGTATTTGTAATAATAATTAAAAAAAAAAAGGTCACTTATTTATGCATATAAAACTCAGAATGTCACTCAATCGACCAAGCAATTGTTTTATTATCTAAGCACAAAGTAAGCACTTGAGTGACATGGTTAAAGCGTTGTAATGTCTGACTTGTTATGGAGTAGTGTGAATCCCCTTGAAATTGCCACATGTGGACATGTCAATGGTTTAAGGGGTCGTTTGGTTGAGTGTATTAGGAGAAATAGTTCATGTATTATGTATGATATTATTTAGTACTATGTTTGGTAGGAATTTTATGCCTATGTATATCTAATACATGTATTAGTTATACACCCTACATGGTTTATAGGCAGGGGCATATCCAAGGGGGGGGGGGTCATCGGGTTCACGTGAGCCCATGCTCATCCCGAGATCATATGTAGTAGTGTTTTATTTTTAAAAGTATATTCAAATATAGATGTGTGAACTCACACTCAGAGTATCATATACTGCAATGATGACTGGGTGCATCTCTCTACGTGAGGTTAGAAATTTGAATTTTATATTTATCTTGTTTTATTTTTCTTTCTAAAATTAGATAACACCTCTCCAAGTGGTTATTGGTAGCACTTTTGGCATTTAATTAATTCATATATATATATATATATATATATATATATATATAAGAATTAATTTTGGACCTGTAATAAAAACCTAAATGCCGAACTGATCAAATTTATATCTTAGATCAATATTTTTGTAATAGTGTACCCATCATCTCGAGATTCTGGATACACCTCTGATTATAGGGTGTATAACTAATACCTTCCATTTGGTGGTATTATTGACACCAAATTGTAGTCCTCCATAATATAAATTAATTATCAAGCTTCTTCAATTTCAAACAATTTGAACGAATTAATTTTATGATAATTTAAAGTATTTTAAGTTATTTTTAAGTAATTTTGTCATTTTTGTAATTTTTAAATAATACATGTAGTTCTATATAATTATGTATTTAATTACTTCCTCTTACAAATATTTGAAAATCATCTCAAAAAGATTTATTTTTAATTAAATATTTATTAATTAGTTTAGTTTAATTAATAGTTTATATTTTGAGTTAATTAATTTATAGTTAGGTTAATTATTTCATTTTGTTAAGATTAAGAAACTCGTTAAATAATAAATATTAATTCATTTTATTTAATTTTTAGCCAAATTTACTAATTTGATCAATGTAGATCTTTAAATTCCGCTGGTTAAAGTTGTAATGCAATAAGCCATTTAAATCGGTTAAAATTGCAATCATTTGGCCAAAATATATAACAGCCCAACATTCCAATGCTACAACAAATCAGACCCAAAAACCCAATACAGCAGCCCAATACAACAAGGATGAATTCCTCCTTTATGTCAACTTCTTATATGATTTGTAACATCCTAGTGATATTTTAATTTCTCATGTTGATACTTATTTGCTTAGTTATATATTGTTTTAGTAGCATGTTAGGATGAATAATATATTGTTGATTTTTTCTTATTTCATGTATGTCTCTATTAGATATATTAGAATTGAGAACTTGTATTCCGAATGAACTGATGTTATTGATAGAATCTTCTATTCTCCTTTATGTTTAGTCGAAGAATGTTTGTTTGTGGCCTTGAGCTTTAGTTTCATCTCGATTATTGCCTTGATTAAGATCTTATTGATTTTATATGAGTAACTAATCACTTAATGTGTATGGGTCCGTTCATGACTTCTTCTCCTAGAAATAATTTATAATTAGCTATGTTGATTATGTTGGAAGAATTTTGGTAGTTGCCTCAAAATAGTTGTGTCATGTTGCTCCTCTTTTGTGCATTACTATTTTTTTTTTTTTTTTGTATGAGTGCTAATTATATTCTTCCTTTCAAAAATCTATACAGTAGCATACATATCCATCTAATTATTTGATTTCATTTTAGATTTATGACTTTACATTGTTTTGGTATATAAGTTCATATATATATATATTTTTTTTTTTTTTTCATGATACATGTGATGTCAATCTGAGTCCACATTGGACTTCACCTTTGCATTTTTTCGAGTTGATATTACTTTCCGAGACACCCTAGTGGATGTCAGAAAAATAAAGATCTTGGAAGGCTAAATATATGTGGAAAGAGGCTGGTATACAACAGTATACTATTGATATACAACAATTGTATACAATTAATATACAAGGTAGAAATGGGCTAAAAGCCCAACGTTTCGACAGCAGCCCAAAAAGGCTAATCTGGGTCCAAATCCAAGTTTCTTTAGCCTAAACATTATTATGCCTTTATTTGTTATAATTTGTTTGGATTTTAACTTTAGCTTTATTTTAGCTTAGTTGAATTCCCCAAAAGATGAACCAATTTCCTTGTGTTGATTCACTTCATTAATGAAATCAGTTTATCTACTCTTGTCCATTTGATCACTTAACTAATTATTTTGGCTAAGTTTTTCCCTTATTTTCAAACATTTAAAATGTTTCAAGTTAACTTGTTATCCTTAAATAACCTTAGAAAGGCTTTATTTTCAAAGTAAGTCAAATAGTCGGATAACTGCATGGCAGCGGTTGCTTTAAGTGATAATACTTTCTTAAAGTAGAACTAGGAATTTTTTGCTCATTTTTCACTAATTTTTTTTAAAGTTATCTGTTAAGACTTTTTTAAATTAAGTTTTCTTAATTTCTTTATAAAAATTATGTGACGACTCTTTCTAAGTATTTTTTAAAATTGTTTATAATTAGAATATTTCAAAATGTGATTTTTCTAAAAGATTGTAAAATCGCGACATAACAGAAATGACGACTCTGTTGAAGATTTTTAGATAGGTTCTAACCTTAAGATCTGATTTTATTTGACTATAATGTGTATTTTCTTTTACTTGTTAAAATTTCTTTTAAACTATAATTGTTGCATCTCATGACATTGAATTTCGTCACACGACAAATAGAATGCATTAGAAAACGGGTGGTTACGTGGTTATTTGTGGTTGTTTGTTCAGAAAAGAACACTTTGCTTTTTGAAGTAATAATCGGATATTTGATTCGTGGTCATCCAATGTCGCTAATTCTTTTAACGCTACAGTTTATCCAACTCTGACACTCGATCATTTTTCAAAGTCCACTCTTAGTCAACTAGAGTAGTGTAAAGCCAACGTTGATTTAGTGCATTAGCCTAAAATGACCCAACACCCAAGGCGTGTTGGGCCCATTAGAAAGACTAAATTGAGTCCAAAACTCCCCCAGTCTAAATTACGTTCATACTTATGTGTTTAAATTTTAAGAATGCATACGTCGTTTGGCAAATCATTGTTCCTTGGGGTTGGAATTTATTTAAATAGTTTGTTCGAGTTGACGGATAATCATGAGCTACTACTTCATTGAAAAGGCGTTACGGATTGTCAAAATCTCCAATAAGGAAAGATCTTTCACGAAGGCTTTGGTTTAGAATTATACCTCTGCGTGGGACTTGTTATTTATATCTCTTTCCCCATATTATGTATCCCCGTTCAATTTGCTCACGAGGCATGTATAAATATATTTCTGGAGGCAATAGAATGTTTTCAATGACGTGATATACCTTTCAAATCGTTAGGCCTACTCTTGGCACAAAGGGGTGACATATATGTTTAGGATGCAGAATAACTGTTTATGTGCCATGTGATATAATTATTTTTGTGTGAATATGTTACTTCGTTTGGATACATACTAGTCTATTCCTTTTTTTTTCGAGAATTTTTGTAGAACCTCACAAGCACAAATAATCGAGTCACTATCAAAAGCTCGTCCAAATACTCTCTGAGTCTTAAGTATCCCAACAAAATTCGAACAACACTCTCAGACTCCTAAAATCTTATTCTTTCATCTCAAAAAATGTTGAACTTGCGGCTAAGATGAAAAGATACTTGAGTATTGAGATCGAGGAAGCTGAAAAGGCTCTCTTGAGGAGAATGGAGGATATGGACCGAGAGGTGATGAAAGTCAAGGGACAGACCAAGAGAGTCCAAGAGGCCATCTTGGTCAAAGTTGTTGAGGTGTAAGCAGAGATCACTTCCACGAAGGATGTGTTGGCTAAGGTTAGCAATATGTTGGATCATCCCTTAAGAAAATAAGGCCCCAAAATCTCAAAAGATTATGTTCAGGAATAACTTCACTTCCATCATTAAGGACATGGAAGCGATTTATGTCAAAGGAAACTTGTCAGACAAGAACCTGACCAAGAAACTATTAAACAGATTATCTCATCGAAAAAAGGAAATCTAACTCAAAGAAGAAGATTGAATCAACCTATCCGGGTAGGTTTAGAGTCTTGAAAGATCGCCTTCAAAATACATTTTCAAGACTATTTTGGTGGCCTTGAAGTCACTTTATGATATACCATATACCGCACTTTGCAGGCTATAGGTACTCTTCACCTCCATTAAGGGAACATGTTTCAAGGTTGACCCCGAAAACAATCACAAGGAGTGTACTTACCAAACTGACCAACGGGGTTATACTATTGACAAATGTCAAGAATTGAGGACTATCATTCATGGACCGGTCAACAGTGGTAAGATTAGCCACATATGTGGCCCATCCATCCTTGCTTATGATCAGGTTAAATCAAGAACTCCTATTATTAAAGATGTTCTAATCCACCGCTACAATTTCACCATCTCCACGGAGTCTTCCTTGGAGGTCTACAAAAAAACTAGTGGATGAAAAGATTTTAACCCTATGAAAGGGAAAGAAAATAAGACTTCATTTGCATGGCGTAGAAATGGTGAGATGTGTCTCTATCACGGCACAACAGGATACGACATTAAGAAATGTCGCATTTTTCAGGATTGACTTGGAGCACCTCATTAACATAGAGAAGATTGAAATAGAGTTTCCACCATTTCATCCATAGAGGGAGAAAGATCAAATAAAAAAAAAGTTCAAAAGAAAGCCTCTGAAAAGGCGAAGTGTCATTTATGAAGTTTGTTGTTGTTTTCCTTGTTCCATGTAATGAATCAAGAATCAAAAAAATTATCTTTGTACAAAATCAAACTGCGTAGGGCTTGAATTCTACTCTATGAGATACCTAGGCAATCTTTTAGGGGTCGTCCCCCTATCTTTGTAAACTTTTATGTCCTCTCACTCTTACTAGTAGATTAAAATTTCACATCTATTTACACCAATGGAGATCCAGAGCATAACGATGGTAAATGATAGAAAATCTTGACATAACGCAAATTAACCTTCCTGATACCTGATCCCAAGTGTGATATCTCATGTTTACTATAAACATCATGTAATTAGGAGTTGAAAGTTTTCAATTCATTGTCAGTCTGAAAATTCTTATTTTTTTAATCTACCTCTCAATCATTTTCTTTCATGTAACAAATGTAAAAAACATCCCCTTTTTTATATTTAGAAATTGCATTAACATTATTCTTGAGTATTTGTCAATCAAAAGAACAAAATATTCAGGTTTTCTTTTTTGAAAAAAAAAAAAAAATTCTATTTTGACCCCGCAAGTCTAAATGTGTGTAATATAACTTGTTGCATGTCTTGTGCTTTGTTTGCTTGCTGAACTTCACCGTTGTCTACTTAAACAATACACAATAGTTAAAAAAAAAAAAATTAACTTGATCTTTGTATTCATTAAATTCTTCTTGATGTACAAAGATAATTATTTTTTCACTTGTATGATTAAGTCACAACTAAATTTGATTCAAAGCACCTTTTTCAGAAGCTACTGCAACTTTCTCTTCAACTGCAGTATCCTGATAATTATGAAGTAGAATCACTAAAAAAATTATCTTTAATATGTCGCTAAATTGCTCATAGCTAATAGATTTTTTTTGTAATTTATCGTTAATGCATCCCAAAATAAAATTAACTACAATTTTTTGTTGTTTAATAATAGGATTTGTCTATCACTAAATTTTGTTTTTGATAGTAAATAAATTTGCCTTTATGAATACCATAAAGAATTTATACACTTTTATACATTTTAAGTGTGTCATTCTCTGAGTTGAACTTAAACCCTTGATCATACAATGTTAAACGACAAACCAATTTTCTCTTCATTTTTAGTGTGTCATTCTCTTCATGTATTATCTAGTGAAATAATGTATTTTTCATGTAGCAACGTATCAACAAAAGTATAGTAAGATAGAGGTAAAGAAAATAACACAATCAAATGATTTATTTTCACTCTTAATTTTTATATTTGTATTTTGGTCCATAATAATTAAATTAATCATCAAAGTGGATTTTAATGGGTAAGTCCTAGTTTATACTAAAATTATACAAACTCTGATTTAGATAGAGATGACTTGGCAATGATTACCTGGAATATATCTCTTCTACCTTTATCCGTACCATTGTTGTAAAATTTTATGCAAAATAATTTCACGAAAAGCGTTATTTATAAGCTCATGAAAAGCATACTCAAATTTCTCTCCTTCAAAAATATTTATTTTTGACTTTTTCATCACTACAAGAAAATTCTTTTTAATTTTTTTGTAACTCTTGTAACACCTAGGATAATGTCATCCTAGTCTTTCAAAGATTGCAATGAGATTCGTTTTCAAATTTTCCTACTTCTTACTTTGTTGAAAAGGCAAAAAGGAGCCGCTTTCTCGAGTGAGAGTTCTTTTTTGGGGTTAGCCTGACTGTCCTCATTCAAGTTTGTAGGCGTGCGAGTAAGAGGGTAGTAGGCGAAATTTTATGAATTGAATGGGACTTCAGCTTCGACAATCGTATTCTCCCTCCAACAAATAAGGTGGAGTGCGCAAGGCAGAGAAGACAGGAAAACACAAGCTCAAACATCAGATGAAAAAGTCATCTTAATTCTAAATTTTTTAAAAAGTCAGATTAAACTATGACTCTGATGTCAACCTTTTAGTTGTTGAGAAGGTTTCCCAAAAGTGATATATAATGTGTATCCAATAAAATTTACATGTAAATCAGATATAAAGATATGTTGCGGAAAATTATAAATTATTATCATACTTTCACATTAAAAAAAAGTAAACAGAGAAAAAAAAAAGAATATAATGAGATTCAGACAATCCTAATCCTCGTGACAAAAATAAATACAATTTTTCTCTATAAATAAAAAAGGATTGTACATTACAATCATTATGATAAATCACAAGTAATTCCTTCTTAATCCTATAAGGAATAGTTTTCCTAAGTTTTCAAATTAACCTATTAAGAAATTTGATATAATTAAGATTTATAAAATTCAAGACACAAACAAGAAGTATTAATCAAGCATTTTACTTTATCTATCACTTGAGCCACATCACACCACTACACTTTTCCCGCCACAGCCAATTAACATAAGTTCAAATTCCAATAGTATTTTTTTTTCATATTTATCACAATATTTGAGTTGAGAGTCAAATTGCACTAAACTAATAATGAGTATGCATAACATCAATTAGAGAAATTGGAAAAATAAATTGAAGAAAACAAAAACAGGACAATTTTATTCATGAATTTTAATATAACATAACCAAGATCAAAAGAGCTAAATTGTCTAGCTATTGGTTACACATCCCAAAGTCATAAAAATGATTACAAAAAATAGGTAAATCATACTATTACTTTATTAGTAAATTAGTAATAAACTCAAAACAAACGAAAATAATAATTACTAATTTGGTCTAGTGCAATCGAATCGGATCTCACCCTGGTTTCCGGTCAAAACCCCGACCCGACCCAAATTTGTCATGGCTGTTGCGAATGCTTGTTTGAATGCATCATTATTAGAAGCAAAAAAGTTGACAGTATTTCTTGATCTTGAATCAGTGAAAAGAATTTGATCAGAGACAAATAGACCTTTTCCTTGTTGAAGGTTTTTATAGTAAGCATTATCAAAAGTATTTGGTGTAGTTGGATCCATGTTAATAGCGATTCTCGGGTCGACCCGTAATGGACACATTTGTTTCAATTGTGCCACGTAAGCTTTGTTTAGGGTCGGGTCAATACTGCTCTTTGGGCTGAAATTGTAGAGCCTCTTGGAAACACGGTTGCAATGAGAGAAACCAAGGGTATGTGCACCTATATATAAAAAAAAATACTTACTTCAGCAGTACATCCCAATTTAAGTGTTTTAGTTTGACTGGATATGAAGTTTGGAAAATATATGTGTAATCTTTTAAATTTTGTGGTGCAAGGTAGAATGATTGAATATTAGAAAAGGCATAGTACATAAATGTGTTTCTTAACTTGACTTCGTTTCACATTCATGTCATTCAACTTTGGATTTGCATAAGTAAACACTTAAATTTGTACAAAGTTGAATAAATAGATACATGAGTCTCATGTGGCGTTAGGACACCACATAAGATGCAAATTGTCACGTAGGACGTGTGTGTCTGTTTGTTCAACTTTATACAAGTTTAAATGTCTACTTGTGCATACCTAATGTTGAAGCACATAAATGTGAGCTAAGACCAAGTTAAAGGGCATATTTACGTATTATGCCAATAGAAAAACTTACTAAATAGTATACAAAGAGATCAGACCGAAAAAAGAAAGTAAGACAGTTAAATCAGGACAGAGGGAGTACCTGATAATGCAATCATATCAGTTTGGCTAAGACCACGTCTGGCAAACATGGTATTGAGCTGGTCTAGGTTGAATCCTTCGCCTGGAAGTTGATGTTGGACGGAGGTTAAGGTTGAAATTTTCCCATCACGACGGCCCAACTCCACTGGATAAAATGGGCCTCCAGTCTACAATTATATTCAAACAACTTAAATAAGGTAAAAAAAAAAAAAAGGGAAAACTATCTATATACGAAATCAAGCAGTAATTGAGCAGTGTTAACACTGTATGTTCTTCCTTAATATCATCACAATATATATAATGATATCAAGGAGTAACTGAGTAGTGTTTCCACTGAAATAGTGTTTCTTTCTCTTTGATATCATCAGAGTATATATATATATATTTTGATGGTATCAAGGCGCATTAGTAATAGTAATTTACCATAGCAACGACTTCTCTAGTGGCCAAAGCTAAAATATCAGCACAAGATACTTTGTTACGGCATTTAGGGTCACTGTCCACAGCTGCTTTGGCTTTGACAACAGTATCAAATCCATCACCTGCTAATGAAAGATTATCTGGATGGTCCTTCTCTGCTTTTCCATTTGGTGATGCCAATAACATCGATGCATCACAACCCTATATTTTCGATCACACAATAATAACCGTTGGTTTTTCGATACGCAAAGAGGAAGGGGAAGGGGAAGGGGAAATTGTTGTAATTGAGACAATTCAAATGGATAATATGAATTTGGAAACATACCCTAACAAAGCAATCATGAAAAAAGAGCCGTAGAGTTGCTGGAGCCGTAACAAAAGTCTGTTGAAATTTCAGTCTAACTGCAGAACGAACCAATGACTCAACATTTGGACATGTATTTTTGTAGAAGTCTGTTTTCAATTGACCAAATGCAATACTACTAACACTTAGAATCAAAAACAGAACAAACAACAAAATACTACTCTTTTTTTGATTCTCCATTTTTTTTTTCCTCTTGAGATATTAATCTGATGATTTTATGGGTTGTATTTATACTAAGTATATATAGAAATATATCCAAGTGGGAAGTTAAATTAAAGTTGGACTTTGGCTAAATACACCCTGGCCATTTGTTCAATGAGATTGTGCTCGAGTTATGGTGAGTTTTTTTTTTTTCATTATCATTCTTTTATCACTAAAGTTAATTATGAGTAGCACAGTATTTTTTTATATGGTGGATTAGAGAATGGCAGATCATTAGAAATAGAATAAAATAATACTACTCCTTAATAGCAGGTATTACATTGTTTTGTATTTATTTTTTTTATAAAATAAGAAAAGAGATCTAAGTGTGTTTGGTAGGAAAGAAAAATGTTTTCTAAAAAATAATTGAGCTCTGTTTTTTTACTTGTTTTCTGGTATTTGATAAGTAAGTAAAAAGTAATATTTCAAGAACAATTATATATAAGCTAACAAAATATTATGAGGTTGGGATGTGGTGGGGGAGTGGGGTGGAGGTGGAGGGGTGGAATGTTCAAGAGTTCAGGATTTTGATAAGATGAGTGCCTGATTACGAAAAAATGCATCTTAAATATAAATTTTATCGGTTTGATTTTTAGGTTCTTGATATCAACCATTTAATTTTAAAATTTATAGGTCAAAAATATATAATACTACTAGTTTTAAATTTTAATATACACATTTAATTTAATTATATAAAAAAATTTGATTTAACACACTTAAATTTTTTGAAAGATTAAAGAAAAAAACAAAAGAACAATTAATTGAAATGTCAAAAGTGTAACTGATAACCGATAACCACTTGGGAGGTGTTATTCAAAAAGGCAAGATAGATATAAGATTTAAATTTATATCCTCACCTAGAGAGGCGCATTCAATCATCATCATATTATTATATGATACTTTGAATGTGGGTTCACACATCCAGGGGCAACTCAACGTAATTGGGGGTCTAAAGTGAAATTACAATTCAATGCCTAAAATATAAACAAACTACGTATATGTATTTAATCAAATTTTATTTTTCTTACACTATTTAGATAAAAATTATTAGTATTTAATATTGTAGTTTTAGGTAAGATTTTATCAACTCAACATTGAAAAACATCATTTCAGTAAGGTAATTATTATAAGAATTGTTAACATAATTTTATAAGTAATAAGTTGACAAATCTATCTATCTATCTATATATATAAAGGAGAAACATAGAGAAGGTGATGTGGCACCTCTCTATGGCCTCCATTCATAGTTGTCTTTTTTCTCTTCTTGTTTTTTTACCATTTTTTCTTTCATTATTTAATTGTTTCATTTTTAATATATGAAAAAGTCTTCACATTCAATTACTCAACTTTTCACCTACCACTATAATATATATTTAATATCTTTAATAAAATAAGAAATAACTACCAATAACTCACACCTCTTCAACTTATAATCTTAATAATATTCATAACTCTTTTTTTTTAGTCTTTATAACCCCCAATATTAAATTTATTAGTTTATGACACTAGTGGCGGAGCCAGAAAATTTAATAAGGGGGTTCAAAATCTGAGAACTAAACACACGAACTAGTGGAAGGGGGTTCAACATCTATTATACATACCTAAAAAATAATTTTAATCATGTATAAATAATAATTTTAACCATGTATGAATAGTAATATTTTTCGCCGACCCTCATTATATGCTGCCTCCGCCCCTGTATGACACCTTATGGTACTCCTCCTCTTTTTCTATATAAATTCATATTTTGTAGCAAGAAAAATTTCATTCAAAGTTATTCTTTCACTTCTCCATCACCATATCATACATTAGGGTGAGGAAGAAATGCTAATAATCACATCATATGGTTGCTTTCAACAAAGTCGTAAAGAATCTATGGGTAAAAATGCTTCTTTTAATTTTTTAAATTATATTTTTTACTTTAATAATTTTTGTGATGTTATTTATTTTGTTTAGTCAATTTAACTAATCTTTGAAACTAAATTGAATCAACTCAATCCAAACAAAATTATGGAGTCTTAATAATTTCATAATATACTATTTGTGCTTGTAGGGTGAAGAAGAAAGTTGAGGAAGATACAAAAGTGTGAAGAAGAAAGTTGAGGAAGATACAAAAGTAGAGAAAATTATGAATTTTGGAAGAAGTTAATGTAGAGTATTACAATAAAATTATTATTATAGTAATTTGATCTTTTTAGTTTTTCTTTCCTATTCTCTACATTTCATTTATGTACTTTATTGAAGAACTTAAAATATAAAGATTTTTTTTCTTTTTCTTTTATATGACTATAATTGTACACACATAATTCATTAGGTTAAATTATGGTTAGTTCATCTAAATTTTTATTATGATAATATTTTGCAACATTCTAAAACGAACATTATGTACTCGATGTTACTGTTTATTTGTATGCCGAAGTGCATTCCTAAATACGACACTAAGATTAGAAGCATTTTAAAGAACGAAAATTTGATAACTTACAAAAAGAAAAAAATGTTATCCAAGCAATGAATTAAAAAAATTGACAACAAACTTGAATATTTGTATAATTCTAATGAAAAACTAAAGAAACTATAAACATTATATGCAATACTTTCGTTTTCAAAAAAAAAGAAAAGAAAAAAAAAGGACAAAAATCCTGTTTATTTTTTTGATAAATTTCACTATATTTTAATTTTTTTCTTATTATTTTTAAAGTGTCAATTATTACTCTCTCCATTTATTTCTATTATATATTGTAAAAACTTAAATGTCACAAAATTTATTATTCCACTTACTAGTCTTTATTGTAAATTAAAATGCCTAAATATTTAACTCCAACCTTTCATTCCCCAAGAATAATGAAAAATTTATATGTATCTATATATATTACATAAAGCTAAAATATTTTGAAAAAAATGATTTCACACCTCTCTTTGGCCAATGATCCTTATTTATTTTATTTTTTTTATTGTTGTAATTTTAACTATATTTCTATTTATAATCACTATTAAAAAAATGTGTCAATTACTATTCCCTTCATTAATTTCTATTATTTATTATAAGAATTTAAATACCCTAATTCCTATTATTTATTGTAAATTTAAAGACAAAAATATTATCACTTAAATCTTTCATTTTCTCCTTAACGAATGAAAAATTATTAAAATAGAGTAGTCTAATGAAATATCATTTCAAATAGCTTGAAAAAAATTAAACCATCCCTTTAACTCTCTTAATTGTGAGATTTCTCTTTTTATAAAATTTTCAATAATCTAAAAAATATTTACATAATTAGTCAATTAAAGAATAAGATAATTGCTCACTAAATAAATTTTTAAAATGGAAAGGTGTAACTCTCCAAACAAAATTTCTAACATTCATTTATATTTATTATGTTTCATGATGAACCCATGATTAAAGTTGACAGTAAAAAAATATTGCACTAGCCAAAAAAAGATG
Organism: Solanum pinnatisectum; assembly: GCA_035578085.1. NCBI lineage: Eukaryota > Viridiplantae > Streptophyta > Magnoliopsida > Solanales > Solanaceae > Solanum > Solanum pinnatisectum. The sequence goes on from CM069082.1 coordinate 8,293,126, forward strand.
CTTTTTCCCTATTTTCTTATTTATTTTATTAGTTTATACGAATAAAAGTCACAATTATTATCATTTATTGTCCAAATTTTTCATATTCTTTATTGAAAATCAAAACTCATCCCCATATTGATATATGAAATCATTGATATTCGCTTTTAACTTCTTCATCTTTATGTAGTGTTTAGATTACTTAATTTATTCAGTTTCTATACAAAATTGATATTTGAGCTCTATTGTGTGTTTATTATTTCTAATTTTTAATGTAATTTTTTACAAAATATTAATTTTTATGTCTTTCATATGAAAGTTTTGCGTAGATATATAACAAAAATTTTAGGCTATTAATTTTATCAATTAACCAAATTGATATGCTCATATTTTAAAGTAATAATTGTGAAAAATTTAAACTATAAGCAAGAAAAATTACATGAACTCTAAATTTATATAGTTAAATAAAAATATAAACGTAAATAGTATTATATAAAGGAAATTATTAGCGAAATAGCATAAATAATTTAAAACACCCAAAAATGAGATAGCAACGTATATAAAATTTGCGCATAAAGAGATATGTCTTTGTATTGTTCCAAGGAAAAATTATAATTCTCTTCTTATATCTCTTGAAACTAATTTAATTCTATTGTTTTTTCTTTTATTGTTATTTTCTGTTTGATTTATATATATATATATATATATATATATATATATATATATATATATATATATATATATATATATATATATATTTTAATATTGCAATTTCTTAATTTTTTTATATCAATTAATATAGAAATATATGACCGTGCGAAGCTCAGTTTGGTTAACTAGTATTAAATAAAGATAAAAGTTAGAACCATAGAATCTCAAGAAGTTGATGACTTGGTATACCCCATTTTAATATGCTTGTTGTAATGGTTGAAACTAAAATTTAAAAACAAATACTTTTCACTATTAATTCTTATTTTTAACGAAGTACAAAAGATGTTAAAGTGGGTAAAATAATATATTTTTTAAAATATTATACTTTCTATCATAAATAATCCATTTTTTCTATAAAAAAAATGTAACACATAATTTATGCTTGATAAAAATTTGGAGGCCTAAGGCATAAGCTTTATTTTACAAAGCATAGAGTCGCCTTGCACACATCTATATTTAAATATTTTTTTAAAAATATAACATTATTATATATCATCTAGAGAGGGGAGTATGGGTTCATGTGAACCCGCGGCACCCCTCTAGATGCGCCCCTGGGTGGGGTGGAGGGGTGGAATGTTTTAGAGATGGGGGGTTGGGGACATTGATTGAATAGGGAGGAGACAATGAACTTGAAAATTATTTATCGTAGTTATTTTTCTTATTTTCATTAGGAAATCATTTTAAGAAAATTATTTTCCTAAAAATATTTTGAACAACCAAACATGAAAATTAGAAACATTTTTCTTTTCCCGGTACCAAAACACAAAAGGTAATACCAAAGACGTGTCCTAGAATAATTTGTTTTACAAATATATTACCAATATATTATTTTATTTTAAACTATTAGGTGGTACATTTTTTTTTGTGTATATCAAAATTAAAACAATGTCATTCACCATTAGAAATAACTTGAGATTTTTCCTTTTTATCTTTAGTAAAATAATTTACAATCACATAACTATCTAAAATTTACTTTAAATCATAAAATGTCATTCACCATTAGAAATAACTTAACTTGAGATTTTCCTTTTTATCTTTGGTAAAATAATTTACAATCACATAACTATCTAAGATTTACTTTAAATCATAAATTTTGATAATCTTTCTTTTTTTTTCTTAAAATTTTATACTAAGTAAAATGGTGACGCATGAATTAGGACGGAGTACTTAATTAGAATATTTCAAATGAACGTTATAACATCTTCCGGCAATAATAGTAAAATATATATACCCTCTATCTCAAATTATAGTGGCTTGATTTGAAGTATAAAGGTCAAATTAATTAATTTAATATGAATTCGGATATAACATCTTCAAGTTTCTTTGAAATAATTTTAAATATATAGAAATTAAATAAAACATACCATAAGTAACAATAATTAGTAACTAAAATTTTAATAAATATGTTACAATAATTAATAACTAAAAGTATTTCTAATAATTATGATTAAAGAAAATATTTTTTAATTAATAAAATAATAATATAAAATAAAACAAAGAGAGTAGTACCGTTACTTGTCTTGACCTTGCGCACCAATCACCATGCCTTGAGTGCACCATGCCTTGAGTGCACCATACTCATTGATCTTTCTTTATGTCTTTACCACTCTTGAATATTCTAGATTCTTCTTTAAAATGTCTTGAATATTAATTAAGTTGGTGATAAATTCTTAACACTCCCCTTCAATACCAACTTAATTTTTTGTTTGTGTCCGTTGTGAGCAATTCTTAGAACTTTGCAAGCATCATGATGTACATGCCCTTTGAGGATCTCCACCTTTCATTGAATTATTTCAGACCTTACTCTTTAAAGCTTCTTCGAATGTAGTAGCATCTTTGATATGACCCACCTCTACTAATGTTGCATCTATATACTTGCCTTCTGGACATTTCAGTCTTGTAGACCTCCTTCGTGGTGGTTGTAATGCTTTATGAACTTTTTCTTGCAACACATCTGAAGTTTTACAAGCTTCAGTTTGCCATAAGCTTTTTTTTCCTTTTGTGGAGATACCTCTAGCGCAGGTAATTTGAATTCTCTTCTTACCTGTTGGTTTGTTTCTATGTTGTTCTTCTCTTCTTCTTCTTTTTTTTTTTCAAATTTTTGTTGCTCTTGCTTCAATTTCCTTGAATCTGGTAGGGAGACTTCGTTGTACCACCATTTGGTGCTTCACCAAATACCACATAAGTTGTCTCGGCAGACATGATATATATTGACTATAATCTTCTTCCCTTCATGACTGGCAAGCTTGTTGCTTTCAAGCTTTGATATACCTTAACGTCATTCGACCCGAACACAACATAGTTTCTTAAACCTGTTAAATGTGACACAGATAATGTGGCAGATATTTTGAAGTTCCACTTATCTTAAGCTATGGTGAGGCATGAATATCATTGTAGACATTAAAATCTTGTTGGACTCTACAAGACACATTCAATTCTAGTTGGGACTCTACAATATGTGTTCAATTCCAGTTATGATTCTTGGAGGCTAAACCCTAAACCCTAGTTCATGCCTATATTAAGGGTACTATATTCCCTTGAAAAGGCATCTCTAATATTCCACAAAAGTCATGGAATATTCATATAGAGGTAAAATTTAAATCATCCTAGTTCGAGAAATACGCCACTAACGGCCCTCGAATCATGGATAAATCTTAGGAGAGTAGAATCAAGGGAGGAATAGAATTGTACTCGCACTATTATCAATAAAATATTCATATTTCTTCAGATTTTATTTGTGTGGTTTATTTATTTTCCATATGTTTAAAATTTGTTGCAAATAAATTGGCACGCCCAGTGGGACCAAATCTGCCCTTCATCTCTTCTCTCATAAATTAAATCTGAAAATCTCAAGCTACAAAGGTGGAAGAATGAGTACTTCAAGCCTCGTCTTTGAGTTTCATCAAGTCTACACTCCGACAAGCCTTGAAGCAGGGGGAATTTTTAGACATTGAAATTTTGTTGGACTCTACAAGACGTGTTCAATTCTAGTTGGGACTCTACAATATGTGTTCAATTCCAATTAGGATTCTTGGAAGCTAAACCCTAAACTCTAGTTCATGTCTATATAAAGGGTACTATATTCCCTTGAAAAGAAATCTCGAATATTCCACAAAAGTCATGGAATATTCATATAGAGGTAAAATATAAATCATCCTAGTTCGAGAAATACGCCACTAATAGCCCTCGAATCATGGATAAATCTTAGAAGAGTAGGATCAAGGGAGGAACAAAATTGTACCCGCACTATTATCAATAAAATATTCATGTTTCTTCAGATTTTATTTGTGTGGTTTATTTATTTTCCATATGCTTAAAATATTTTGCAAACTACTGTCTTGTCAATCTTGTCAATGTGAGTTATTGGCATTCTTGAATTATTTGCAGTCACTACTACTCGACCACCTTTATATTCACTCATGTTGATAAGCTTTTCCTCATCACCAGTCACGTGATTGGAACAACCCGAATGAACAATCCAATTATGTTCATAATCAATTAGTTTCTCACTAATAGTTGCAAGTGCAAGCTTGTCTTCTTTGTTAGAGTGATAGGTGACAAGTTTCTCTTGTTGATTGTTTTCTTCAACAACATAAGATGTCTCAAAATCTCATTCTTCTTGTTGTTGTTGGTTTTTGGAAAGAAGTAGCTACATTACCTTCAACTTTCTTGTACCAGCAGTCTCTGGGTAATGTCCTTTCTTTCCACAATTACAGCACCTCTCCATTTGACAGCTGTTGAAGCCTTTCGCTTGCTTATTCAATCGTTGACTTCTTTGATGTTGATTCTTTTAGTCTCCCCCTGGCCGTGAGCTTCTCTCCGCTTTTTTGATAATATTGTCTTTTGTTGAATAGGTCATTATCTTCATCTTTAAGAAGATTTGATAATGACTTCTCCATGTCTTCTTCTTTTGCCAACAAATTTTCTAACTCACATAAAGTTTGTTCTGTGGCCCACCCCTGTGTGGCTATAATTATACCTTTGTACTTCAGTCTTAGATGATGAACAATTATTCTCCTCATTCTTGTCTTTGTGATAGCATATTCTCTATCTAATTTTGATATTTCATCAGATAGAAATTTTATCTTTGAGAAGTATTGACTGATTATCATATTTTGTTATGAGATCGATAAAAGAACATTTTCAATATTTTTTATCTTGCATCATTTTTCTCTGTGAAAACCGTCGTTAGTGTGTCCCAAGCTTCTTTGGGTGTCTTGGTATTCTTTTGTTGCAAGAATGCATCCTCAATTGTTACAGTGAGAACAAACATGATATTTCCAGCTTTGACCTTCCACATTTTTACTATTTCAGCATCTGTTGGTGGTGTGGTGTCTGGTCAATCAATGATATTCCATAATCTTGGCAGAGAAAGTAATATTGTATACTTGTGCTCCATGATCCGTAGTTACTTGTGTTGAGTTTCTCAACGTTGTTAAGAGTGTTTGTAAAGTCTACCATTGATAAGTGTCTCAGAACTTGTAGCATCTGATAATAGCTTGTAAGATCTTCTTTGAGTTGCTACCTCGCTCTTATCCACCAGGCTCTGATATTACTTGTTGAATATTTGTTTGTGGAGATGGACATAATCAATTTTTCATAACTTAAATTTTATTATATCAAAGTAAGAACTCGCTCCAGTGGTACAATCTTGATCACTCACTTGTTGTTTGCTTTATCAACACTTTTTACTTAGCACTCACTCATGTTTGCTCTCTTACTTTCTTTCTTGATTTCTCACTTAGCTACTTACTTAAATGAACCACCTCTATTTATAGATGGTGATGAAACAATCTAGCTAAAGATATTTTCTACTTAATTAGAATATTCCTCCAACTACTAAGTTCTAGAATTACCCTTTCTAGAACATTTCTAGATTTTTCTCTCTAGAACACTCATCCTAGAGATCTTTCTTTATTTCTTTACAACTCTTGAATATTCTAGATTCTTCTTTGAAATGTCTTGGATATTAATTAAGGTTGTGATGAATTCTTAACATTCTTGAATTCTACAAATCCTAATTTTGATTTGCTAGTTTTTCTTTTCATTTGGTGCTCGAAATATATTTTGGGGTCTTGATTAATACAGATTCGCGCGTATTTCTTTTCATCTAGTGGTCGAAATATATTTTGGGGTGTTGATTAATCTGGATTCGCACCCGTAAGATACATTTAAGGTAAAAACTTTTATAAACAAATTTTTTTCATACGTATAACCGAGACCTTTGGTTGGGGATGTCAAATGGGCGAGTTGGACTGAAATTAAAGATATTAAAATGGATTAAAATAGAAATCGGGTTCGGTCATTACAATATGGGATAGTCCAACAGCAAAAGAATGAGACAGGTAGTGACCAAGTGTGCCTCACAATGTTCATTTGTTTAGAAAAAAGACAAACAAAGCGCACATTTAGGGTCTTCCTTAAGCCATGTTACTAGTTAGTGACGTTTCAACTATAATTAATTCTTTATAGTTTTTTCAAACACCTACCACTCCTGCACTCTTTCAAATATAGTAAATTTTTGCCATAATACGTGAATATGTCTTTTAACTTGACTTCATTTCTATGTCCTTCAATTTTGGGTGTGCACAAGTAGACACTCAAATTTATATAAAATTGAACAAGTAGACACATGTATCCAGGGGAGTAGCTACCCTTCGGAACCCTTCGTCAGAAAATTACACCGTATTTATAAGTAAAATAATACTTTAAATGGTTAAATAACACATTTTGAATACCCTTGATAAACAATAAAGTTTCTTAGCTCAATGGTTTCAGTCGTTTAGCTCAAGCTAAGTCATTTGTGTCCTGCTGTGTGCGGATTCGTTTCCCTTGAATGGACTTTTTTTTACATGTTATTTGACTTGTGATTTCTTTTCATTAAAAAATTAAATAAATCTAAAAGCAATTATTTAATTTAAAGTTAATAAGAAAATCTTATTTATTTATTTCATAAAGCTAATAAAAGTGAAAAGGCTCCATATAGAATTTATTTTACTATAACTAGTTTGATTCTATTCTTTATTTTTCATTTATCGTTGTTAGTCATCAGAGGTTTATAAAATCTTGAAGCATAAAAGTGATTTCACTCTAAACTAAATTTTCTCTAGCTCTTTTTTCTTTGTATGTTCACTTCTTATCAAATAAACGAGAACACTAAAGTTAAACATTATGTAGTTTGATTTTAAAAATTTTGGTATATTTTTTAATTAAAAAAATTAATCATTAATGTTACATAGTTTCATATACAAAATTTAAGTGCACCCATTCATTAAATTATTTTTATTAGCTATGAAAATTTTGGACATCCTTTATAAAATTTCTAACTACGACACTACATGTATACTATATGGAAATTCACATCCTACCGGCACTCTACGCGTAATATGCCACGTAAGCCAACGTTTTTTTTTTTGTGTACCCTTGCATACCTTAATAATTATAAGAGAGGTTTCTGATGAATTAATTCTTATTTCCTGATAAAGTAAAGAAACAAACTACTCAATTTTTACATGATGAGCTGCTTTTATTAATGAAATAAAAAGAAGAAACCATTAATGTGTAGTGAAGAAATAAGCACATCTTTTCCTTTATTATCTAAAAAAAAAATTGAAGTTTGTTAATGTGTTGAAATTTGTTAGTCAACTTTAACCCAAAAAAAAAAAGTTTGTTAGTCAACCAAACGCACATGAAGTCACGACTATGCATGGCCAACTTGTTCAACATGAAGACGTGTTAAATTAAGACACGTAACTAAGACAAATATATATATATATATATATATATATATATATATATATATATATATATGCCATGACCAATCATTTGAAATGCACATGCTTTAAGACTTTTAACAGTTATAAGTGGATTAACATGAACTTGAAGAAATTATTTTTCTCATCATAACAAAAGACGTGTAGATTTGATCAAACCAAACATGTTTATTACAACTCACCATATTAACATCAACCATCCTCCTACAATTACATGACTAGAGCTTTCACCAAGTCCCTTATTCCTTCATTCAATATCACTATATGAACTTTTTAAATTATTGAGCCAGGTTTTATTATTTTAACATATTATTGTATTTTTCAATAAAAAAAATTATTGTTTACATTCTTACTTCATAAGATTTGTCGTACATCCTACCTTCTTGAATTACATTGAGTAGGTTATAGTTATTCAATTTACTTATGAGTATGACAAGTAAAAAAACAAGACCTCTTTATGAAGTTTGGTTTTAGACCCCCAAGCTTATTGAGACTACTTAGTATGTAGCAAAGCAATTTTGTCACTTTTATCAGAGGAGAATCCAAGATTTGAAGTTTATTGATTTTTACAATATTCTCAAAATAATAAACAATAATATTAACTGATCTCACCATCACATATTTATAAATATTTAATAAATTTCACAATAAAATACATAATCATTGTAATAATTATTGATTTTTCGAAAACCTATAATGATCTAGATTCACCATGGACTTTCGTATAACCATGCAACAATCAAGAAGTAGTGTCTTTGGGGATTCTTTAGGGACCAATTCAATATGCATATGTAAATTGAATGAGAATTAACATTTATGATCTGTTTGGAAAGCCAAATGATAACTAAAATTGGTGTGATTACTAGAGCAATAATTATCGGTCTAGTAATTACACGAATTTAACTTTCCTCCATTACACTTTCCACTCCATTTTATTAAGTACACATTTAGATGAAAAACATGTATCTTATTTAATTTTTAAAGATTAAGATTGTATTTCATTAACAAGTATCATAATCATAATGGAATGGAAATGCTTGTTTTCATATTGTTTTTTGTTTCAAGTATTATTTTTCTTAATTCTACTTTTTCTATTAAGGAGGCAAATTACTCCACTTTTAAAGTGATTTTTATCCATTGTTATTTTGTAAGATAAAACATATTATCTTGAGTGACCTTATTGGACTATAAATAAAAAGATACTCCCTCTCTTTTAATTTATTTGTCCTATAAGAAAACTTTTGATCTTATAGTCTTAAATTAAAGACACATCAAATGTATCAAAATGCTCTTTAATCTTGTGATTTCAAATATAACAATATAGTATAGTGTGAAGTAGAGACCACAATTTCATTTATCTAAACTGACAATATTTTTATTGATTACTAGCTGGTGCAATTTCAAGTTATTTCTTGGACACAACATACCAAATAAAAAAAACACAAATATGATGAACAGAAGAGCCAAAGAGGAGGCATATGAATCTCCCCAAAAGATGAACAGAAGAGGGAAAAGAAACAGAGGTTTTGTCTATCATTTTGTCAAAAGAGGAGAAACTGACATGTTATATCAAATTTTAGAGACCAAGTACTAAATACAATTGTCGATGCTGACCACCTACCTTAATTCCAGGCATGTATTTATTCAGCGTAAAGGCTAAGAGTCGGTGAAGTGAGTGGAAACCCATGAGTGGCTATGACACCACATCTACCTAAGCCTTCAAACAATAGAGGTGCCAAGTGCACCAGATTTCCAAACCAACTGACACCAAGATATGCAAGTTCAGGCCACTAGATAATCTAGACACTGAAAATGTCACTACTAGGTCCAACACCATTCGCAAAGTAGAGCGCAATCACATAAGATCCAAACAAACAGGGGTAATAGAGGAAACATAATAACCAGTTGAGATCTATATATACATTTTTATGCATTTTCAGAACTTGGATCAACTTCTGTGAAGCCTCAAAGTGCCCAAAAAAAGGCATTTTGACCCACAGTATACTAGTGTGGCAGAAGATTCATATTATACTTGTTTATGACAACAGTTATAATTCTTTTGACAGTCCTTAGACCATGCGCCTTCCTTAAACTGAGATCATACCAAAATATTTGATGACCATTAACCGAAGTATTATTCAACAACTTGGCTACTCAAGAAGTTCACCTTCCAACCCAAGGTATAGAAAATGTAAAATAGGACAAGAGTAAAGGGTCTTTGGCAGAGGTCATTGTTGCACTCCAACCATAAATTGCAACAAAGCACCTGCAGCAGCAGCAAAGAAGTAATAAATCTCAAGGACTGGAAAAAGTAGGAAGACAATCAAGGACAAAATTAAACAACTATAAAGAACTAGAACCAGAAGATACTACAAACTGTTCAATCTAGAACCATCAGAGAAACTAAGGTAATGATACAACTTGTTATTTGGGAATGACACTGATAATATCTAGCAATTACAGTCAACCTCATAACAATACCAACAGCTATGATAAAGGTGAATGGGAAGCTATTGACCGCAGTTTACAGACATTAACAAAAATAGCAGAGATTACAGTCAATTTTACAAGATGTTGACACAGTTAATCAGAAGGAATACTGTTCTGTAGGGCTCACATACACATTGTTTCACCTTTCTGTTAGGAACACACCACTCATAAACAAAGACGTGTCTGACTCTGAAAATCAGCTAAGCCACTCCTCTTCTGACCCCCCCATCCCCGCCCCAAAAGTGTCCCCTCTGCACCCAAACACAAACCAAAGGACTGAGTCCATAATCTGATTTCATACTTTGAACTGTTAAATGGCTTTTTATAATTTTTTGTGATTATGTCACATTACTTCAGAAGATCCCCTAGTAGTTATTGAATTGCTGAGCACCTGTGATTATGTATTGAGTCAGCAACATACCTGTACACAATATAAACCAGTAAAAAGCTTGTCTCAGCTGCCAAGGAGAACTCTCTTTGGGTCAAGCTGGCCACTGCAATAACTTGAAGGAACAGCAGAAAGTTCCTGTCTTCCTCTCCACTCTTCACCAGGTTTCAAAGTGATAGGCTTTTCCACTGCAGCAGCCTCAACACACAGCATGTGCTTGTATTCCTCATCTCCAAAATCAGCTATGGCCTTTGCCCTCTTGTCCCAAGGGTTCCACACAACTGAGAAGAAGAAATTACAGAAAGAAGCCACTCTCCATTACAAAATCCAAACAACTACCATGAACAGTTTATTACTGATAGATACTCCACCCATACATTCTACAAATATTGAGTTGCTACATGCCTGAATAATTTGTTCAAGAATTAAGATATACTGAAGAGTGGCATGGGAGGAAAAAAACCCTAGAAGATCAAGCTCTTATTTATATGAAGCACAGAATAGTGATTCTTTCACTAAGACTGACATGAAAATGAGCTCCCAGATAATCAAGTTTCCGAACCCAGTATAGCAGGACAAAAGAATTGACTTTTCTCTTATTGCAATCAGCAAACCAATTTACTCTTCAAATAAATCAAACTCATACATGCAGGAAAGCTGCAAAGATTGTCAATTACCTGCATCCGGTAACCCATCCTTACGAATAACAAATGTCCGTTTCTTTTCATGATCCAGGATCGCAATTTTTGTGGGGGTACTGAGATATATTTTGTCCACCTAAAGAACATGGCACAGACATTACAAGAGATGAATCATAAGTGCTAAAGCAATGAACGGAAATAGTTGAAGCAACAGCTGATAAGATTCTCACTTCAGACTCAAAAGTAATTGCATCGCCTTGCTCAGTGAATCTCTCCTTATTCTCAAGATAATCAAGTGTCTCAAGGCCCTCAACACGGACTTCACTGTAAAATGAGAAAAGGAGAAATGATATGATTAGTTCAAAAGATCTATTCCGGGACAAGAAGTTTACAGAAATGTTTTTATTCTTGTTTAAGTCTGTGAGCATCCTATCAAAAACTTAAGCTATTAGAGAGCAACTTTTATTTACTTAAAAATGTTTTCCACCCGCCCCCCCCCCCCCCCCTTCATGTGCGTGCTTGATTCTATATAGGAGTCAAGCACGTGGATATTCATTTAATAATGGGTGATGGTGAGACTCGAACTCGGAACCTCTACCTGCTCTGATATCATGCTAAGCAATGGACCGTGTGCCCAACTCAACCCCAAAAGCTAGCTCATGAGGTAAGGATTGACTAAGACCATACAAGGAGAGCCACCCATCCCACAACACCCAATATGGGACTTTCTAACAATTATTTAACTAGCAGGTCAATAAACTTGGAGCAGTACTGAGACGTCCTCTTCACTTTAATAAAACTCAATGGAGGTTCTCTAGTTCTAAAAGTGCTTAAAAATAAAGAGGAAAAGATGAGGATGAAGAAACAAGGCTATGAATTTGTGTTCTTTATTCTTAAAGCTTAATGATTAAAAAGATGACGTGATATAGCAAGAGAGGCCAGATGACAGTTGAGAGAAAAGAAGAGCAAGAGGAGGTGAACATACTTCCTTTTTTGTCGCTGAGCTCTATGCTCTTTAAGATACGTAGATTTATTCACGTGGTCAGAAAAATATCCTGAGCAAATTTTTTACATAAATCCCGACAAAGAGGCAACCAAGTTTAGGTCTTCCAAAAGTTTACCAAGACATAAAAATTCTAGAAAGATTGCTAAAACATATCTTAAAATAATACTCCCTCCGTCCCAATTTAAGTGGCACCCTTTGACTTGACATAAAGTTTAAGAAAAAAAAAGGACTTTCGAAATTTGTGGTCTAACATAGTCCTTGACCATTTGTATGGCTATAAATAATTTCATAGGATAAAAGAGAAATTTTAAAGTTAAATTGTTTCCAGGTTACCAAGTTCAAAAAAAAGTTAAATTGTTTCCAATTATGGAAAGGTGAGATTCTTTTAGGGACAGACTAAAAAGAAAAGTGTGCCACATAAATTGGGACAGAAGGAGTAATTAAGGAAGTCTCCCTTTCACATCCTGAACCTCACATTGGGAATATTAGAAGAGCCTCAAAATAACTTTTGCTGTGCTTATCTAGGAGGACCAGACATCAACAATCAAGAATGACAAACCTACAAGTCTACCAGAAGCATCTAATAAATTGAAAAAAATTGTTTTCCTTCAAACATGTTATATTCCAAACTGCTTTTGTGTAAGCCGAATATTTGATACTTCAGTGGTTTGATATGAGTCAATAGACTCACATAAGTGGACAGGAACTTAACTTGCTTCCTGAACTCAGATAGCAGTGTCATTAAAAGCCATTGGTTCATAGCTTAAGCAGATTGAGTGATACAAAAAAAGGCTTGGAAGTACAAAGTGATCCAACAAGAAACAGCTGCTTCATTGAGCCTCACTTTAAAAGGCGAAAGAGTAAATTTTACTCAAAACGAAGATCTAGAAATAAACCAAAAAGAAGGGTGAAAATGAACATATTGTTATTGAGCAATACGACTCCTCTGCATGTATACTTCAATATTCTCATTGCCATCCTTGTCTTCGTTCTCAAATTTGCAATGCCTCTTCTTCTGCTACTTCAGTTTATTTACTTCTTCCTTTGTTTCATTTTATTTTATTTTTCTAATATGCAAATCCAAATCCTTTTTGTCTATGGCAATCTCCAATAATAAATTTTATCAAGTGGGCCTTTTGATAATGGAATGGAGTGGGGTTTCTGGGGTATCTATGGATATGTGGGGTGGGCTCAAAGGAGAATTATTTGGGAGGAGTAAGGTGTTGGTACAGGGAGATGGGATATACCTTGGGTGTTTTGTAGGGTGATGTCCAAGGCCATGAAGGAGTATTCGGAGTTTATTAACATTTTTTTCTCTTATTGATTTGCCTTAAACAAGCACCAATTTCAATTGATCCAGATCGGAGGACTTATCTTCCAAATCGAGACTAGATAAATTTTTAGTGTCTACTTCTTGGGATGAGTTGGCACCCAATGTTATCCAGGTTCCTCTTCCACGACTGCTATCGAACCATTCACCCATCTTGTTGGATGGTAGCAGATGAAGGACTAAGGAGAATGAGATCTCCTTTTAAATTCGAGAAAATGTGGTTGATTTCGGGGAGAGTAGCTAAATGGCGAAGTAGTTATGTGGTGGGGGGAGGCCTTCCTTTAGGCTTGCCAAGAAGTTGAAATTGCTTAAAAAGACACAAGGGTGTGAAATAAAGAGATGTTTGGGAGGGTAGAGGTGAATATGAGGATGTTACAACAGAAACTCAAACTTCTTAGCAAGAAACTCAGTAAGTGATCAAGAGAAGTGATAGGCAACGTCTTTGATCATGTCTATGAATGGAAGAATAATCATAAATGATGAATGGGCACAGTGCTGTCAATCCAATGTTATCAAAGATTTTTCTATATTAGGATCTGATCACAGGCCCCTTTACTCAAGTGTCATAACAACTCTCAGAATGGTATCAAATACTAAACGTTTGGATTTATGGGTTGATCAACACCTTCAGACAAGTGGTGGAAGATATTTGGAATACTCATATTTCAGGTAATCCTATGTGAAGGTAACAACTTAAACTCAAACTTCTTGGCAAGAATCTCAGTCAGTGGTCAAGAGAAGTGATAGGCAACATCTTTGATCATGTCAATGGATGGGAGAATAATCATAAATAAATGATTAGTGGACTCAGTGCTATCAATCCAATGTTATCAAATATCTTTCTAGATCGGGATTTGAACACAGGCCCCTTTACTCAAGTGTCATAACAACTCTCGGAATGGTATCAATTACTTTAAATTTTTGGACTTATGGGTTGATCAACCTTCCTTCAGACAAGTGGTGGAAGATATTTGGAATACTCTCATTTCAAGTTATCCTATGTGGAGGTTATAACAGAAACTCAAACTTCTTAGCAAGAAACTCAGTCACTCGTCAAGAGAAGTGATAGGCAATGTCTATGAATGGGAGAATAAGATGATTGATTTAGAAGCATATGATGTCAGAAACATTAATAAGCAGAGCAAGGAAGATCTCAACAGGGGCCAAGCTAAATACATAAGATGGATGAGCATCCAAGAGAATATATTGAAGCAGAAATCTCAAGCCACTTGGTTTGAAGAGGGGGAGCATAATACTAAGTACTTCCATAGCTTGATTAGCGACACGAGAAGAAGACTTCAACAACAAAGGATCAAAAATCACATAAACATGTGGGTTCAAGGTAATGACAAGATCGCCAAAGCTGATGTACACCATTTTGAACATCTATTTAATATTCCTCACCATTTTAATGATCATACCATCCTGGATTTTATCACCCCATGCATGTCATGCCTGACTTACAAGAGATTAAATCTGGTGTTTTCATTATGAGTGCATCTAGTGTTGTTAGCCCTAATAACTATCTCCTGACTGTCATGCCTGACTTACAAGAGACCAAATCTATTACTTTCGGTATGAGTGCATCTTGAGTTGCTGGCCATGATGGCTACACTGGAACTTTTTTCAATACATGTTGGGATATCATCCAAAATGACATAAAGGACTTTATCCAAACTTACTTTCAAGGGAAAAGCCTTACCAAATTCTATACCCATACCTGTTTGGTTCTTATACCCAAGATAGACTCTCCTAATAGCTTTTCCAACCTTCAACCTATCAGTCTAAGCAATTTCACCTCCAAGATCCTTTCTAACAGACCTTTGCTTGGTAAGCTGATTTCTCAGCATCAAAGTGGATTCCTAAAAGGAAGATTGATTGCTGAGAATGTTCTCCTGACTCAAGAAATCCCTCAAGCCATCAAGAAATACAGCAGAGGTCGCAATATGATTATGAAGCTGGATATGGCTAAAGCTTGCAACAGGATGCCATGGGTATTATTGTCATGAAAAAATTTTCATTTGGCTTCTCTGATGAATTTGCTAAATATTATTATGAGTATTACTAATGTGTGGTATTCTATTTTGATAAATGGCAACAGAGTTGGTTTATTCATCTCGACTCATCACTCAAGCTATCAAGCAGGGGACCCTTTGTCCCCATCTTTGTTCATCATTGGCTCAGAAATACTAACAAGACTTCTCAAAAGCCGAATCTATGGCAACAATTTCTCTTCTTTTAGAATGAACCCCAGTGGTCCTATCATGAATCATCTTGCTTATGCAGATGATATAGTGATTTCCAATGGTGGTAATAACACGTCTATATAACTGATTCACAAACAGATTAGGAGGTATGAGAAAGCATCTGGTCAAGAGTATGGGTATAGTATTTGGTAAGGCTTTTTCCTTGAAAGAAAGTTTGGACAAGAGTATGAGAAAGCATAGTGATTTTCAGTGGTGACAATAAGTCAATAACAGGTCTATAAAAGCTTTTTCATCACTGCCTAACACAGCTCCTCATAAAATCAATAAAATGAGAAAGAATGATGGGTTACAGGGACAAGAGCTTTCCTTTAACCTAACTTGGGATTTCCCACTTACAGTGGAAGAAAAAAGATCTGTTATTTTGAAGGCATGTTGGCAAAAATTGTAAAAAGAAAAATTGAATGTTGGCAAACCAGGACGTTCTCTTACGGAGGAAGAATGGTTCTTATCAAGCGCGGACTAGAGAGTAGATTCTATGCCCTTATATACACTCTCGGCTATGAATCCTCCTAAAGGGACTTGTAAAAGCTTTTATAGATGAAATTTTTAGACCTGTTATTGCCACCAAATAAAGACTTGTAAAAGAGCTCACCCCGTGAAAAAAAAATCCTACTTCTGTTGATTCTAATGCTTGGAAAAGTTTGATGAAACTCAAGAAAAAAGTTGAGCCTCACATTCTCGGGAAGATTCAAGCTAACAATTCTAATTTTTGGTGGGACAACTGGACAGGTAAAGGGGCATTAGCTAATCTAGTTCAAGGCTCACAAAAGTTTACTAAAACTCTTGTTAGTCACTTCTTCACCAATGACTCTTGGCAATTTAACAAGCTTAGTAATGTCGTTCCTGATAATATTATCCAACTGATTAGCACCATTTCTATAGAGCAAAAACAAAATCATAAGCTAAATCGAAATTTGGAATACCCTTATTTCCTTCATTCCTAGAGTACCATATCCCCATGTACCCGGTCACCATAATTATATTTACACACATGTTCATTCAAATTTCTACCAATAAAGAATTTTTTGTAATCATCAAATTGTGCACTTCGTCCGGAAGAACCATGCTTTTAGCTTCTTTAGTTCTCCATTAGAGACAAATTCTTTTTTGGCACTGTCCACTTTTAGAAAAACTAAACGATGATACAAAACAGAAGCATGTGCATTTTAAGAGATGATTTAAAGAACCTCTTAACGGACTAAATTAGTGATAAAATGTGCTAATTTCCAACAAATAAGGGAGCTCCTTTAAGTATGAATGTATTGTTAGTAAAGCATTGGTGGATCCGATGACTTTACGGCCATGTACGGTCATCCATGCACCTACACACCAAATTTTAGCTTCTAGTTCAGCTCAACTCGGCTATCATGCTATTATAGAAGTTGGACTACAGATTTTGTTCACTAGGAAAAAGAAACAAAATAACACCACAAAGAGCAGAAGATTTGGTCTTTATTAATTCCAACCGCATCTTTGTCAGTGAGAACTTGCTCCAGGTAGAGTGGAGATTGTGAGACATGGGATACTATTTGAGACAAGATTGACTCACTCGATGAAGTGGGTATCCTTGAGATTGCCAACCTCTACTTGGTGAGCCATCTGGTTGTATAATGTACTAATAGTGTTTAATGTATTACTAGTGTTTATGAAATGTGATACTATGAGAAAAAGTAAAGCAGGTACTTAGATCAAGTCCAGCTTGTGTTTGCTGGGTGATATGGAAAGTTGGACCAGAGGTATTGAGGGTAAAGCTACACCTGTAAATATTCTGAAGTATAGATGCTTAACTCATTAGCTCATTACAACAGTAATATGTTTTGAACGTGGGGGTTACACTATTTTTTAAGTCCTGCATTAACTCGGTACTTCGCTATATACATAAATAAAATCCTTATTTACTTCAAGAGGTACATTATGTATATTAAACCTAAATCAACCAAAATTTGTGCAAGTTATAATAATAGTAATAATAAGCAAAAGACATGTACACAAGACACTCATATTTTTGTCCCCTTTGTCAATCCTATAAGTGAAGGTGAAAGAGAAAAAGACACCTCATATTAGAAAGTCTAATCCTTTCATATTTTCACTAGTGAAAATATTTAGTAATTCACAACTGAATCTTTTCATTACCAAGCACGATTTTTCTTGGAAATACAAAGGAAGTATTATTTATCATCACTATATATCAATCAGTTTAACTGCACTTAAGTTTGTGAACTTCCTAGAATTCGGAGGAAACAAGAAGAAAATGATAAAACCACAGGGTAACATACCTGATGTCTGAAACAGAGAAGTAGGTGTGATACGCAAATGTAAATGCGAAAGGCTTTCCATCAGTGCTGGTGTTTCTAATACGAGACGTCAACATCAAATCTCCAGCAGGACTCAAAGCTACCCGCAGCCGAAACTCAAAACTAAAAATGATTATTGATCCATGTAAGGAGAAAGGAACAATAAAACCTAACAAAAGATTAATATGTATATTAACAGTATTCATCCATGCCTGTGAGGCCAAATTTTCAAGTCCTCCTCAGACGGTTTCAGTATCAAGTCAACAAAAGCCCTAGAAGAAGTAGCTGCTGGAAATGGAGGTGGATCTTTGTCAATGCTCCAAAACCTGTTTCGGGCAAATCCATGAGACTCAAGAGGGCCACGATTTGCGAACTGCAAAGAAAACAGCCTATGTTTTACCAAAATGAGCAACCACTAGAAAAACCATGAAGATGCTTCAAAATCAAATACCTGTGGGAAACATATAGGAATACCCCCACGAATTGCTTTTGGAGGCTTGAAGATGGCCTGCAAAGGTGTAGTGGATTAGAAAGCAATACAATTATGAATTTATATCCTCATGTCCATCCAATTATACCATGAAAAAAGCATCCAACAAAAAATATATGACAATTTACCAAGTGAAGTTTGTGTCGCAGTAAATGGTTCTATAGCCAGCATTAAAGAATCAAGAAAAGAAAGTTCAAATCTCAATAACAAGGATTTAAATATTCTTTTACCGCACTTTGGTTAAACAAACAAACAACTTCAAGATCAAAACAAATTGGGGGGGGGGGGGGGATTGAATTCGACAAGAACTCTAAGAAAGTCCACCATTATCCGACTAGTATCAACAATAGCAAATCTATTGAAGACAGGTGCAATAAATATAGGTGCAGATATAGAAGTCAGATTATTCATCAGCTAAATATCCAAGGATAATAGGAGTACATGTGCTAAGACAGGACTAAGAACTGTATAGTGTGTATAGAAGTAATTAACTGAAAATTCAATGGACTAAAGCAAGTATAAACAAGTTCTAGTATTCCATAAGGGTATCTCATACTGTCATACAGTAGAAGTGTATTCTGATACTTCGTGTGAATATATTTACAACACACATGAGGATAACAACTCCCCTCCCCAGGAAAACAGTGGTCCACCACCTTTACTTGTCTTGTTGTGATAGAGACATAGAATACCACCTTTTCATTCCCAAGTAGCAATAACTTTACTTAGGTAGGTGTTGACTGCTTTACATTCTATTATTAGGTCGAAACCTAAGTGTGTCATAAACTACGGGTAATACACGCTAATCCAATCCATTCCAGGTTTACCAACATATGGGCTGCTCTGTGCTGCCTAAGCTTAGCGCCTTAAAGATAAAAGAAAGCAGGATTAGTGTGTGTGTATATATGCACACACATGTACTTACATACATATGTATACACACACAAATTGGCGAAGCCAATTATATCACTAAGGGTGTTCAAGATTTAAAATAGATGTAACAAGTAATATTTGACCTAGATATGCAATGTAATTTTCTGTATATACAGTACAAATTTCTAGCGAAGGGTATTCAACCGACCACCCTTGAGCCAACGTGGCTTCGCTACTGATACATGTGTGTCACAAACACGTATGAACAGATCTCAGTGCTACCTAAGCTTACAGCCCTAAAGAATAAGAAACAAGGATTATTATTTTATGTGTATCTACATATATATCTGTATATAAACAACCTAACAAATTGGAGAAAAAGGTAAATAAGAAACCAAAACCAAAATTTCAACCAAGCTACAATTCTCGGTCATAAGTTGCAGCCTGAGCCAATGCACCCTAGGTGAATTATCCAAACCCGAAGCATATTCCACACCCAAGACCAATTTGTGCTGGATTGACATGGTTTCGGCAAGAGGCTTTGGAGGATCAGTGTAAGACCAATTTGTGCTGGATTGACATGGTTTCGGCAAGAGGCTTTGGAGGATCAGTGTAAGACCAATTTGTGCTGGATTGACATGGTTTCGGCAGGAGGCTTTGGAGGATCAGTGTACATAGCAAAAAATAGTTAAGGAATTTTTCCAAGACATAGGCTACTGTTTATGTTCCCTAATCTGCAAAAGGTGCATGCCCTATTGAAATCCCTTGTCCCATTCAGGGGGGAAGTACTTGTATATACAGAATAAACTTGCTCACATTTGCACTAAGGTTGTAGAAGCAAGGTCTCCAGATTTGAAAACCCTAGTAAACTAGTCATTTATCTTTTCAGCATGTTCAACCAACACAAGAACTAAATGTTAAACACTCAACGAACCATGTGCTATTGATACCATATAACAAAGAAAAAGATAGTTTGGTCAGCAAAGGGAGGAAACTCTTTAAGCTCACAACCGGAAGAGGATGAAAAAATTTCCATGTAACAATACAATCCAGGAATTTTTAAAATAACTTTTCCCTTCACCAACCAAAACCTTGCCATAGGAATTGATCTATAAGTATTTTAAAAGTAGGGATCAGAATACATTGGAAACTAACAGAAAATTCATTTTTCTAACTAGCTCGGATAGAATTCCACCAAGAAGATAACAATGAAAAGTACCTTGCTACTAACAAAGAGCAATTCCTCTCTGAGATCATTCTTCCAAGACGTCACCTGACCACCATAGAGATACACCTACAAAGGAGGACACTTAAGAAGGGATGTTGATAACTAAACTAAATGCCAAAAACATAAAAATAATATAATGACATGTTGAAGACAAAAAAGAGCTTCTTAGAAACTTCAAATTTTGCATCTTGTAAACAGGAAAATAATACCAACACTCCACCCAAAAAAAGAAACATAATGCTTGACATTTTCTTTTTTTAACCTTATAATGCTTGACATTCTCCCAAAAAAGAAGACCTGATTCTGTTGACCGAGTCAGTAGTAAGAACTAAGAAATGAAGGGAAAATCAGGCAAATTATGGCAACAGCATCACCAGCGTAATTTATATACACAACTTCCCTGACTACACAGACTAATGTGAGTCCGCTACCTTTTTTTTTTTTTTTGGATAAGGAAAAGTTTTAAGTCAATGACAGCTACATATGTAAAAGGATGCGCAAGGAGCAAGGTCGTTGCTCATGAAATCTTAAAATGCGGGACTTATCATGGGGGTACAGATCTGTTTCATCACACACTCTCTCTCCTAGAGATTTGAGAGGTTTAATCCCTTTCACTTTCTATTTTGAAAGTACATCCAACAATGCTCAACACCAATCATCAAGAATAAAATACTCAAATACAATAGTCAACTATATGAAAATATCAGCCTCTCCAGGTGGCTGGCAAGGGGTTATTAAGTATAATATTATGGGTTTCTACTGATGCATCCACTTTCAGAAACTAAAACAATGCAAAATAAACCACATTAGCATTTCAAACAATGGCAATCACCATGCTACATGGATTCAGATCCCTGTACCTACTTGCCCCATACCTAACCCTACACATAAAGGCAAAACTTCACATAAATCTAACGATTCAAGAAATCAATCAAATATGTAACTCGAAATCATAATTTTTCCAAAATGACCCAGAAACCCAAATACACGGAAAAAGTAAAGATCTCTAACAAAATAGGTAAACATCTCAATGACATTTAGAATAACGAAAATGCTTGGTGGTACCTCGGCAGAACTGCCGCGAACCTCCCGGAGAATCACTTTTTCAAGGCCATTAACGCCCTTCGTCAACTCCACTAATGGTTTCTCACTAGTAGAAGACGTCATCATACACCCTAAATTTCTCCAATTCACAATCTTCTCGATCAATACAATATACCCTTTTCTCTTTCTTTTTTTCCCCAATTCACCTTTATTTATTCATAGTATATTCATATCATATTAATTAATTATATTAAAATGAACTTTTTCACTTTCTTCTACCGTCTCCTGTTTTGTTAGTTTGACTTGACATCAAAATTTAAATTTGTGATTTAAAATAAATAAAAAATGTTTTTATATTATAAATCATTAAATTCTATTTAAAATTAAGTTATTTAATATAAAAATGTGTTTTATTTAGAACCGCCTAAAAAAAAAAGTGAACAATAGAAAAGAGTATATAATATAATATACTATAAAATACCAAATTATTTTCTTCTTCTTTCCGTTTAAGACAACCCCACATCACCAAAACTTCATTAGAATGATTTTTACCAATTTACTATATTTGGTACACCCACTAGATTATTATGATTTTGAAATTATAATTTCTGAATTAATATATCTCATTTATTTGATGAGACAAAATAATATTAAGTTAAATAAAAATATTTTAGTATTAAGTTTGAAATAAAGTAATAATGTTGTATTAATTTATTTTGAGATAAATTCATATCGTCTATAAAATATGATATAAATTTTAGGACATGTTTAATTTTGAGATATTTCACCTTATCTTGTCTACAAACTGATTTTTATGAATCTAATTTATGAGATATAAATGTGATTATTTTTTCAAATATCAAGTTGTCAATCTAAACTTTACAAGTAATTTTTTTAAAAATGTGTAATTTTAAAAAATTTAGAAATAATATATATCATATACTATTAGGAGAAAAAATAATATGATGATACAAACAAATTTACTTAAATATCATACTTTAATAATTATTATATCATTTCAAATTTTAATTGGATATACAAGTTTTAAAATAAAATAATAAACTTTAAAATACTTAAATTTCTTCATTATCTTTTTTTAAAAAAAAAATAACGCCTTAATAAAATAGTACCAAACATTTTGGAATATTCGAGTGTCGTAATAGAAAAGTTAATATACATAAATTGAGACAAAATGATTATAATGATAAAATGTATGGGCAATTTCTATCATATATGATATTCCAAAGTTAATAACTAGGCATTATAAGATACGAAGCAAATTTTCATTTTCGAATGTATTTACTGGTCTAACATTATTTTTTTCATAAATAGTATCTTTTAGACTTTCGCTAACTGCGGCAAATTCAATGGTCAGCTAAAATTACAATTTCATCGATGAATAAAATATTACTGGATAGATAATTTCAGAAGACAGTCTAATCCAAATTCTAGCATATCTTTGACTGACACATTAATTATCAATGAAGAGTAGTGTCCCTACTGTTGTGCAAGGTATGTATTATTTTACCTAGCGTTATGCAAAATCAAATTGAAATTGACAAATTGAATCGAGTTTTTTAATTAATTTATCAATAATTAATTGTTGATTTAATGATTTGGTTATGATTTACATTTTTTTAATCAAGTTATCAGTTCTATTTTTCATTTGTTTAATTTCTACTACTACAAAAATGTTAATTATCTAGAGATTTTACGTATTTTTCCGCAAATATTACCTACAGATTTTTATGTGAAAACATTAAAAATCTACATATTGACAATTTCTATATGCGGATTGAACTTTCCCAGAAAATTTTGCATGTAAACTCACAATGATTGTGTGCAAAAATTTATCTCCAAATTTCCTGGAAAAGATGATCGCAGATAATATTTTTGCATGTAAAAGTTTCTAGGTATATACGACAAGAAGATCGAAAAAAATCTTTGAGTAATTAAAGGAAAATCCACATGAAAACATACTTATGGATATACCTGGGATTATTTCATGGGAATTTATATAGATGTGAGAATTTTACTGGTAATTTGATATATACGAATTTACTTGAGGATTATTTGAGGGAGATTTAAGAGCTTGTTTGACATTACTGTTAATAACTACTTACTTATAGAAATATTTTTTTAATGTAGATGGGGTGGTAGAGAATGTGACATGTTATTGTTGCAATACAGTTGTTTTAGAGACGTTTTATCATCGATTTTGTGATTATCCTTATTAAAAAATGGGATGGAATTACTTGGCTGTTGTAGCTGACGTTCAAGGTCCTTTTAATCAGTTGAGGATTCACATTCTTAATTGGTGGCAAGTTGATTATGCTTCAAAATTGAAGTCTATTTTTAATATCTTACTTGGTGATTTGACGCATATGAAAAAGAAGGAATGGTATATATCATGGAGGAAGGGTGTATTTTATTGTTTATTATCAGAGATCAACAGGAACATTTATTTGTTTACTGTTACTAAGTATTCTTGGCTAAATAATGTTCCTATGAATTGGCCTTTTATTGTTCAATATTTGGAGGAGTATACACCAACCCTAGTCACTAAAGTTGTTACTTGGAATGCCTCTAACAAGGATAATTTCAAATGTAATTTTGATGGGGCATGTAAAGGCAACCCTGGCCTATGCCTAGTGCTTTTGCGTGACGAAGGACAATGGGGAGTTTGCATATGTTGAGACAAGATCAACAAGAGAAGGGTCAGTACTTGAGGCTGAAGTAATAGGAATGAGAATGGAGCTTGAAATTCTATGTAACTCAGAAGTTATTGTCAATTACTTTGGAAACAGATTCATTAGCTCTTAAGAACATAATTAATAGAGTGTGGGAAGTCTCTTGAACCATATCAATGGAGGTAAAAAAAATCAATTGGCTAAAAGAGAAGGTCCCCAATCTGGTGGAGGTGACTCACATATTAAGAGAAGGGAACAAAGTTCTAGATTTTTTTGCTAACATAGTTTTTTCTTTTGCAAGTACAAATCATACTAAATACACAAACATTGAACATGTACCAAATGAAGGAAGAAGAATCTTGCAAATGGAAAAACTACAAATCCCAAATTTACACATAAGAAAATACCCAAACAAATTTTGTATGACTAGAGCAACAAACAATCGATGAAGGCTTTACACAAGGTTGACATGATAGGAGGTTGTAAAGAAAAATTAATCAATGGAGGAATAACAACATACCAGGTCCCGCAGCAGATTAACTACATAGATATGATAAGATTTATCTCTGAACAGTAATATTAGATCTGATATGTACTCAATATGTTAAGCGATGAATTAAATCAAATCTTATGAAAAAGAGGATGATGGTGTAGTGGTACTCACTGATACAGACTCATTTTGACTTTAAGAAGCTATGCTAAATGAGCCTCCCACGAGCTAGAGTCATGGTGTTTGTGAGAATTTAAAATGTCGTTATTGATTTCTACTCAAGCTAGCTTTCTCTTGAACCAAAATGTGACTAGTATTTTGAGCTCTCAGTTGACAAGTACCTCTAATTGCTTCTTTTATGACTCGAGCCTACACCCTGGACGTGGCTGGCACTCGAGAACCACTGTTGGTCCCCAAGCGAACCATCATCCTGGCTGACTACAAGTGGAAGACTAACTCAAGCATACAAAGCTTAAAAAGTGAATAAAAATTCATGAAACTCAATCACAAAGCTTTAACTCAATGAAAAACTCTGAATAAAAATAACTTATTCAACTCGCCATAAAATAGACAACTTAATTCTTTAAAACATTTAACAAAATAAATGAACAGACTTCTGAAACTCTACTATCTATCTACGAAGCCTCTAAATGACAAAGATGGAAGTCGGGACAAGACCTACGACATCTTAACAACTGATATAACTGAAAGTAAAAGTGGAACCCTCCAGAAGCAAGGAGGCTCACCATAGCTAACTCGAACTCCATTTGGTATCAACAAAGTTCTTATTAATGATTCCTAAATACCTGTATCTGCATCATGAAACGATGCAGGCCAAATTGCTCAGTATATGGAATGTACGAGCATGCAAGGGGAATTTGAAAGCATAAACATAAGCTTGAACTTGATAAAAAGGAAATATACTTACCTCTTTTCAAACTTACTCAACTCAAGGAATACTCAAGGAAACTCAAAACTACTCAAACTTACTCAACTCAGAAGTACTCAAGGATAAGATACTCAACTCAGTAATAAGGTTCTCAACCTAGTCAACAACAAGGTACTCGACACAATGAAGCACAAATCAACTCAAGATACTCAACTTGAAGGTACTCAACTCAAGATACTCAACTCATGATACTCAAGGATAAAGCAATAGTAAAAAGATGCAATATATATGGAAAGCTGTAAAACTGTAGATAGCAACTCAATGTATTAAAAAATATAATAATACTCAGTGTGTATATAAAAATACAATATAACTATGTGGGTGTTTCCCTAACCGATAACCATCACTATGAGCTTTGTGATGATACAACGTCTCGCCCACACTGCCAGAATTGTCATATACTTTGCCAAGGTATAAGACCTCTCAACTAAGTGGATCCACTAGTCTATGCTAAAAAGCATTAAGGAATCATCTAAAAAGTATGACCCTTTCTACCCACGGCGGCTACATGGTTTATGGAGACTTAAGTTATTTGAACTCGTCTCCATATCGATGCTCAATACTACTCCAAAAATATACTCAACTCATATGTTTAAAAACATAACTCTTTTTGTGGTTTGAGATTATTACTCAAAATCTTTCTCTAAAAGAGAGTCACTCAATTACTCAAAACTCTTTTGGAAATCTCAGTTTCCTACTCTTTTAAATGTGAAAACATTTATCCTTGGGAATACTTAGTTCCCATATATCATTTTAAGGAAAATGAACTCGACTCTACTCTTTCTCAACTCAAGTGCTGAAGTCTTAAAACAAGTTTAGAAAAAGTTGTAAAAGACTTCTCAAAATAGGGTTCATGTCGAATGATGTACGTTAACGACTCAATTCAAGGTTTTCAATAACCATACAAAGAACTCGATACTCGGAACTCAACAACTTATAACTCAAGAACTTTAATGATACTACTCATTTCAAGAATACTTAACTCATAAGGTTCATGCGGAATTATGGGCATGAACAACTCAACTCAAGGACTCAATGATATTCTCCATCTCAAGATTTCTCGACTCATATGGTTCATGCAGAATTATGGGCATGAACTACTCAACTTAAGGACTTCATGGGTAACATGTAATAATTCCATGATTAGGAATATAATCTCAGAAGGGTTAGGAACTCAATACTCAAGACTTAGAACTTGAGTATACTACTCCTTTCAAATATACTCAACTTATGGAGTTCATGCAGAATTTATGGGCATGAACGACTCAACTCGAGGGTCTACCTAAAAATATGGAACTCATTATCCGACTCTTCTCATTCTTATACTTACTTCCTCAAAACTTAGCTTAAATCGATAGTTGATCTCAACGGATTCACAATTGAACTCAAAGACTTTCTTGAAATTTACTCTTAACTCTCTCTTGAATGTGAATTATGAATTGAAGAGTTATAGTTCATGATATGAAGGATATCGTGATGATAAAGTAGACTCATGAATACATTCTCCTCATTCTCATTCTCATACTCACTTGCTCGAGTCTTGAAACAAGTTACTAGAAGTTGTAGAAGACTCTTCAAAAGGACTCAAAAGGACTTTCTTAGAATTTTTGAAAGAATTCTCAAAACTTAACTCTTAACTTTACCTTGAATTTGAATTATGAATTCAGGGATATGATCATGTTAGGAATGATTTCTAGGTGTTTAGAAGTAGTTTAGGGTGTTTAGAATCAAAAGGGAGTAAAGGTACACTTTAAAACAACTTAAAAGGAGCAACAAATTGCAAACTGGACGGGGCAGGCGACCCTGGTGCACTGAGTGGCACGGGGCGCTAGCCCTTAAACTTCAGATTATGATTTGGGGCGCACTGGCTGGCGTGACATGCCCCAACCTAAAAAACCTGACGAATTTCTTTGCTCGTTTTCTCACCCTAATTCTCCTAGAATCTAATGGTTTCTTCCCCAATCACTTGGATTCGATTAATTAACATAGATACACTCTAATCTATTCAATATAGCCCTCAAAACACAAACTTTCATCTCAATAAATCATCAAAACCCCAACACAACAAGATTTAGAATGAACTTCAAGAACACTTAACAATAACTCATCAAAAACTCTAATCTCTCAACTTCAAGAATGAAATTTGCGCTGAAAATAACATGATTGGCTTGTGGGTGAACAAATCCAACATTATGGAAGCTTACATACCTCTTAGGGATCAAACACATGGCGAAAATCCGCGACAAAACTCAAGAACCTTAACAAACGCCTTGATCCTCTCCTCTTTTCTCCTCTTCTTTTCACTTCTCTCAAAAACCTAACTTATTTTTATGAAGCGTAATCTGAATCCAATCAGTTTTGTCCCCAAATTAATTACCAAAAATGAATTTAATTAATTGGGTAGTGAAAAGACCATCATACCTTTTTAAAATTCGGTTTTGACTTTTCTTATCTAGACAACCCAACTTCGAATGGACATATCTCCCTCATACGAACTCGAAACTGAGCAAACTAGGTGGTGTTGGAAAGATAATTCAAAGATTTTTCCTACGATATTTGGTAGTACACCTAAATCATCCTGAGCTAGGAGTTATGATCATTTGAAGTGGACCCAAAACTCATATTTAGCTTAACTTTGTCAAACTTTCCAAATTAGATTATTTCCAAAAACGGCTTCTTTCCAATTCTAAGTCTTTCTAGTTCTTTCAAAAAGCGAGGTGTTACACCTTCCACTTCAAAGCTCCTTGTCTTGGCGAAGAAGATGAAGTGAGAGGTGGTGTACTTTCCAATTTCCTTTTCCCTTTTCCCTTTGTTCGTTCAGGTGATTTTTTTGTTTATCGAGTCTGGGTTGTTTCGGGCCTGGACCCAATTTATTATTTTTGTGTGTAAATAATTTGATTTTACCAATAAAATGATTTTTTGGCCTACTTTAATTTAAAGATAAAATAAATTTTGTTTCTTAAATCTTTTCTGAGTTATATTAAAATTTCTAACATTTAAAATTTTAAAATTAATTATAATTGGAAAAAATAAAAATTACTTTTTATTATTGTTTATATAAGAATATCACATGTTTTCATTGTTTAGGTTTAGAGTTGTTCACTTGGGGGTCGTTTGGTAGCTGGATAAAGCTACATCTAGTAAATGGACGAGAAAGTTATCCATGTATTTATTACCATGTTTGGTTTGTAAATAAGATGAAAGTTATTCATGTAATAATTTTATACAATGTTTGGTTGGTAGGTTTCCAAATATTGTATAAAAGTTATTCATCTATTAATTTTATACGATGTTTGGTTATGTTTCTTGTAATCCTACATAACTAAAACTTGTATAACTTATAAGGGAATCTATGTGTAATTTATGTGGGATAGAAGGTGGAATAAGTTATGTGTGTATTGCTTATACATGTATTAAAATAGTAAATTACATATTTACCCCTATCAATTTACTTTTAAATATGTATTAATTTACAACAAATCAAACAATTAATACAATTAAAAAAACACTATGAGTTTTTTGCTTTGAATTTTTTGTCGATTTAATTGCTTAATTACTTTTAGTTTCTTTGCTTAATTTTTTTGTTAATTGTTTTCTTTGGTCATAAGGCAGTGTCTATTAATTATAACTAATTTCTTTGCATAATTCTCTGCAACACACTTTCATTACAAGTTTTAATTTTTTAGTTATTTTTTTATTTATTTCAATTTAAATTACCTATTGCTTAATTGGTTAATCATATTGAACACAAATTACTTAATTACTTTTGGTTATTTGTTATTGACTTTATTGTTTTTAGCTATTGGTATTTATTTAATTTTAAAGTCCACTTATTAAGTAAATCCAATTGTTGCGGTATATCATATTCTTCTTTTCTACTGTTTTTAACAGTAGACTTCTTTATAATATTCATTAATAAACAAGTGTTGAACTATACCACCTATAATTACTATAATTCAATGGCTCTGATACCATAATACAACGGATCGCACAGCTTACTGTAAGGGTCTTTTACAAATTCAAGTAATTTTAGCATGATAATTAAGAATTCATATCCTGGTCCGCCCTTAGGGTAATCCAATGGTTTCTACCGGGTCTGCCCACAACACAAGGTAATCCAACTAATACATCCGGGTCCGCCCTTTATAGGGTAATCCAACGGATCAAACTCATCTTTTCTTAACATGCCATAAATTATTCAAGTTTGACCTTAATTTCAGCCATTTAAACCATCTTTTATAGTTATAATTCCATTAAATCATAATAATCTAGTATGATATAGTTCAAAACAGCAATTTAGCCTGTCATTAGGCTAAGTATCAACAGAAGCAATAAAATAAATACGATAATAGAACCTGTATATGGACTGCAAAATGAAAAACCTTGTTCCCTTCTGAATTGCAAACTTTTATTTAAACTTAGAATATATTACAAGAGAGTATTTTAGAGTGAGAGAGAGGGGAGGTTCTAAAACCTGCATCTAAACTAAAATCTACTTCCCTTTATATAGAGGGAAAATAAGACGCAAAGAATAAAAACTTGGCCCACACCTTTTGCAATGGCCAATTACAAAACGATAAGGCCGACACACCCTTATGGCCTTCACACTAATTTCATGTGGTCGACATAATTATTTATGGCCACTAAATCATCTTTTTCAAAGATGCTTATCTTTATAAAAGTAGATTCCTTCTTTATAAGTCATTTGTCCCTTACCCCTTTGTTATTATGGTGGGGTCTATCCTTAGACTTTTGCCTTGCCCTTGCACGTGATTTTGTCGGAGGATTCCTCCACTTGTTCTTGAAATTTTCGGAAGAGAGCATTAATATCAATCTCTTCTGTATTATCACTTTGTCCTTCTCCTACAATGCACACTTCATCATCCTGATTGGTGTGGCTTGCTGATGCCATTGATATATCATCTTCAATTTCTACGTCAAGATTTCTTATTAAATCTTTCTTGACCTCTTCCATGTATAATGCTATTGTTTCTGACTTGGAAATAATTCCCTTTTTCATATGAAGTTTTCTAATAATTTGTTTAAAAGGACTATTAATTTCTTCTTAAGGTGTAGATATCCTCTGTGTATGATAATCATCAATGGTTTGATTTATTAAATCTACAATTTCTTGACCGTGTATCTTTCCTTTAGGATCTTTATTAATTAATTTGCTCCAGAACTTTGTATGAAAAGTTCTTATTAAACAAGGAAACCCTTCCGAAGTAGTATTAACTACAACATTCCATTTCATGATCCATGGAATTGAAAATTCTATAAAAAAGTACATAATTGACATCCCCTCTAAAAAGATATTATCTTGTTCTAAGCTTATAAGCTTATAAGCTTTGGGGATATATCTAACCATTCCAAATATAATTGTTTATATTGGTCTGGCAATATTTTAATTGAGGGACCGTATGACATCCACCATTTGCAAAACCAATTTGGAATTACCTGCATAAAAACATTAGAACAAATTTTTATAAACCATGAATGCCTTTTATTAGCATTTTCATATAATAGAGCTTTATTAAAGCTATCAACATAATCCCAGTAATTATATTTTACTGCAATTCTCTGTTCCAGGTGGATATAATCCCTTCTTTCAATGGGCTCATTCCCCATTCTTCTGGAGAAATGATTTTCTTTATAATAATCTTTGTAAAGTTATAAACTTTTTTGCTATTCGCAGGGTAGAAATGCTGAAATTTTGTCGACCCTGTTGCTGAGAGTATCATCTCATAATGCATCGTGTATTTGTATGTAGTTGTAGTATAACAAACTGTATCCAAATACCTATTCATTAACTGCCATGGATCATTTTTTCATTTTAAATCATTATTTTCTAAAAGAAGTATGGCTTCTCTTTTTTCATTTATATCATAAACTTCTGTGTTTTCTTCATCCACTAATATACTTGAATAAGTAGGAGGATTATTATCCTTACTTTGCTTGGATTTCATAAAATCCATGAACTCTTTGTACATGGGATGGTTTGTATTCAAACCTTCTATATTTATTGATGAGCTAGAAGCATCAATTAATTTCTTATTTCCCAACTGAGCGAGGATGTGACCTCCTCTTCCTCTATCTCCTCATCCTCCTCTTCCCCTGTTAGGGGGCCAAGATGGCCTCATGCCTGCAAATAAAGACATTTTGAAATCAGTCTAAATATTCTCGAGTAAGAAAATCTGGAAGACTATTATCTTCTCCTTTTTTATAAATAATTTCAAAATCAAATGGTGCTAATAAAGCTTGCTATCTAGCAAACATTTGTTTAGAAACATCATGTTTGCAATTCTTATTTAACATAAACTTAGCCGCTTGGCAATCAGTTTTAATTATAAATTTCTGATTATAAAGATCACCTTGAAATTTTAATACACTTTTTACAATAGCTAATATTTCTTTAGCTACTGTGGCATAATTTTTCTGAGATGGATTCCATTTCCCAGAATAAAATTGAACAATATAATGACGTTTATTATCAAGGCAATACTGAGTAAGAATACCTCCAAATCCTATCTCTAAGGCATCTGTTTCCACTGTCTTTTCCCAATTTGGATTTGCTAAAGTAAGAAATGGAAGGTTTTTAACCTTAGCTTTTATCCTTTTAACAACTTCAGTATGATCAGCTGACCAGGCCTTTGGATTTGTTTTAAGCCTGTCACATAATATTGCTGAATCCAAAGCTAAATCCTTTATAAAAGGTGAGACGTAATTAAGACTCCCAATAAATCTCTGTAATTGAGTCTTGTTAGTAATTTCATCCGAAAATTTAGAAGCAAATTCAATACTTGTATTAATAGGACTAATACAACCTTTTTCAATATTATGACCCAAAAATCTGACTTTAGTTTGAAATAAAGCCATTTTTGGAGCAGATATGACTAAACCATTTTGAATAATAATTTTCTTGAATAAATCCAAATGTTTAAAATGAGTTTCTATGTTTTTTGAAAACACAAGAATATCATCTATGTAAACAATAATAAAATTACTATAAGGTATGAAAATATCATTCATAATTTTTTGAAATTTAGATGGAGTGTTCTTAAGACCAAAAGGCATAACGTTCCATTCAAACTGACCTATAGGGACATTAAAAGCGGTTTTAAACCTGTCAGATTCATTTATTTGAATCTGCCAATAACCTGATTTCAAATCAAATTTAGAAAATATAATAGCATCATAGACTTTGTCTAATAATTTTTTTTTATTAGGGATTGGATACCTAATCCATCTAAGGGCCTTATTAAGAGGTTTATAATTTATAACCAACCTAGGGACAACTCTTTCTTGTTCAGCATGTTTATTAACATAAAAAGTTGTACAAGACCATGGAGACCTAGAATGCCTTATGAGACCTTTCTGCAGTAGAGATTCAATCTCTTTTTTACATAATTTCAAATCTTCAGAATTCATTTGGCATGGCCTTGCTTTGGTAGGAATATTGTCTTCATATGGAAGACTAACAACATGCTTTTTTCTACTCCAAAAAGCATTAGGATGATCTCCACAAATATCTATAGAAAACTGATTTTTTAAAATGACAATTTTATCCTGTAATTTAGGATTCTGCAAAATAGTGTCAACCTCAATACTATTAATTTCTCCTTTAAGAAAATTCATTTGATTATTTTTTAAAATCATCTTTGAGGTTAATTCATTTAACATCCTAGTAAAAGGTTTAGTAATAAATTCTAATTTAAAAGGTTTATTATTTCAAGTACCTATTATTTTTTTATTATCCCAATATGTAAGGGGAAAAATATCATTTATAAAAGGTACTCCTAGAATAATTTGGTTAGTAATATCTTTAACCAAAACAAAGCTTTGAGGAACACATTGCTTTCCTTTACAAATAAAAGCCTTAGGTGATTTAAATTCAATATTCATTTTACTGTCATTTGCAGATTTTAAACTATGAGTAGTTTTATGAAACTATCTTGAAGGAATAAGTCCTTCTTGGATACAATTTAAATCTGCTGCACTATCAATTAAAGCAGTAAATTCTTTTTTATAATTATAATCTATAAGAAGAGTAATTTTTGTATAAAATTTTTGAGAAGTAAAAGCTTTTAGATTTTGTAAAAAATCAGCTTTATTATTACCTAAATTTAAATTAGTAAGAAAGTCTAAATTATTAGTTTCTCCTTCTTCTGAAGAAGAAGATGCTGAGTTATTACTCAAATTTCATCTAATATCAATGCTATCAAGACGAGTTTCTATTATGACATTTTTTTCTAAGATGTCTAATATCATCCTTGAGATTATTAATCTCTTCTTTCAAATCATTAATGGTAGTGGGAGTACTTACTAGTTTCCTCCTTTCTAGTAGAAGTTTCTTAATTTCTACCATGGTATATGTACCTTCTTTAGTTGGTATTTCCTCTTGAATATAATTCTTAGGAGTAGAGGTTGTATTACTAATTTATCAATAATTTGAGCTCTTATCTCAGGATCCTTAATTGTCTGTAAGAGCTCTATGACCTTGTCATTATCAATGACATTGATACTTAATTCTTTAAACTGAGAGTAGATCTTATAAAGAACATCTTCCTCTCCATTCCTTTCACATTCCAACCCTTGTTGACAAGGTAGACATTCCTCTTCTGAAGACATATAATCTTCTTGTTGAAGTGCCTTTAAATCTTCACTTGTTGAAGAAGATTCTTCATTGCTACTATATCCCGAATCGGATTTCCCTGAATCAGAATTAAGCATGATCTTATATAAAGATTCTTTAATATTATCATCAATCTCAAGGTTTTTAATTTTTTCCTTGACTCTGCAATCCTTTGCATAGTGACCATATCTTCCACATTTGTGGCAAGTATCAGACTTATCATATCTGCGTTTAGATTTATAAAATCTATGATCACTTTTTCTTTCATTCTTTCTTCTTTCTTTTCTTTCTATTCTTTTTCTCTTCCATTCTTTATAATCCTTTTTGGAAGATCTATTTCTAGAAGAATGCTTCTCTTTCTACTTCTTTTTTCTATTCTTAGAAACAAACTTAGGAATATCTAGAGCAAATTGCTCACAGAATTCTCCCAACTGTTGTCTTTCATTAAGATGATGTCTTTTGATCTGTTGATTCAACTTAATTTATTACATAAAGCCAAACCTTCCTGCACATAAGCACTTATTAATTTTTCATAAGTATAATTCTCATAATTAATACTAGGACTATCACCTCTCAGAACCTTCTTTACTCTTTCAGCAAAGAGGGATGGTTTTTCATCAATAAATTTGGATTTTCAATGAGTACTATTACACTCTGACAATTCCATAACCCTGCAGAGAAAAACATCTTTATATAATCTAAACGATGTGAGGGTCTTACACCTTAAATTCTGTAATAAAGTTCTGATGGTTTCACTATTATCTGACCATCTCCCTGAAAAATGTTAATGGTTATAATAAATATAAGCTCACTAATTATTGTTTGTGATTAATAAATAAAAACTAGCTCGCTAATGAATTGTAATCTCTACATAACTAAACTTTGCATAACTAATACCTACATAGCTAATACATGTATTACTAAACCTTGCATAACTAATACCTACATAGCTAATACATGTATTACTAAACCTTGCATAACTAATACCTACATAGCTAATACATGTATTACTAAACCTTGCATAACTAATACCTACATAGCTAATACATGTATTACTAAACCTTGCATAACTAATACCTACATAGCTAATACATGTATTACTAAACCTTGCATAACTAAACCTTGTATAACTAATACCTACATAACTAATATATGTACACCTAAACCTTACATAACTAAACCCTACATAACTAATACATGTATAACTAATACTCACATTACAATACATGCATAATTCTATCCAGCTTAGGTGTCGTTTGGTGTTGTATAAAACAAGTCTTATTCATATATTGGAATCCGTATAACTTATATGGCGTTTGGTAGGTGGATAAGAAAAAAATTATTCATGTTTGATAGGTGGATAAGAAAAAAGTTATTCATGTATAGAATTAATACAACATTTGGTTGACAATTTTGAAATTCGTATAACTAATACATGTATATAAGTTATGAAAAAATTTGTGTATCATTTATGCGGAGTAGAAGGTAAAATAATTAATACATGTATAGCTAATACATGGATAAAAAGTTAAAATGACAATATTACCCTTATCACTCCCACCTGACTACTTCTTCTGCATAATTAAAAAATGTTTTTAATTTAATAAAAGTTAAAGAAGGAAAGGGTATAATTATAAAGAAATGTTTTAATTTAAAACATATAATTTTACTAATTTTTAATTTAAAAAACAAACATCCAAAGAAATAATTTGTGCATAACTAAACTCTGCATAACAAAATCATGCATATTTGATACTTGTATAACTAATACTTGCATAACTAATACATGGGCAAATATTATTTTCTCTTACTCTCTGGGTGTAGGTTAGGTGAGCTAATGTGAGCCGCGTCTGAAATGGCAAGGGGAAGGGGGAAGAAGATTACCATCCTTACAGGAGACAAAGCGAAGGTCCAGATAATGAGCGCGCAGGACTTAGTAGGGAAAGAACAATGGCCAGCATTGTTGGGTTCTAAAACCCCAATTTTGGGCACTACAACCCCATACCAGATCCCTGTGATTGGGACTGGAACGACAACTTCAGAGAAACCAGGTGGGGAAAATGCTCCGATAACTCAGCGAGCTAAAACCCCGGTGGGTATGGAATCATCGGAGAAGCCAAAATGGGCGAATCTATTTCAAGGGAATCGATTAGTATCACAACAGATGACCTTAAAGTATATAGCTCCTCTAGTGCCCAATGGTGAAACAGTAGTGGAACTTTCTAAGACAAAGGTGGAGCTTGAAATACAAAGGTGGACGCATGCACTAATCCTCTATGTGGTGGGAGCTGATCCTACAATAGCAGCACTTGAAAGGTATATTGCGACTAACTGGAACTATATTACGAAGACAAAAGTATATTACCATAATGATAGGTATTTCCTTGTGAAGCTCACTAAGCTTGAGGATAGAGATGAGGTTCTCTATGCAGGTCCACATATGCTGAATAGCAAGCCCATTATTGTGAAAACATGGTCCCCGGAGTTCGATTTTAACAAGGAGGTAATGCAGACTATTCCAATTTGGGTTAAGTTTCCTAACCTTCCATTGAATTGTTGGGGTGTGAAATTCGTTAAGCAGAATTGGAAGTGGTTTGGGGATACCTATTTATGCAGATGAATGTACCACACAGGTGGATCGAATCTCATATGCAAGATTACTTATCGATATGGACATCACTAAAACTTTACCAACAGAACTAAAAGTAGAGGATCTTAATGGTAGAATATTCACATAGGAGATAAGCTATGAGTGGATTCCAACTTATTGTCCTAAATGCTTAACTATACGACATAAGTGCCAAAACATGGAGGGTGCAGAAGGTAGGCCTGCAACAAGACTTAGGAAGAAAATAATGGAATGGAAGCATCGTGCAGATGGAGGCAAAGCAGTCCAGGGGGATGTACCAGTGACTATTATTGATATTCCTAACACTAGTAATATTTAGAAGATAAGTGCAAATCATGAAGAAACTGTGATTCAAGAACAACCTGAAAACCATGGAAGGAAGTGAGAGGTAAGTCTGTAGCAAAAGGAGGGCTGAACTTGGATAAAAGGATAACCAACATTGCAAATGAATTCAATGTACTACATGATCATGCTACAAGACTTGTGGTAGCAGGTGGTGGAGGTCAGGGTGGCAGCAGAATGCTTGGAAGGGGTACTACCCTGGCCAATTAATTATGCATCTAGTAGCATGAAACATTAGGGGTATGAATAAAGTTCATAAGCAGAAGGAAGTAAAACTGTTTATTAAAACACATAAGGTTAGTATACTAGCTTTACTTGAACATAAGGTGGAGCAACATCAAGCAGCCAGAGTACTAAAAACAATTGCACCAGGGTGGGCTAAAATAGATAGCTATAGTTGTAGTAATAAAGGGAGAATCTGGATTATATGGGATCCTCAAGTCATAAAATGTAAACCTTTGGAAATTGATGAATAATATATCCACTCGAATGAGAGAACTATATCAAGAAACTGCAAGTTTTCCTTTACTGCAGTATATGGTCTACATACCATTGAGGATATAAGAAGATTATGGGGGAAGCTGAGAAGCATTAACCTAAGACAGCAGGGGCTATGACTGCCTATGGGGGATTATAATGCTATCCATAGAGCTGAGGATAGATTGGTTGGTTCTACGGTCCATGAAGCTGAAACTAAGGATTTTGATTCTTTTTTTATCAACACAAGCATGAAAATTCTAAGGGCTAATGGCAGGGAGTTCACCTGGACTAATGGACACACATATATCAAAATTGATTGGGCACTAGTAAATGCTAGATGGTTGTTAGATATACAACTATTGGAAGTGCAGGTAATGAACCCTGGATGCTCAGATCACTCACCTCTTAGTGTTGCTTTGACATAGGTGGAGGATTGAAGATATAGGACTTTTAAGTTCTTAAATCACCTGGGAGGAATTTCAGAGGACAGTGCAAATGGCCTGGCAGCAAAGCCACAACACTGGTACAATGCATGGGGTATGGCAGAAGCTTAAGAGGGTGAGAATTGCTCTGAAAGAATTGAATATTGTTGAATATCAGGGAGTGGAAACAAGAATAAGAATGTATAGACAACAATGGCATGACTTGCAAAATACTATGAGATAGCCTGGGCAAAGACATGAT
Organism: Solanum pinnatisectum; assembly: GCA_035578085.1. Taxonomy (NCBI): domain Eukaryota; kingdom Viridiplantae; phylum Streptophyta; class Magnoliopsida; order Solanales; family Solanaceae; genus Solanum; species Solanum pinnatisectum. Next base: position 8,331,536 of record CM069082.1, read on the forward strand.
ATCATAAATCTTGAAAAGAAGGTTAAGGAGAACTTAGAGAAATGGCTAAATATTGAAGAGAGTATAGTAAAGAAGAAATTTAGAGTGCAGAGGTTACAATTGGGGGGATGGAAACACAACCTACTTTAATGCTAGCCCGAAGAGCAGAATAGCCCAAAATAAGATCCTAAGCTTAACTACTTCTGATGGGAGAATTATACATAATAGCACTGATATTGAGGAAGAAATCACAGGCTTTTATAAACAGCTCTTGGGATCTTGTGTTGCCCAACTACCTGCTGTAAATCCAATGGTGATGAGAGATGGACCTGTCCTGAATAGCAGTGAACAAGCTCAATTGATTAAACCTATGACTAGGCAAGAAGTAGTAGTGGCTGATGTTGTTCTGCAATTCTTATCCACATGTATGATGTGTAAAGCCATTAATTGCACTACTGTCACTTTGATCCCTAAAGTTACTTATCCTTCCAAAATATCTGAGTATAGACCTATATCCTATTGTACTTTATTGTACAAAATTATATCAAAAGTTCTAACTAATAGGATGCAATGTGTGATGGATGTCTTGGTGGATAAAAATCATTCGACCTTTGTTCCTGGTCGATTGATAAATGATAACATCATCCTAAGTAATGAACTAGTTAAAGGATATGGAAGGAAGACTGTGTCTCCATTATGTATGCTTAAAATAGATATGAAGAAAGCCTATGATTCTGTGGAATGGGGATACCTAAGGCAGATAATGACTCATTTGCAGTTTCCTAGAAAGTTTGTGGACTGGATATATCAGAGCATTAGTACAGTCTCATACACTATACTTATAAATGGCCATCCTAGTACCCCTTTTCCTGCAAATAAAAAAAGGGATTGACACAAGGGGACCCAGTATTCCCCTATCTGTTTGTGTTGTCCATGGAGTATTTGACAAGATTATTTAAGAGACTACAACACAATCCTGACTTTAATTTCCATCCAAAATGTGAGAGCGTGCAGATTATACGACTAAGTTTTACTGATGATCTTTTACTTTTTAGCAGAGGTGACACTGGCTCAATTAAGCTGTTGTATGGTGTTTTCCATCAGTTTTCTCTAGCTTTAGGTCTAGTAGCAAATGTTGATAAGAGCTTTATTTATTTTGGAGGGGTGCCAAGTAGAGGTGTGCATATATACCGAAAAATCGAAAAACCGAACCGAACCTAACTAATACGGTTCTTCAGTTCAGTGTTCGGTGCAAGGGTCTCAAAACTTTGGTGCATCGAAAAACCGAACTTTTATTTAAAAAAAATTAAAAATTAAAATATTATATATATATATATATATATATATATATATATATATATCTATGAGCATTCTCTTAACTAAAAATTAAAAATTCAATCAACAATTAAATCATTTATGAACAAATCAACGTAACACCAAATGTACAATTCAATAGTTAACTTGAAATATTAATTTCCAAGAGAAACTCAAACATATTTCTACCAATGTACATTATGTAAAGGAACCATCTTCATACTTGTTTTTCTCGATAAATTGTTGAAGGCACAATGTTCTTGATAAAGACAAATATGGTCTTTTAGTTAAAACAATAAGTGTTCCACGGTAATATGCATCATTCCTTAAGATAGTTTTAAATTTCTAAGTATCTTATGCTTTATCCTTATTTTATTTTTCATTCACACCGAAAAACCAATTTAAAAACACTGAACTAAACCAAACTGAAGTAGAAAAAACCGAACCGAATTAGTTTGATTTAATATACGGTGCACACTTTTCTAAAATCAAAAACCAAAAAACCAAACCGAAGTTTGATAAAATCGAACTGAAGAACCGAATGCTCACCCCAGTGCCAAGGGATACAAAAGCAGAAATCCTACAAGAATTGGGCTTTTCACAGGGGGTTCTACCTTTTAAGTACTTAGATGTTCCCCTGAGTACTAAGAGAGTATCCATCTTACAATACTAGCCACTGATAGATAAGATAATGCATAGAGTTCAGAGTTGGACTTCCGGGTTCCTATTTTATGTAGGAAGGGCTCAGCTGATTAAGAGTGTGTTGTTTTCCATCCAAGTGTTCTGGTCCCAAGTGTTCATAATCCCAAAGAAAGTGATTAAGTGTATAGAAACATTATGCATGAATTTCCTATGGACATGAGGTGTGGATGCTTTTAGGAAGGCATTAATTGCATGGGAGAAGTTGTGCAGGCCTAGAACAGCAGGAGGACTCAATATATTTGATGCTTAGACATAGAATAAGGCTGCAATAAGCAAATTGTTGTGGAATTTGTGTACTAAGAAAGATGGATTATGAGTGAAATGGGTGCATCAATATTATGGGAAGCAAGGAACCTTATGGGGTGTAGCAACACCCCAAGCTTCTTAGATGGTGAGGAAAATACTACAAATGTACCAAGAGCTTAAAACTATTGCCTGGAATGAGATTTATATCAAGCAGATTGACAGGTTCTCTATCAAACAACTGTATAAAGCTCTGAGGGGAGAGTATCAAAATCTAGAGTAGAGAAGACTAATTTGCAATAATGTTGCCTTCCCAAAGTGGAATTTTATATTATAATTAGCACTGCAAAAGAGGCTACTCACAAGGGATCGACTGGCTACATGGGGGTGTGTAGAAGTGATATAGTATGTGTTGTGTGAGGCTGTAGATGAAAGCCATAACCACTTGTTCTTCCAATGTATGTTTGCAGCTCAGGTGTGTATTAAACTCTTTAAGTATACATAGAGAGGCTCGAGGATGGGATGAGGAAGTGCATTGGGCAAGTACTCACTACAAAGGCAAACAAGCAAGAGCTGAGGTGTATAGGATGGCAATGGTTGTAAGTGTTTATGTCATGTAGTAGGAGAAGAACCAATACATCTTCAAGCAAACAATCAGATCTCCTATGACGTTGGCGAGAAAGATTGTCCAAGAGGTGCACGTATGAGGAAGACAATGGGCAAGACTAAATCGTGTGCTCCAATCCCTGAATGCATATCCTGTTAAGTGTAAGGTAGCTAGTTGGATGATGTTGCAAACCATAGCGAGGGTCTTGATAGTTAAGATAGAAAAGTTAGTTAATTGATGCAAGTCTGGGGGACTGTCTAGCTTGTTTTTGCTTTGTAATTCCTACTTGGTAATAAAATCATTTATTTACCAAAAAAAACATGCATAACTAATACTCACATAACTAATACATGCATAACTAATACTTGCATAACTAATACTCACATAACTAATACATGCATAACTAATACACACATTATTAATACCTGCATAATTAATACTCACATTACTAATACCTGCATAATTGATACTCACATTACTTAATACCTGCCTAATTAATACTCACATTACTAATACCTGCATAATTGATACTCACATTACTTAATACCTGCATAATTAATACTCACATTACTAATACCTGCATAATTAATACTCACATTACTTAATACCTGCATAATTAATATCTACATTACTAATACTTGCATAATTAATACCACATTACTAATATTTGACCCCTTAAGGCTTAGGAAGTTATCACTATTAAATTTTGGAAAAACTTTCAAAAATAGCAAACATTAGACACTCTATAGCTATAATTTTCTTAATTACTAACAATAGCAAAATGTTAGGGGAGGAGGAAGGAGAGAGGCGAGCGAGATATGAGAGAGAGAAGAGTGCTTTTAGCAAATTTTGGAGAAAAAAAAGACAAATAAAAACTGATTTGTATAAAAAAGAATACATATTAAGACGAGAGAGGCGAGTGAATTAAAGAGAGGGAAGAGAGAGGTGAGCGAGATCGAGAGAGAAAGGAGAGAGATTAGCTAGATCGAGAGAGGGAGGACAGAGGCGAGCGAGATCGAGAGAGGGAGAAGAGAGGATTGTATTTTGAATATCGTACTTATTTTGTATCAATTGTATTCGAAATATAACTAATTATATTTTGTATTTATTTTGCATTGTATTCATTACTTGTTTTGTATCAATTGTATTCGAAATACAACAATACAACTGTATTCATTCTCTCTTTGATTGGATACAAATACATTTGACAGAGAGGATGAATGAATAATGTATTCGTACGAATACAAGTACAATTGATACAAAAATACAAAATATAATTTTTCTTGAATACAATTGAAATAAAATTTAAATGAATTTCTTCTTATTGACCTGAGAGAGAAAAACAGATAGGGGGTAAAAATTTGCTATAAAAACATTTTTTTTTTTTTAAATGTTTTCAAAATGTAGCTATTTTCCATAAATAAGTTGCTAATTTTTGATTAGTTGCATAATTTTTCCTTAAATTTTACAGGAAGAGATTGTTAGTTGTTAGATTGTTTTTATAAAATATTATCGCCAAAAAAACTTTTTTTTTGCAATATACTAGTATATATAATTTTTTTATTTTTATAAAGAATAGAAACTTATATAATCATTTCTTTTTCTTTCCCCATTTATTAATTAGGGCTATATACAGTGCAATGTACTAAAAAAAGAGCCATCTTAGCCCTAACGTCCCTTTTTCCCCCAAAGGCCAAAACCCTTCTTCCTCCTCCAAACTTCTCACAAAAGCTTCACTTTTACCGATCTTCAACAATGAAGAAGAGACTCAGAGAATCCAAAATCAAACACCAAACAACCATTATTGATACCACCTTAACACAAGGTACTTCTCTTATAAAGCATTTAGCTGCTTGTAACGCTTCCATTAGGTCAAAAGCATTCGCACATCTTCAAACATGGCTTGTAACTCAAACCCAACTCGATGATGATGATATGAAGAAGTTGTGGAAGGGACTTTTCTACTGTCTTTGGCATTCTGATAAAGCCCCTGCTCAAGCTCTACTCATCAACCGTATTTGCTCTATGGTGAAAACTCTTGATTTCGGTCTTTGTTTACATTATTTTTCTGCCTTCTTGATAACCCTTCGTCGTGAATGGAATGGTATTGACCATTTAAGATTGGACAAGTTTTACTTGCTAATTAGGAAATTTCTTAGGTCAGTTTTTGAATTGATGAGAAAATATGATTGGAATTTGGAGATTATGGGAAAATGTACTGAGATATTGGAAAATAATGCTTTTCTTGCTACAGATAAGTTGTTGGGTCATGGGGTGAATTATCATATTGCTTCTGTTTTACTTGATGAGTTAAAAGGGTGTTTTATTACGGTCCAAGATGATGTGGTTGTCTGTTTGTTTAAGCCCTTTTTGAGTGTATTGGGGAAGTCTGAGGATAAAATTATGGTTGGGAAAGTGAAAAATTGTGTGTTTGAGGAGTTGTTAAAGATAGGGAGGAGTTTGCTGGAGAGGAGGAAGGAAGGTGTGGAGGGGGATGAGAGCTATGGTGATGTGGCATTTGGGGTTATTGCATTGAAAACAGGGTTTTCAGGAAAGCTTTTTGAGGTTGGTTCATCCCTGGATTGTGTTCAGGGTAATAGGAAGGTGGTTTTGAAATTGCACGAGGAGTTCTTGAGGTTGGAGAAGGAGTTTGAAGCTTCGGGGATTGAATTTAGTCTGCCTGAGACGAATGAGGTTGTTGATGATGGTGAAGAGGTGCCTCAGTTAATACCCATTGAGGATAGTTTGACTGGTAAAGTGGGTGATTTAGAAGTGGCTGAGGATGAGAATGATGAAGGATTTGGTGATGAGCCTGGAAGGAAATGCAAGAAGGTGAAGAGAGCAGAAGATGGAGGCAGTAAAAAGGCTAAGAAGAAAGAAAAGAAAAAGAAGGTTTCTGAGAATGACACCTTGGTTGAGGAAAATGAGGCCAATGAGCTTGAGAGTACTAAACGGGAGAAGAAGAAAAAGAAAAAGAAGAAAAATGGGCTTAGTAATGGTGACAGAAAGGAGAACATGATTACTATTAATGGTGATAGTTCCAATTACGAGCTGGTCATTGATAACAAAGTGACTTTTAATGAAGAAGTGATTTCAAATCTTCAGATGCAGTTTGAGAAGGTTGCTGCTGAAGTTTCTTCAGATGATGACAATGATTCATCTCACACACCTACAATTTCTATGAAAAAGAAGAGAAAGAGAGGAAAAATTGCTGAGGGAACAGAGTCTTGCATCCATATTATAAGTAGTGAAGGGGATGCTGGTACAAAGAGCACAGAGAAAAGTTCAAAGAAGGTTAGGTTTGCTATGAAGAACAACCTGGTATGGAAGCCAAACAGTCCAATGCCTCCACAAAACTTACGGTTGCCACCCACTCTTACTCCCCGAGGTAGTGCTTTGAAGAAGGGGGTGCCTCCCGGCCCCATAAGAGAGATGCCTCTCTCCATGAAGAAGATGAAACAGAATAAGAAAGGCCGCAAGATACTAAGGACCGTCTCCCCTGCCATGAAGCGACTGAAAAAGATGAAAGCTATGTCTACTTAGTAAAGTTTAAGTTGCAGGTGCTTGTTCTTCAACTATTTTTTCTTTTAAAACTGTGTTATTTGAGATTTTCTAAATTCATTTCTGGGACTTCACATTTCTTCTACTTAGGATTTTTGGTAGCCTTACATTGGATTAAACTCTAAAGTTACTTTCAAGAAATTTGTTCTAGCAGAGTTGGTCTATGAATTACTCTATTGTTGTATGACCATCGTGTTAGATACCTTTATGTTGTTTTCCTCCTTTTTCTTGATCCTGTGATTGGAAACTGGTATATCTATGTATCCTCTTATTGATTGGGATGTATCCTTTTATGTTTCAGCCCCGCCTTTTTGGTGCTAACGTGGTACAAGCCTTACCTGTCTTCCGTGCTTTCTCACCAAAGGATATACAACCTTCTATAAGAAGAGGTTGACTTTAGGGACATTATAAAATTGAAGTCTTGATGCTTTGTAATTTTGGTGTAAGTTTGAGCTGGCAAGTCTTGTTTTCCTGGGGATGGAAACTTATATACAGATAATATTACAAGGATAAGCTGATAATGAGAAAATCAGCTTGCAATAGTGGATTTGTTAGCTTAACTTAAGAAAGTAGGGAGAAATTAAGAAGAAAAATTAGGTTGCAGATTTATGTCCTGGCAGGGCATCAAAAGTTTAAGATGTGTCAAGGCATCTGTTCTTTAATGATTAAACTCTATTTAGATATTGCATTGACAACAAAATTGACATTTCCTCTTCTAAGCATGAAATTTGTAGAGACTGATATGCAAGGGAGGAAGTCTCTACTCATCATACTCCTGTTTAAACCAATAAAAAAAGAGAGAAGACAGAAGAAGCTAGTGAGTGGATGCCACTGGATAATATATGCTAATCTGCATCAAGAACATGTTTCTAATGTTAGATTAAAGCATGTTTCTAGTCTGTTCACACTAAAATTTGATTGAGAAGGACAGAGAAAAGAAACGGGATGAGGAGACTTTCCAAATGGGATGCATGTAAGCTTCCTCTCTGCTCATGGTCCGCCTTGAAGAAGGCAAGTAAAGTGCATCACCTCCTCTTGCCTGTTCAATTTAGGATTAGTTGGAAAGACTGATATAACCTCTTCATCCTTTACATCCCTCTTTCACTTCCTTAAGAATCAAGTGAATTAATTCATGGCTGTTGAATCCATTAACAGTAGCTTGTTCAATGTATAACACATTTTTACAACTTCAGTTTCTGAGATAATGCCTAGGAATTGAGGACACCGTTAGACAAGTGTAAGATTATATTCAGTTCCCTTTACTTTCTGGTCTTTAATCCAAATGAGCAAATTAGTTTCTCTTTGCCTTTGATTTACTAGAACTTTGTAGTCTTACCAAAGGGGATACTTAATTAGCTTGGCTTCCATTTTATAACTTTTAAACATGGAAGAGTAATATGTTTATATGCTTGTTGATTTGCCTTTTCCTTTTTTGAGTTATACTTGAAATTGATGTGCTGTTTGCTCCTTCCTTCCCTATTTTGCAATTTCTCACTTTTGAAATGTTAGAGAGTACAGCCCTTCCTTGGACCGTGTGTGAAAGTGGGATGCTTTGTACACCGGGCTTCCCTTTTTCTAGAGAGTATATTCCAAAAGGCATCGGTCCATTGCTATTGGCCTCTTCAAGCAGAACAAGGCTGCCTATTGGATGTTTGGTATGTTATATCTGATTGCGACATGCTATGCTTTGTGGAACAAACATAGAAGATAAATAAAGATGCCAATGAACGTTAAAAGAAAATATATGTTTGTTATGTAAGAAAATAATAACTATAAACACAACTGACAATTATACAGAGTAATTGAGGAGACTATAATTAAGTGAAATTTATAATTAATATCATTTAAATCAAGTTTGAAAATGTGTTGATTCAGATGTACAGTGCAGTCTTAAGGTTTTAATTCAACTTTAATGATTAGTGTTTATCTGATACCAACTTATTGGTTTGATCTTTCTAATGAGTGAAAATCAGCAATCTTTTCTTTTTGGACAATCATATCACTTTTCACTTATATTTATTATTCAGTGTCCTTCTCTTCTAGATAGATTCTAGATAGAGTCTTGAACTCTTTGGTGCATGTAGTGGAGCATTCTCTGTGTGAGGTAAAAGCTTAGTTCAACTCACTGGCTTTTGAACTCAAAAGACATCCTCATTTGGGTTGTCAGCATTAGTAGAACTACTTTGTAATGTTGCATCTTCTTGACGTCTTTCTAATACTGTTTACAATTAACCAAAAAAATTAAGTGGATCCTGCAGTCCTGGTGAATGCAAGTCTCTTATCATGTTTTGGGCCAAATGCACTTTCCTTCCTTGAGGCTCAGTAACTTGCTAGCTTTTCAGTTTATGAGCACGAGTATTGGTTATTTGTTTTGGCATACTTGTATCAGAAGACTGTTTTGACACGGGTCTCTGAATATTTCATGTGGATTTTCAAAATAAACTAGAAATTAGCAGAAAACTGCATGTACCAATACCAGATACTTGTTTTTATATGAAGCTGGGACGAGATAAGATGGGATTTCTTGGAGTTCAGAAGCCAGTGAATGGTAATCTTGCAGTTCAATCTGGTGAAGAAAGAAGGCTGCATGATTATATAATAATACTAATACTAATAATAATAATAATAATAATAATAATAATAATAATAATAATAATAATAATAATAATAATAATAATAATAATAATAATAATATATTTTAAATTGCTCTCTACGTTAAACCCAAGATGTAAGTTATATGATACATCTGCTGAAACAATTTTAGTAGAAATTAATTTTGCTAGATCTAAGGTTACTACTAGAAGACCTATAAAATGGGAAGAAATTAATTTTCCTACTACTTGGACTTTAGAATCAGTTATTCCTCCAAGTCAGATGGCAGATGCAGTCACTAATGCAGAGTATTCTCATATTACTCAAAATCCAGATGGAAGAATTTGCATGCATCATATTTCACCTATTGATCCCGTTTATGGTCCGGCTCGTAATCGAGCAGCCTCGTTGCATACTTTACCATCTGTTATATCTATGGATCAAAATGACAGAATTGTTAATAAAATCAAAATTAATCCTAGATTAAATATTGTGCATGCTGATGATATTGCTTCTGACATTTCTGATAAGGATATTCCTTCACAGTTCGAAATGGATTTTGATTTAAATAATACTTAATGATGAATGTACATCGAATAGATTTTAGCCCAGGTTCTCTGGCCAGCAAATATATTCAAAATGAGTTCTTAAGTGATAAATGGTCTCAGTTTAAAACTTGATTTTTTGACACTTATAGTACAGATGATCTGAATAATATTTCTCAAGAATTTTATGAAACTTGTGCTTTACATAATCAAATTATGTCTTTTGTATCTTGGTTTATAACCACTTATTTACCCTTATTTATAAATGTTCTGGAACGATCTTATAAGGATGGAACTGGTAATATTATCAATGCTGTTTATCCATCTCAATCAACCTTTGTTTTACCTAATAATACTGGTATTACTTTTACTGCCTTTCAAAAATTTGTGGAAGACAATGTTGCGGCAGTCAGCATCAATGAAATTAATAATCTCATTTCTCAAAATAATTATTTGGGACTTTATGTTAAAGTGCTAGGTGAACATATTGGTTCTCTTGATAAAAAGTTAGATGAACTAATTGTTTTGATAATTCAGATAAAAAATGATTTAAAAACTTCTGATAAAACTTCTTCTTCTAAGACTAGCTCTGAAGCTACCATTATGACTCCTCCTGTGCAGCGACCTCCGAAAATTACTGATTTTAAATTAAAATCATTTAATGATCTGGAAGAACTTCTTGTTAAAAAGTTTTTTGAATTTAAAGCTAGTCCCTTAGAATTATCTGAAAATGTTGCTGATGAAATGGAAAATACTTTTGATTTTAAAGAACATATTTCTTTAGAGTTTAATAAACTCCATGGTTATTCTAAAAAGAACAGTGGTAATACTAAATTCGCGAATAAACCTAATATGTAGACCTATTATTATTCTAGACCAACTCCTCAAGATGTGCTTATAGAGGAACGAGATTGAAATCAGACTAATACGATTTACAGCTGTTCTGAAATTTATGAATGAAATCTGGATGGGCTGACTGATAGACAGCTTACTATTCTTGTGCATAGAATGCTTATGTATGCAACTATCTGTAAAAATGCTCAAAACACCGATAAGAATATTTGTAAAATGATTATTACAGGTTTTACTGGCTAACTTCGTGGCTGGTGGGATAATTATATGACCATTGAACAAAAAACGACAGTTATTAATGCTATTTCTACTAAAGAAGGTGTTGATAACCTTGGTATGACTCTTGCTGCTAATAGAGAAGATGCGGTCTATACCTTAGTCTTAACCATATTAGAACATTTTAATAGTAGATTTACCAATAAGTTTGAAACGGTTAGAACCTTGTTAAACAGTCTACGTTGTAGAACCTTAGGAGAATTCAGGTGGTATAAAGATACTTATCTAAGTCGAGTTATGGAACTACCTGAAAATAAATATGAACATTGGAAAGCTAAGTTTATAGATGGCCTTCCTCCATTATTCGCACTTAAGGTGAAGAAGATCCTTCGAAATGAGCATGGTGAAATCCCTTACGGTAGTTATACCTATGGTAAGTTGATAGGAGTCTGTACTCAAGAAGGTATAAATTTGTGCAATGAGTTAAAGCTTTCTAGGCAGATTAAAGAAGATAAGCTTAGAAAAAAATCTCAATTAGGAGATTTCTGTACCCAGTTTGGTTTACTTGAGATTCCAAGTACTAGCAAAGCCCAAACATAGAGAGTCGGACATACACAAGCCCGATAAATCTTATAGGAAAAGGAGACATAGACGAACGTCTAGGGAAGAGCGAGATGAGAGAAAAAAATCTTGAAAATCTAATAAGTTTATCAAAAATAGGTCTAGGTGAGAACTTGCCAAAATTAAGTGTTATAGATGTGGTAATTTTGGACATATTGCTCCTAATTGTAAGCTTGAAAAGTTGAAGACTTTAGAGTTAGATGAAGATATTCATGATAAGGTATATAGTTTCTTGTATACTTCTGGTTCGAAATCAGATTATGATTCAGAGTCTAGTTCTGGTTCTGACGATAATAATTTGCCTGATAATGCTCAGCCTGTCAATCTTCATGCTTGTGATACTTGTAAATTCGGTCAAGGTGATATGTGTTCTTGTGAAAACGATGAATTTTATAAATTGCAATCTCAATTTGAAGATTTAAATCTTAACACTATTACTTCTGATAATGTAATAGAACTTTTAAAAGAAGTTACTGATAATAATCTTCGTGAAAAAATTATTCAATTAGCTGTTAGTAATACTGCTAGTTCTTCAAAAAATCATGTTAAACAAAAGAATGATTTTGAATTTGATTATTCTGCTCCTTATTCTATATCTGAAGTTCATAACAGACTTAATAAACAAATTGTTTCTACAAGAGATTCTTCTTTTGATGATTTGAAGAATGAAATTGAAAACTTGAAAAATGAAATTAAATCCCTTAAACAAAATCAAATGATTTGTGATCATCGTATTACTCAGATTGAAACTGTTAATAACAAAGGGAAAAATATTGTTGAAGATAATACTCTGGCAAAACCCCTTAATATTGATCCTAGACCAGGCATGTTTTTAGGACTAATGCAAATTGTAACTGCTCATAAATAGTATGTTAAATGCACCATTTTAATTGATAATAGTTTTTCTATAACTAACATTGCTATGATTGATAGTGGAGCAGATGTAAGTTGCATTCAAGAAGGACTTATACCTACTAAATATTTTGAGAAAACAACTCATATGGTTAAATCTGCATCAGGACATGCTTTAGATATAAAGTATAAACTGCGTAATACACGTATTTGTCAAAATAAAGTTTGCATTCTGCATTTCTTTTTCTTGGTTAAAAATCAGTTATACCCTCCTATTATACTTTAGACTCCTTTTATAAATTCTATATACCCTTTTACCAGCATAACTGTTAAAGGTTTTTCAGCTACTTATGAAAATCAGGATATAAATTATACTTTTATCACTGATTCTATATCTCGTGATATTAATGCTTTAATTGATATGAAACAAAAGCATGTTAATTCTTTACAATTAAAATTATTTAGTATGAATATATTTAACACTGTGAAATTCACTAAAGTACAGGAAAAAATTAATTTGATTTTCGAACAGATGACCGTTGATATTTGTGCATATCACCCTAGTGCTTTTTGAAATCGTAAAAAACATATTGTCACTCTTCCTTATGAAGATAATTTTTTTGAGGATAATATTCCTACTAAATTTCGTCCTTATCAAATGAATGCCGAATTAGTAGAATTTTGCAAAAAGAAAATTGATAATTTACTACAGAAAGGTTTGAACAAACCCTCAAAATCTCCTTGGTCATGTACTGCACTTTATGTTAACAATGCAGCTGAAAAGGAACGAGGTGTCTCCAGATTAGTAATAAATTACAAACCATTAAATAAATATTTAAAATGGATTCGATATTCGATTCCAAATAAAAAAGATTTATTGTCTAGATTATATGATGCCAATATATTCTCAAAATTTGATTTAAAATCAGGTTATTGGCAAATTCAAATTTTTAAAGAACATTCTTATAGAACGGCTTTTAACGTCCCATTTGGACAATACGAGTGGAATGTTATGCCATTTGGTTTGAAAAACGCACCCTCTGAATATCAAAAAATTATGAATGATATTTTTAATCCATATTTGAATTTTATCATAGTTTATATTGATGATATTTTGATTTATTCAAAGACTCTTGAAATGCATATTAAACATTTAGATATTTTCAAGAAAATTGTTATACAAAATGGTTTGGTAATTTCTAAATCGAAAATGAGGTTATTTCAAACCAATGTCAGATTTATCGGACATCTTATTTGTCAGGGGAAGGTAACCCCTATTCAACGATCAATTGACTTCGCTTCTAAGTTTCCGGACGTTATTATAGATCGGACACAATTACAAAGATTTCTGGGAAGTTTAAATTATATATCTCCCTTTTATAAAAATTTATCTAGAGATCTGGCCCCTTTATATGACAGGTTAAAAAAAGATCATAAATCACCTTGGACTGATAGTCATATCACTTTGGTAAACAATATAAAACTTCGTGTTCAATCTTTACCTTGCTTAACTCTTGCTAACCCATCCTGGCAAAAAATAGTTGAAACCGATGCATCTAATATTTGTTATGGTGGAATTTTAAAACAGATTAATCCTCACGATAAAACTAAATATTTGATTCGATTTCATTCAGGAAAATGGAGCGATGCTCAGAAAAAATACGCTACGGTAGCTCATGAAATGCTAACCATTGTTAAATGTGTATTGAAATTTCAAGATGATTTGTACAATCAAAACTTTTTTGATGATTTGAAGAATGAAATTGAAAACTTGAAAAATGAAATTAATCCCTTAAATAAAATTAAATGATTTGTGATCATCGTATTACTCAGATTGAAACTGTTAATAACAAAGGGAAAAATATTGTTGAAGATAATACTCTGGCAAAACCCCTTAATATTGATCCTAGACAAGGCATGTTTTTAGGACTAATGCAAATTGTAACTGCTCATAAATGGTATGTTAAATGCACAATTTTAATTGATAATAGTTTTTCTATAACTAACATTGCTATGATTGATAGTGGAGCAGATGTAAGTTGCATTCAAGAAGGACTTATACTTACTAAATATTTTGAGAAAACAACTCACATGGTTAAATCTGCATCAGGACATGCTTTAGATATAAAGTATAAACTGCCTAATACACGTATTTGCCAAAATAAAGTTTGCATTCCGCATTTTTTTTCTTGGTCAAAAATCAGTTATACCCTCCTATTATAGTTGGAACTCCTTTTATAAATTCTATATACCCTTTTACCAGCATAACTTATAAAGGTTTTTCAGCTACTTATGAAAATCAGGATATAAATTATACTTTTATCACTGATTCTATTTCTCGTGATATTAATGCTTTAATTGATATGAAACAAAAACATGTTGATTCTTTACAATTAGAATTATTTAGTATAAATATATTTGACACTGTGAAATCCACTAAAGTACAGGAAAAAATTAAATTGATTTCCAAACAGATGACCGTTGATATTTGTGCCAATCACCCTAGTGCTTTTTGAAATCGTAAAAAATATATTGTCACTCTTCCTTATGAAGATAATTTTTTTGAGGATAATATTTCTACTAAATTTCGTCCTTGTCAAATGAATGCCGAATTAGTAGAATTTTGCAAGAAGGAAAAGCATCTATCTACAGTAATGGGTCCTTATCAATGGGCCCTAGTAACAGTGTATCTACTGTAGATGAACAGCGATTCTACTGTAGATGAATAATGTTTTTACTGTAGGTGAAAAGTGTTTCTACTGTTGTTAGTGCTTATCACTATTCTTGATCATCTTGAAAGTAATCTTTATACTTTGTCTTTTTTCTTCAGTTGTCGGAGGAAATCTTCCGCCTCTGTTAGCACATTTATCGCCGCTGGATTTTCTTCTTCAAATGGTTGAGCTTCCTGAATATCATCCCGGATATCATCACTTGTTTCATTCCTCATAAAAGTGTCGGATTTTGCATAATTTATGATATTAAGGAGTAGACTTTTCTTAACGTCTTCCAAATACTTATTAATCATTTCTTCTTGATCTCCATCTTGATTGGAGATTCTTCTAGCTATGACCTTCACGGAACTATCAACAATTATTTCTTTGTGCGGAGAAGCACTATATTCCTGGATTTTTTCTGAAATAAGGTCCAGAAGTTCTTTTCCGTATAAGAACTTTGTTTTGGGTTCTTTCTTCATCAATTTGTCCCAAAAGTTGTTGTAATAGGTGCGATATAAGCATGGAATCTGTTCGTCGGTAAAACCTACTTCCGGAGTCCACTTGTGAATCCATGGAATAGATAATTCTATGAAGAAATTGATTTGTTCAATTTTTCAATATAACAGATATGATCTGCGTGATATAAATTATTAAGGTCCGGCGAAAACTTAATTCATTCTTTGTACAATTTTAAAAATAGTTCAGGCAATATTTTCACCGTTGGACCGTGGTATGACCACCAGTTTAAGAACCAATTCGGGATTGGTCCGATAAATATCTTTGAACAAACCTTAACGAACCGAGTATGTTTGTGCCTCTCATTGTTGTAGTAGAGGACTTTACTGAAAGCATTAATGTAATCCCAATAAGTGAAATTTGTAGGGACCTTATTAAGGCTGATCTGCCTTTCTTTCATTGCGGAAATACCCCAATCTTCAATAGATATAATCTGTTTGATAATCATTTTGGAGAAGTTATAAACATTCTCGCTAGTATTATATACTGAGAAATGTTGAAATTCAAAACTTCCTGTGCTCATCAAGATAGCTTCATAGTATAAACGGGTTTTGTATGACTCACCCGGGAAATATAATCCATTAATTAAATAGCGTTGGAATATCTTCCAAGGTTCCTCTTTTCTCTGGATCTCATAGTTTTCCAAAAGAAATATCATTTCTTTCTTTTCTACCTTTTCGTATGACTTAATATCGTCAATATCATCTTTAGCAATGGAAGCAAAGGTTTCACCTTTCTTTTGAGAGAGATACTCCTGTAATTGTGCGTATAACGGATTGTTTTCTGGAATATCATCCAGATGAATAGAAGAAACTTCTTTGAAAGAACTTTTCAAGTTCACCAAACTCATCCCGCCTCGCTGTATAATAGGAGAATTAGATGAGAGGATCCATATGAAGATCCTGATGCTTCTGGGGATGATCTTCCCCTTCCTCTGGTATAACCCGATCTTCCTCGAACTTTGGTCACCCAAGGAGGATCCATCCTACAAACAAAATATTTAGTTTTATTCAATGTCAATGTCATAATAATAATTATAGAAATCAATAATTTCTTCACAAAAACAAATTTCTGCAACGATGTCTCTTATCATGGCATCTACAATTTTGTATATAATTATTCCTTGTACATCTCTATTAAGTGGTACAACCTTTATGATAGTAATCAACACTTTATCTGAAAGCAAAGGAGATAAAATTCCCATTAAGACGATAGGTATTCTCTGGATAAGAAATCCGGAAGAGAGTTATCACTTCCCTTTTTATAATGAATATCAATATCAAAATCAAAAGGAGCTAACTGGGCCTGCCACCTAGCAAACATTAATTTCGAAGTATCATGTTTGAAATCTTTGTCAAACATATATTTCACGGATTGAGCATCTGTTTTTATCAAAAAGTTTTGATTGTATAAATCATCTTGAAATTTCAATACACATTTAACAATGGTTAGCATTTCATGAGCTACCGTAGCGTATTTTTTCTGAGCATCGCTCCATTTTCCTGAATGAAATCGAATCAAATATTCAATTTTATCGTGAGGATTAATCTGTTTTAAAATCCCACCATAACCAATATTAGATGCATCGGTTTCAACTATTTTTTGCCCGATTAGGTTAGCAAGAGTTAAGCAAGGTAAAGATTGAATACGAAGTTTTATATTGTTTACCAAAGTGGTATGACTATCAGTCCAAGGCGATTTATGATCTTTTTTTAACCTGTCATATAAAGGGGCCAGATCTCTAGATAAATTTTTATAAAAGGGAGATATATAATTTAAACTTCCCAAAAATCTTTGTAATTGTGTCCGATCTATAATAACGTCCGGAAACTTAGAAGCGAAGTCAATTGATCGTTGAATAGGGGTTACCTTTCCCTGACAAATAAGATGTCCGAGAAATCTGACATTGGTTTGAAATAAACTCATTTTCGATTTAGAAATTACCAAACCATTTTGTATAACAATTTTCTTGAAAATATCTAAATGTTTAATATGCATTTCAAGAGTCTTTGAATAAACCAAAATATCATCAATATAAACTATGATAAAATCCAAATATGGATTAAAAATATCATTCATAATTTTTTAAAATTCAGAGGGTGCGTTTTTCAAACCAAATGGCATAACATTCCACTCGTATTGTCCAAATGGGACGTTAAAAGCCGTTCTATAAGAATGTTCTTTAAAGATTTGAATTTTCCAATAACCTGATTTTAAATCAAATTTTGAGAATATATTGGCATCATATAATCTAGACAATAAATCTTTTTTATTTGGAATCGGATATCGGATCCATTTTAAATATTTATTTAATGGTTTGTAATTTATTACTAACCTGGGGACACCTCGTTCCTTTTCAGCTGTATTGTTAACATAAAATGCAGTACATGACCAAGGAGATTTTGAGGGTTTGATCAAACCTTTCTGTAGTAAATTATCAATTTCATTTTAATAATAATAATAATAATAATAATAATAATAATAATAATAATAAAAATAAAAAATTATTGTGTTGAATTATATCATACTAGATTATTATAATTTAATGAAATTGTAACTATAAAAGATGGTTTAAATAGCTGAAATTAAGGTCTAATGAAAGGAAATTTTAATATAGTATTAATAGACTGTTACGTTGATCCGTTGGATTATCCTGAAAAGGACGGATCCGGATGTATCCGTTGGATTACCCTATGTTGTGGGCGGACCCGGTAGAAAACCGTTGGATTACCCTAGGGCGGACCCGGATACGGTGAAAGTCTTTGAGTTACTATGTTGAAAAATACTTTGAATTTGTAAAAGACCCTTATAGTAGGCTGTGCGATCCGTTAATTATGGCATGGAATTATAGTAATTATAGGTGGTATAGTTCAACACTTTTTAAATATGAATATCATAAAGAAGAAGTCTACTGTTAAAAACAGTAGAAAACAAGAATATGATATACCGCAACAATTGGATCTACTTAATAAGTGGACTATTCCTAAGATCTCACCCAGAATTATATATCAAATGGAAACTTTTGAGAAACTTGGTTTAAAACAGGTGGTTAAAACCACTGAAGAAACTATTACGATTGATAATGATCATCAGACTTTTAGACTTATATCTGAGACTGATCTTGCCTCTTACAGGGATACGTATAGATTTATGCATATTGGCTTAGTACATGTGGTGTTTAAACCCCTTACTTTGCGTGGACTACCTGAAAGTCTTATAGCAGCTTTATGTGATGGTAGAAATCATAATTGGAAAAAGTCTCTAATAGGGACTATTTAAACTAGTCTAGCTTATGGACCAGTTTATTTTAATGCATATCCTAATTTGCAGATTTCCTTGCAGGATGAGAATTCATTAAGTTCTCTAATGTTAAATGTTAAACTTCATGGTTATGATTATATGCTTGGCACTGAAGTTGTTTGTATTTGTTACAGAATTTATTATAAATTATTGCATACTTTGAATCCTATGTGCAAAGTGATTGATTTTAAAAATGAGACTATTTTAATAGAAACTAATTTTGAAAAATTCAGAGTAGTTACTCGTAGACTGATTAAGTGGGAAGAAATTGATTTCCCACAAGAATGGGTTATTGAGGGAGCTACTCCTCCTAAAAATAATATTAATGAAGAAGTTTCAGAAATTGAACAGTTGAATGATGAAACTGTTAAAATAGAGTTTTCTGATTTTATGTCAAATAATAAAATTGAAAGTGGAAGCATGTTTTCTAGAATTACTAGATCTAATTCCTCTTATATATCTCCCCTAGATTATATTGTGCAGGTACCATCTAGAGCCTCTACTTCTTAGATTAGAGAAAATTATAGATGTGAAAATATAAAAATTCATAAAGATAATATTGCCAGACCTAGCTCAGATTTAGATATAACTGAATCTGAAATGAATTTTCCAGATGGGTTAAATACATAAAATTGTTTTATGATGACTGACAAACCTATTGATTTTAGTCCTGGCTCCCAGGCAAGAAAAGAGATTGCTAAGGAATTTCAAAAATCCAAATGGAAACCTTTCAGAAAATGGTTTTTTCAAAAACTTTAATAAAGAGGAACAATTTCAATTTCAAGAAGAATTTTATAGAGATCTTATTGAATCAGGAACAAATAATTTAATTGCATTCGTTCCATGATTTATGTGTAAACATGTTTATAACTACATATCTATGTAAGAAAAAGATAAGGCCGACACACCCATATGGCCTTCACACAACTTTCATGTGGCCGGCAAACTTTAAATGACCACTATCTATCTTTATTAAAGATGACATATCTTTATTAAAGATAACAACTTTATTATTGGCATTTTCTGCATTTGTCTTCATATCTTTTCCTTGCCTTTGCTTTTGGCTTTGTCTGAAGAAATTCTTCTACTTGCTCTTGAAACTTCATGAAAAGAGCGTCAATATCAATTTCTTCATCTTCACTTTGGCCTTCTCCTGCCAAGCACATTTCATCATCATTGTTTGTATGACTGGCCGAGGTCATTGACATATCATCTCCAATTTCTATATCTAGATTCTTCCTCAAGTCTTTCTTTGCTTCCTCCATATATAAAGCTATTATTTCAGACTTGGACATTAGGCCCTTCTTCATTTGAACTTTCCTTGCAATTTGTTTAAACGGACTAAGATTATGATCTTGTGGTGTAGAAATTTTCTTAACATGATATTTACTAATTGTTACATTTATTAAATCTAATATTTCCTGGCCATGTATTTTGCCATCAATATCCTTGCTTATTAGCTTACTCCAAAACTTTGTATGGAAAGTCCTTTGTAAGCACGAAAATCCTTCTGAAGTAGTACTGACTTCCACATTCCATTTCATTATCCATGGGATAGAAAATTCTATGAAAAAAATACATAACTGACATTCCTTCGAAGAAAATATTATCTTTCTCCATACTTAGAAGTTTGGGGGAGATATCTACCCATTCCAAGTATAATTGCTTGTATTGTTCCGGTAAAATCTTTATAGATGGACCATATAACATCCACCATTTGCAAAACCAATTTGGAATTGTCTGTGTATAAATATTTGCACAGGTCTTTATGAACCATGAATTCTTTTTATTAGCGTTCTCATATAATAAAACTTTATTAAAGCTATCCACATAATCCCAGTAATTATATTTTACTGCAATTTTTTGTTCAGGATGGATATAATCCTTTTCTTTTAAAGGACTCATTCCCCATTCTTCTGGAGAAAGAATTCTTTTTATAATCATCTTTGAAAAGTTATAAACTTTTTTAGTATTAGCAGGGTAAAAATGTTGAAATTCAGCTGACCTTGTTGCTGAGAGTATCATCTCGTAATGCATCCTGCATTTGTATGCAGTCATAGTATAACAGACTGTATCCAAATACCTATTCATTAAGTGCTATGGGTCATCTTTCCATCTTAAATCATGAGTTTCCAAAAGAAGTATAACTTCCTTTCTCTCGTTTATATCAAAGACTTCGATATTTTCTTCTTCTGATATTACAGTTGAGTATGTCCTTGGAATATTCTCCTGATTTTGCTTAGATTTTATAAAATCCATGAATTCTTTATACATGGGGTGATTTATATTCAAATCACCTGTATTTGACGAGCTAGAAGCTGCCACTAATGTCTTATTACCCATTTGGGCGAGGATATAACCTCCCCTTCCTCTATTGCTTCGTCCTCCACCTCTTCCCTTTGTAGGGGGCCATAAAGGTCTCATGCCTGAAAAGAAAGACATTTATGATTAATTTAAATATTCTCTAGTGAGAAAATCAGGAAGACTATTATCTTCACCTTTTTTATAAATAATCTCAAAATCAAAAGGTGCTAATAAAGCTTGCCATCTAGCAAACATTTGTTTAGAAACATCATGTTTACAATCTTTATTAAACATAAACTTAGCTGCTTGGCAATAAGTTTTTATTATAAATTTCTGATTATAAAGATCACTTTGAAATTTTGAAACGCTTTTCACAATAGCTAAGATTTCTTTGGCTACCGTGGCATAATTTTTCTGAGATGGATTCCATTTTTCAGAATAAAATTATACAATATAATGGCGTTTAATATCAGGGCAATACTGAGTAAGAACACCTCCAAATCCTATATCTGAGGCATCCGTTTTCACTGTCTTTTTCCAATTAGGATTGGCCAAAGTAAGACATGGAAGGTTCTTAACTTTATCTTTTATCCTTTTAACAGCTTCAGTATGATCATCTGACCAAGCTTTAGGATTTTTCTAAAGCCTATCATATAAAATAGTTGTATCCAGGGCTAAATCATTTATAAAAGGTGCTACATAATTGAGACTACCAAGAAATCTCTGTAATTGAGTTTTATTAGTATTTTCATCAGGAAATTTAGAAGCAAATTCAATACTTCTATTAATAGGACTAATTTTTCCTTTTTCTATATGATGACCCAAAAATCTCACCTTCGTTTGGAATAAAGCCATTTTTGGTGCTGATATCACTAAGCCATTTTGGATAATGATCTTCTTGAATAAATCAAGATGTTTAAAATGAGTTTCTATATTTTTTGAAAATACAAGAATATCATCTATATAAACAATGATTAAATTACTATAAGGCATAAAAATATCATTCATAATTTTTTGAAATTCAGATGAAGCGTTTTTTAATTCAAAAGGTATAACGTTCCATTCAAATTGACCCATAGGGACATTAAAAACAGTTTTAAACCTGTCAGACTCACTTATTTGAATCTGCCAATATCCTGATTTTAAATCAAATTTAGAAAATATAATGGCATCATAAACTCTATCAAGCAAATCTTTTTTATTAGGGATGGGATACCTAATCCATCTAAGAGCTTTATTAAGCGGTTTATAATTTATAACCAATCTGGGGGCACCTCTTTCTTGCTCAGCATGTTTATTAACATAAAAAGTTGTACAAGACCAAGGAGACTTTGAATGCCTTATAAGGCCTTTCTGCAATAAAGATTCAATTTTTTTTTTACATAATTTCAAATATTCAGAATTCATTTGGCATGGCCTAGCTTTAGTAGGAATATTATCCTCATTAAAATCATCTTCATATGGAAGGCTGACAATATGTTTTTTCCTGTTCCAAAAGGCATTAGGATGATCTCCACATATCTCAAGAGAAAACTGATTCTTTAGAATATCAATCTTTTCCTGTAATTTTGGATTTTGTAAAATAGTGTCAACCTCAATGCTATTAATTTATCCTTTAAGAAAATTCATTTGATTATTTTTTAAAATCATTTTTGATGTTAACTCATTTAACATTCTAGTAAAATGTTTAGTAATAAATTCTAATTTAAAAGGTTTATTATTCCAAGTACCTATTATTTTTTCATTATCCCAATATGTAAGGGGAAAAATATCATTTATAAAAGGTACTCCTAAAATAATTTGGTTAGTAATATCTTTAACCAAAACAAAGCTTTGCGGAACACATTGCTTTCCTTTACAAATAAAAGCCTTAGGTAATTTAAATTCAATATTCATTTTACTGCCATTTGCAGATCTTAAACTATGAGTAGTTTTATGAAAATATCTTGAAGGGATAAGTCCTTTTTGGATACAATTTAAGTCTTCTGCACTATCAATTAAAGCAACAAATTCTTTTTTATAATTATAATCTATTAAAAGAGTAATTTTTGTATAAAATTTTTGAGAAGTAAAAGCTTTTAGATTTTGTAAAAAATAAGCTTTATTATTACCTAAATTTAGATTAGCAAGAAAGTCTAAATTATTAGTTTCTCCTTCTTCTGACGAAGAAGATGCTGAGTTATTACCCAAATTTCATCTAATATCCATACTATCAAGACGAGCTTCTATAATGACATTTTTTTCTTTAAGATGCCTAATATTATCCTTGAGATTATTAATCTCTTCTTTCAAATCATTAATAGTAGTAGGAGTACTTATTTTTTTCTTTCAAATAGCATTTTCTGGACTTCTGCCATGGTATATGCACCTTCTTTAGTCGGTACCTCTTTCTGAATATTATCCTTAGAGGTATAAAAATATCATTCATAATTTTTTGAAATTCAGATGGAGCGTTTTTTCCTCTTCCAAAAGGCATTAGGATGATCTCCACATATCTCAAGAGAAAACTGATTCTTTAGAATATCAATCTTTTCCTGTAATTTTGGATTTTGTAAAATAGTGTCAACCTCAATGCTATTAATTTATCCTTTAAGAAAATTCATTTGATTATTTTTTAAAATCATTTTTGATGTTAACTCATTTAACATTCTAGTAAAAGGTTTAGTAATAAATTCTAATTTAAAAGGTTTATTATTCCAAGTACCTATTATTTTTTCATTATCCCAATATGTAAGGGGAAAAATATCATTTATAAAAGGTACTCCTAAAATAATTTGGTTAGTAATATCTTTAACCAAAACAAAGCTTTGCGGAACACATTGCTTTCCTTTACAAATAAAAGCCTTAGGTAATTTAAATTCAATATTCATTTTACTGCCATTTGCAGATCTTAAACTATGAGTAGTTTTATGAAAATATCTTGAAGGGATAAGTCCTTTTTGGATACAATTTAAGTCTTCTGCACTATCAATTAAAGCAACAAATTCTATTTTATAATTATAATCTATTAAAAGAGTAATTTTTGTATAAAATTTTTAAGAAGTAAAAGCTTTTAGATTTTGTAAAAAATAAGCTTTATTATTACCTAAATTTAGATTAGCAAGAAAGTCTAAATTATTAGTTTCTCCTTCTTCTGACGAAGAAGATGCTGAGTTATTACTCAAATTTCGTCTAATATCCATGCTATCAAGACGAGCTTCTATAATGACATTTTTTTCTTTAAGATGCCTAATATCATCTTTGAGATTATTAATCTCTTCTTTCAAATCATTAATAGTAGTAGGAGTACTTATTTTTCTCCTTTCTAATAGCATTTTCTGGACTTCTGCCATGGTATATGCACCTTCTTTAGTCGGTACCTCTTTCTGAATATTATCCTTAGAGGTGGATGCTGTATTACTAATTTTATTTATAATTTGATCCCTTATTTCTGGATCTTTAATAGTCTGTAAAAGTTCTATAACTTTGTCATTATCAATGACATTAATACTTAATTCTTTAAACTGAGAGTAGATCTTATAAAGATCATCTTCCTCTCCATCTTTTTCACACTCTAATCCTTGTTGGCAAGGTAAACATTCATCTTTTGAGGTTATACAGTCCTCTTGGTGAAGAGCTTTAAGATCTTCACTTGTTGCAGAAGAATCCTCTTGGCTACTATATTCTGAATCTGTTTTGCCTGAATCAGAATTAACCATGATCTTATATAAAGATTCTTTAATATAATCATCTACATCAAGGTTTCTTATTTTTTCCTTGACCCTGCAATCTTTTGCATAATGACCATATCTTCCACATTTGTGGCAAGTATCTGACTTATTATATCTGCGTTTAGATTTATAAAATCTATGATCACTTTTTCTTTCATTCTTCCTTCTTTCTTTTCTCTCTATTCTTTTTCTCTTCCATTCCTTATAATCCTTTTTGGAAGATCTATTTCTAGAAGAATGCTTCTCTTTTTGATTTTCTTTCCTACCCTTTGAAGCAGGCTTGGGAATATCGAGAGCAAAGTGCTCACAAAATTCTCCCAACTGTTATCTTTCATTAAGACGATGCCTTTTGATCTGCTGATTTAGCTTAATTTCATTACATAAGGCCAAACCTTCCTGCACACAAGCATTTATTAATTTTCCGTAAGTATAATTCTCATAATTGATACTAGGACCATCACCTCTCAGGACCTTCTTTACTCTTTCAGCAAAGAGGGATGGTAATCCATCAATAAATTTGGATTTCCAATGAGTACTATTACACTCTGGCAGTTCCATAACCCTGCAAAGGAAATCATCTTTATACAGTCTAAAAGATGTAAGAGTTTTACACCTTAGATTCTGTAATAAATTTCTGATGGTTTCACTATTATCTGACCATCTCCCTGAAAAATGTTCTATAATATTCAATACCAGTGTATAAACTGAATTTTGAACTTTTCCTTCGCCTTCCTGTTTCACAGCCTGAAGGATCTTATCTTTTTGTGCCTGGGTTAGATAATTATCCCACCAACCTTTCAATTGGCCTGTAAACCCTGTAGCTATCATTTCTGCAATAGTCCTATCACTATTTTTATTAGTCTTACAGATAGTACTATACATCATAATCCTGTGCATAGTTGTATAAATCTGTCTATCTGTATAACTATCTATGTTCCATTCATAAATTTCTTTCCCATTATAGCTATTTGTCACCACATATTCTTGTTCTTCTATAAGAATATCTTGAGGGGTTGGCCTAGGATAGTAAAACATCCTTTGAACCGGTTTCCTCGCAAATTTTTCTGATATTTTATTAATTTGATCAGAAAATTCCTTATTACCTGCACTACTACTTTCTTCCCCTGAAAGATTGTTAATCTTCAAAGGTTTAAGGTTATTACCTTTAAAAGCCTTTTCTAGGAAATTTTCTAAATTAGAAAAATCCTTCAATTTAAAATCTTCAATTTCTGGGGGAGGTTGAATGCTAGGTTGAGCAATAATACTCTTACCCTTCTCATCATTAGCCATTTGAGATAAAAGTTTATCAACTTTTTCATGCAAAGATACTATATGATCACCTAACATACTCATACAAATATTTGTATAATTATGTTGTTTTATCATTAAATTAACATGCTGAGCAGTAATTAAAGCAGTATCATTTTCAAATAATTTTGAAAAAGCATTAAAATGGACAATCTTATCATCTTTATTAATGTGGAAAGATTGTAATGGCGGAAATTTCTCCATTACTTAAAGTAAAATCTTTTTCTAACATAGATATGTAGTTATAAACATGTTTACACATAAACCATGGAATGAATGGAATTCAATTCTTTGTTCCTGATTCAATAAGATTTCTATAAAATTCTTCTTGAAATTGAAATTGTTCCTCTTTATTAAAATTTTTGAAAAACCATTTTCTAAAAGGCTTCCATTTGGATTTTTGAAATTCCTTAGCAATCTTTTTTCTTGCCTGGGAACCAGGACTAAAATCAATAGGTTTGTCAGTCATCATAAAACAATTTTATGTATTCAACCCATCTAGGAAATTCATTTCAGATTCAGTTATATCTAAATCTGAGCTAGGTCTGACAATATTATCTTTATCAATTTTTATATTTTCACATCTATAATTTTCTCTAATTTGAGAAGTAGAGGCTCTAGATGGTACCTGCACAATATAGTCCAAGGGAGATATATATGAAGAATTAGATCTAGTGATTCTAGAAGACATGCTCCCATTTTCAATTTTATTATTAGGCATAAAATCAGAAAATTTTATTTTAAAAGTTCCATCATTTAACTGTTCAATTTCTGAAATTTCTTCATTTATATTATTTTTAGGAGGAGTAGCTCCCTCAATAACCCATTTTTGTGGGAAATCAATTTCTTCCCACTTAATTGGTTTTCGAGTATCTACTCTAGACTTTCCAAAATTAGTTTCTATCAAAATAGTTTTATTTTTAAAATCAATTACTTTGCACATAGGATTTAAAGTATGCAATAATTTATAATAAATTCTATAACAAATACACACCACTTCAGTGCCAGGCATATAATCATAACCATGAAGTTTAACATGTAACATAAGAGAACTTAATGAATTCTCATCCTGCAAAGAAATCTGCAAATTAGGATATGCATTAAAATAATCTGGTCCACAAGCCAGACTAGTTTGAATAGTCCCTATAAGAGACTTTTTCCAATTATGATTTCTACCATCACGTAAAGCTGCGATAAAACTTTCAAGTAGTCCACGCAAAATAAGGGGTTTAAACGCCACCTGTACTAAGCCAATATGCATAAATCTATAAATTTCCCTATAAGGGGCTAGATCAGATTCAGATATAAGTCTAAAAGTCTGATGATCATTATCAATGGTAATAGTTTCTTCAGTGGTTTTAACCACTTGTTTTAAACCAAGTTTCTCAAATGTTCCCATTTGATATATAATTCTGGGTGAGATCTTAGGAATAGTCCACTTATTAAGTAAGTCCAATTGTTGCGGTATATCATATTCATCTTTTCTACTATTTTTAACAGTAAACTTCTTTTTTATGATATTCATATTTAAAAAGTGTTGAGCTATACCACCTATGATTACTATAATTCCTGGCTCTGATACCATAAGAAAATGGATTGCCCAGCCTACTGTAAGGGTCTTTTACTAATTCAAGGAATGTCCAACATACGATTCGCCCAGCCTACTGTAAAGGTCTTTTACTAATTCAAGGAATGTCCAACATAGTACCTCAAAGACTTTCACTGTATCCGGGTCCGCCCCAGGGTAATCCAATGGTCTTCTACTGGGTCCGCCCACAACACAGGGTAATCAACGGATACATTCGGGTTTATCCTTTTTACAGGATAATCCAACGGATCAACGTAATAGTCTTTTAATACTATGTTAAAATTTCCTTTAATTAGACCTTAATTTCGGCCATTCAAACCATCTTTCACAGTTACTTTGCCATATAATTATAATAATCTAGTATGATATAGTTCAACACAACAATTTAGCCTATCATTTAGGCTTATATCAGAGAAGAAATAATTGGAAGGAAAGTAAAAGAAACAGTACCTGAAGATGAACTCCAAAATTATGCAAACCAAATTGGAAAACTTTTATTCAAACTTCGAATATTTTACAAGAGAGTATTTTTAGATAGAGAGAGAGGGGTTTCTAAAACCTGCCTCTTAACCACAACAAATGCCTCCTTATATAGAGGACTTAAAAGGGTAAAATTGTAAAATCACACTAGCCCACACTCTTTACATTGGCCAATAATAAAAAGATAAGGCCGACACACCCTAATGGCCTTCCCACTACTTTCATGTGTCTGACAAACTCGAAATGGCCACTATCTATCTTTATTAAAGATGACAACTTTATTAAAGTTTATTTTCCTTTTCTGAATTTGTCTTCACATCTTGCCCTTGCCTTTGCATATGGCTTTGTCGGAAGAAGATTCTTCCACTTGCTCTTGAAACTTCTTGAACAGAGCGTCAATATCAATTTCTTCATCTTCACTTTGGCCTTCTCCTGCCAAGCATATTTCATCATCATTGTTTGTATGACTGGCCAAGATCATTGAAATATCATCTCCAATTTCTATATCTAGATTTTTCATCAAGTCTTTCTTTGCTTCCTCCATGTACAAAGCTATTATTTCAGACATGGACATTACGCCCTTCTTCATTTGAAGTTTTCTTACAATTTGCTTAAACGGACTAAGATTTTGATCTTGTGGTGTAGAAATTTCTTTAGCATGATATTTACTAATTGTTACATTTATTAAATCTAATATTTCCTGGCCATGTATTTTGCCATCAAGATCCTTGCTTAATAGCTTACTCCAAAACTTTGTATGAAAAGTCCTTTGTAAGCACGGAAATCCTTTGAAAGTAGTACTGACTTCCACATTCCATTTCATTATCCATGGGATAGAAAATTCTGTAAAAAAGTACATTACAGACATCCCTTCAAAGAAGATATTATCTTTTTCCATGCTTATAAGTTTAGGGGAGATATCTACCCATTCCAAGTATAGCTGCTCGTATTGTTCTGGTAAAATTTTAATAGATGGACCATACAACATCCACCACCTGCAAAACCAGTTGGGAATAGTCTGTGTATAAACATTCGAACAAATTTTTATAAACCATGAATGTTTTTTATTAGCATTCTTGTATAACAATGCTTTATTAAAGCTGTCCACATAATCCCAGTAATTATATTTTACTGTAATTTTTTGTTCAGGATGGATATAATCCTTTTCCTTTAAAGGACTCATTCCCTATTCTTCTGGAGAAAGAATTCTTTTTATAATTATCTTAGAAAAGTTATAAACTTTTTTAGTATTAGCAGGGTAAAAATGTTGAAATTCAGCTGACCCTGTTGCTGAGAGTATCATCTCGTAATGCATTCTGCATTTGTATGCAGTCATAGTATAACAGACTGTATCCAAATACCTATTCATTAAGTGCCATGGGTCATCTTTCCATCTTAAATCATGACTTTCTAAAAGAAGTATAACTTCCTTTCTCTCGTTTATATCAAACACTTTTATATTTTCTTCTTCTGATATTACAGTTGAGTATGTCCTTGGAATATCCTCCTGATTTTGCTTAGATTTTATAAATTCCATAAATTCTTTATACATGGGGTGATTTATATTCAAATCACCTATATTTGATGAGCTAGAAGTTGCCACCAATGTCTTATTACTCATTTGGGCGAGGATATGACCTCCCCTTCCTCTATTGCTTCTTCCTCCACCTCTTCCCCTGGTAGGGGGCCATGAAGGTCTCATGCCTGAAAATAAAGACATTTTATGATTAATTTAAATATTCTCTAGTAGGAAAATCGGGAAGACTATTATCTTCATCTTTTTTGTAAACAATATCAAAATCAAATGGTGCTAATAACGCTTGCCATCTAGCAAACATCTGTTTAGAAACATCATGTTTACAATATTTATTAAACATAAACTTAGCTGCTTGGCAATCAGTTTTTACTATAAATTTCTGATTATAAAGATCACCTTGAAATTTTAAAACACTTTTCACAATAGCGAAGATTTCTTTAGCTACCGTGACATAATTCTTCTGAGATGGATTCCATTTCCCAGAATAAAATTGTACAATATAATGGCGTTTATTATCAGGGCAATACTGAGTAAGAACACCTCCAAATCCTATATCTGAGGCATCCGTTTTCACTATATTTTCCCAATTAGGATTTGCCAAAGTAAGACATGGAAGGTTCTTAACTTTATCTTTTATCCTTTTAATAGCTTCAGTATGATCATCTGACCATGCTTTAGGATTTTTATTAAGCCTATCATATAAAATAGCTGTTTCTAGGGCTAAATCCTTTATAGAAGGTGCTACATAATTAAGACTGCCAAGAAATCTCTGCATTTGAGTTTTATTAGTAATTTCATCAGGAAATTTAGAAGCAAATTCAATACTTCTATTAATAGGACTAATTTTTCCTTTTTCTATATGATGACCCAAAAATCTCACCTTCGTTTGGAATAAAGCCATTTTCGGTACTGATATAACTAAACCATTTTGAATAATAATTTTCTTGAATAAATCAAGATGTTTAAAATGAGTTTCTATATTTTTTGAAAATACAAGAATATCATCTATATAAACAATGATGAAATTACTATAAGGCATAAAAATATCATTCATAATTTTTTGAAATTCAGATGGAGCGTTTTTTAATCCAAAAGACATAACGTTCCATTCAAATTAACCCATAGGGACATTAAAAGCAGTTTTAAACCTGTCAGACTCACTTATTTGAATCTGCCAATATCCTGATTTTAAATCAAATTTAGAAAATATAATAGCATCATAAACTCTATCAAGCAAATCTTTTTTATTAGGGATGAGATACCTAATCCATCTAAGAGCTTTATTAAGTGGCTTATAGTTTATAACCAACCTGGGGGCACCTCTTTCTTGCTCAGCATGTTTATTAACATAAAAAGCTGTACAAGACCAAGGAGACTTTGAATGCCTTATAAGGCCCTTCTGCAATAAAGATTCAATTTCATTTTTACATAATTCCAAATATTCTGAATTCATCTGGCATGGCCTAACTTTAGTAGGAATATTATTCTCATTAAAATCATCTACATATGGAAGATTTACAACATGTTTTTTCCTGTTCCAAAAGGCATTAGGATGATCTCCACATATCTCAAGAGAAAACTGATTTTTTAAAATAGCGATTTTGTCCTGTGATTTAGGATTTTGCAAAATAGTGTCAACCTCTATACTATTAATTTCTCCTTTGATAAAATTCATTTGATTATTTTTTAAAATCATCTGTGAAGTTAATTCATTTAACATCCTAGTAAAAGGTTTAGTAATAAATTCAAGTTTAATAGGTTTATTATTCCAAGTACCCATTATTTTTTCATTATCCCAATATGTAAGGGGAAAAATATCATTTATAAAAGGAACACCCAAAATAATTTGGTTAGTAATATCTTTTACTAAAACAAAGCTTTGAGGAACACATTGTTTTCCTTTACAAATAAAGGCTTTTGGTAATTTAAATTCAATATTCATTTTACTGCCATTTGCAGATCTTAAACTATGAGTTGTTTTATGAAAGTATCTTGAAGGAATCAGTCCTTCTTGAATACAATTTAAATCAGCTGCACTCTCAATTAAAGCGATAAATTCTTTTTTATAATTATAGTCTATCAGAAGAGTAATTTTGGTATAAAATTTTTGCGAAGTAAAAGCCTTTATGTTTTGTAAAAAATCATCTTTATTATTACCTAAATTTAAATTAGCAAGAAAGTCTAAATTATTAGTCTCTCCTTCCTCTGACGAAGAAGATGCTGAGTTATTACTCAAATTTTGTCTAATATCCATACTATCAAGACGAGCTTCTATAATGACATTTTTTTTCTTTAAGTTGCCTAATGTCATTCTTGAGATTATTAATTTCTTCTTTCAAATCATTAATAGTAGTAGGAGTACTTATTTTTCTCCTTTCTAATAGCATTTTCTGGACTTCTGCCATGGTATATGCACCTTCTTTAGTTGGTACCTCTTTCTGAATATTATCTTTAGAGGTGGATGTTGTATTACTAATTTTATTTATAATTTGATCCCTTATTTCTGGATCTTTAATTGTCTGTAAAAGTTCTATAACTTTGTCATTATCAATGACATTAATACTTAATTCTTTAAACTGAGAGTATATCTTATAAAGATCATCTTCCTCTCCATCTTTTTCGCACTCCAATCCTTGTTGGCAAGGTAAACATTCATCTTCTAAGGTTATATAATCCTCTTGGTGAAGAGCTTTAAGATCTTCACTTGTTGCAGAAGAATCTTCTTGGCTACTATATTCTGAATCTGATTTTCCTGAATCAGAATTAAGCATGATCTTATATAAAGATTCTTTAATATTATCGTCTACATCAAGGTTTCTTATTTTTTCCTTGACCCTGCAATCTTTTGCATAATGACCATATCTTCCACATTTGTGGCAAGTATCTGACTTGTTATATCTGCATTTAGATTTATAAAATCTATGATCACTTTTTCTTTCATTCTTCCTTCTTTCTTTTCTCTCTATTCTTTTTCTCTTCCATTCCTTATAATCCTTTTTGGAAGATCTATTTCTAGAAGAATGCTTCTCTTTTTGATTTTCTTTCCTACCCTTTGAAGCAGGCTTGGGAATATCGAGAGCAAATTGCTCACAAAATTCTCCCAACTATTGTCTTTCATTAAGACGATGCCTTTTGATCTGCTGATTTAGCTTAATTTCATTACATAAGGCCAAACCTTCTTGCACACAAGCATTTATTAATTTTCCGTAAGTATAATTCTCATAATTGATACTAGGACCATCACCTCTCAGGACCTTCTTTACTCTTTCAGCAAAAAGGGATTGTAATCCATCAATAAATTTGGATTTCCAATGAGTGCTATTACACTCTGGCAGTTCCATAACCCTGCAAAGGAAAACATCTTAATACAGTCTAAAAGATGTAAGAGTTTTACACCTTAGATTCTGTAATAAAGTTCTGATGGTTTCACTATTATCTGACCATCTCCCTGAAAAATGTTCTATAATATTCAACACCAGTGTATAAACTGAATTTTGAACTTCTCTTTCGCCTTCCTGTTTCACAACCTGAAGGATCTTATCTTTTTGTGCCTGGGTTAGATAATTATCCCATCAACCTTTCAATTGGCCTGTAAACCCTGCAGCTATCATTTCTGCAATAGTCCTATCACTATTTTATTTAGTCTTACAGATAGTACTATACATCATCATCCTGTGCATAGTTGTATAAATCTGTCTATCTGTATAACCATCTATGTTCCATTCATAAATTTCTTTCCCATTATAGCTATTTGTTACCACATATTCTTGTTCTTCTATAAGAATATCTTGAGGGGTTGGCCTAGGATAGTAAAACATCCTTTGAACCGGTTTCCTCACAAATTTTTCTGATATTTTATTAATTGGATCAGAAAATTCCTTATTACCTGCACTACTACTTTCTTCCCCTGAAAGATTGTTAATCTTCAAAGGTTTAAGGTTATTACCTTTAAAAGCCTTTTCTAGGAAATTTTCTAAATTAGAAAAATCCTTCAATTTAAAATCTTCAATTTCTGGGGGAGGTTGAATGCTAGGTTGAGCAATAATAATCTTACCCTTCTCATTATTAGCCATTTGAGATAAAAGTTTATCAACTTTTTCATGCAAAGATACTATATGATCACCTAACATACTCATATAAATATTTGTATAATTATGTTGTTTTATCATTAAATTAACATGCTAAGCAGTAATTAAAGCAGTATCATTTTCAAATAATTTTGAAAAAGCATTAAAATGGACAATCTTATCATCTTTATTAATGTGGAAAGATTGTAATGGCGGAAATTTCTCCATTACTTAAAGTAAAATCTTTTTCTAACATAGATATGTAGTTATAAACATGTTTACACATAAACCATGGAACGAATGGAATTCAATTCTTTGTTCCTGATTCAATAAGATTTCTATAAAATTCTTCTTGAAATTGAAATTGTTCCTCTTTATTAAAATTTTTGAAAAACCATTTTATAAAAGGCTTCCATTTGGATTTTTGAAATTCCTTAGCAATCTCTTTTCTTGCCTGGGAACCAGGACTAAAATCAATAGGTTTGTCAGTCATCATAAAATAATTTTATGTATTCAACCCATCTGGGAAATTCATTTCAGATT
Source organism: Solanum pinnatisectum (assembly GCA_035578085.1). NCBI lineage: Eukaryota > Viridiplantae > Streptophyta > Magnoliopsida > Solanales > Solanaceae > Solanum > Solanum pinnatisectum. Next base: position 8,365,687 of record CM069082.1, read on the forward strand.
CAGTTATATCTAAATCTGAGCTAGGTCTGGCAATATTATCTTTATCAATTTTTATATTTTCACATCTATAATTTTCTATAATTTGAGAAGTAGAGGCTCTAGATGGTACCTGCACAATATAGTCCAAGGGAGATATATATGAAGAATTAGATCTAGTGATTCTAGAAGACATGCTCCCATTTTCAATTTTATTATTAGGCATAAAATCAGAAAACTTTATTTTAACAGTTCCATCATTTAACTGTTCAATTTCTGAAATTTCTTCATTTATATTATTTTTAGGAGGAGTAGCTCCGTCAATAACCCATTCTTGTGGGAAATCAATTTCTTCCCACTTAATTGGTCTTCGAGTAATTACTCTAGACTTTCCAAAATTAGTTTCTATCAAAATAGTTTTATTTTCAAAATCAATTACTTTGCACATAGGATTTAAAGTATGCAATAATTTATAATAAATTCTATAACAAATACACACCACTTCAGTGCCAGGCATATAATCATAACCATGAAGTTTAACATGTAACATAAGAGAACTTAATGAATTCTCATCCTGCAAAGAAATCTGCAAATTAGGATATGCATTAAAATAAACTGGTCCATAAGCCAGACTAGTTTGAATAGTCCCTATAAGAGACTTTTTCCAATTATGTTTTTTACCATCACGTAAAGCTGCTATAAAACTTTCAGGTAGTCCACGCAAAGTAAGGAGTTTAAACGCCACCTGTACTAAGTCAATATGCATAAGTCTATAAATTTCCCTATAAGGGGCTAGATCAGATTCAGATATAAGTCTAAAAGTCTGATGATCATTATCAATGGTAATAGTTTTTTCAGTGATTTTAACAACTTGTTTTAAACCAAGTTTCTCAAATATTCCCATTTGATATATAATTCTGGGTGAGATCTTAGGAATAGTCCACTTATTAAGTAAGTTCAATCGTTGCGGTATATCATATTCTTCTTTTCTACTGTTTTTAACAGTAGACTTCTTTTTTATGATATTCATATTTAAAAAGTGTTGAACTATACCACCTGTGATTACTACTGTAAGGGTCTTTTACTAATTCAAGGAATGTCCAACATAGTACATCAAAGACTTTCACTGTATCCAAGTCCGCCCCAGGGTAATCCAACGGATACATACGGGTCCGTCCTTTTTACAGGATAATCCAACGGATCAACGTAATAATCTTTTAATACTATGTTAAAATTTCCTTTAATTAAACATAATAATAATAATAATAATAATAATAATAATAATAATAAACATAATAATAATAATAATAATAATAATAATAAACATAATAAACATAATAAACATAATAATAAACATAATAATAAACATAATAATAAAAATAATAAACATAATAAACATAATAAACATAATAAACATAATAATAATAATAATAATAATAATAATAAACATAATAAACATAATAAACATAATAATAAACATAATAATAAACATAATAATAAACATAATAATAATAATAATAATAATAATAAACATAATAAACATAATAAACATAATAAACATAATAAACATAATAATAATAATAATAATAATAATAATAATAAACATAATAATAATAAACATAATAATAATAATAATAATAATAAACATAATAATAAACATAATAATAAACATAATAATAATAATAATAATAATAATAATAATAATAATAATAATAATAAACATAATAATAATAATAATAATAATAATAATAAACATAATAATAAACAGAATAATAATAATAATAATAATAATAATAAACATAATAATAAACATAATAATAATAATAAACATAATAATAAACATAATAATAAACATAATAATAATAATAATAATAATAATAATAATAAACATAATAATAAACATAATAATAATAATAATAATAATAATAATAAACATAATAATAAACATAATAATAATAATAATAAACATAATAAACATAATAATAAACATAATAATAAACATAATAATAATAATAATAATAATAATAATAATAAACATAATAATAAACATAATAATAAACATAATAATAATAATAAACATAATAATAATAATAAACATAATAATAAACATAATAATAAACATAATAATAAACATAATAATAAACATAATAATAATAATAATAATAATAATAATACATAATAATAATAATAATAATAATAAACATAATAATAAACATAATAATAATAATAATAATAATAATAATAAACATAATAATAATAAACATAATAATAATAATAATAATAATAAACATAATAAACATAATAATAATAATAATAATAATAAACATAATAATAATAATAATAATAATAAACATAATAATAATAATAATAAACATAATAATAATAATAATAATAATAATAATAAACATAATAATAATGAACATAATAATAATAATAATAATAATAATAATAATAATAATAATAATAATAATAATAATAATAATAATAATAATAATAATAATAATAATAATAATAATAATAATAATAATAATAATAAACATAATAATAATAATAATAATAATAATAATAAACATAATAATAATAATAATAATAATAATAAACATAATAAACATAATAATAATAATAATAATAATAAACATAATAATAATAATAATAAACATAATAATAATAATAATATTAATAATAAACATAATAATAATAATAATAATAATAATAATAATAATAATAATAAACATAATAATAATAATAATAATAAACATAATAATAATAATAATAATAAACATAATAATAATAATAATAAACATAATAATAATAATAATAATAAACATAATAATAATAATAATAATAATAATAATAATAATAATAAACATAATAAACATAATAATAATAATAATAAACATAATAATAATAATAAACATAATAATAATAAACATAATAATAATAATAATAATAATAATAATAATAAACATAATAATAATAATAATAATAATAATAAACATAATAATAATAATAATAATAATAATAATAATAATAATAATAATAATAATAATAATAATAAACATAATAATAAACATAATAATAAACATAATAATAATAATAATAATAATAATAATAATAATAATAATAATAAACATAATAATAAACATAATAATAATAATAAACATAATAATAAACATAATAATAAACATAATAATAAACATAATAATAAACATAATAATAATAATAATAATAATAATAATAATAATAATAATAATAAACATAATAATAAACATAATAATAAACATAATAATAATAATAATAATAATAATAATAAACATAATAATAATAAACATAATAATAATAATAATAATAATAATAATAAACATAATAATAATAATAATAATAATAATAAACATAATAAACATAATAAACATAAACATAATAATAATAATAATAATAATAATAATAATAATAATAATAATAATAAACATAATAATAAACATAATAATAATAATAAACATAATAATAATAATAATAATAATAATAAACATAATAATAAACATAATAATAATAATAATAATAATAATAATAATAATAATAAACATAATAATAAACATAATAATAAACATAATAATAATAATAATAAACATAATAAACATAATAATAAACATAATAATAAACATAATAATAATAATAATAATAATAATAATAATAATAAACATAATAATAAACATAATAATAAACATAATAATAAACATAATAATAATAATAAACATAATAATAATAATAATAATAATAATAAACATAATAATAAACATAATAATAATAATAATAATAATAATAATAATAATAATAAACATAATAATAATAATAATAATAATAAACATAATAATAATAATAATAAACTTAATAATAATAATAATAATAATAAACATAATAATAATAAACATAATAATAATAATAATAATAAACATAATAATAATAATAATAATAATAATAATAAACATAATAATAATAATAATAATAAACATAATAATAAACATAATAATAAACATAATAATAAACATAATAATAATAATAATAATAATAATAATAATGATAATAATAATAATAATAATAATATAATAATAATAAACATAATAATAATAATAATAAACATAATAATAATAATAATAATAAACATAATAATAAACATAATAATAAACATAATAATAATAATAAACATAATAATAATAAACATAATAATAATAATAATAATAATAAACATAATAATAAACATAATAATAAACATAATAATAATAATAATAATAATAATAATAATAATAATAATAATAAACATAATAATAATAATAAACATAATAATCATAATAAACATAATAATAAACATAATAATAAACATAATAATAAACATAATAATAAACATAATAATAATAATAAACATCCTAATAATAATAAACAACATAATAATAAACATAATAATAATAATAATAATAATAATAATAAACATAATAATAAACATAATATTAATAAACATAATAATAATAATAATACTAATAATAAACATAATAATAATAATAATAATAAACATAATAATAAACATAATAATAATAATAATAATAAACATAATAAACATAATAATAAACATAATAATAATAATAAACATAATAATCATAATAAACATAATAATAAACATAATAATAAACATAATAATAAACATAATAATAAACATAATAATAATAATAATAATAAACATAATAATAATAATAAACATAATAATAAACATAATAATAATAATAATAATAATAATAATAAACATAATATTAATAAACATAATAATAATAATAATAATAATAATAATAAACATAATAATAATAATAATAATAATAATAATAAACATAATAATAATAATAATAATAATAATAATAATAATAAACATAATAATAAACATAATAATAATAATAATAATAATAATAATAATAATAATAATAAACATAATAATAAACATAATAATAATAATAATAATAATAATAATAATAATAATAATAATAATAATAATAATAATAATAATAATAATAATAATAATAATAATAATAATAATAATAATAATAATAATAATAATATGGAATATATTTGAGATAGAGGTGAACTATTCGACATAGATTTTAAGCTTTCACTCATGGAACTGGGAGATACAAGTACTAAAAGTACTAGACTAGAAGAGGTAGATATACCTCATAATCTTGATTTGTTAAACAAATGGACAATCCCTAAAGTCCCTATTAAAACTATATATGATTATGGTTGGTTTGATAAACTTTCTTCTAAACAATTGATAAAAACAACTGAGCAGTCTCTTGCTTTAAATTCTTCTGAACAAACTATTCGCTTGTTGAATGATCGAGATGTGATTTTTTATAAAAATCAATATAATTATTTGCATATTGGTATGGTTCAAATTGCCTTTAAACCTTTGACTCTTAAAGGGTTGCCAGAGACTTTTTTAGCAGCTCTTCGTGATGCTAGAAATTTAAATTTCAGACAGTCTCTTATGGGTTCGATAGAATCTACGGTGGCCTATGGTCGGTTTACTTTAATCGCAACCTAATTTGCGATTTATCTCTTCTTGATCACGAATATTCTCGATGCTCTAACATTAAATGTTAAAACTCATGGTTATAACTATGCTAAGGTTCGGAACTTATTTGTTTATCATACCGAATCTATTTTAAATTATTATCCACTCTTAATCCTAGATGTAGATTGTATGATATTTCTAATCAAACTATTTTGGTGGAAACTAATTTTGCAAGGTCCAAGGTCACTACTAGAAGACCTATTAAGTGGGAAGAAATAGATTTCCCAACTTCATGGACTCTAAATTCGGTTATATCCCCAAATCAGTTAACTGATGCTGTTACTAATTATGATTTTTCTCATATTTCTCAAAATCCCGATGGAAGGATTAATATCCAGTTTTCAGATAATAGCTACGCGCCTCATAGGCAGTCTTTTAATGATAGCAGGCTCATGTCCTCTTTAAGTATGAATAGACATTCTTTGTCTAGTCGCAGACTCTTGCCTGCAATGCACCATATTTCTCCGATTGATCCAATTTATGGTACGGCTCGAGATCGTGCTGCTTCGTTACATACTATTGGTTCTGATGAGAACTCCGTGGTCGAAAAGGTAAGAATCGACCCGAAAACCAATATAGTACAGGTGGATGATGGCCATGACAAGGATATTCCTTCAGCTTCTGAAATGGAGTTTAATTTAAACGATTCTTAATGATTACACGCCAAATTGATTTTAGTCGAGTTATTGGCAAGAAAACATATTCAAAAGAATTTTTGAAAAAATGGAATCGGTTTAAAACTTGGTTCTTTGATGCTTATAGCAAAGAAGATTTAAATTGTATTTCTCAAGAGTTTTATGAAACTTGTGCTTTGCATAATCAAATTATGTATTTTGTTCCTTGGTTTATAACCACTTATTTACCGTTATATATTAATGTTATTGAAAGAACTTATAAAGATGGGAGTGGTAATCTGTTAAAAGTTATATACCCTCCTCAGTCATCATTTGTTTTACCAAATAATACTGGTATTACTTTCTCAGCTTTTCAAAAATTTATTGATGAAGATATTGCTTCAATTAGTATTAATGAAATTAATAAATTGATTACTCAAAACAATTATTTGAGTCTTTATGTTAAAGTGTTAGGAGAGCATATAAGTTCTCTTGACAAAAAACTTGATGATTTAACTATTTTAATAAAAGATATTAAGGTTGATATAGTCAAAACAAGTTTTAAAGAAAAAACTGATGTTGCTTCTACTTCAGAGAATACACCGACAGTAGTCTCTACTTTTATTCAAAGACCGATTGAAGTTTCTGATTTTAAACCAACTTCTTTAAAAAATTTAGAAGATCTTCTAAGCGAAAAATTTGCAAATCTAGACATTGGAGAACTTGCGGCTAAGAAGCTTGCTGGATTAAAGTTTGGTCCTATGGATTTATCACAAGATATTGGTGATAAAGGACAAGTCTCTTCACAAGTTAATAAGCTCAGGGGTTATCCAAAGAAAAATAGCAGATACGCTACTAAACCTAGTATGAATACATACTACTATCATCGTCCTACTCCTCAAGATGTCTTAATTGAAGAACGGGACTGGAATCAGACTAATACGTCTTATAATGGTTCCGAGATTTACGAATGGAATCTAGATGGGTTAACGGATCGACAGTTAACCATTATGGTACATCGAATGTTGATGTATTCAACTATTTGCAAGAGTGTTAAAAACAATGATAGAACTATCTGCAAGATGATTATTGCAGGTTTTACAGGTCAACTTAGAGGATGGTGGGATAATTATCTTACCACCGAAGAGAAAGCTTCGGTTATTAATGCTATAGCCGATGATGAAGGCGTTGATAACTTGGGAATGGCCTTGGTAAAAAACAGAGAAGATGCTGTTTATACCTTGATTCTTACTATCTTGGAACATTTCAATGGTAGATTTACCAGCCAGCACGAAACAGTAAGAACGTTGCTAAATGGTCTTAGGTGTCAAACTTTGGCGTATTTTAGATGGTATAAAGATACTTATATGAGTAGGGTTATGGAACTACCCGAAAATAAGCTTGCATATTGGAAAACAAAGTTCATTGACGGACTTCCTCCTCTTTTTGCAGAACGAGTTAGAAAAACTCTAAGAGGAAATCAGATTGATATCCCTTATGCCACTTTAAGCTATGGAAAGATCATAGGAGTATGTACACAGGAAGGATTAAACCTGTGTAATGAACTTAAAATGTCAAGACAGCTCAAGATGGATAAGCTGAAAGAACGATCTCAGTTGGGAGATTTTTGTGAACAATTTGGTTTACCTAATCCCACACCAAAAAAGGATGATTATTACAAATTGTCAAGAAACGAAGAATCTTCGGGTAAAAGAAGAAGATCTAAGCGAAGACATAGATCTAGGGAAGATCGAGAGGCTAGAAAAAGCCATCGTAAATCTAGAAGATTTACTAAAGATAGATCGGGAAGAGATCTTTCTAAAGTAAAATGTTACAAGTGTGGTAAACTTGGGCATATTGCTCTAGCGCAAGTTAAACAAGTTGAAAACCTTGGAACTTGAAGATGACACTTATGAAAAGGTATATAGTACATTATACACTTGAGTTGGAAGAAGACTATGAATCAGATTCAGGTTCGAATATCGAATTATTTGATTCCTCTAATTCTGATAATAATTGTACTAATGCTTGTAATACTTGTCAGGGGGATGATTGCAATTGCGAGGAATATGAGATTTACAAACTCAATCGCAATTTCAAGATTTTAATTTAAATCGATTATACGATAATGTGATAGAACTTTTGAAAGAAGTCAGCGATAATAAACCGTGAAAAAATTATTAATTTGGGTGTTTCAAATGAAACTAGTACTTCAAAATTATTGAAAAACGAAATCGATTTAAATGAATTTCATTATGAAAGTCCTACTCTTTAAAAGTGGTAGAAGATCGTATTGCCAAAAACATAATTTTGTTAAAAAGGATTCCTCTTTTGATGATTTAAAAATTGAGGTTGAGAATTTGAAAAGAGAAATTAAGACTCTTAAATGAGCCGATTAATTTGTGATCACCGTATTACTCAGATTGAGATTAATAATAATGATGAAGAACGATTTTCAAAAAATAAAGGAAAGCAGGTTGAAGATGAAAATCTCCAGCTTGATAATCCTGATCCTAAGCAAGATTTGTTTTTAGGAATGATGCAGTTATTCTGACATAAATGGTATATTAAATGTACTATTTTGATTGATAATAACTTTTCTATAACTAACATTGCTATGATAGATAGTGGTGCAGATGTTAGCTGTATTCAGGAAGGTTTAGTACCAACTAAATACTTTCAAAAGACGACTCATTTGGTTAAATCTGCTTCCGGTCATGCTCTAGATATAGAGTATAAGTTATCAAATGTCAAGATTTGTCAGAATAAAGTCTGCATTCCTCACTTCTTCTTTCTGGTTAAAAATCAGTTAAATCCTCCAATTATATTGGGAACTCCTTTTATAAATACAATTTATCCTTTCACAGGAATCGATGCAAAAGGTTTCTCAGCAAATTACAAGGATAATGAGATTCATTATTCTTTTGTTACAGATCCGGTAACAAGAGATATTAATGCATTAATAAAAATGAAGCAGAGCCATATGGACTCATTACAATTGGAATTATTCTGTATGAATATTGAAGATTCTATGAAATCTGCTAAGGTAAAAGAAAAGATCAAATTGATTTCTGAGCAGATGGCTATAGATATTTGTGCAGACCATCCTAGCGCTTTTTGGGATCGCAAAAAGCATATTGTGACTCTTCCATATGAAGAAGGATTTGTAGAGGATGATATTCTCACGAAATCTCGACCACTGTCAAATGAATGCGAGTTAGTAGATTTACGCAAAGCGAGATTGATAATCTATTACAAAAGGGTTTGATAAAACCTTCCAAGTCTCCTTGGTCTTGCATGACCTTCTATGTTAATAACGGTGAAAGAGAGAGCAGGTGTTCGAGATTGGTGATTAATTATAAACCCTTGAATAAACACTTAAAGTGGATCAGGTTTCCTATTCCTAATAAAAGGGATTTATTATCTAGATTATATGATGCCAATATATTTTCAAAATTTGATTTGAAATCAGGATATTGGCAAATACAGATTTTTAAAGAACATTCTTATAGAACTGCTTTTAATGTCCCATTTGGACAATACGAATGGAATGTCATGCCATTTGGTTTGAAAAATGCCCTACGAATTTGAAAATAATGAATGATATTTTCAACCCTTATATGGAATTTATTATTGTCTATATTGATGACATTCTAGTATTTTCTAAAACTTTTGAATTACATATCAAACATCTTGATATTTTCAAAAAAGTTGTTATACAAAATGGATTAGTTATTTCTAAACCAAAAATGAGTTTATTTCAAACAGATGTTCGTTTTCTAGGACATCAAATTTGTCAAGGGAAGATTACTCCCATTCAAAGAGCCATTGATTTTCTTGACAAATTTCTGATGTTATTACAGATAGAACTCAACTCTGAGGTTTCTAGGAAGTTTGAATTATATTTCTCCATTCTATAAACATCTTTCTCGAGATTTAGCCCGTTATATGACAGTGAAGAAAGATAATAAGTCTCTTTGGAATGAGACTCTTACCACTTTAGTAAAGGATATTAAGCGCGAGTGAAATCACTACCTGCTTGGCTCTAGCCAATCTGCTTGGCAAAAGATTATTGAGACAGATCGTCTAATATTGGATACGGAGGAATTCTTAAGCAGTTAATCCTCACGATAAGAAGGAATATTTGATTAGATTTCATTAGGAAATGGAGCGAAGCCCGAGAAAAAGTATCACGACGATGCACATGAAATGCTAACCATTGTTAAATGCGGTCTCAAATTTCAGGACGAATTATACAACCAAAAGATTTTAATAAAAGCGGCGCTCAATCGATCAAATTTATGTTTGACAAAGATTTTAAACACGATGCTTCAAAATTAATTTTCGCGGTGTAACCTGATTAGCCCCTTTTGATTTTGATATTCGGTATAAAGGAGTTGATAACTCGTTACCTGATTTCTTATCCAGGGAATATATTCAATAAATTATGTTTTTTAGAACTTTTTTAGATGATGATACTCTCATTTCTATATTGAGAGTGCTTAAAACCCTTCCTAGAGACATGAAAAATCTTATTGTCGAAATAATTATAGATGATATTATGAAGGAAGAATTTCCTCATATTCAAATAGCATACTATTCAGATGATGATTATCTATTCGAATATTTTTCAGAATGATAATGGAAAAATGTTATGTTTGCAGAATGGATCCACCTTGGGTTCAAATCAAAGGAAGAGGAAGGGGAAGAACAGCCCCTAGCAGAGGTAACTATGGTTCCTATGGAACTAGATCATCTGAGGATCTTAAATACGGTCGACTCAAATTCCCGAGTTATACCAGCGGGAAGAAAAAGGTACTTAATAAAAGAACGCATCTCAAGAAGAATCTTCGTCGATTCCACGACAATTGGTAAGTTTGGAAGATATTCCAAAAGATAGTCCATTATTCGCTCTTATGGTGGCCTATCTAGAAGGAAAGAAGCAAAATGATACTTTTGTTTCAATAATAAAGGAGGATTGTGATGATATCAAGTCCTATGAAAAATTGCAAAAAAGAGAAATGATATTTCTCTTAGAGAACTCAATTCTGAGAAAAGATGAACCTTGGAAAATATTTCAAAGATACCTAGTAGAGGATTATATTTCCCGGGTGAGTCATATAAGACCGCTCTTATTACGAAGAAATCTTGATGAATACAGGAAGTGTGGATTTTCAACACTTCACACGAATAATAGCCCCGAGAAAAGTTATGGCTTTTCTAAATTCATTATTAAGCAGTTATATACATTTGAGAATTTGAGGAATGTCATATGAAAGAAAGACAAATCAGTCTTACTAACTCCGAATGAATTTCACATCGGGATTATATCAGGCGTTTGATGTGACATTATGTTACAATAATAACAAACATAAACATACTTGGTTTATAAAGGTATGCTCGAAAATATTCGGTGATACAATTCCTAATTGGTTTATTAAATGGTGGTCTACCACGGTCCTACTCTGTGATTTTGCGGCACCATTCTTGGAATTATACAAAGAATGGACTAAAGTTTCTCGGATCTTAACAGATTATATCATGAAGATCATGTATCTTTGGATAGAAAGAATAGATCAAATCTATTTTTCATTGAATTTTCAATACCTTGGATTCACAAATGGACTCACAGTAGGATTCAATGAGGAAGATATTCCTTGCTTATACTGAGACTTATTATAATAATTTAGGATAAGCTTTTAAAAATGGATCCGAAAACCAAACAATTAATTGGTCGGGAGCTTATAGACTCCATTAAAGAAAAGATTAGCGAATATAAAGCCATTCTTCCCGAAAATCATTGAAGATAATTGATCGGGCATATTGCTAGGAAAATCTCTTTCAAGAAGGAGATAAAGAAAAATGATTCAGTTATTTGGAAGAAGTAAGAAAAATTTACTTGGACTATAACTCGGATAGATAAATCGGACACTTCAATGAGTGAAGCGATAATGGCGGGCGATTCACAAAGTAGTCAGAACATATCTTGTCGGCCATGAAATTGATGGAAGCAGAAGATTTTTTGCTGCAAATGAAGGCCTTAGAAAAAGGCAAAAACGTGAAGGAAGCAAAAACATGTGAAGACATGTGAAGAAGAGACCCACTCAACAGTAGATTTACTGTTCAGGGACCCAGATGAGGGCCCCCTTTGTACTGTACATAGATGCTTTATGTTTTCTTATTTCTCTATATAAGTCATAGCTTAGTTTGAGGAGAGGCATCAGAAAAATTTAGCTCTCTCTCTTTTGTTCTTTGTTTTGAAGTTTGTAAGTTTTGTGTAAGCTTTTAGAGATCTTGTTAGATATAAATAAACCGGTCAGTTATTCAGAGTTCTTTAGATCTTGAAGACGATCATCCTTTATAAGGTACTTATTTTCTTTTTAGTCTTTTATTTAGTATGTTTCTCCTAGCCAGGACTATGTCCGGCTAAAGATTATCTATGTCGAATAACTAACTTCTCTTCTATATAAACCATGAACGGATCTAAGCTCTATTTAAATATAAAGGAATTTTAGTATGGCTTTTCGACTTGGTTAGAGATCGAGCACGATCGAATCTAGCACTACTCTTATTGGCTTTGTCTTAGTGACTCACTTTGGCGGTAGTGGTTTTAGCACGAAAATGAGTTTTGATAAGTAGGGCACTTTACCGGTTAGAAGCGCGGGCACATGGGCTCGATAAGTAGTAAGTATTAGATTCGCGGGCCCTTTGCTTAGGTAAAAAGCATACCATGCGATCTGAAAAACTATGCCAAAATTCTTGTATATTTGATTCTTTCGCGAGCGGACTACCGCTAGCTTAAGGATGCTTGAATTGCTTGATCTTTGACTGGGCGGACTACCGCCAGGTCCTTGATCCTGTAGAATAATAATAATAATAATAATAATAATAATAATAATAATAATAATAATAATAATAATAATAATAATAATAATAATAATAATAATAATAATAATAATAATAATAATAATAATAATAATAATAATAATAATAATAATAATAATAATAATAATAATAATAATATTACCATCTTTACAGGATCAAGGACCTGGCGGTAGTCCGCCCAGTCAAAGATCAAGCAATTCAAGCATCCTTAAGCTAGCGGTAGTCCGCCTGCGAAAGAATCGAAATATACAAGAATTTTGGCATAGTTTTTGGTGCATGGTATGCTTTTTACCAAGCAAAGGGCACATGAGAATCTAATACATACTACTTATTGAGCCATATGCTGCGGCGGTTCTAACAGTATAAAGTGCCTTACTTATCAAAACTCATTTTGAGGCTAAAACCACGGTGGCGGTAGTCACTAAGACAAAGCCAATAAGAGTAGTGCTAGATTATCTGTGCCTCAAGATCTCGGAAAGCCATACTAAAATTCCTTTATATTTAAATAGAGCTTAGATCCGTTCATGGTTTATATAGAAGAAGTTAGTTGTCGACATAGATAATCTTTAGGGACATAGTCTGGCTGGAGAAACATACTAAATAAAAGACTAAAAGAAAATAAGTACCTTATAAAGGATGATCGTCTTCAAATCTAAAGAACTGAATAAGCGGCGGTTTATTTATATCGACACTCGAAAAAACTTACAAACTTCAAAACAAAGAACAAAAGAGAGAGCTAAATTTTTCGATGTCTCCTCAACTAAGCTATGACTTATATGAGAAATAAGAAAACATAAAGCATCTATGCGATACAAAGGGCCTCATCTGGGTCACTGAGCGATAAATCTCTTGTTTCAACGATGTTTTCTTTGTTGAGTGGTCTCTTCTTCACATGTCTTCACATGTTTTGCTTCCTTCACGTTTTGCCTTTTCTAAGGCCTTCATTTGCGAAAATCTTACGCTTCCATCAGTGCGGTGGCATATGTTGGACTCGCCCTTTGTGAATCGTCGATTCATTACCGGCTTCACTCATTGAAGTAATCGATTTATCTATCGAGTTATAGTCGAAGTAAATTTTTCTTACTTCTTCCAAATAATCTGAATCATTTTTCTTTATCTCCTTCTGAAAGAGATTTTCCAGCAATATGCTTTGAATTATCTTCAATGATTTTCTTGGGAAGAATGGCTTTATATTCGTCAATCTTTTCTTTAATGGAGTCTATAAGCTCTGACCAATTGTTTGGTTTTTCCATTTTAAAGCTTATCGGAATTATTATAATAAGTCTGTATAAGCAAGGAATATCTTATCATTGAATCCTACTTGAGTCCATTTGTGAATCCATGGTATTGAAAATTCAATGAAAAATAGATTTGATCTATTCTTTCTATCCGACATACATGATCTTCATGATATAATCGGTTAAGATCTGGAGAAACTTTAGTCCATTCTTTGTATAATTCCAGAAATGTCTTTAAAATCTGAAGTAGTGACAGTAGGACCACCATTTAATAAACGATTAGGAATTGTATCAACGAATATTCGAGCATACCTTTATAAACAAGTATGTTTATGTTTGTTATTATTGTAACATAATGTCACATCAACGCTGATATAATCCCAATATGTGAAATTCATTAGTAAGAGTGATTTGTCTTCTTTTCATACGGACATACGATCCTCAGCAGATATAATCTGTTTAATAATGAATTTAGAAAAGCTATAACTTTCGTGAAACTATTACGTGTTGAAGTGTTGAAAATCCACACTTCTGTATTCATCAAGATTTCTTCGTAATAAGATGGTCTTATATGACTCACTTTGGAAATATAATCCCTACTAGGTATCTTTGAAATATTTTCCAAGGTTCATCTTTCTGTAATCAATTCTCTAAGAGAAATATCATTTCTCTTTTGCAATTTTCATGAGACTTGATATCATCACAATCCTCCTTTATTATTGAAACAAAGTATCCTTTTGCTTCTTTCTCTAGATAGGCACTATGCGTAGCGTATAATGGACTATCTTTGGAATATCTTCAAACTTACCAATTCTTGTGAAGCTGGGCGAAGATTCTTCTTGAGATGCGTTCTTTATTAAGTACCTTTTTCTTCTGTTGGTATAACACAATTTGAATCGAATCTGTATGAAGATCCTTTGATGATCTAGTTCCATGGAACCATAGTTACCTACGCTGAAATTGTTCTTCCCCTCCTCTTCCTTTGATTTGAACCAGTGGATCCATCTGCAAACATAGCATTTTTCATTATCATTACGAAAAATATTCGAATAGATAATCATCATCTGAATAGTATGCTATTTGAATAGGAAATTCTTCCTTGATATCATCTACAATTATTTAGACAATAAGATTTTCATGTCTCTAGGAAGGTTTAAGCACTCTCAATATAGAAATGAGTATCATCATCTAAAAAGTTCTAAAAATCATAATTTATTGAATATATTCCTGGATAAAAATCGTAACGAGTTATCAACTCCTTTTATCTTGAATATCAAAATCAAAGGGGCTATTGCTTGCCACTGCGAATATTAATTTTGAGCATCGTGCTTAAAATCTTTGTCAAACATAAATTTGACGATTGGCGTCGATTTTATCAAAAACTTTTGGTTGTATAAGTAATCTGAAAACGAGCGCATTTAACAATGGTTGGCATTCATGTCTTATCTCGCATACTTTTTCGACTTCGTCATTTCCCGAATGAAATCTAATCAAATATTCCTTCTTATCGTGAGTTAATCTGTTTAAGAATTCCTCGTATCCAATAGAGCATCTGTCTCAATAATCTTTTGCCAAGCGATTGGCTAGAGCAGCGGTAGTGATTTCACTAAGCGTAATATCTTTTACCAAAGTGGTAGGTAGTCTCATTCCAAAGACTTATTATCTTTCTTGACTGTCATATAATGGGGCTAAATCTCGAGAAAGATGTTTATAGAATGGAGAAATATAATTCAAACTCCTAGAAACCTCTGTAGTTGAGTTCTCTGTAATAACATCGAGAAATTTGTCAAGAAAATCAATGGCTCTTTGAATGGGAGTAATCTTTCTTGACAAATTTGATGTCTGAAAACGAACATCTGTTTGAAATAAACTCATTTTTGGTTTAAATAACTAATCCATTTTGTATAACAACTTTTTGAAAATATCAAGATGTTTGATATGTAATTCAAAAGTTTTAGAAAATACTAGAATGTCATCAATATAGACAATAATAAATTCCATATAAGGTTGAAAATATCATTCATTATTTTACGAAATTCGAAGGGCATTTCAAACCAAATGGCATGACATTCCATTATATTGTCCAAATGGAACATTAAGCGATTCTATAAGAATGTTCTTTAAAAATCTGTATTTGCCAATATCACGATTTTAAATCAAATTTTGAAAATATATTGGCATCATATAATCTAGATAATAAATCACTTTATTAGGAATAGGATACGATCCACTTTAAGTGTTTATTCAGGGTTTATAATTAATCACCAATCTCGAACACCTCGTTCCCTTTCGGGCGTTATTAACATAGAAGCGTGCAGACCAAGGAGACTTGGAAGGTTTTATCAAACCCTTTTGTAATAGATTATCAATCTCGATTTTCATAAATCTACTAACTCGTTGCATTCGACAGATTTCGTGAGAATATCATCCTCTACAAATCCTTCTTCATATGGAAGAGTCACAATATGCTTTTGCGATCCCAAAGCGCTAGGATGATCTGCACAAATATCATAGTCCGCTCCAAATCAATTTGATCTTTTCTTTTACTTAGCATTTCATAGAATCTTCAATATTCATCTTGAACAATTCAATTGTAATGAGTCCATATGGCTCTGCTTCATTTTATTAATGCATTAATATCTCTTGTTACCGGATCTGTAACAAAAGAATAATGAATCTCATTATCCTTGTAATTCTTTGAAACCTTTGCATCGATTCTGTGAAGATAAATTGCATTTATAAAGGAGTTCGATATAATTGGAGGATTTAGCGATTTTTAACGAGAAAAGAAGTGAGGAATGCGGACTTTATTCGACAAATCTTGACATTTGATAATTTATACTCTATATCTAGAGCATGACCGAAGCAGTTTAACCAAATGAGTCGTCTTTAAGTATTTAGTTGGTACTAAACCTTCTGAATTATGTTAACATCTGCACCACTATCTATCATAGCAATGTTAGTTAGAAAAGTTATTATCAATCAAAATAGTACATTTAATATACCATTTATGTTGTAATCTGCATCATTCTAAAAACAAATCTTGTTTAGGATCGGATTATCAGTGGAGATTTTCACCTTCAACTTTGCTTTCCTTTATTTTTGAAAATCGTTCTTCATCATTATTATTAATCTCAACAAGTAATCGGTGATCACGCATAAGCGGCTGCATTTAAGTCTTAATTTCTCTTTTCAAATTCTCAACCTCAATTTTAAATCATCAAAAGAATCCTTTTAACAAAATTATGTTTTTGGCAATACGATCTTCTACCACTTTAAAAGTAGGACTTTCATAATGAAATTCATTTAAATCGATATTTCGTTTTTCAATAATTTTTGAAGTACTAGTTTCATTTGAAACAGCCAAATTAATAATTTTTCACGAAGCTTATCGTGACTTCTTTCAAAGTTCTATCACATTATCGTAAAATGTCGTATTTAAATTAAAATCTTGAAATTGCGTTGGAGTTTGTAAATCTCATCTTCCTCGCACTGCAATCATCACGACAAGTATTACAAGCATTAGTACAATTATTATCGGTGGAAGAGAATCAAATAATTCGATATTCGAACTGAATCGATTCATAGTCTTCTTACGAACTGAAGTGTATAACGGACTATATACCTTTTCATAAGTGTCATCTTCAAGTTCCAAGGTTTTCAACTTGTTTAACTTGCGATTGAAAGCAATATGCCCAAGTTTACCACACTTGTAACATTTTACTTTAGAAAGATCTCTTTCGATCTATCTTTAGTAAATCTTCTAGATTTCGATGGCTTTCTAGCCTCTCGATCTTCCCTAGATCTATGTCTTCGCTTAGATCTTCTTCTTTACGAAGATTCTTCGTTTCTTGACGATTTGTAATAATCATCCTTTTGGTGTGGGATTAGGTAAACCAAATTGTTCACAAAAATCTCCCAATGAGATCGTTTTCGACTTATCCATCTTGAGCTGTCTTGACATTTTAAGTTCATTACAGGTTTAATCCTTCCTGTACATACTCCTATGATCTTTCCATAGCAAAGTGGCATAAAGATATCAATCGATTTCCTCTTAGAGTTTTTCTAACTTTCTGCAAAAAGGAAAGGAGTCGATGAACTTTGTTTTCAATATGCAAGCTTATTTTGGTAGTTCCATAACCCTCATATAAGTATCTTTATACCATCTAAAGTAAGCCAAAGTTTGACACCTAAGACCATTTAGCGGCGTTCTTCTTGTTTAGTCTTGGTGGTAAATCTACCATTGAAATGTTCCAAGATAGTAAGAATCAAGGTATAACGCATCTTCTGCTTTTTACCAAGGCCATTCCAGTTATCAACGCCTTCATCATCGGCTATAGCATTAATAATCAAGCTTTCTCTTCGATGGTAAGATAATTATCCACCATCCTCTAAGTTGACTGTAAAACTCGCAATAATCATCTTGCGATAGTTCTATCATTGTTTTTAACACTCTTGCAAATAGTCGAATACATCGGCATTCGATGTACCATAATGGTTAGCGTCGATCCGTTAACCCATCTAGATTCCATTCAGAAATCTCGGAACCATTATAAGACGTATTAGTGTCGATTCGATCCGTTCTTCAATTAGGACATCTTGAGGAGTTGGGCGATGATAGTAGTATGTATTCATACTAGGTTTAGTGGCGTATCTGCTATTTTCTTTGGATAACCCACGAGCTTATTAACCTACGAAGAGACTTGTCCTATCACCAACATCTTGTGATAAATCCATAGGACAAACTTTAATCGACAAGCTTCTTAGCATGAAGTTCTCGATGTCTAGATTTGCAAATTTTTAAGCTTAGAAGATCTTCTAAATTTTTAGAAGTTGGTTTAAAATCGAAACAATCGGTCTTTGAATAAAAGTAGAGACTCTTGTCGGTATTTTACGAGTAGAAGCAACATCGATTTTTCTTTAAAACTGTTTTGACTATATCGACCTTAATATCTTTTATTAAAATAGTTAAATCATCAAGTTTTTGTCAAGAAACTTATATGCTCCTAACACCTTAACATAAAGACTCAAATAATTGTTTTGAGTAATCAATTTATTAATTTCATTAATACTAATTGAAGCAATATCTTCATCAATAAATTTTGAAAAGTGAAAGTAATACGGTATTATTTGGTAAAACAAATGATATGAGGAGAAATATAACTTTTAACGATTACTCCCATCTTTATAAGTTCTTTCAATAACATTAATATATAGCGGTAAATAAGTGATTTATAAACCAAGGAACAAAATACATAATTTGATTATGCAAGCACAAGTTTCATAAAACTCTTGAGAAATACAATTTAAATCTTCTTTGCTATAAGCATCAAGAAAAGTTTAAACCGATTCCATTTTAAATCAAAAAATTTTTGAATATGTTTTCTTGCCAGCGAACCTGAACTAAAATCAATTTGGTGTGTAATCATTAAAATTCATTTACATTAAACTCCATTTCAGAAGCTGAAGGAATATCCTTGTCATGGCCATCATTCACTGTACTATTGATTTTGGTCGATTCTTACCTTTTCGACCACGAGTTCTCATCGGAACCAATAGTATGTAACGGCGACGCGATCTCGGCTGGACCATAAATTGGATCAATCGGAGAAATATGGTGCATTGCGGCAGAAATCTGCGACTAGACAAAGAATGTCTATTCATACTTAAAGAGGACATGAGCTGCTATCATTAAAAAGCGCCTAGCGTGGCTATTATCTGGCTGGATACTAATCCTTCCATCGGGATTTTGAGAAATATGAGAAAAATCGAATTAATGTGACATCGATTAAGCTTTGGGGATATACGAATTTAGAGTCCGTGAAGTTGGGAAATCTATTTCTTCCCACTTAATAGGTCTTCTAGTGACCTTGGACCTTGCAAAATTGGTTTCCCAAAATAGTTTGATTAGAAATATCATACAATCTACATCTAGGATTAAGAGTGGATAATAATTTAAAATAGATTCGTATGATAAACAAATAAGTTCGAACCGAAGCATAGTTATAACCATGAGTTTTAACATTTAATGTTAGAGCATCGAGAATATTCGCATCGATGAGATAGCGCAAATTAGGTTGCGTATTAAAGTAAACGGACCATAGGCCACGTAGATTCTATCGAACCCATAAGATGCAATTTAAATTTCTAGCATCACGAAGAGCTGCTAAAAAAGTCTCTGGCAACCCTTTAAGAGTCAAAGGTTTAAAGGCAATTTGAACTTGGGCATATTGCTCCTAACTGCAAGTTAAACAAGTTGAAAACCTTGGAACTTGAAGATGACACTTATGAAAAGGTATATGATGCATTATACACTTGAGTTGAAGAAGACTATGAATCATTCGAGTTCGAATATCGAATTATTTGATTCCTCTAATTACGATAATAATTGTACTAATGCTTGTAATACTTGTCGGGGATGATTGCAATTGCGAGGAAGATGAGATTTACAAACTCCAATCGCAATTTCAAGATTTTAATTTAAATCGATTACTTACGATAATGTGATAGAACTTTTGAAAGAAGTCGCGATAATAAACCGTGAAAAAATTATTAATTTGGCTGTTTCAAATGAAACTAGTACTTCAAAATTATTGAAAAAGCGAAATCTTGATTTAAATGAATTTCATTATGAAAGTCCCTACTCTTTAAAAGTGGTAGAAGATCGTATTGCCAAAAACATAATTTTGTTAAAAGGATTCCTCTTTTGATGATTTAAAAATTGAGGTTGAGAATTTGAAAGAGAAATTAAGACTCTTAAGCGAGCCGTTAATCTGTGATCACGTATTACTCAGTTGAGATTAATAATAATGATGAAGAGCGATTTTCAAAAATAAAGGAAAGCGGGTTGAAGGTGAAAATCTCGACTTGATAATCACGATCCTAAACAAGATTTGTTTTTAGGAATGATGCAGATTATTCTGACACATAAATGGTATATTAAATGTACTATTTTGATTGATAATAACTTTTCTCTAACTAACATTGCTATGATAGATAGTAGTGCGGATGTTATTGTATTCGGGAAGGTTTAGTACCAACTAAATACTTTCAAAGACGACTCATTTGGTTAAATCTGCTTCGGTCATGCTCTAGATATAGAGTATAAATTATCAAATGTCAAGATTTGTCGAATAAAATCTGCATTCCTCACTTCTTCTTTACAGTTAAAAATCGATTAAATCCTCCAATTATATTGGGAACTCCTTTTATAAATGCAATTTATCCTTTCACGAGAATCGATGCAAAAGGTTTCTCGACAAATTACAAGGATAATGAGATTCATTATTCTTTTATTCTGAATCCGGTAACAAGAGATATTAATGCATTAATAAAAATGAAGCGAGCCATATGGACTCATTACAATTGGAATTGTTGTATGAATATTGAAGATTCTATGAAATCTGCTAAGGTAAAAGAAAAGATCAAATTGATTTGGGCGGATGGCTATAGATATTTGTGCAGACCATCCTAGCGCTTTTGGGATGCAAAGCATATTGTGACTCTTCCATATGAAGAAGGATTTGTAGAGGATGATATTCCTACGAAATCTAGACTGTCAAATGAATCACGAGTTAGTAGATTTACCAAAGCGAGATTGATAATCTATTACAAAGGGTTTGATAAAACCTTCCAAGTCTCCTTGGTCTTGCACGATATACATGTTAATACTTGGTGAAAGGGAGGCAGTGTTCGAGATTGGTGATTAATTATAAACCCTTGAATAAACACTTAAAGTGGATCGGTATCTATTCCTAATAAAGAGATTTATTATCTAGATTATATGATGCCAATATATTTTCAAAATTTGATTTAAAATCGGGATATTGGCAAATCTGATTTTAAAGAACATTCTTATAGGCGCTTTTAATGTCCCGTTTGGACAATACGAATGGAATGTCATGCCATTTGGTTTGAAAAATGCCCATACGAATTTGAGAAAATAATGAATGATATTTTCAACCCTTATATGGAATTTATTATTGTCTATATTGATGACATTCTAGTATTTTCTAAAACTTTTGAATTACATATCAAACATCTTGATATTTTCAAAAAGTTGTTATACAAAATGGATTAGTTATTTCTAAACCAAAAATGAGTTTATTTCAAGCAGATGTTCGTTTTCTAGGACATCAAATTTGTCAAGGAAGATTACTCCCATTCAAAGAGCCATTGATTTTCTTGACAAATTTCACGATGTTATTCTGAGATAGAACTCAACTACAGAGGTTTCTAGGGAGTTTGAATTATATTTCTCCATTCTATAAACATCTTTCTCGAGATTTAGCCCCGTTATATGACAGTGAAGAAAGATAATAAGTCTCTTTGGAATGAGACTCTTACCACTTTAGTAAAGGATATTAAGCGGCGAGTGAAATCACTACCTGCTTGGCTCTAGCCAATCTGCTTGGCAAAAGATTATTGAGACAGATCGTCTAATATTGGATCGGAGGAATTCTTAAGCAGTTAATCCTCACGATAAGAAGGAATATTTGATTAGATTTCATTAGGAAATGGAGCGAAGCCGAGAAAAAGTATCGTGATAGCATGAAATGCTAACCATTGTTAAATCGTTCTCAAATTTCGGGCGACTTATACAACCAAAAGTTTTGATAAGCGGCGCTCAATCGATCAAATTTATGTTTGACAAAGATTTTAAGCACGATGCTTCAAAATTAATATTCGCGGTGTAAGCCTGATTAGCCCCTTTTGATTTTGATATTCGTATAAAAGGAGTTGATAACTTCGTTACGATTTCTTATCCGGGAATATATTGATAAATTATGATTTTAGAACTTTTTAGATGATGATACTCTCATTTCTATATTGAGAGTGCTTAAAACCCTTCTAGAGACATGAAAAATCTTATTGTCGAAATAATTGTAGATGATATCATGAAGGAAGAATTTCCTCATATTCAAATAGCATACTATTGGATGATGATTATCTGTTGAATATTTTTGAATGATAATGAAAAAATGCTATGTTTGCAGGATGGATCCACCTTGGGTTCAAATCAAAGGAAGAGGAAGGGGAAGAAACGACCACAGCGAGAGGTAACTATGGTTCCTATGGAACTAGATCATCACAAGGATCTTCATACAGTCGATTCAAATTCCCGAGTTATACCAGCGGGAAGAAAAAGGTACTTAATAAAAAGAACGCATCTCAGAAGAATCTTCGTCGATTCCACGACAATTGGTAAGTTTGGAAGATATTCCAAAGATAGTCCATTATACGCTCGTATGCGAGCCTATCTAGAAGGAAAGAAGCAAAGGATACTTTTGTTTCAATAATAAAGGAGGATTGTGATGATATCAAGTCCTATGAAAAATTGCAAAAGAGAAATGATATTTCTCTTAGAAATTGATTCTGAGAGAAAAGATGAACCTTGGAAAATATTTCAAAGATACCTAGTAGAGGATTATATTTCCCAGGTGAGTCATATAAGACCGCTCTTATTACGAAGAAATCTTGATGAATCAGGAAGTGTGGATTTTCAACACTTCAACACGAATAATAGCCCCACGAGAAAAGTTATAGCTTTTATAAATTCATTATTAAGCAGTTATATACTGTTGAGGGTGAGGTATGTCATTTATGAAAGAAAGACAAATCGATCTTACTAACTCGAATGAATTTCACATATTGGGATTATATCAGGCGTTTGATGTGACATTATGTTACAATAATAACAAACATAAACATACTTGGTTTATAAAGGTATGCTCGAAAATATTCGGTGATACAATTCCTAATTGGTTTATTAAATGGTGGTCTACCACGATCCTACTCTGTGATTTTGCGGCACCATTCTTGGAATTATACAAAGAATGGACTAAAGTTTCTCGGATCTTAACCGATTATATCATGAAGATCATGTATCTTTGGATAGAAAGAATAGATCAAATCTATTTTTCATTGAATTTTCAATACCATGGATTCACAAATGGACTCTGAAGTAGGATTGATGAGGAAGATATTCCTTGCTTATCAGGACTTATTATAATAATTTAGGATAAGCTTTTTAAAATGGATCGAAAACCAAACAATTAATTGGTCGGAGCTTATAGACTCCATTAAAGAAAAGATTGCGAATATAAAGCCATTCTTCCCAAGAAAATCATTGAAGATAATTGATCGGGCATATTGCTAGGAAAATCTCTTTCCAGAAGGAGATAAAGAAAAAATGATTCGAGGATTATTTGGAAGAAGTAAGAAAAATTTACTTGGACTATAACTCGGATAGATAAATCGGACACTTCAATGAGGAGTGAAGCGGTAATGGCGGGCGATTCACAAAAGCGAGTCAGAACATATCTTGTCGACCGAGAATTGATGGGCGAGAAGATTTTTGCTGCAAATGAAGGCCTTAGAAAAGGCAAAAACGTGAAGGAAGCAAAAACATGTGAAGACATGTGAAGAAGAGACCACTCAACGATAAAAACATTGTTGAAGCAGAATTTCTTGTTCGGGACCCAGATGAGGCCACTTTTATGCTGTACATAGATCTTTATGTTTTCTTATTTCTCTATATAAGTCATAGCTTAGTTTGAGAGGCATCGAGAAAAATTTAGCTCTCTCTCTTTTGTTCTTTGTTTTGAAGTTTGTAAGTTTTGTGTAAGCTTTAGAGATCTTGTTAGATATAAATAAACCAGTCGATTATTGAGTTCTTTAGATCTTGAAGGCGATCATCCTTTATAAGGTACTTATTTTCCTTTTAGTCTTTTATTTAGTATGTTTCTCTGGAGGACTATGTCCGGCTAAAGATTATCTATGTCGAATAACTAACTTCTCTTCTATATAAACCATGAGCGGATCTAAGCTCTATTTAAATATAAAGGAATTTTAGTATGGCTTTTCGACTTGGTTAGAGATCGAGCACGATCGAATCTAGCACTCTTATTGGCTTTGTCTTAGTGACTCACTTTGGCGGTAGTGGTTTTGCTGAAAAATGAGTTTTGATAAGTAAGGCACTTTACGGTTAGAATTGCCGAGCATGGGATCAATAAGTAGTATGTATTAGATTACAGCGGGCCCTTTGCTTGTAAAAGCATACCATGCGATCGAAAAACTATGCCAAAATTCTTGTATATTTTGATTCTTTCAGAGCGGACTACGCTGCAGGATGCTTGAATTGCTTGATCTTTGGTAGGCGGACTACATCGGTCCTTGATCTATAAAGATGGTATTTCACAATCAATAATGCGTGTAATAATAATCAATAATTCAAGATAATAAGCAATAATAATAATTAATAAATAATAAAATATACAAGAATTTGGCATAGTTTCGATCGCATGGTATGCTTTTACCAAGCAAAGAACTGTCGAATCTAATACATACTACTTATTGAGCCCGTGTGCTGGCGGTTCTAACGGTATAAAGTGCCTTATATCAAAACTCATTTTCGAGCTAAACCACTACCGGCAAAGTCACTAAGACAAGCAAAGCCAATAAGAGTGCTAGATTCGATCGTGCTCGATCTAACAGTCGAAAAGCCATACTAAAATTCCTTTATATTTAAATAGAGCTTAGATCCGTTCATGGTTTATATGAAGAGAAGTTAGTTATTCGACATAGATAATCTTTAGCGGACATAGTCTGCTAGGAAAACATACTAAATAAAAGACTAAAAGAAAATAAGTACCTTATAAAGGATGATGAGTGAGATCTAAAGAACTCAATAATCGACCGGATTTATATCGAACATTCTCGAAGCTTACACACAAAACTTACAAACTTCAAAACAAAGAACAAAGAGAGAGAGCTAATTTTTCTACGATGTCTCTCCTCAAACTAAGCTATGACTTATATGAGAAATAAGAAAACATAAAGCATCTGTATGCGATGAAAGGGGCCTCATCTGGGTCACGAACGATAAATCTCTTTTTCAACGATGTTTCTTGTTGAGTGGTCTCTTCTTCACATGTCTTCACATGTTTTGCTCCTTCACGTTTTGCCTTTTCTAAGGCCTTCATTTGCGACAAAATCTTACGCTTCCATTACTGGTGACAAGATATGTTGACTCAGCCCTTTGTGAATCGATTCATTCTCCTCATTGAAGTGTCTGATTTATCTATCGAGTTATAGTCCAAGTAAATTTTTCTTACTTCTTCCAAATAATCTGAATCATTTTTCTTTATCTCCTTCTTGAAAGAGATTTTCCTAATATGCTGATGAATTATCTTCAATGATTTTCTTGGGAAGAATGGCTTTATATTTCAATCTTTTCTTTAATGGAGTCTATAAGCTCGACCAATTAATTGTTTGGTTTTGGATCCATTTTAAAAGCTTATCGAGAATTATTATAATAAGTCTGTATAAGCAAGGAATATCTTCCTCATTGAATCTACTTGAGTCCATTTGTGAATCCATGGTATTGAAAATTCAATGAAAAATAGATTTGATCTATTCTTTCTATCCAAAGCATACATGATCTTCATGATATAATCGGTTAAGATCTGAGAAACTTTAGTCCATTCTTTGTATAATTCAAGAATGGTCTTGCAAAATCTGCGTAGATGGCCGTGAGGACCACCATTTAATAAACCAATTAGGAATTGTATCATCGAATATTTTCGAGCATACCTTTATAAACCAAGTATGTTTATGTTTGTTATTATTGTAACATAATGTCACATCAACGCTCGGATATAATCCCAATATGTGAAATTCATTCGAGTTAGTAAAAGGCGATTTGTCTTTCTTTCATAGCGGACATACGATCCTCAATGGATATAATCTTAATAATGAATTTAGAAAAGCTATAACTTTTCTCGTGGGGCTATTACTGTGTTGAAGTGTTGAAAATCCACACTTCTGTATTCATCAAGATTTCTTCGTAATAAGCGGAGTCTTATATGACTCACCGGGAAATATAATCTCTACTACTAGTATCTTTGAAATATTTTCCAAGGTCATCTTTTCTGTAAATCAATTCTCAGAGAAATATCATTTCTCTTTTTGCAATTTTTCATAGGACTTGATATCATCACAATCCTCCTTTATTATTGAAACAAAAGTATCCTTTGCTTCTTTCCTTCTAGATAGGCTGCATATGAGCGTATAATGGACTATCTTTTGGAATATCTTCCAAACTTACCAATTCTTTGTGAATCGACGAAGATTCTTCTTGAGATGCGTTCTTTATTAAGTACCTTTTTTCCCGTTGGTATAACAGGAATTTGAATCGAATCTGTATGAAGATCCTTGTGATGATCTAGTTCCATAGGAACCATAGTTACCTCTGCTGAAATTCTTCCTTCCTCTTCCTTTGATTTGAACCCAGGTGGATCCATCTGCAAACATAGCATTTTTCATTATCATTACGAAAAATATTCGAATAGATAATCATCATCTGAATAGTATGCTATTTGAATATGAGAAATTCTTCCTTCATGATATCATCTACAATTATTTCGACAATAAGATTTTTCATGTCTCTAGGAAGGGTTTTAAGCTCTCAATATAGAAATGAGTATCATCATCTAAAAAGTTCTAAAAATCATAATTTATTGAATATATTCACTGGATAAGAAATCGTGTAAGTTATCAACTCCTTTTATCTTGAATATCAAAATCAAAAGGAAATAGCTGTTGCCACTGGCGAATATTAATTTTGAAGCATCGTGCTTAAAATCTTTGTCAAACATAAATTTGATCGATTGGCGTCGATTTTATCAAAAACTTTTGGTTGTATAAGTCGTCACGAAATTTGAGCATTTAACAATGGTTAGCATTTCATGTACATCGCATACTTTTCGGGCTTCGTTCCATTTCCGAATGAAATCTAATCAAATATTCCTTCTTATCGTGAGGATTCTGTTTAAGAATTCCTCCGTATCCAATATTAGACATCTGTCTCAATAATCTTTTGCCAAGCAGATTGGCTAGAGCAGGTAGTGATTTCACTCGCTTAATATCTTTTACCAAAGTGGTAAGAGTCTCATTCCAAAGAGACTTATTATCTTTCTTGACTGTCATATAATGGGCTAAATCTCGAGAAAGATGTTTATAGAATGGAGAAATATAATTCAAACTCCTAGAAACCTCTGTAGTTGAGTTCTATCTGTAATAACATCGTGAAATTTGTCAAGAAAATCAATGGCTCTTTGAATGGTAATCTTTCCCTTGACAAATTTGATGTCTGAAAAAACAACATCTGTTTGAAATAAACTCATTTTTGGTTTAGAAATAACTAATCCATTTTGTATAACAACTTTTTTGAAAATATCAAGATGTTTGATATGTAATTCAAAAGTTTTAGAAAATACTAGAATGTCATCAATATAGACAATAATAAATTCCATATAAGGGTTGAAAATATCATTCATTATTTTCTGAAATTCAGAAGGGGCATTTTTCAAACCAAATGGCATGACATTCCATTCGTATTGTCCAAATGGAACATTAAAAGCAGTTCTATAAGAATGTTCTTTAAAAATCTGTATTTGCCAATATCCTGATTTTAAATCAAATTTTGAAAATATATTGGCATCATATAATCTAGATAATAAATCCCTTTTATTAGGAATAGGATACCTGATCCACTTTAAGTGTTTATTCAAGGGTTTATAATTAATCACCAATCTCGGAACACCTCGTTCCCTTTCAGCCGCGTTATTAACATAGAAGGCTGTGCAAGACCAAGGAGACTTGGAAGGTTTTATCAAACCCTTTTGTAATAGATTATCAATCTCAGTTTTGCAGAAATCTACTAACTCTGCATTCATTTGACAGGGTCGAGATTTCGTAGGAATATCATCCTCTACAAATCCTTCTTCATATGGAAGAGTCACAATATGCTTTTTGCGATCCCAAAAAGCGCTAGGATGGTCTGCACAAATATCTATAGCCATCTGCTCAGAAATCAATTTGATCTTTTCTTTTACCTTAGCAGATTTCATAGAATCTTCAATATTCATACTGAACAATTCCAATTGTAATGAGTCCATATGGCTCTGCTTCATTTTTATTAATGCATTAATATCTCTTGTTACCGGATCTGTAACAAAAGAATAATGAATCTCATTATCCTTGTAATTTGCTGAGAAACCTTTTGCATCGATTCCTGTGAAAGGATAAATTGCATTTATAAAAGGAGTTCCCAATATAATTGGAGGATTTAACTGATTTTTAACCAGAAAGAAGAAGTGAGGAATGCAGACTTTATTCTGACAAATCTTGACATTTGATAACTTATACTCTATATCTAGAGCATGACCGGAAGCAGATTTAACCAAATGAGTCGTCTTTTGAAAGTATTTAGTTGGTACTAAACCTTCCTGAATACAGCTAACATCTGCACCACTATCTATCATAGCAATGTTAGTTAGAGAAAAGTTATTATCAATCAAAATAGTACATTTAATATACCATTTATGTGCTGTAACAATCTGCATCATTCCTAAAAACAAATCTTGTTTAGGATCAGGATTATCAAGCTGGAGATTTTCACCTTCAACCTGCTTTCCTTTATTTTTTGAAAATCGTTCTTCATCATTATTATTAATCTCAATCTGAGTAATACGGTGATCACAGATTAACTGGCTCTGTTTAAGAGTCTTAATTTCTCTTTTCAAATTCTCAACCTCAATTTTTAAATCATCAAAAGAGGAATCCTTTTAACAAAATTATATTTTTGGCAATACGATCTTCTACCACTTTTAAAGAGTAGGACTTTCATAATGAAATTCATTTAAATCGATTTCGTTTTTCAATAATTTTTGAAGTACTAGTTTCATTTGAAACACCAAATTAATAATTTTTCACGAAGCCTATTATCGATGACTTCTTTCAAAAGTTCTATCACATTATCGTAAGTAATCGTATTTAAATTAAAATCTTGAAATTGCGATTGGAGTTTGTAAATCTCATCTTCCTCGCAATTGCAATCATCCCCCTGACAAGTATTACAAGCATTAGTACAATTATTATCAGAATTAGAGGAATCAAATAATTCGATATTCGAACCTGAATCTGATTCATAGTCTTCTTCTGAACCTGAAGTGTATAACAGACTATATACCTTTTCATAAGTGTCATCTTCAAGTTCCAAGGTTTTCAACTTGTTTAACTTGCAGTTAGGAGCAATATGCCCAAGTTTACCACACTTGTAATATTTTACTTTAGAAAGATCTCTTCCCGATCTATCTTTAGTAAATCTTCTAGATTTACGATGGCTTTTTCTAGCCTCTCGATCTTCCCTAGATCTATGTCTTCGCTTAGATCTTCTTCTTTTACCCGAAGATTCTTCGTTTCTTGACGATTTGTAATAATCATCCTTTTTTGGTGTGGGATTAGGTAAACCAAATTGTTCACAAAAATCTCCCAACTGAGATCGTTCTTTCAGCTTATCCATCTTGAGCTGTCTTGACATTTTAAGTTCATTACACAGGTTTAATCCTTCCTGTGTACATACTCCTATGATCTTTCCATAGCTTAAAGTGGCATAAGGGATATCAATCTGATTTCCTCTTAGAGTTTTTCTAACTCGTTCTGCAAAAAGAGGAGGAAGTCCGTCAATGAACTTTGTTTTCCAATATGCAAGCTTATTTTCGGGTAGTTCCATAACCCTACTCATATAAGTATCTTTATACCATCTAAAGTAAGCCAAAGTTTGACACCTAAGACCATTTAGCAGCGTTCTTACTGTTTCGTGCTGGCTGGTAAATCTACCATTGAAATGTTCCAAGATAGTAAGAATCAAGGTATAAACAGCATCTTCTCTGTTTTTTACCAAGGCCATTCCCAAGTTATCAACGCCTTCATCATCGGCTATAGCATTAATAACCGAAGCTTTCTCTTCGGTGGTAAGATAATTATCCCACCATCCTCTAAGTTGACCTGTAAAACCTGCAATAATCATCTTGCAGATAGTTC
This sequence comes from Solanum pinnatisectum, assembly GCA_035578085.1. Classification (NCBI taxonomy): domain Eukaryota; kingdom Viridiplantae; phylum Streptophyta; class Magnoliopsida; order Solanales; family Solanaceae; genus Solanum; species Solanum pinnatisectum. The sequence continues at coordinate 8,396,901 of CM069082.1, forward strand.
TATCATTGTTTTTAACACTCTTGCAAATAGTCGAATACATCAGCATTCGATGTACCATAATGGTTAACTGTCGATCCGTTAACCCATCTAGATTCCATTCGTAAATCTCGGAACCATTATAAGACGTATTAGTCTGATTCCAGTCCCGTTCTTCAATTAAGACATCTTGAGGAGTTGGACGATGATAGTAGTATGTATTCATACTAGGTTTAGTAGCGTATCTGCTATTTTTCTTTGGATAACCCCTGAGCTTATTAACCACGAAGAGACTTGTCCTTTATCACCAACATCTTGTGATAAATCCATAGGACCAAACTTTAATCCGGCAAGCTTCTTAGCATGAGTTCTCCAATGTCTAGATTTGCAAATTTTTCGCTAGAAGATCTTCTAAATTTTTAAAGAAGTTGGTTTAAAATCGAAACTTCAATCGGTCTTTGAATAAAAGTAGAGACTCTTTGTCGGAGTATTTTAAAGTAGAAGCAACATCAGTTTTTCTTTAAAACTTGTTTTGACTATATCACCTTAATATCTTTTATTAAAATAGTTAAATCATCAAGTTTTTGTCAAGAGAACTTATATGCTCTCCTAACACCTTAACATAAAGACTCAAATAATTGTTTTGAGTAATCAATTTATTAATTTCATTAATACTAATTGAAGCAATATCTTCATCAATAAATTTTTGAAAAGCTGAGAAAGTAATACCAGTATTATTTGGTAAAACAAATGATGACTGAGGAGGGTATATAGCTTTTAACAGATTACCACTCCCATCTTTATAAGTTCTTTCAATAACATTAATATATAACGGTAAATAAGTGGTTATAAACCAAGGAACAAAATACATAATTTGATTATGCAAAGCACAAGTTTCATAAAACTCTTGAGAAATACAATTTAAATCTTCTTTGCTATAAGCATCAAAGAACCAAGTTTTAAACCGATTCCATTTTTCGTCAAAAAATTCTTTTTGAATATGTTTTCTTGCCAGCGAACCTGGACTAAAATCAATTTGGTGTGTAATCATTAAAATTCGTTTACATTAAACTCCATTTCAGAAGCTGAAGGAATATCCTTGTCATGGCCATCATTCACCTGTACTATATTGGTTTTCGGGTCGATTCTTACCTTTTCGACCACAGAGTTCTCATCAGAACCAATAGTATGTAACGAAGCAGCACGATCTCGAGCTGGACCATAAATTGGATCAATCGGAGAAATATGGTGCATTGCAGGCAAGAGTCTGCGACTAGACAAAGAATGTCTATTCATACTTAAAGAGGACATGAGCCTGCTATCATTAAAAGACTGCCTATGAGGCGCGTAGCTATTATCTGAAAACTGGATACTAATCCTTCCATCGGGATTTTGAGAAATATGAGAAAAATCAGAATTAATGTAACATCGATTAAGCGATTTGGGGATATTAACGAATTTAGAGTCCATGAAGTTGGGAAATCTATTTCTTCCCACTTAATAGGTCTTCTAGTAGTGACCTTGGACCTTGCAAAATTGGTTTCCACCAAAATAGTTTGATTAGAAATATCATACAATCTACATCTAGGATTAAGAGTGGATAATAATTTAAAATAGATTCGGTATGATAAACAAATAAGTTCCGAACCCGGAGCATAGTTATAACCATGAGTTTTAACATTTAATGTTAGAGCATCGAGAATATTCGCATCAAGATGAGATAGCGCAAATTAGGTTGCGTATTAAAGTAAAGCGGACCATAGGCCACCGTAGATTCTATCGAACCCATAAGAAGTATGCGAAATTTAAATTTCTAGCATCACGAAGAAATTGCTAAAAGTCTCTGCAACCCTTAAGAGTCAAAGGTTTAAAGGCAATTTGAACCATACCAATATGCAAATAATTATATTGATTTTTATAAAAAATCACATCTCGATCATTCAACAAGCGAATAGTTTGTTCAGAAGAATTTAAAGCAAGAGACTGCTCAGTTGTTTTTATCAATTGTTTAGAAGAAAGTTTATCAAACCAACCATAATCATATATAGTTTTAATAGGGACTTTAGGGATTGTCCATTTGTTTAACAAATCAAGATTATGAGGTATATCTACCTCTTCTAGTCTAGTACTTTTAGTACTTGTATCTCCCAGTTCCATGGGTGAAAGATTAATATCTATGTCGAATAGTTCACCTCTATCTCAAATATATTCCATGAAAAGTTCTTGGCTCTGATACCATCTTTACAGGATCAATAATAACAATAATAATAATAATAATAATAATAATAATAATAATAATAATAATAATAATAATAATAATAATAACAATAATAATAATAATAATAACAATAATAATAATAACAATAATAATAATAATAACAATAACAATAATAATAATAATAATAATAATAATAATAATAATAATAATAATAACAATAACAATAATAATAATAATAATAATAATAATAATAATAATAATAATAATAATAATAATAATAATAATAAGAAGAAGAATAATAATAATAATAATAATAATAATAATAATAATAATAATAATAATAATAATAATAATAATAATAATAATAATAATAATAATAATAATAATAATAATAATAATAATAATAATAATAATAATAATAATAATAATAATAATAATAATAATAATAATAATAATAATAATAATAATAATAATAATAATAATAATAATAATAATAATAATAATAATAATAATAATAATAATAATAATAATAATAATAATAATAATAATAATAATAATAATAATAATAATAATAATAATAATAATAATAATAATAATAATAATAATAATAATAATAATAATAATAATAATAATAATAATAATAATAATAATAATAATAATAATAATAATAATAATAATAATAATAATAATAATAATAATAATAATAATAATAATAATAATAATAATAATAATAATAATAATAATAATAATAATAATAATAATAATAATAATAATAATAATAATAATAATAATAATAATAATAATAATAATAATAATAATAATAATAATAATAATAATAATAATAATAATAATAATAATAATAATAATAATAATAATAATAATAATAATAATAATAATAATAATAATAATAATAATAATAATAATAATAATAATAATAATAATAATAATAATAATAATAATAATAATAATAATAATAATAATAATAATAATAATAATAATAATAATAATAATAATAATAATAATAATAATAATAATAATAATAATAATAATAATAATAATAATAATAATAATAATAATAATAATAATAATAATAATAATAATAATAATAATAATAATAATAATAATAATAATAATAATAATAATAATAATAATAATAATAATAATAATAATAATAATAATAATAATAATAATAATAATAATAATAATAATAATAATAATAATAATAATAATAATAATAATAATAATAATAATAATAATAATAATAATAATAATAATAATAATAATAATAATAATAATAATAATAATAATAATAATAATAATAATAATAATAATAATAATAATAATAATAATAATAATAATAATAATAATAATAATAATAATAATAATAATAATAATAATAATAATAATAATAATAATAATAATAATAATAATAATAATAATAATAATAATAATAATAATAATAATAATAATAATAATAATAATAATAATAATAATAATAATAATAATAATAATAATAATAATAATAATAATAATAATAATAATAATAATAATAATAATAATAATAATAATAATAATAATAATAATAATAATAATAATAATAATAATAATAATAATAATAATAATAATAATAATAATAATAATAATAATAATAATAATAATAATAATAATAATAATAATAATAATAATAATAATAATAATAATAATAATAATAATAATAATAATAATAATAATAATAATAATAATAATAATAATAATAATAATAATAATAATAATAATAATAATAATAATAATAATAATAATAATAATAATAATAATAATAATAATAATAATAATAATAATAATAATAATAATAATAATAATAATAATAATAATAATAATAATAATAATAATAATAATAATAATAATAATAATAATAATAATAATAATAATAATAATAATAATAATAATAATAATAATAATAATAATAATAATAATAATAATAATAATAATAATAATAATAATAATAATAATAATAATAATAATAATAATAATAATAATAATAATAATAATAATAATAATAATAATAATAATAATAATAATAATAATAATAATAATAATAATAATAATAATAATAATAATAATAATAATAATAATAATAATAATAATAATAATAATAATAATAATAATAATAATAATAATAATAATAATAATAATAATAATAATAATAATAATAATAATAATAATAATAATAATAATAATAATAATAATAATAATAATAATAATAATAATAATAATAATAATAATAATAATAATAATAATAATAATAATAATAATAATAATAATAATAATAATAATAATAATAATAATAATAATAATAATAATAATAATAATAATAATAATAATAATAATAATAATAATAATAATAATAATAATAATAATAATAATAATAATAATAATAATAATAATAATAATAATAATAATAATAATAATAATAATAATAATAATAATAATAATAATAATAATAATAATAATAATAATAATAATAATAATAATAATAATAATAATAATAATAATAATAATAATAATAATAATAATAATAATAATAATAATAATAATAATAATAATAATAATAATAATAATAATAATAATAATAATAATAATAATAATAATAATAATAATAATAATAATAATAATAATAATAATAATAATAATAATAATAATAATAATAATAATAATAATAATAATACTCATATTTATGTTTTAGCTCTACAGTTTAACTTACCTGTATTGCTCATGTGAAGCTATGGTTTTTGCCTTTGTTGGTATCCTTCCAATAAGGTCGGGGTGAAGTTTGTTTGCACTATTCTCTCCAGACGGAGTTCACTGGGTATGTTGTTGGAATAAAATAGAGCTATTTGGGAAGTATGTGTATTGGTTGGTCGAGTGAAGTTCGTCAGATGCCATAGTCCTTTTAACCTTTATTGTTGTTTTTGTATGTTATTTCTATTTCCTCCCCATCTCTAAGAAAAAAAAATTGAAAATCTCTGTACAATTTTCTTTTGCTTTTTCTCAAATAATATGAGGTCTTCATTTAATAGGATGCAATTTGTTCACCCCAGAAGATCGAAATGAGTTTCTCATTCAATAGGATGCAATTTTTCATATAATACTTGACTTAGCTCTTTTATATAATGTACTCTACTAGAAACTTTACTTTTAAGAGTACATCTCTAGTCGGGTTGGAACGATATTTTGTTGAGATAAATACAAAAAATGTTTCAATTTCAAATTCGTTGAGACATTTGACTTCATTTGTTTGCACTTAATGGAAGTCTTTGTTTTAATTATGCCTTTTGCAGTCATTACGTTTGTTTGTTTTTAAGGTCTCAACTTTAATCATCTAGATCATTTTTCTTATTTTATAACCACTTAATGAGTTTGAATAATGAAAATTTATAACAAAGTCTTCATATCATTAAGATGTCTATTTATGATTTTCGTAACATTAAGATGTCTATTTACCAAAATCAATTGTCATCATCATTAAATATTATTTGTAATATCACCACCAATCATTATTACATTTACTAATCAATATCCATAATTACCACTATATCAACATTGTATATCACTAACAATCATCATATTTCACATATCCATTAGCTATAAATATCATTCTACTACTAATTATCAACTATCACCACCATCCACTACTATTAATCACTACTATCAGCTACTATACCATAAAATACTATCTACAACCGTCATTATCAGTCAACACCATCCCAAATCGACACATACAATCATCATCTCTAATAATTACCATCACCAATTGCAATATAATTTTTTAAAAATATTTTATTGATTTAATATTATGTCAATTTATTATTTTATTTAAATTTATTATTTTTTTAAAAAGACAAAATTTTATACATTCAAATGTTGAGAAAACAAACCGTTTTAGCTCTTAACTATTGAGTGTTCGAATTTTAATAGAATATCTTAATACTCAGATTCAAACCTCTAAATCTTAATGCACACCTTAATATTCAGATATTCATTCAGATCCCAACGTATTAATCTAATGAAATAAATAAGGTAAAAGTCGTTACACCATGAACTTCACTTGATTTTTGTTTTGTGATAGTTAAAATTAGTAGAAATCACTGTTTCAATTGAAATATTTGTCAAATGAACATTTTAATACCTGGGAAAAGGTCAATTTACTCCTATAATTTAGATATTATTTACATTTACCTTTTGTTATGCTATCAGGTCAAATCTACCCCTACTGCTATATTATATGGCTAATTTGTTTTTAGCGCTTAACTAACTTTTAAAATTACCCTAAATTCTAATTGTTGGATTGAGACACCATACTCTATCGTTGTTTGATTGGAAATTCTATATTAGTATTTATTTTTTTAATTATCGTTGATCAGTAATTCTTTCCCTGACCAATAAATTTAAGAATACTTGAACAATTACACTTTAAATTTTAAAAACTAAGCATTAGAGGAAATGAAGATAGAAGGCTGCCGATTAACGATGAAACTGAATGTGGCGATGTCATTATTTTCCTAGTGTTATGACCCACCATGTTATCATGTCACTTACGCACCATTTAGGCTATTTTTAACCATGCAGGCAGGGGAACACATATGTACAAGAAAACTAGCACACGAGAGAACATGCTAGAGACATGGAGATTTTCTTGAAAAAACTTAAAATTTCATGAATTTGCATGAAAAGTCCTTAGAACACTCTAATTGTGTAGAAAATTTAAGAATAGACACTTAAGTTATAAATATGAGGGACTTGTATCCAATTTGTATTTTCATATTAGCCCTTAATAAGATGTATAAATAAGAGGGTCATTCATTTGTAAGTCATTAACAAGTCTTCTAATTCTTGAGCAATATAAGAGCTTCATTGACAATTCTATCATGTTTTTCTTCAATATAATGTTCCCTTAGTGATCTAGTGTTAAAAAGGCTTACTTGAGCTTGCAAGATCATGAAATATTTGTGAGTGAATGTCCATGACAACGTAATATCAGACCAAATTTAATATTAGAGGAATGACAAACGAGAGAGACACTAATTATGCAAGCACTGTCGATGTTAGACAAGATGCTGGGGAGAATTACCAGAAGGGGTGAAGAATCATAAGAGGAATGAAGAACTGTTGTTCGACCCTAAACCAAGCGAAACACTGATATCATACTCACCTTCGCCAACCGAGGCGAGTGATGACGAATCGGAGGACCTGCACATAGACGTTACACCTGGAATACAATGGATCACTTGATCACAATGTTGACATGGAAAGGTAGGTCATGAAGATTTTTGGCAAAAAATTTGAATGACGGTGACGACAGACTCTTGAAGACTTCACCCTTGAGGAGAATGACAACATTCAAAAAAAGTTGGAGGGGCACAAATATGCAGAATTGGAGATGCCGGAAACCATCACTTTCTTGGAGTGTAGGTTCATTGAAACATTCAACACGATTGAGATCATGAAGGTTAAGATAGAGGCGCTCAGGAGAGAGCTTGATGTTGGAAGGTCTGCGACATCCGACATAGATAAATAGGTTGAGGTTGAGGCAAGCCACTAATGTTCAAAGGCATCCGTGAAGCACAAGAGGTAGAGATTTTTTCTTTTTTTGACATTTAGAGAATTATTTCAAGTGCAACAAGGTGAAGAGTGATGAGAACAAGATGAACACCGTCATATTGTACCTCTCGGAGATGGTCATGCTATGGTGAAATCAAAAGGAGTCCAAGATGGAGAAGGGACTTTGCACCATCAGCACATGAGAGAAATTTTGAGACGAGTTCAAGAGGCCTTTATTTCCCAATAACGTCATTTATAAGGTAAAACACAAGTTTCATGAGTTGAAGCAGATGAATAACATGCATGAATGAGCTAACAACTCTCACACTTCAGATTCCCAACCTCACAAAAATGAAGGAATATTATTTCACTTCATGAACGAGCAAAATTAGGCCAAGAAAGAGTTGGAACACCGACATGTTAGTACTATTGATAAAGCCATTGTACATGCTAAAGCTTTGACAAACTTTAGGCATGACAAACGTGACAAAAGTAAAGGCAAGGAGATGAGGAGTAGCCACATCATCAATAGAGAATGACTTAACATCTCCATTCTATACTTAATCTCGTAGTTTAGCAAGATGGAAATCGTCATATTGGCAAGTTTTAACTTGTCCAACTTAGGACGATTGAACCATCGTATCTACAAGTAACCTGCCAGGCAATGTATGTTCAATTCGAACTTCCTGATTGGCTAATCCTGAATATCAATAACCATATATGTCATTTTTCAGTAGCTAATCAGGCCAAGCTACCATATACTTCCTACTCAAGGTGTTAGTCACCACATTTGCCTTTCCCAGATGATGTAAGATAATAAGACCATAATATTTAAGTAGTTTTAACCATTGTCGTTGCATCATATTTAAATCTCTTTACTTGAATGTGTATTGCAGACTCTTATGATCAATATAGATTTCACATGAGTTATCATAAAGATAGTGATACAAAATTTTGAGTGCAAATATGATTGCGGCAAATTCCAAGACGTGAGTCAGAAAATTCTTTTCATGAATCTTTAGTTGTTAGTTATCGAGAAGCATATGTCATCACTTTATCATTTTACATTAAGCTATAACCCAATACGATTCGAGGACATCAAAATAAATGGTGAAACCACCCTCCGTCGTGGGTAAGGTCAAAATTAGAGTTGAACTCAACGTACTCTTTAATTTCTAAAAACCTTCTTCACATCCATCTGACCACCGAAAAGCTACACCTTTCTGAGTTAAATATGTCAATGAAGCATTTATATCTAATAAATCCTCCACAAACCTTCTGTAATATCTAATTATTCCCAAGAGTATCTCAATGCAAGTGCTAGGTTGACGCCATTCTCAAACAGTTTATATCTTCTTTGTATCAACTTGAATTCCATCTCGTGACACCACATGACCCAAAGAATGAAAATGTGTCCAATAAGAACGCACATTTTGAGAACTTGACATACAATTTTCGTTCTCTAAGTGTCTGTAGCACAATTCTCAAGCGTTGCTCATGTTCTACTTTACTCTAAGAGTAAACCCAAATGTCATAAAAGAACACGATCACAAAATGGTCTAAGTATTACTTGAATATCCTGTTCATGACTTTCATAAATGATGCAGGCGCACTAGTCATGCCAAAAGACATCACCAAAAATTCAAAGCACCCATATATCTGGTTCAAAATGTTGTCTTAGAGATATATTTGGTCTTTATTCTCAGATGATGGTAACCTGATCTCAACTCAATTTTGAAAATTGAATAACACCCTATAGTTAATTGAATAAGTTATCAATATGAGATAATATATATTTATTCTTGATTGTTACCTTATTTAACTACATATAGGCAATGCACATTCTCACCGTGCCATCTTTCTTTTTCAGAAATATCGGTGCACCCCATAACATTACACTAGGACTGATGAACCCCTTATCAAGTAACTCTCAGAGTTGATTTATATGTTTGATCTAGAACTAAATGGGATGCATTGACACCTGCCCTATCCCGTGTAATCAAAGAAAAATTAATTGCGATGGAAGCTTGAGGAGTAGTGGAAATGCAAAAAGCATGTGGGATAAGAGAACTAGTTGCATTAAGAAATTAGCTAGAGAGGTGCTAGGGGTATCGAAGGATAACTTTGGTGGAAGTCGATGGAATTGGTGATGAAATGAAGAAGTTCAAGGCAAAGTGAAAGTAAAGAAGGTTGTGTATGCAAAGTAGGTGAATTGCACGATCGAGGATGAGAAGCGAGTGAATAAGAAAATTTATAAGCGGCAAAGATGGAGGCTAAGTTAGCGGTTACAACAGCTAAGATGACATCTTTCGAAAGACTACTATATATTGAAATAAGGAATAAAGGCGGAGATAAAAAAAATTGTACAAGCTTGTGAATGCGAAAGAGAGGAAACTTAGACTTGGATCAAGTGAAGTATATCAAAGATGAAGAAGACAAGGTTTGACAGAGGAGATCCTCATTACACAAAGATGGAAAGCGTATTTTCACAAACTATTGAAAGAAGAAGGGGCAAAGACATTATGCTAGGTGAGTTGGAACATTCGGAGAGAAATCAAAATTTTGGGTACCGCATATTAATGTTGCGGAGGTGAAGCCTACTATTAGTAGGATGAGTAGGGGATAAACAACATGACCAGATGCGATCTTGATAGAGTTTTGGAAAAGCACAAATAAAGTAGGTTTGGAGTGGTTGGCTAGCTTGGTCATTTTTAAAACGGCTAAGATGCGCGAGGAATAAAGGTGGAGTACAATGATTTCATTGTACAAAAACAAGGGTGATATCCAAAATTACAATAACTATATGAGTATTAATTATGTTGTTAAGTCACACTATCAAAACTTGAGAGAGAGTGGTGGAGATGAGGGTGATGAGGGGTGTGTATTTTTCAAGAATCAGTTTGGATTCATGTCAGGAAAATCAACCACATAATCCATCCATCTTGTGAGGAGACTGATGGAAAAATATAGGAAAAGGAAGATAGACTTGCATATGGTGTTTATTGACCTTGAGAAGGTCTATGATAAGGTTTTGAGGGAAGTCTTGTGGTGATTCTTGGAGGTAAGATGTTTATTGGTGGTATATATTAGAGAGATAAAGAACATGTACGAAGGAGCTAAAACGCAGGTAAAAATAATAGGAGGAGACTTAGAGTACTTCTTGGTAGAGATATAATTACATGAGAGATCACTTCTTAGTTTGTTTCTATTTGCCTTGATGATGGATGAATTGATGTAATACATTCAAGATGAGGTGCCTTGGTGTATGTTATTTGTGGATGATATAATACTAATTGACGAGACACACAATGAATTTAATGATAAGTTAGAGGTGTAGAGACAAACTTTGGAGACTAAAGGGTACAAGTTGAGCAAGACCAAGACAAAGTGTGTGGAGTGTAAATTAGGGATGCGATGCATGAAATAGGCGTGGAAGTGAGACTTGACACACGAAATATCCCCAAGAGAGAAATTCAAGTACCTTGGGTCATAATCCAAGGGAGCGGGGACACCGATGAGGATATTTCGCACATCATATTGGTGCAGCGTGGTAAGACCAACATTGTTATTTGGGGCAGAGTATTGACCAATAAAAAATTCTCATGTTCAGAAGATGCAAGTTGCGCAACTGAGGATGCTAAGGTGAATATCTAATCATACTATGAGTGATAAGATTAGAAATCATGAGGATATACAAAATAAGGTGGAAGTTACCTCCATGTTGGACAAAGTGAGAGAAGCGAGACTGAGATGGTTTGGACTTGTAAAGAGAAGATATGTGGATGCACCAGTGAAGAGGTGCAAGAGGTTGGTTATAGAGAGTATGAGGAGAGACCTAGGTAGGCCAGAAAGTATTGGGGAGAGCTTATAAGACATGATATGACGCAACATCAAGTTACCGATGACATGATCTTAGATAGTGTGTGAAAGACACGTATTATGGTAGAAGGTTAGTAGGTAGTGTAGTGTTGTCTTACTTAGGGTGATTGATGTTTTCCATTGTACTACTTGTATTACTACAATTCTTATTTTGATATTCATCATTTTCAATAATCTATCCTGGCATGTTGTTTATTGTGTTTGATTATCGCACTATTTTAATGTTATTGTTGCTCCCTTCGGATAGACTTTTTCTTGTTACTTGTTATATTTTCTTCACTCTCTCCTTCTTATTTGTATCTGAATTTGGTGCTCTTGTGCCGAGGATCTTTCGAAAACAACCTCTTTACCTCCACAAGGTAGTGATAAGGTTTGTGTATATTCTACCCTCTCCAAATTTCACTTATGAGATTTACTAAGTATGTTATTATTATTGTTATAATGATTTTGATTTTAGTTTTTTAAAAAAGTGTTTTTGGCCCATTTTTTAAAAAGTACTTTTAAGTTTATTTTTTCAAAAATAATTTTTGGACGAAAGCTATTTCTTTTGTTTTTGAAAAAAGCTTATGGTATTTCCAATACTTATTTTTTCTTCAAAGCTAGGTTAAACACCTCGTTTTTTTTAAATAAAAAAGTACTTTTTAGCGGGTGGGGGGGTGGTGGTGGAACACTTTTGACTATTTGTCAAGTAAGAGTAATTTTTTTACATTTATGATCAATAAATTAAAAAGAAGTGTTATAAAAATATCAAAACATTGAAGATGATGGTAGTATCATAAAGTAGAGGGGAGATGATCTATAATAAAAGCAAACATGAGGGGATGTGTATGATAAATAAAATTACAACAGAATGGTGATGAAACCAATGCCATTATCATGCCTAACAGAACTCCCATCCTCGTAAATACCGTCTACCACCCAACACTACATGCATATCCCTAGTACCTCACTCTCCTTTGTCCTCTTATGTAACAACTTCCACAATACCAACAAAAATACACTTATATGCCTATAATAAAAGCATCACTTCTATCAAAAAATTTTGCGGTCAAGTGATAAGTATTCCTTCCTCCTTAATTAAGAGGTCTCAAATTTGAGTCCTCTTAGATACGGTGTTGTCTTTTGTTAGAGAGTTGCTTTACCCCTAATGTGAAACTTTCTGGTGCGAATTCAAATTTAGTCGGACTCCAAAGTGAGTACGTTGGAAACAAACAAAAAGCATCACTTCTCCCTTTATATATACTACACTAGATAGCTAATTGTCATAACTAAAGTAATTTGATAGTGAAGAGCAAACATGTCTGTCTCAAGTTTTGTAGCTCCAATTGTTGGATCAACTTTTGTTGGTTTAAAATCAAACAGCTCCAACCTTTTTCCTGCTGCTAAGGATACAATCACTTGGAGTCGAAAAACTATCTCCAATGGCTCTAAAACTTACTGCATGAAGGTAAATTAATTTTCTTCATACAAATTATAGCTAACTTATTTGGGGTGATTTCGACTTCCTTGTAGTTTTGAATCTAAGGTACATGCATTCAGCAAATTTATTTTAAATTTTATGAGTTCTAACAATTTTTAGCATTTATATTATTGGATCTTTAAAGTTAAGAATTCATGTCTATTACTACTATTTATTAGTATAAATTTATGGTCTGCATCAAAAGTATTGAATTCAAATAAATCTAGTGTTATAAGTTACTTGGAGTACCATTTATTCTTGATTACCAAAATGATTGTAATTTGTTTGCTCAAGCTTTTAAAATTTGCTTATTTTGAAAGTAATTTTAGTCAAATGTCTTTTTTATTCACTTTTCTGATAACATCCTTTTTTATTCACTTTTCGGATATCACTATTCAATTAACCCCACAAAGTTCCTCTTTGTTTTACTCAGAGATTAAACATGATATAGACAATACTAAGAAAATTGTGTTTTTTTAAATATTTACTTTGATTGATGGAGGACTTTAATTGCTCTTGATCATTTGAAAATGGAATTTTGTTAATATATTTGTTTTATTCACTTGCCTTGTTGATTTTACTTGAACCGAGGGCCTATCGAAACCAATCTATTTACTTTTATAAGATAGGGGTAAGGTTATGTACACACAATCTTCCACATATCTCACTTGTGAGATTAAACACCGAGTATGTTATTATTGTGTGGAATCTCATTACGTAAGTACTAAATTACAGCTTTAAGTAAAATTATTTGTTTTGGGATATTTCATTCTTGTTATTTTTAACTATTTTGGGTGTATGGAATGAACAGACTTGGAATCCTATTGACAATAAGAAGTTTGAGACACTATCATATCTTCCACCTCAATCAGAGTCCATTGCAAAGGAGGTTGATTACATGATCAAAAAGGGTTGGATTCCTTGCCTTGAATTTGACCAGGTATATATCAGTGGTCTGTCTTATAGTGAAGTCATTCTCACATTGTTCCGAATATCCTATCCAAGTTCCTGATCCTATCACTTCTAGTACGTCTATACATCCATCTCAACATTTTCATTCTTCATTTTCGCAACTTGCATCTTCTTAACATGGATGTTCTCGAGTCTTAGACTTGCTATGATATTTAACATGCATCACTTCTTAAAAATAATATGTTTGTCTACTAACTTCAAAACAACTTCAGACATGTGGTGCTTGAAGTTGGGCTTTGTATCAAACAAAAATAATTGAATTCAACCACATGATTGAAATTCAATTAAAATGGTCAGACTTCAAATGTATGTGCCTGAACTTCAGACACATGTTTGAAGTTATCCCAATGTGGGTAGACTTGAAAATTTTTACACACTAAAAATATGACACAAGTGGTGACCCCAAAATCGAGTATACATCCTGCCCGTCTCTTGAACGATGAACGTGGGGGACCTAAAATGTCCAATAATTGTGTGGTTCACACACCAATTATGTGAGAAATACGCTTGAATTATTTACAATCTGTTGGTGAATAAGGCTAACTTGTCAACTAGATTTTTCACTAGTGTTTTTGAGATTATAACCTCACTCATTATATTATGGATTGTTGCACTATTCCTACTTGCCATGTAATCGTTTAGGTCAACTGATAGTTGAACTTACCCCATCAGTATATAAAAACTAAAAACTCAACACTTTATATAGTGACTGACTAATGTTTGCTTTCTGTGTTTTGTAGGTGGGATATGTACATAGGGAAAATAGCAACATGCCAGGCTACTATGATGGGAGGTATTGGACACTCTGGAAGCTGCCCATGTTTGGCTGCAATGACTCTTCCCAAGTTCTCAATGAAATCCAAGAATGCAAGAAAGCTTACCCAAATGCTTTTATTCGCTGCTTGGCATTTGACAATGTTAAGCAGGCGCAGTGCATGGCCTTCCTCATTCAGAAACCTGCAGCATAAAATTTGCTACCTGTCGTCTCAGTCTCCCTCCTTAAAACTTTTGTAATTGTCTTTCTGTTTGTTCCAAAAACAACTCAGCTCTAGCCTAAAGAGGGTGAACGACGCGAGATTTTTAACTCAGGGCCTAAAGGTTTATGGCTGAAAACGTCTTTCTTAGTTTTGAAAAATAATGGAATGGCTAAATGCTATTTACAACAAGGCAGTAAATGGTAATAGCTGTTGAACGGAAATAATGTTTTAAGATTTCCATAATGGTGTTTGGTTCTGTGTTAAATTTGTTGAAAGGGGAATATGTTACTTCAGAAAGGGTACTTGGAACACTGTATAATAAAGTTTCCCTGGGAGTAAAAATGACCTCTTTGATAGGGAACGCTAGTTCTGGAGACTGGATGGATAAACCCCCAAAACGACAACAATATTAAACAACTAGTAGGATATACCAATTTTTCCTGGCCAAAAAAAATAAAATGAATTAGCCTACTACTACTTTAAGTGTTTCTGTACCTGCAGTGTTGTTGCAGATGGGGGAAAATAAGCATGGCTGAACAAAGAGAGTAAATGGAGATGGTTGCACAACTTTATTGCCATAGCACTAGAGAAAACTATCCTAAGGCCCCAAGCAAATCCCTTTTCTCCCTAGTGGCCTAAGTTGTTCCTTCTGGCTTTATTATGAAGACAAGTTTTATTCATTAGCACTCAAAGAACAAAACACCCACAACAAAATGAGGAACTTCATCATTTTGGAAATTGAGAAGATGGTGAACAGCAATGTAACAAGGTTTCCCTGAACTGTTTGGTGTTCGTTTAATCAGAAATCTTGACTGGCTAGAAAGACACTTAATTCACTTGCAATTACATCCAAGAATGTTCACTCATTTACACTTATTTTTGGACGATAGTGAGGCATACCTGAGAAGAAATCAAGGTTTGGGTTCCAGTCCGACCCTATCTTGAGAGATACTGTAAATATAAGTTGTCCTATTTACTCAGTTTTCTATCACTAAGGGCACCAGAGAAAAGTTCAAGTAGCTCCTTTGTGGCTTCATAGATGATGTAATTTCTAGTACTTCATAAATCAACACCAAACAAATAACAGTTTCTAAAAAGAAAAGGCCAAATCAATCATATGAACTAAAAAATTAGCCAAAAGAGGATAATGTTCAAACTAAAACAAGAAGTAATTTCAACTTGGATCAAAACTATCCATCTACACAACTGGGTCATGTTGATCACTTCTTGAAGTCATCAAATAACCACCACCCCAACCCCAAAGAAAAAGGCTTTGGAGAAAAAAGCACGTGTCTTAGGAACCCTTTTTCTCGAAAACACTTCCGTTCTCTTTCTTTCCCTGTCAAGACATACTACTCTGTAAAAACCTCATTTTCCATTATAACTAGTTCCACACTGAAGTGAACAATCAGATATCATGCACACTATCCCACCTGAGTTAATAAGCTGATGCCCCAAAACTGGGTATGATTATGTAACATAAAGAAACAAATTGGCAGATTTCACACCATTGGAACCAAGGGGACGAATATCAATAAAAGGTATCAGAAAGTGATCAATACAAGACTTGAGTGCACATAGCGAGCAACAGTATAGCCGAATCCAAATGTAAGCTGATTTATGAAGAAGTGCCTTTTTCAGGAGAGATCTGAGAACACATAACACAAGATGAGATGGCCAAATGCACGTTCACATCAGTAACCTCAATGAGATAACATATGGTGTTTAAGAATGCCTGCTTTAAAGGGAGGGAGGGGCACTTGATTAACCAGCTAACCATTTGGCTGGACCATGAATTAAAGGTGCATCTGTTACTGCTCCTCTGCAGCCTGCAGCAAACTGTGAAACTATTGGAGTACTATTATCATGGAGTTCTGAGAAATATAGCACATTACAACCTAAACAGACAATTGAAAATATCTTACATCATCTCCATTACTTGGACAAAGGGACAGACTCATATAAGAAGCCTGGCAGAAAATGCATTTCCATCTGCAGATAGACTGAGAATCACATTAAAAATCATTATTTGTTCTAAGTAGCAAAAACAAAGAAGAACCTTAACATGTAAACGCAGAAACGTTGTCGAATAATTGTTCCAACAAATAACCCTACATATCAAAAATACTCATTCCAAATTCAGGAGACATGCAATTTTGAACAAACAAATTTCCAAAATCAGACCACATGTTAGCAACACTCGTCACAATCTATCCAGCCACAGAACCTTCCCCATGAAAGCAAAGTCATTTACCTATAAGCTTCATCACTTTCCACCCTTGATTATATCACAATACCTTCTAACACGAAAAAAACTACAAAATGAGCTGGGTAAATAAATTTCCTTTAGAAATACTCCATCTCATTTTATGTGATGTTGTTTGACTGGGCATGGAGTTTAAGACTTGTGGTCTAAAACAAGTTAGAGATATTTTCATGGCTATAAATCATCCCATTAAGGTAAAATGGGAAGCTTAAAGTTAAACAATTTCTAGATATAGAAATATATTCGTTCATTCTAGGATAGACTAAAAAGAAAAGTGCAACGCATAAATTGAGAGAGAGGGAGCACCATTTTTTTATCACTCTTTCAGAGGCAATTTCTCTCATGTTATTGGAACGTTTATCTGATGAAAGACTATGTTCTTTTATTTGACAGTAATATCACATTTCAGTAAGCTCTAAAAAAGGAGTGGTTCCAATCTTTTGATTTGTTGAGAACAGTAGAAAGACTGCTTTACAAGAGCCAGTATAAGTGTTTAAGAAAAGAAGAATTGTCAGCAATAATCCAACATTGGCTACAGGGTTAAAAGGAATAGGGATGATACCAATATATCGAAGTATCACCTTATTTCCCAAAATACAAACTGTCTTTGATGCTTGGTCAATCAATTGGAGGAAGAGTCAAATTTATGTAAATAATGTGAACAGATTGCAGCAGGAAGCAGAGATTCTTGGAGAAGAAATTGTAAGTATTACTACTACTTATCTTGGAATGCCAATAAGAGCAAGGAGAAAATCCAAAGAAACTCAGACTGGAACTTTAGAAAGGTGTGAGAAAAAATTGACAAGGTGGAAATCACGGTATTCATCCTTGGGAGGAAGGGTGACCCTAATCAACTCTGTCCTAGATGCTCTTCCTACCTACGATGTCTCTTTTTCCTTTGCCTAAAAGTGTGGAGAAGAGACTGGATGCATTAAGAAAAGAAGGATTCCCATCTGGTCAGACGGATAAAGGTGATTATCAGCAAAAGAGATGGGGTCTGGATATGAGGAACCTGAAGAAACAAAAACAATGTTTCTTAATGAAGTGGCTATGGAGGTTCACTAGAGAAGAACAAGCATTATGGTGTCGGTGCATGGAGATCTATCAGAAAATTGTGGTGGAACTTTAGTGAAGAACTGAGATATAATGTGAAGGATGGAAGGAGAACTTTGTTCTGGGAGGATTTTTGGCTGGAGAAAGGTAACCTGAAGTAGTTATTCCCTGATTTTTTTATTTTATTTTTTTTTTGAGATAAATATTCCCTGATTTATTTGGCACAAGTATACAAAAGAGTGAACTTTACAGGTAGTTTGGTCCACACAAGGCAGGACCCAACATTCAGGAGAAGATTGCAAGATTGGGAGATGCCAAGAATATTAGAATTCTTCAAAACTATGGAGCAGAGGAATGGCCTACAGGAGGGTGCAGACACCTTAAGATGGCCAAAGCATAGCAGTGGCATTTACACAGTCAAGTCAGCCTATAAAGATCAGAATCAGGCAGACTCCCAACTAACATTGTGGCCCTGGAAACACATTTGGAAAGTCAAGATACTACATAAGTGGCATGTTTTAGATGGCTGGTGGTTAAGGAATCTGTTGCATAGGATAATCATAGGAGGGGTCATGCAACTATGTTCAAGATGCTACATGTGTGGACAGGATGCAGAGATAATCAGCCATCCGTTTTTACATTGAAGGGTTACTAGACAACTATGGAACTTGTTCACCAGTCTCATAGGCATCAGATGTGTAATGCCAGGTAGACAACCTTCTGTATGTTGAAAAGCTGGAACAATGAAGGCAACTCATTCCAGAAAGAACAAATTGTAAAAAATATCAATTTATTTCTTTGAGCTAACCATTTATGCATACAGATGTAATAGCAGAGACAAAAGAGTATTGATCTTCAGGAAGACAGAAACAGAAAGAGAAAAGACTTATCAATTATCCTCTGAGCAACATGAAATATTTTGTGGATATTTGCTTTTACTTTTAATGTATAATTCTGGGGGGAAAATGTTGTGGATGCGTTGGAAGCCCTTAAATTAAGTATTTAATTATATTTTTAGTAGCTTTATTTATTATTCTAGAATAGGGTTTATATTTCATAGTTTTATAAGGATTAGGTTAAGTTATAGTTATTAGTTTTGAATAGGATTTAGGTCTCCTACTTTCATAAGAATTAGATTTCCTATTGATGTAATAAGACTCCTATTTAAAGGGGCTTTTGATGAATAAATCAATAAGTCATATTTCAGTAAAAAGCAAGAGATCGGAGTTCTCTCTTCCATTGAACTCTAAGGTTTCAGTCTCCCTTCAATGAGCTGAAGTTATATACAAAAATAGGTCGATCTAGGAATTCGAACAAGGCAAGGGAAAGTCGAAGTCAATTGATTTAGATTTTCCTGTTCATCGTCCTGTGACTCGATCCTTCTCTAAGAATCATAACAAGTTGGTATCAGAGACTAACACAATGGGCGATGAGATCAGTTCCAGATTTCGCGATGAGATCAATTCCAGGTTTCAAGAAGAACGTGTGATTACAGAAACACTAATGGACTCTAAACTTGCAGCTATGGAACAACGTCTCGGTGAAAGAATTGTCCAAGTCATTCAAGAACAAATTCTAGCCTGGGAATTGGCTCTACAAAACCAATAGTCCATGGGGCAGAATCAAGTAATACCCAGACAATTGGTAAATCAACAAATCCGGCTCCTAGAGGCAATACATTGCCTATTCAACCAGCTAATCATAATCATCAAACTAGTGGTAATTCCAATTCGACAATACCAAGGTATGCAAGGATGGATTTTCCTACTTATGATGGCACCAACGACCCACTAATTTGGGCATATCGTTGTGAGCAGTTTTTTGAAAATCAACATACAGCAGAGGCAGAAAAGGTTGGAGTGGCTGGATTTCACCTGTTGGGAGAAGCACAATTATGGTATTATCAGCTTAAACGAGCAAAGGGGCGAATGAGTTGGGAAGACTTCCAAAACAATGTTTCCAGCGATTTGGACCTCCTGAAAGCAGCAACCCGATAGGTGAATTGGTCACGCTTCGACAAACTGGTAGAGTTGAAATTTATCAACGTCAGTTTCAAGAAAAGTTGGCTAGGGCTGATGAGCTTATTCCAGAACACTTGCACGTGGGAATATTTATGGCAGGGTTGGATGATTCAATCAAATTGGACATGCAATTGCTCAAACCACCTGACTTATCAACGGCTATGAGTGTAGCCAGGGCTTTAGAGCAAAAACAACAACTGCAAAAAGGGCAGCAGTCCCAGACAAGTCTTGGCAGCACAGTAAACTGGGCAAAATCTGCTACGAGTTCAGTTGATTCATTAAATACCAAGACCAGCAACCAGACCCCTTTGGTCAAGCGATTAACTCGTGCAGAAATGGCAGAGAGAAGAGCTAAGGGATTGTGCTATAATTGTGACGAACTATATTCAGCCATTCACCAGTGCAAACGACTTTTCTGGCTGGAATTGGATGATTCAACAGACAATATTCCAGAAGTTCTGGATGATTGCCGTGGAATTCGAGCTTGAGGGCAAGCTCTTTCAACGTAAGAGGGGGGTAATGTTGTGGATGCGTTGGAAGCCCTTAAATTAAGTATTTAATTATATTTTTAGTAGCTTTATTTATTATTCTAGAATAGGGTTTATATTTCATAGTTTTATAAGGATTAGGTTAAGTTATAGTTATTAGTTTTGAATAGGATTTAGATCTCCTACTTTCATAAGAATTAGATTTCCTATTGATGTAATAAGACTCCTATTTAAAGGGGCTTTTGATGAATAAATCAATAAGTCATATTTCAGTAAAAAGCAAGAGATCGGAGTTCTCTCTTCCATTGAACTCTAAGGTTTCAGTCTCCCTTCAATGAGCTGAAGTTATATACAAAAATAGGTCGATCTAGGAATTCAAACAAAGGCAAGGGAAAGTCGAAGTCAATTGATTTAGATTTTCCTGTTCATCGTCCTGTGACTCGATCCTTCTCTAAGAATCATAACAGAAAATCTGTGTTCTTGTTTTTTCTATTTATTCTTCCTCTGGTTGTTTAAGAAATAGAAGTCAATTTTTTGACCCTACAATAAAAGAGTTGATCAAAAAAATGAATGACAAACATGAGATAGTCCCACTCATTTTTTATAAGAGCAATTTTCGACCAAATCCAAACGGAGGGAAAATTTGTTCAATTTTCCATAGTTGAGGGGCAATCTGAACCAATCCACCAGTGATAAGGCTATGTTTGGGACTAAAGTCAAAATAAGGGCAATTTTGCTCTATTTCCCATGGTTGAGGGAATTTTTGGCCCTTTTCCCTTCTTAAAATTCAAAGCAGTACTTTTGGTGAGACGCGAGCGTAAAAAGTACTAGCATAAGGAAAAGATTCTACGTATAGAAAGAACCCCTTCTATTTTGAAAAAAAAAAAAAAAAGAAGCACAAAGCATTTTTGGCCTTGGAGAAGCTTGGCCAAATAGGCTATTGAACTGGAAAGGGACTTGCACAAGAACCTTTTCAGTAAAATCAGCCTATAATTTGCCATGGAAGGAAAACGACCAAGTGGTGTTAGTAATGAATAGTTGTTCCAAAATACTCCCAGGCATGTCTTTCGAGAACTCTCTCTTTCCTACTCTCTAAGGCTGTAGAATACACCTTTCCGACGAGACTTCAACAGATTTTAACCTCTTTTTCGTTTGCCAACAGTAACCACCCTCTGTGATCACTAAAACATCCATTTGATTAGGTCTTACAAAACACTATGGGGGAAAATAGAATTTATTTTGCAGTTGGCTTTAAGTCATCTGATTTAACAAGATTGACTACCAGAATAGAAACCTGGTTTGAATGGGTGGTGAGAAGCCGAAATTTGATGCTTAGAAATACATTCAACAAGAAAACCATGGAATGGTTGATCTTCGTTCTGCAAGAAGCTTTTAGGGACTCCAGAATGCATACAAAAAGGTGGAAGCTTAATGAAAAGTTTGCAGATTTTTATTGCTCCAGGAAACAAAATAATTTTGGGAGATTTATAAGCATTGTAACAGTACAAGGAGGGAATAGATCAGTTATTATAATGAACTTGCATTAAATAGGATATGGGGTGACATTGCATTAAAGATAGACAACTTCATTAAAAACCAAAAGGAAGCACCTACTACAAGTAGACCTAGATTGACAGATCCAAATATTATCTATGTCAACTGTCAGAACCAGTAAATGGCAAGCAAAGGTAGCATCTGAATCAGAAATCAGTCATGACAGGGGAAAGATGGCCACCTCAGTGGTTGACACAGAGCTACAACAAGGTTTATTGGGCAGGTGGTTGGTTGGAAGGTTTGGTGTGATGAGAAGGAGACACACACTCTTTCAGACATCAGAAGATGGGTCATTAGTTCACGGAAAAAGGCATTTGGGATCAACATTTACGAGATGGGTGGAAGCTCCTTCCTTTTTGAATTTCCCAACAAACACGTGGCTGAACATGTCCTTCATGAAGACTGGACGTGGAAACAGTTGAAACTCCATCTTCAATGGTGGACACCAACAGGGGGATGCTGCACTCAGCGCAAAAGTTCTACCTGGATAAGAGCTGTGGGCCTTCCTTTGCATCTATGGACGGAGAATGCTTTCAAAGCCATTGGTGACCAATGTGGTGGATAGATAGAAACGGAGGAAGAAAGGTCTCTTAAGAATCACCTGAGATGGGCAACGTTGAGAGTTATAAAGGCGATGGGGTGCACATTCTGAGAGAGGTCAAGTTATCGGAGAAAGGACTCACCTTTTATATTCCAATCTGGCCAGAAACTCAGACATTAGTAATAACCAGAAAAAGGAAGAAGTCTACGGGTAAGAACCTCTGGGTATTAGAGGATAACAGAGGAAGAAACAGAGATATATTTGCTGGCAGAGATAACAACAGGCACGTGAGCTCTGTATTCAAAACAACAGCTGGCACGCATCCTGGACATGTGCACAAGAGGGTTTTAATTTAAATGAAATCGGGCTGGTTTGGGAGAAAAGAAATGTCTAAAAGAAAAGTGTTTTCAGTGAAGGGAGGCCCAACTTCACTTAATGAAGCCCCTTATCTTTTTAAGAAAGACCAAACCCTGGAGCTTCATCAGACAAAAGAGGCAGTACATATCAAACTCGATCCTATGGTGATTGAACTCGAAGCAAATTTACCTGAGGGTGAATTTTTTGACAGCATCGTTGGAGAGCCAATCACAGAGGAGTAACAGACTTTATTAGTAGAATTTACAAACCAGGCTGAGAGTGGGGAATTCGTTGATGCAATAACAACTACAGATGATGAAAGACCCAATTTTTCTCCGATCGATTCTCTGAACTTATGGCCTTTTGCTTGTAAGTCAAAAGCTAAAAGTCAATCCAAACAAGCTCTAAATCTAGAATTATGCTTAGTGAGGATTTATATAGATGACTCCAACTTGTTTGGTATTAAGGTGTAGTTGTCTTTTTCTTTTTTTATGAATAAGTATGTTGTTGTTTTTGTCTTTATACATTTTTTCTGAAAAAGTGTAGATTATACAATGTTTCACCTACCTTAGACTTCTAATAGCTTGTTTGGTCAAGCTTCTAAAATCAACTTACATTAATAAGTGCTTTTCAAAAAAATACTTTTGGTCAGAAACAATTTGTGTTTGACCAATAAATTCAAAAATCACTTCTGAGCAGTAATTAATGTTTGACCAGGTTTTCTAAAAGTGCTTCTAAGTTCTAAGTGTGTTTTGCTCAAAGTGGTTTTCAAAAATACTTTCCAGAAACACTTATTTTCTCCTGAAAGCTTGGCCAAACACCTTACTTTTTAAAGTAAACACTTTTGGGGGAAAATATGTTTGGCCAAACTGGCTATAAGTATCTATCAGTAAACAATAAATGCTACACCACGAAGTCTGGAACATTTGCACTAAGCCATTAATAATTTCAACCAACCTCTTCAGGTAAGACAAAGATAACCACCATAAGGAGAATTCATCAAATTATAAGGAACATAAGCCTAGTCTGGGTTAATATGTTACCAGGAAAAGCACATTGAATGACGGACTCACAAGCTAATTTGCACAGACTCTTCACTTTCAGTACCGCACCCGTGTCAACACGGTGTGGGTGTGGGTGTGGAATCTGTACCTGATCTGGTCAACTAGTTTTAGGTACTTTGACCAAATTCGGGGAAGATATTCTGGATAAATCCAATGACTTCTATAAGCAAAACAAAAACTAAGGTGAAATTGAAGAAAATGAAATACCTTGTATATATAAATTTCTATTGTCATTCAATTTCCTTTTATCTCCTATCAAGATTCTCCTCTTGAGCAATATTTCTCCTCAAGTTCTCCACATAATATTTCATAATTTAGGTTTTATAACTTTATTTTTAGATATTTGAATTATTTTTAGCCGAATCCCCACACCCATATCCACACATGGATCCATATCCCGAATCTTAAAAAAATTTAGATCATAGAGCATCAGAACTCTAGATCCGCACACTCATCGGACACTCGCACCAGAGTCTGAGCAACTTAGCTCACAAGCACCAACAACTGTTAAAATTCATTCAAATATTAAGGGTGAACTTGAGAATCTTGACTATTGATCCATAACTTGAGTCACAATAGTATAAGCATGCATCAACAGAGCATCAATGCTCCTTTGCACTCTCAGTTAATGCACAAACTGTTTCCACTCGTTCCCATGACTGTCAGATCTCTTGCACACTCTTCAAAGTATACCACCAAAATCAGCAAGTAAATGCTTCCCAAACACATAATTCTTTCTAAACAATCTTTTCATGAACACGACACAACACAAGGACAAAGAACAGTGCCACAATCTATGAGGATAATTTTAAAACAAAAGCTTTTTAGAGGGAATATTTCTTCGAATGAACTTTTAGATTATCTAAATTATTTAGAAGGGGCAGCAGAATTAAAGCTTGAAAAACAGCTGCTTCCGCAACCAGTCCCCTGAGTCAAACACTTTGTTTGACACCTAATTAAACGCATATAAGGTTAAAGATGCACATGTTATGCACTCAAAACTTCAAATGATAAACACAACTTACTACTACAGTAGGTTTTCACTGTATTGCACTGTCTGCATTTTTCTTCATAAATCTTCAAACAAATCCAAAACAACATACTTTGCTGATATATTTCTCCCTAATCAAATAACATACAAGCTCACTACCTTTTATCTGCCAGCAAACATCATAATTCTATTCAATTTACTAGGATATGCATACAATCAACTTTCTAATACTCAAAATTCCACAACTAACCCCAAAATAAATGTACTAAGCTCTTGGCTTTATAGAGAAAATTAGAACCCTAACCTGAAAAGCTCAGCGGTTGCACTCAGCAGGCAAAGGCCTATTGAACCCTCCACGCCTATTCATGTACTGTCGAGGCTGGCGTTTGGTGACTTTTCTTACAGCACCTACATCATTTCCAGCCACTGGCTTTCCTTTTGTAGAATCAAACCCTACTGGTATCCCAAATTTCTTCATCATCTCAATCTCATCCTCATCCATCATCTCTTCTCCTCCTTCACCAACATCCCCACTCCCACTCCCATCCTCCTTGTCCTTGTTCTTTTTCTTCTGTTTCTGTTGTTCTTTGGCTATCCCATCCACAAAATCCGAAACTTCTCTGCGCCTGTCCCTATCCCTTTCCTTATCCCGTTCACCATCATCTTTATGCCTTTTTCTTGGAGGACTTTCAGCTGAGGGACTCCTGCGGCGGTGGTGACGGTGGCGGCGGTCAGTGGGAGAACGGGAACGAGAGGTAGAACGGTGGCGGTGTCGGTGACGGTCAGTGGATGGGGAACGAGTACGGGAGCGGGTATGCCGAGTAGTTCTGTTAAGGTCAGGGGTAAAAGAATGTTCACGGTCTCTCCGATCACGGTCTTCCCGATCTCGTTTCCGATCTCTGTCTCTATCCTTGTCCCTTTCTCGGTCACGCTCACGATCCCGTTCACGTTCACGGTCGCGGTCTCGTGTTCGATCACGGTCCGCCATCGTTCCTTGCAGAGTGAGGAGTGGACTAGGAGGGTTTTTTTCTACAAAGAAGGGATAGTGTTCTATTCGTCTCGGCCCTGTTTCTAGGTTTCTAATAAGTTCAAATTCAAATAGTTTCCATTGACAATTAAATGAAATGTGTCAATTAAGTCTTGCTTTGATTTTTTGTGACATTTTGATCAAGAAAGCGTCAAACTCATTTTAAAATATAATTAAGTAAATTTGGGATCAAATTAACATTTTCAAAACTTTCTAATATTTTATAAAATACAAAAAAAACACTTCATTTTTCAACTTTTATAATTCTATCCAAATCATTTTAAAAAAAAAAGTAAAAGAAAATTATTCTTCTTCTCCCAACGTTCTCTCTTCTCTTCTTCTTCTTCCTTAGAAAATTCGAAAACCAGACTATCAAAACAAGTATTCTCCCCCATTATCTTATCTTCCTCCTCATCTCTAGCTGTGACTCTCTCCTCTTTGTAAACTGAAGATTGTGTTCGACTTAAAATGGGAAAGTCATTTTTTTGAAAGATTTTACAATTTTCGAACAATACTAAGTTTTTTTCTTGGGTTAATGAATAATAAATCGTTCTATAGATGTGAAAATTGAATAATGGTGTAATGGTACCTATTATTTATTGTTTTTGAAAGAAAATCAACAAACCCAAAAAGCCCTAATTTTGAGGAAATGTATATGTATTGTTAACATTTAGTGAAAAATCCTTTTTTGTTGCTTTTGTTGTTCTTTTTGTGACCATTTTGTTCATATGATTTTAGAAATATAGTCTTGTTCAGTTGTCCAACATATATTTCATTTGTTGAAAGATGTGTCGTATGTTGCTACATTTTAGTGATATGTTGGTATATATTCCAACAGAGTTGTTATATGTTGGAACATATCACCTATGTGTTAGGGCAACAAAATGGTCATCTGTAGTAACAGAAGATTAATCTGTGGCACATGAAGATTCATCTGTGGCAACAAAAGGTACATATGTGGCAATAGAATATCCATCTGTATCAACATAAGTATAAATTGCTACCCATTATTATTTTATAATCAATTGTAAACTCTCAACCTTTTTTTATTTACCTTGTAGATGAAATGATACAAGAAGCTTCATCCATGAAACAACTCAATATTTTATTGGTGTTGCTTCCTCTTCTAACATCAAATGCTCTTTTTGTCTATGCGAAGAATGTGAGCAGCAACATGATTATTTTATTAGTCGTGTTAAAAAACTCACTGATATTTTTAAGGAAATGACTTATAATATTGATGTCCATACATCCAAAAAGATTTCACAACCTTTGAAGTGTAGGAGGTTGAAAAAATATATTTCCCAATCACTATCTATAATTAGTGAAAGAAAAAAATCAATGACTACTGCTCTAGTATCACACTCAAACCCAAAAGGCAAGGAGAAGGAGAAGGAGGAGGAGGAGGAGAGGGAGAAGGAGAAAGTGAAAAAGAAAGCGAAAGAGAAAGAGAAAGAGAAAGAGAAGGATAAGGAGCAAGAGAAGGAGAAGGAGAAGGAGAAGGAGAAAGTGAAAAAGAAAGAGAAGGAGAAAGCGAAAGAGAAAGAGAAGAAAGTTGAAGTCGTCAGTTGTGATGTGAAGCAACAATATCCATTTGAAGGTTTTAACATTGACGGCGAGGGTCCAAGTGAACTAATTTCATCCTTCTCGCAATGGATAAACGAGGGTCTTTACAAGCATCATGCAAAAAAGTAAAGTCGTTCAACTATTATTAGTATTTCTTCTTATTATCCACTAAATAATTATTTATAATGATTACACAATTGCAGAAAAGACAAGGACGATCACTACTTAGCCAATTGCTCGAATCTTGAGTTCAAACAACTTAATTTTGTAGTTGCATTTTCAAAGAACAAGGACTGGTTCTACGTAATGTCTCAACCCAATAATGGCTGGACTGATGAGGTAAATCGATGCCCACTTTTATCTTTTGATTAAGACATGAATACATACTAATAAATTGATACATAAATACACTTGTTGATGCATCTGTGCAGTATGTGGATGTCATTTTATACTATTTGCAGAAGAAGTCTAAGCAACAGAGTCATTCTAAATATCGATAGACCACTACTAATTGTTTTTTCAAAACATACATTGACAATGCCAGTGTTGTTCCTGAATATGAGAATAGAATCGTTGGCACTATCAAAGGATTTGGTATACCTGCTGGACTACCTTGGCACCTCACAGATGAGGTTTATGTCCCTATAAATTGTAATAGGGAGTTTCATTGGGTCTTGACAGCCGTTGTATTGAAGGAACGGCGCATAAAGGTGTATGATTTGATGTCCTCATCTAGGACTAACAGAAAATTGTGCACCGAGATTCAAAAATTGTCTACAATGTTGCCAAACTACCTTGAATCCAGTAGATTTTTTGAGCAAAAAGACCGAACCAACTGCTCAGTTCTTGAATCTTACCAGGGCAAGAACAAATCTCACCCATTCGAAGTCATACATGTTACTGGTATTGCCCAACAAGCAAGCAATAGTATGTAAGTAGTATCACATTATTCTTTAGTCTTACCACTATCGAAATGTGATGTTAATATTAGGTTTATTATATTTTCTAATTGATGATATACCATTCAATGATTGTGGAGTTTTTGTTGTTGCATACGCTGAGTTTTTGAGTGATGGACTACAAATACCATCTGATGGAATTATTTCTCAATCCCTTCGTTTGAGATATGCTTTACTCCTATGAAATTATGGGATTTTAAAGGCTCGGAGTGTTTATGTTAGTAACAATGAAGACCCACAGAGGCCTAGACCTAAAAAAGTAAAGTTCATAGATGAAAATGTTGTGGTTACCACCATTGATTAGATTAATGATTATGTATACCATTGTGAATTACCTTTTTGTTGATAAGTTGTATAAAACAATTGGTGAAGTATTCATTTTTGCTGATAATATTAATATTATTATTATTATTATTATTATTATTATTATTATTATTATTATTATTATTATTATTATTATTATTTTGTTGGAAGAAATGTCAATTATGATGAAAAGGAAGAAATGTGGTGTCTGTGGCAACATATATAACCTCTGTTGTAAAAAACACCACAGAATTATCTGCATGTTCCCCAACAGAAAGGATACATGTGGCAACATATGTCACAGAAAGAAGATATGTGATAACATATGTCACAGAAAGGAGATATGTGGCAACATTATATTGTCATCAATTGTTCATTTTTGCTGTTAATATTAATATTAATGATTATTAATATTATTTTTATTTTGTTGGAACAAATGTCAATTATGATGGAAAGGAAGAAATATGATGTCTGTGGCAACATATATAACCTATGTTGTTAAAAGGGGGAACCCATCGGTAGCCCCCTAAACATGACACCAATTTTCACTTAGACACCTCAAGTAGGCTTTGTTTATTTTAAACACCTCAAGTAGGGGTCCGTTGTGTCATTTTGACACTTTTTATATTTTTAAAATCACATATTAAGTGAAGTTCACCTTTTGTCCCCAGAACTTTTATGAGTTCACCTTTTGTCCCCAGAACTTTTCATAAATTTTTCACATTTCAGAATTTTTTTGAGCGTTCTGAATATTAGCATTACAAAAGATAAAGGAGTTATCAACAAAAAAATTAATGATTAATCATAGGCCCCCCTCTACTTAATCATAAACCTTGTATATCCCCATATAATTTCGCTTGATTTAAGAGTCTGGAAAGACCTTCAGCACATAACAGGAAGAGATATGGAGAAAGTGGATCTCTTTGCCTTAATCCTCTAGTAGATTCACTTCTCCCGCTACCCCATTAATATTAAATTTATACGCATTCCATAATCTAGTTAATAAAAGTCTCATGAAATCCCATTTTAACAAGTAATTTTTGAATATAAACCCACTCAACTCGATCATAAGCTTTAGCCATATATAGCTTAAGGGCCATATATTTTTGTTTTCCACGTCTTTTATTTTTAAGAAGATGAATGAACACATGTGCTAGAACAACATTATCAACTATTTGTCGTTTTCCAATAAAAGCACATTGATTTGGAGAAATAATATTGGGCAGGTAACCTTTAAGTCTCTTAAAAATAATTTTAGCAATAATTTTGTACATTGTAGAGCATAAACTTATAGGTCGAAATTGACTAACATCAATAGGATTTTTCACTTTAGGGATCAAAGTTACAAGAGTCTGGTTCCAAGACCTAAATTTAAAAACTTTTAACAGCTTCACAGACATCAACAGAGACAATAATCCAATACTTTGGAAAGAAAAAGGGCATCATACCGTCTACTCCTGGAGCTTTTAACGAATGCATATAAAAACAACTTGTTTAATTTCCTCATTTGTTACTCCTCTAGTAAACATATCGTTAACACAATTATCTACTAAGGTAAGCACTAGATGAAGAACATAATCAAAGTTTGTAGGTTGGAAAGTAGTGAATAATTTTTTATAAAATCTTTCTACTTCTATTACAATATCACTATGATCGGAAATCCAATGTCCATCATCTAAAGTAAGCTCCTTAATATTGTTACTCTTGCACCTCTGAATCGTTTTCATATGAAAAAAATAGTGTTTTTATCACCTTCTTGAAGCCATAAAGCTCTAGATTTTTGTTTCTAGTAGTCTTCTTCATCCTTATACGTCTGTCCTAATTCCTTGCGAAGCAACCTTATTTTATTAAGATCAAAATTCCTAGGATCGTTCTTCAAATCATCAATTCTACTTTTAATCCCTTGAATTTTTTTCTTAGAATTTTCCTTACCCCCTTGAAGCCAAGCTAATAAAGAGATTCGACAGTTCTTTAGTTTAAATGTTATTTTGGATTGTTTAGACCCTCCAACAAAGCTATTCCATGATCAAGTGATAGTCATGTTCACCTCTTCCTTTTCACTCCAACGCTTATCAAAATAGAACCTCCTTTTTTTCGCCCTAAAAGTAGGCTCCGTATTCATTAAGAAAGCACTATGATCAGAAGCCTCTATTTATATGTTAAATATATTTGTGAGGCTGAACTCTAATGTCCAACCCGATGAGCTTATGATTCTATTCAATCTCTCTTAGATTATGCCATCATTTTCTCTAAAGCACCACCAAGTCCACAGTTTTCCATTGAAACCTAAATCTATAGCTCCTATATCCCACAAAAAGCTTTTAAAATCTTGAAAGAAGAGATATCTCTTATTCTACCTCCCGATTTTTCAAAATTATCTATAATATCATTAAAATCTCCTTCCATTACCCATAGTAAACCCCACATATTTGATTTATACAAAAGTCTTGCAATTGAGTTCTACAAATAGCTTTATCAGTACTTAAATAAACAAAAATATACCAATATTTATAGTCATCTACCAAATCATGAATGTATGTTTCAATATAAAAGGAGGTTGAGTGAGATTGACATACCTGAATATCGCCATTCCAAAATAAGCATAATCCTCCTTCTAGTCCCATCGGATCCACCGTTATAATGTGCACCATATGTAGTTGTGTTTGAATTCTCACTACCATTGTTTCTTGATTCTTTGTTTCACTTAAAAAGACCATACTC
This sequence comes from Solanum pinnatisectum, assembly GCA_035578085.1. Lineage (NCBI taxonomy): Eukaryota > Viridiplantae > Streptophyta > Magnoliopsida > Solanales > Solanaceae > Solanum > Solanum pinnatisectum. The sequence continues at coordinate 8,428,891 of CM069082.1, forward strand.
GGGGAGTGGAGACGCATTGTCTCCTTCAAAAAGGGAACTGTCAAGGACCCCTCAAGGCCTCAAAAATTCCACACCAAGGTCTTCATTTTGAAGAAGGAAGCCATTTAGGGTTGGCTTCCCGATCCACCACATTTTTTTGTTTCTTTATCCTTTTGTTGTTATTCTAATTATCATTACTTTTTCGTTTACCCCCTAAATTTTGATTGCACACATCAATAACCAGAACATCAATCAAATTATCTTTTAGATAAATTGTTTCCAACTCCTTGTTACCATCTTCATATTTTTTAGCTCTAGCCAAATGATGAGTCCACAAATTGGGCTCATTTAGGGCTATATTTTGATAGAATTAGTGTCCTCAAATGTATATTTTATCTCAATATCTGATGAAAACTCTTAAGTTTCAGGTATTTGGAGTTTGAGGGAAAGCATGGACACTACTTCGCAAAAAAGGAACAAAGGCAGCTGAAAGAACGAAGAAATGAAGATCTGAGTATCGCCGAACCCATTCAGCGAGTCGCCAAAAGGTCTTATCCTTGCCTTTTGGTCCAGTGTGCTAAGCCCTAAAGGAAAGGATCAAATCGGCGGTAAAAAAGAGCAGTCGGCGTATTGCCGAGCGGTTCCGCGAAGCAGTACTATGTCGCCCAATGATCCAAAACACAACGATGCTGAAGGATAGAGCAAGACGGTGATGAAACCTACCAAAGGGCGGATCGATGAGTTGATCGGCGATCTCGACTAATAACGCCGAATGATCCACTGCAGCACAGATTTTTGAAAACTATAAATACTCGTTGAGAGTTGTAGCTTAAGATGAGATTTTTAATATATAATTTTTAACATAGATTTTTGAGTTTAAAGTTTGGAGAGGGTTTTGAAGAACTTGAAGATTAAAAGGGTTTCAACTCCAACAATTTGGGTTTGGGTCTCTTGGATTCTTCACTCTTGGCTTGTTTTGAGACTAAAATCTTCATACACATTTGAATGCAAACTCATTTTGGTATAAATTTCTCTCTCTTTTACATGTCTAGCTAAAACCTCAATTCTTGGGGTGTGATTATGTGAATATGGGTTAGATTAATTATTCGGTCTTGCTTGTTGATAGTTTATTTATTGTTTAGATGTGATTTCGTTTAGTAGTTGTGTTGGAACTTAATGAAATTGTAGTTGAAAATACCATTTCACCTTTGTGTTTTCAGCTTGCTCGAGAGAGAGGTCGTAAAACTAAGACTACTAAATTGATGGCTGGTGGGAGTGCATCGACTTGAGGTTCAGCTCGAGAGAGTGAACCCTAGTCCTTCTCCCACACACTTAGCTCGAGAGAGTAAGTGGGCCAAGGCTGAGGCTGTTCTTCATATGGCAAGTGGGTGTCCGAGAGGAACCCATTTGATTCGGGGTAAGTTGTTCGAGAGAAAGCTTACCCCCACTATAGTCTAGCCTAGTCACAAATATTCTACGGATTTACTATCAAAAGCATGTACCCAATAGTCTAGTCTAACCCGTATTCCTATCACAAACCCCCATTGATAATTGACGCTTGTGTCACCCCTTAGATTTAACATGTTTATATTCGATAATGTTTTTAGCTATGACTAATTAGAACTAAATTTTATTTTTCTATTAATTCTCAAGCCCACTCCCTTGGGACTTGACCCCAACCATTGGTTGGGTTACTTTACTATTGTAGATCGCAGACACTTGCATTGGAAGTTGTGTCTTCATTACACAAACATCACCATACTTTTCAAATTTTTCCTACTTTAATCTATTCTATCAGTAACATTCTGTTTAGCCATAGCATTTTTCAATCATAGATCATTAGCTACTTCTGTTGTCACTATTACGGAAGATGTATCCTTACATATTTTTTGTGAAGTAGAATATACCTGTTGAGTTTTAACGTTCAATTTTGTGGCCTTTTTTTTGCATCATTTGGTCAGTAACATCTGGATCTTTTAGTTGAGATACTGCCTCTTTTTGTTTGTTAAACCATCTCTCAATATCATCATGATCAAAAGTATCTCCCAAGTCCATCTTCGCTAACCAATAATATTCTCGTGCTTCTCTGCCTCTTATTGTATCGGCAAAAACAGGTTCTTCCAATTCAACATGTTGCTTCAATTTTCCATTTTTTGGCATATGTTTGTCAATAAACATGTTATTCTCATTCCGATTCAGTGTAGTTTGCGGTAGTGTCTATCCTTCCTCCTGATGTCCAGCACATAAAGGTTCGTTGTCATCGTCATTTTGCAAATATAACCAATTACAGGAGCAGTCCCCTGAACCGTGTCATTAGTTTTCTGCTCAACAGAGTTATCTCCTTCTGCAAGAGGTCCTTTCTGTAAATTATCAAAGAAATGGTGTGGTGCGAAGGACAATGGATTTTCATTGTTCCTATTATCCTGCTTTATGTCCCCTCCATTTTTATTCATAGGTAAGTAATCTGTTCCAGTACCTTCGACACAATCCACAATCTGCTTACCTTTACCATTTGTGAGGCCATGGGAGCACACATTCTGATTACCTTGTCGTCTTCGGATTGTTGCCAACAAACCTGTGACTTTCAGCCCTCATCCATATGCCAAATTGATCTCTCTTAACATTACCATTTTGTACATATTCCTCACAGAGAATACATGACTTTTCTATATGTCCTAGAATCCCATAATAGTAGCAAACATATGGCAGATTTTCAAATCGAAATTCTACCCATTTTTCCTCGACCCCATCTTTATTAATTTTCCACTAGGTAGGGGTTTGTTGATACTTATTAAGACCTTTAGACATATGTGTCGACCATCCTTGCTTCCATTTTCAGGTATAGCAACATCTGACGTGCCCCCGAGAGCATGTCCAATCTTACTACCTACTTCATACGATATCCAATGTAGTGATATGTTCCATACTTGGAGCCAAATCCCACATATATTAAATATGTGAGAGTTAGTATGGAGTTTCGGTTGCCATTAATGAATGTTAAGTAAATACTTATCATAGAGCCATGGTGTTCCATACAATACCCTTTTCATGTCGTCTTTGTATCGAAAAACAAACTGAAAAAGATTCTTCCCTACCAGTAAGACTTTCAGACCAACAGGACTTCCCCAAACCAGCGTCATTTGTATTTTTCAGCCCTAACACACTAACTTGTTTGTCCGCAATCACCTTTCCAAGTAGACTTACTTCACAGTTTTCCATACTCGACATGATATCTTGAAGATCAATCTCAATTGAGTCCTTTTCCTCCTCTGTAAGAATGAACTTATCAAGTCGATCTGTAATCTCGTCCGCCATTCTAAGAGAAATATCCAATTAAGTCAAAAATCTGTTAATATGAACTTTGGGTGATTTAGGTTTGTATGAGAATTATGGAGCAGCAAAGAAAAACAGAGTTGAGATTAAGCTAAAAGATTAAACTTGGCAGTTTAATGTTTTCTGTGAATGAAAAATTGATGAACGTGGATAATTTTATGGGAATCGTGGGTAGTTTTCTTCATACTTGGACGTAATAGTAGTGTATTTTAATTAAGTAATAAAGGTTCAACCAACATTTCTAAATTCATTCATTCATTTATTTTGTTTATAATAATTTAGGTAAGATTTATATAAGCTAAAAATATTGATTTTTAAGTGTTAAATTTTTGGACCTTTAATATAGTTCTGAGGAAAGATTTAAGAACTAAAATTTTAGTCAATTTTAAATTTCTAAATATAATGAGTTCTTACCTAATGAAAAATAAGTAAAGATTTCATGGTTATAACTTTAATTATATTTTAATTCCAAGATATTAGGATGATAATTATTTGAGAAAAAATAATAAATGAAAATTTTATGTCTTTTAAAGAAGGACAATAAATTCAATCAACATTCTAAGGACCTTCTGCTTTTAAAGTATGCAATTCAATAATATGCAAAAAAAAAAAAAAAAAAAGAAGTAAGAAAGGCATACCTGTCACCGAGCAAGAAATGAAGAACGCAACAAAGAGAATTCATTGAGACATTGAGCAGTACCAGAATGCCTTATTGCAAGACAGATAGTGACGCCCATCGTGCCGCACTAGACCAATCCTAGTTCTGATTTTTCCTACTTCATTTTAGACTCAGTTATTTTGTTTGATATTTTTTTCTATACCTATAAATAGTTCATAACCACAACTTTAACATAACTTTTAACCTAAGAAGAGGTAGGAGCTGTCGTGGAGGCCAATATATTTTGTTTATCTTTCTCCATATCTATTTACTTTTACATTTTTTTTTTTAATTATTTGTTGTATTTCCTCCATTTCCATGTGGAGTTAAACTTCTCATTCTAGGATTATAGTAGCTTCATAATTGTTGTTATATGAACTTGAATTTACTTTTTAAGATAGTTATCGTCATGTTACGACTCATGTGGTTACTTACTTCTTCTTAAGCTTAATTATTTGATTCCTTGATGACCTTTCAAATACTATCTATGGCTTGTAAATTGAACTCGAAAGAGGGGATTTGAGAGTATAAATAAGAGAAAGTAGAGCTTGGTTGTGAACTTTAGTAGGAAAAGGGGAACAATTCACTAACTTGGATAGAAATATACATGAACTTTACTATCGACTGATCACCATATAAATATAGGTGTTAGAAATAGTCGAGTAGTCTTAGATTTATTGATATGATGCTCAATAAGTCATATTAACTTGAAACTAGTAATCTGATGAAAATCAATGCCAGTCCAGGTGGTTACTCAAAATGATTTCTAGGTGATCCATAGCCTTATCAATTTGATTCACTTATTACGTAAAAAATTGATCTTCGTTTGGTTAATTGTTCATTAGTCATTTTTGTTTTTATTTTTAGTTTAGTTATTTAAAATATAATTTGGATTTCACTGTTTGAAGAAATAATTAACATTTGGTTCAATTTGGTAAATAGGTAATTGATAAGACTTTATGGGTATGATAGTTGGACTCAAAATTCTATATTTTTTTGTAGGACCATATTCACTTACATGTGCGTTTGGACGCAACAAGTTTTTAGCGCCGTTACCGGAGACTTAGAAGTTAACTATTTATCTACATTACAATTTTCTTTTTATCGGTTTTAGTTTTTTTTGAACTATGAAAGGCTCCACTTTGAATATATTTTGTCATAATTTTCCTAGGAGTGGATTGTGTGAACCTACCCAATCCTTGTTAGGGAATGTATGTATGTAATGACCTGTTATGTTATTTTGGGCAATAGAATTATTTTGCCTCTTCCCATAAATTTGAATTGAAAATTTGAACTATTAGTTTGACTACTGTTATTTAATTAATGGATACTCTTTTAAATAATTAATTTAGTTGGTAATTAATGAGCCAATCTGAAATCTATTTATTACTTTATGCCACTGTAAGGACCTTCCTCGTCGTTATGGGCGAATGGTTAGTGAAAGAAATTGGGCAAGAAATTTTTTGGAGTAGGGAGTTAAAATTGTAGGCTAGGGTGGCTCGAACAAAATCTAAGCAAGGTGAGGTCTAGGGCAATCGGGGAAAGGATTTGAAGAAATTGTCTAAGTTTGAGTTTGTTTTTTTGTTAGGTAAGACGTTAACGAGTCTGTAGGACTTTTTGGAAGTTAATTCAGCGAATAGAACTCTCAATATCAAACTTGGCATGAATGGTTTGGTTTGAAACGTCAAGGTTTGAAGGTCGTTGCAAAATAGGCTAATCTTGGAGGAATTTCACATCTCTGTCTCGTGTAAGACATGATTGTGGGTGAAACACCGCTATAGAGTTGGATTTAATTCCCTCTATATTAGGAGATTCCTCTATAGCACCACCGTTATAGCGAGAATAGGCCATTATAGCAGGGCTAGTCACAGTTAATGCAGAAATTTCCCAAAACTGCTCATTATACACAATCACATTTTGGAGAAGATCAAGGGCGAGAATAGGGTTGGATCGCAAAGCAAGCAAGAAAAAAATACCCCCAGTACTCGAAAAGTACACAAAAGAGGAACTCTCACACTACAATATGATATTGGAAGCTTATGGAAGAAAAGGAGCTCAGAGATAGCAAAGGGGTTTCTTTATGAAATTAAAAGACCCTTCACATTTTTATATCAAGCACGTTCGGTGGTCATGACTAACATCGCCGAGTGAGTTTGGTAAATTGTCGAATGGAGCTAAAGCTCACCGAAAATGCTTGAACATATGCCAAACCTTAAGGTTGATTCGGTGAACTTGATGGAGTCCGCACAGTGTACTTCGGCAGATCACCTAAGTTGACAGTACTCTTTTTTCAGCTCAAAGGGCCGACAAGAATAAGTCCGCACAATACCTTCGGTGGATCCATTATGGTTTTGGTATCACCTAACTTTCCTTCACAACATTTTGACTTCCTTTCAACTTGCACTCACAACACACATTATTGAAAGTAATAACACAAAAGTAAATACTTTGGTTGCCTCCCAAGAAGCGTCTTATTTAACGTCATGGCATGACATAGTTCTTAATTTCTCAACATTAATTTTTGGGATTTAGGACGGTGTCACTAGGTATTGTTCTCTTTTGCCTCAGATTGAGATGGATGGAGATCTGACACATTTAAGTCTCTAGCTGTTTGATAGACACCGAACGAGAGGTCATTGTTTGAGATAAGGTGGATAAGTCACTTTTCAATTATTTCAACACCCTGTCGAAACCTTCAACTTTGTTGAAGATCCTTGTGAGAATTTTCTCGGTTCGATTTTCTTTTGGATCAGTTGGTTCCTTTGGTCATGGATGATCATATGGAAGAATATACCTATCTTTTTTATCTGTTCTATCTCTCTAATTTCCCCCTCTCCAATCTTTCCAACCACTATCTTTTTTTTTGCTCCAACCTTATCTTTGGTAGTTTGGGTAAGAACCCCCTAGTTGGTTTCCCAAATATTGAACTTCTTCATTGTATAATGCCTCAAACTTGACATCCTCCGGGCACTGTCTACTGCTTGTTTCAACCATATTCACCGATTTCAATTCACCTCCCATGACATGCTTGGACAAAAAATTGATTTGAGTCATTATTTTGACCATGTTCTCATCTCGCTCATGCTCTTTGTTTCTTACTCATGCTCAGTTGTAAAGAAGACATTTGGTCCTCTCTAGTATGCCATGCTCATTTGACCTTGGTCATGTCATCTAGCAATAACGTTGCTACTTTATATGGTTATCGCATTAATCCACCTTGGGCAAGTTGATCATCCATACCTTTATTTACTAAATCAAGGCTACAATAAAGTATTGCATCAACAAATGGTCCAGAACACCATATATTGGACATTGTAGGAGTAATCTCCGGAACCGCAACCATGTCTCATGTAGAGGTTCACCTCCAATCTTTTTGAAATTTTGGATTTGGTTCCCAAGTTTAACCATCTTTGGAGGGGGGCGGGGGGGCGGAGAACCTCTCCAAGAAAGCTTCATTTAACTCTTCCCAAGAAGTGATAGAATCATTTGGCAATTCCGTCAACCATCTATAAGCTTCACCCATCAAAGACAAAAGGAATAACCTCAACCTTATGGACACTTATGAGATGTTCTTGAACACAAATGACTCACTTACGTCCACAAAGTTTCGAAGGTCTTCATGAGCTAAACCCCCAAACATTCCTCTTAGTTGGAGTAATTGTAGCATTGTTTTGATTACAAGAAAAACTACCCTCCAAGCTATGGGAGGTAACAAAATGGATCTTGTGGTTTGAATGATGTTCACATGCATATCATTAAAATCACTCATGTTGTCATTTTTCCCATAGGGACTATCATTGTCGCTATCGTGGTCACTCATGCTTTCAACCTGCAAATCAACAAACCACAACACCAGCAAAAATCTACTACAATTAAGCAAATCTCCAAACTAACTTCTCAAATGGAATTCTCAGTCATCATTCCCCAACAATGGCACCATTTTTTATAATGCCCAAACTACTCTCTAAAACCAATCCAAAGAGTAAGCCATCATCGTCATATATACCCAACTAAGGTTGGAGTCAAATCCCACAGTGAATGATATAGCACGGAGAATTCTATAAAAGAAATTGTAGTGTAAATTCATTCATTTGTAGCAATAAGAACAAGTGAGTGGATGATTCCACCAAATTTACGAAAAGGGTTTTGTTATCAATAGTCACAATTAAACTAAAATTTCAAAAATTCAAATAAGTAACCAGTAATTTAGCGGTACGGGGGGATAGGAAATCAATGTCACATAGGGGTAATTGTGTTGCTCTATAGTGATGAAAATATATGGATAAGCTAGGTCATCATCAATGACATTAATCTTCTTTCGATCTCATAACATCAATTCATAGAATCTCATTTCAGTCTCATCTATGTGCATAACTAAACAACCTAAAATGTTACATTGTTCTCTCTTTCGATGCATGGAAAGATGTGTGGATGAGGAAAAAGAACCTTATATTCTTTAATTTACCAGGACAAAATGGCATACCTTACTTAAGGGCCAAGAAGTGCAAGATGCAATATTTATTATTTGGTTCCTTTGTATCTATACCCATTCAAATTACACCTTAAAGTTTGTACAAATGTTCGTTGTCAAATATAGTAACCCAACAGATTAGGGTAGTATCTCATAGGGAATATGGTGAGAAATACATTACTTGTAATGGCTTATTTACTCTACTTTCTATCATATTCTATTCTGTAAAAATGTACAAAAGATTGACAGTTTTCTACTGCAATATTAAATTAAAATTTATGTGTTGCTTTTCTAATGGATGTGAAGACTAGAGTTGTTTCTATTCATGATCGTTTGTCTGTGGAATACTTGCGATAATACACATGTTATCAAAATGTCTCTTAATGTGTGATGATCTCTTACTCTAGCATTTACTATTTTTCAACAGTTAAACGAGCTTTACTTCGACCATTTTTCTAAATTTTTTGAACTGATAAATGATACCGATCATAGTTCATGCTCATGAATGCTCCTCTAGCCCGCTCTAGAACCTCGTCATCATGTTTTCAAAGCTTATCTAAGGAGGGTCTCTGGGCCTTATGGAGCTCTCACTATATCTTGAGTGCCCTGTATGGATGTCTCTCCTCACTCTCATCCTATTTATATTCCCTTAATAATTAGGTGGCTCCTCATCAACAAAAAAAGTCAAAAAACTGATATGGCTCATCTGGCTATGCGTCAATGGGGTTTGGAATGACTAGTGTGTGTCGTGTAGACAACGCTGTCATATCTACTCCTAGAAGAGTGAACTCCCCATATAACTTCTCTTTCTTAGGTACATGTAGAACTACCATCCTCTCACTAATCTGCTTCTCAAAGTCATTCATCCAACTGTGCAAATCCTGCACGAATTGAGCAAATGTGTTCCTCAAATTGGCCTCAGACACCTCAATTGCATAGTTTAAGTTGCTTCATCAACTGCCCCAACTGCTGATGAAGACTTAATGTAGTCTACTTTTCCAAGCTCGTGAGGAAGTCTTTGGAGACCATACCATGACAATAAAAGTCGACGGACATGGAATTATCGATGCTACAACAGTAATAAGGGTTGTGGCAATAACAAAAGTAGTCTCAATCACCGACTGAAGTGTCAATCTCAATTATCAGCTTTGTTGTAGACCTAACACCATGCTTAATAGGAATGGGGGTATCCACTTACTCATCTCTCTCAATAAAATCCGCATATAAAGTGGCTCCCAATGAACTTGAGGCTTGAGCCCTCGACCTTGAAATCAAATTTGCCTAATAATGAATCAATATTATATCCTATACCTAGGTCACCTCTACTAGATGATCAAGCTCTATATATACCAGCATCAAGGACTTACCATATAAAGCAAAGATCACATAGAAAGGGATTGTTGGTATTGTCCTTGAAAGCATGCTTCTAAATCTCCCCTACAATATACCATGCTATGTTCAAGGCAAACTTGTCCATGATGTTAGCAACTAATACTGTGCAGTTAGGAGGTAGTGTATTATATTTACTGGTTAGACCCAACGTATGTGATTTCACAAAAACTTTGCCGCGAAGTTCAAGGATGCCTTTGTGATTTCACTTTTGTCAACCCCCTAATCAGTTGCCTCTCTCTTCTTGGCGATAATACTAGCAATCTATTTGAATTTCTTTAGCATCTTCTCTAGTGACATTTTTTTTCGCATCTTTCATAGTATTTGCCCAATATTCATACTTTGTAGTATTGATCGGGACCAAAATTAAGGGCCAAATAATAAGTGTGGGATGGTGTGCTTAGAAATATCCACCTGCCTACCTCGAACTTGTTTTGTAGATAAGGCATTTTGCTTCTATATACTTTTCCCTAAAGCTTTCAAGTTCTCAATATGGATGTGTATGTAACTGTAACAGCCCTTATTATGCATATGTTTGTTCTATTCTTGTGATACTTGACATAGCCTTATAGTATATGTGAGGGACCATGTTTCTTATATGATTAGCGTTGGTTTAAACATGCTCGGAAGGTGATGTGATGCCTTGCACGTTTCAGCATGTGTACTGCAAGTTAACTCCAATGGGAGTATTTAAACTCGAGATAGTAAGGTGGCAATTGAGCTTAGAGTTGAAAGTTAAGTGCTAAGTTAAAGCAAAAGGGATTAATATTTAGAAAATGGAATAAAATAAGTGAGATACTTGCTTGACTTAACTAAGCTAGTAGGTGACAAGTAGGTGCATCACTTACTTTGACTTATTGACCAATCCAAAGGACCAAGTAGGTGCATCACCTACTTGAGCTATATGGATCTAGTTAAAAAGGCCAAGGTTTATGGATAAGATTTGGGCCTATGCTAATGGACTCACTTGAGGCCCAAACTAAGTTAAATAAAAGGAAAATGAAATTAAAGCCCAGCAGCCAAATCTGCCAAGGCCCAATATATTTAAGCCCCAAGCGAAAGCAAGTAGGTGCATCACCTAATTTGACCTTTTGAGCTGCTTGATGTGCATAAGCAGGTGCATCACCTACTTGACCAATTAGTGGCTGGAAATGAAGCTAAAAAGAAGAAAGTTCTAGAGGATATTCTTAAAGGTGAAAAAAGCTCAATATAAGATATATTGGCTGCTATTCTCACTCATTTTTAACACACAATATTGAGAATTAACTCCAGTTCTCTCTCTCTCTCTCTCTCTTTTCTCTTAAGGATTAAAACAGCAGCCTTAAAGTTCTTCTAGGGTTCTTGAAGAAACCCTCATATCTGCAAACCAAGGTAAGAGAAACACTTATGGATTTTGCTTAATTCTCCCATGAAAGACTAGAAAACATGTTATTCATGCTTAATTATAAGTACAAGGCAGAAGTTCCCATAAGCTACTGCTCACTTTCCTTAATTATTAAGATACTTTTCTCTTCTTCTTTGGTTTAAGTGTGAAGGGAAGTTGAAGCTCTAGAGGAATTCAAGTTATAAGGAGAAGTTGCAGAAATTGAGGTAAGGTGACTGCTCTATTTTCTTCCTCCTTATGTATGAGTTTAAGTGAGGAATTATGGGTGCACTGTCATAAAAAACTCAAGCGGGTGGTGAGTTCAACAATTTATTTAAGGCTGTTTTATGTGTATTGTTGTTGGTGCAGCTTGGGTAATCTTGGAAAAGGATATATAATGTATGTATTGGGCAGAGAAGGAGGGTGTGGTGATACACGTATTTTAAGGATTGTATGGGCTCATTATCCGTCAAGGTTAGCTACTGTTTTACGAGGCTCACGGTGTGATAGCTGCTAATTTTAGTTTATCATGACTTATATTGTAGATTAAAACCTAAAAGGGGAGGCTGAATCGTGATAGTTGTATTGGTCAGAGGATAAGGTATGTAAGGCTATTCGATTCAATATTCTTCAGCATGAAATCTAATACTTGTGACTAATATCAATAAATGAATTTCCTAAGTTCTTTTCCTAGTAAAGGAGTGGCAGCATACGATCTCCAAATAGCTAACAATATTTCCCCCTCTCCTTAGTGTATAGAATTACTTCATTATATGTTCCGTACTCTATACTTGTGTAATTATCCTCCTATGTGCTGATATAGAAATGGTATTTGCAAAAGCAAGTTTGGTGAATCCTCCTCTTAGTCAGTTGAAGTCAATTGTGTCATTTAAGCTCACACGTAATGCATTGATTTTACATAGCCCCCTTATGTCATTGTTACTGCCTTGAAGTATTATTTTCATGCCTTCTACTACTGGTCTATATTTCCAAATCTCAAAAACTATTATGACCACCAAAACAACAATCTCAAAAATTAAAGAATCTAAGTGAAGTAATCTGTATAATTATGGGTGGCATCCCAGGGGCAAATTCCTAGCATGGGTCGATCCTAATTGGTATATAAGGGTGGCAGCTCAGGGGCGAAAGTCTAGCATGGGCCGATCCCAATTGGTATAGAATGGTGGCAGCTCAGGGGCGAAAGCCTAGCATGGGCCGATCCCAATTTGTGTAATTATGAGGATCGCATCTCAGGGATTAAAATGCCTAGCATGGGTCATCCTCTTCTACCACTAATCATTTGGTCATTCGTATCGCATGCCTTATAAAGATCATAACACACAGAAAGGTAAAGACAAGAATGTAACATACATGATCCCACAAGATTTAACAAAGGTGGTCTTTTGTTCTGATTTATGCACACATATATTGATACTTGGTTTCATTCGAACTCTTACTTATATATGTTATTGCCTCACATATTCAGTACATTTTTTCGTATTGACGTCCCTCGCAGGAGACACTGCATTTCTTGATGCAGGCACAGGTACTCCAGCTAGTAGACCTCCTCAATAGGAGCACACGACACTCAACTACTTTTGGTAAGCTCCAGGTTGATTCGGAGCTTTACTGGGTCCTTGATATATTCATTTTGGTATTGTATCGTATTTAAGGGTAAGGCGGGGTCTGTCCCGACCTACTCTAAGGTTTTAATCTTTTAGAGGCTTTGCAAACTTATGTATATGGTCAGTTGCGTGTTAACAATTGGTGGCCTCAACGGCCAAGTTTTGTATATAAGTTTTGGGTCTACTTATATTGGTTCGTATCGCTACATCCTATGTGAACTTGTCACAAAATTGTCATAGTTATAAGCATAGTAAGCACATGTAAGCACATGTTACATGTTGGTTCTCTCGGGCCTTTAGGGCATCGGGTGCCTGTCCGTCTTATTGGGATTTGAGGCGTGACAGTAACATATAACTCTTGCACCATTTTAAAGTTACACTTACTCGGGGTGCTCTCATCCAACTGAGTTGATACTTATCGGATAGCCCCCCAATCTTTTGTACATTATTGAACCCGAAAGTCTGTATGTAAGGCTCCTCATAGATGTTCCTCTTTATATTTCCTTTTTAATTCAAGGCTAAGTCCTTCTGAGGTATAGCCTACATGCTTGGGATCTTCCACCAGTGTCCTCTCTAAGCTAGGTTGAATTCCCATAACTCAGCTTGTCTCCTCCTTTCGGAAAGGTAGTATGGGCATGTAAGCTCTCCTCACAAGTTCTATTGTCATATTTTGAGTCACCAGACCTAGACTTATCACCATTAGTTTAACTGAATGAGCTCGATCCCTTTTCATTCTAGGGAGTGGTGACATGTTCCTGGATATAGATTGAGCCTCGGCTTGCTCTCTAGTTCTCAACCTAGTAGCTCGAGGCATGGGCTGTGTCTGCTCTATTTTGTCAAAGCTACTAGGTTCATCTTGTAATGGTTGAACATATCTTGGGGCTGGCCTTGCTTTTTTGGTGGTCCTCGTTTGGTGTTGTTCTTTGGCGCCATTGTACTTGCAGATGACAAGGTTAGACTCAAATAAACTAAAAGTGCAAAAAACAAAAAATATGTATCATGTGACAATATGAGTTAGGCTATAAGTTGTAGTGTCACTGCACGACTCGTGACTGACTCATGAACAAGAATCCCAAAAGTAATTTTTTATACGACTCAATATGAGTCAAACTATGAACGACTCATAATTGTTTGAGACCACAATTCATAGGATAACTCGTAAATAAGAGTCTTGTAACGTGAAATTCCTATCCATGTTACCATGACTCACACCATAGAGTGCGAGTTGTACTGTCAGTCGTGGTGGGGAAAACAACCCTTTCTTCATTTCTGAGGCAAATTTTGGACAGTATTGCCCGTTGATTCAATGGGTCTGACTACTCAAATCAACAATCGGTCATTTAATGCATACTTCAATACTCCCTCCGTCTCATTTTATGTGAGGTAATTTGACTCGGCACAAACCTTAAGAAAGAAATGAAGACTTCTAAAACTTGTGGTCCAAATGAATGATGAAATTTTGTGTGGCTGTAAATCATTTCATTAAGAATAAAATAGATACTTTATAGTTAAATTGTTACTTAATATAGAAATGTGTATTTTTTTGGGGACTGACTAAAAAGGAAAGTAAGTCACATAAATTGGGACAGAGGGAGCAATTTCTTTTCAAATCTAAACTATTCACTCACGATAAATTAATTTTGAATTATTCCCAAATTAACACAATTAAGCAATATAATTGTGCTACAACACTTTTCAACAATAAATTGTTCAAATTGTAATCAGTAGCTATCATCTCATAGGGTTATACTCTTAAATCAAATAGAAACTAGCCCTAGGTCAAACAATGATGAACTAAAACTCTAATTGATGATAAAAATAAATTCATACCTTAACTAATTTATGTTCAAGTGTGAAGTGAGAACAACGGTGGGAAAGAACATGAGTGCTTGACATGACGGAAAAAATCGATGAACTTTTGGGGAGATAATTGACGCAGCTTGGCTAATGGAATTGGGTGAGGTGATAGAATTGTATTGATGAAGTTCCGTTCCTTTTTTCTATGGAGTTTGAGAAAGGTTGATGAGCTTGTATTTAAAACTGGAGGGAGTCTATCGGGTGTTTGTTAGGTTTATTGGGCAAAGAGGGAAGAAAAATGGGGATTCGAGTTAGGTCAAAAAATAATTTTAAGATTTTGAACTAACTTGATCATGACCCAGGCGGCTACGACTCGTGGTTTGAAACCATGGATCGTGATGGCACAATACTTTATTTAAAATAGAGAACTTACTTGAGATCCACGAGTGGCATAATATGACTCTGTGAGAGTTTAGTTCATACTATGGCCCATAGATCATTAGCTTTTCTCAGATGTCCATGAGTGATATTATGACTCATAACATGAAAGTACGAACTTTACTGACACTCGTGGACTATACTCTACAAGCGTGCAACTTTGGGTTGGATAGTACGGTGGATTTCACGACTCGTACACTGACAGACGGTTCAAGAAACTAACCATAGTTCCTCCCTTTGAATTTTACATTGTTGGTACTACTAGCCACAAAGAGAACCACGAGTCGTGCAAGCATAGTATGAGTCGTACAAAGTGATAACATGTTGGCAATGCTGCAGTGATTAATATTTCCTAGTTATTACTTATTACTACCTAACATTATATTATTTGGTCACAAAACATTAGAATCTGAAAACATAGGCATAAATGCTTGAGTAACAAGTTGCCTTGGTTGTCTACTTGTGTTTGGGATACATTTGATTTTTAATTTCTTGATACATATATCTCTTCTAGTAGTGATGTCATTTTTTATTTTTTTTGGTATGTTTTCTTACTTATTGATCTTCTATTATGTTGTGCCTTCACATCGAAAAACAAAAATAATCGGAGCAACGATATTAACTTTATAATACTATTGACTCCAACTTCAATATGATATTATCAAATATTGTACCAACTAAAGATTAATTTATCTATTACCGAATCAAAATTTAAAATTTTAATATTTAATATCTACTTTTAACTACCATTATTAAACTCAAAATTTGAAATTTTTGAACCAAATACTGAACGTTCAGCACTTGCCTTAATAGGAAGAAGAAGAGATAAATTTGATATTAGAAAAAGGACATTTTTGGATATTTTAAATAGTAAATGAACCTTTTTAAAATAAAATAAAACATAATATTGTTACTTAAACAACAGCAGAACCCTCATAATTGAAATTGAACTCTCAAAAAGTCATCAATTGCCGAACTCCAAAGGATCAAATCAACTACTACTCCCGTCCATTTTTAATTGTCATATATAATTTTCATTTTTAGAATCAAATAATAATAATTTTGACAAACATTTTATGATTTATTTTTTCATCATATTGATATGCAAAAAAATTCAATTTATAGTACTTTTCGTATAGTTTTTGAATATCTAAATTTTTTGTTTAAAACATCGAACTAATATAATCTAATTTAACTTTGAAAATCAGTCAAATTAATTTTTGAAAAGCGCAACATGACAATTAAAAGTGGACAGAAAGAGTGTAGGCTTGTTTATTTAATAGTACTAGTAGATTTCATTTGGTTGATGGTTTATATTCAATTAGTTCATTTTTAATTATCATGTTGCGCTTTTTAAAAGTTAATGAGATTAATTTTCAAAGTTGAATTAGATTATATTAATTCAATATTTTAAACAAAAAAATTTAGATATTCAAAATTTATACGAAAAGTACAAGAAATTACGTTTTTTTTTTTGTATATCAATACGATAGAAAAAATATAGTACAATAAAAGTGGATGGAGAGAATATATAATAAAAAAAAGGAAAAAATTACAGAAATCCTACTTTTTAATTTATTTATTATCATTATCTCAGATAAATTTTACAAATCTCCCCTCATTTTCGCGCATCAGATTAGTGTATCATGTATAAAATATAATGTATTTCACTTAACGATTAATATATTTTGTGCATCAGATTAATATTATTATATCCATTTGAGGAATTTCTATAATTATAAACTTTTAAGAAATAGATTGTAATTTTAACTTAAAAGTAGGTGATATATGTAATTTGCCCTAAAAAAATACAATAGAGCAGCCCCGTATTGACCTGCCAACTTGCCCATTTGGTCTTCCCTGTTAAAACCCCATACGTATATTGTAAAAGCTCCTCCATCTTTCTCTTTTTCAGAGTTAATCTGCCTACCCACAAAGTAGTAGAATCACACCCACGAGGACAGAATCATTTGATCTGATCATGGCTCATTCAGCTATCTCTCAGGTCACTCCATTTCAATTTTTTCTTTATGTAGTTAAAAAAGATTCCATTTTTATTTAGTGGGTAGCTTTTGTTAATCATGGGTTTTAACAAGGTCTTCTTCTATATATATATGCATGCAGATGTCAGTTGCGGTTCCTCTCCAAACGGATTCCTCTTTCCGAAGATCTACGTTTAAGGTTCTTGAATATCTACAGTCACTGCTATTAATTTCTATTTCCTAACACATGAACTGAAATAGCACTGAGGAAAAAAAGGGGTTTGATTTGTTTTTCTCAACAAAAAGAAAAAATAAATTATTTTGTATTTTTTGCCAGTCTCTGGAGTTTTTTGAGTTTGACATGTCCGATAACTGTTTACTTCAGATACTTGATGGACAACTGTATGAGTGTTGGACTAAGGTGTCTGTATTAATGTGTAGCGTTAGTCCAATTGGTGGCTGTGACAGTCAATGTGCCTTTCCCCCTTTTTTCCTTTAATGTTTCTCTTTAATTCCTCTCCCGTCCACTTCCCCTCTTGCAATGCGAAATGTAATTGATCTTGATTAAGATTAGCTTTCCGACTATGTGCTAAATTTTGATTGATTTAATGAAATGATATTTTGAATCAACTTGTGTGCCTTGTACATTTAGGCTTGCATTTTGATAGATTCAATGAAATGATATTTTGAATCAACTTGTGCGCCTTGTACATTTAGGCTTGCATTTTGATAGATTCAATGAAATGATATTTTGAATCAACTTGTGTGCCTAGTGCATTCAGGATTTGTTCAATCATCTCTTAACTAATGTTGCTATGTCTTCATGCTCATATAGATCATAAGACAAAATATTGATGGTTCTCTCTTTCCAAAGATCTGAATTAATCACAACTGATGTGCTTCAGTTTGATCCCCATGCTCCTAGAATGCTAACCTTTTCTATCCTGTAATGGGTAATCGTGAATTTCATGACTAATTCCTTCTGTATCTGTGCCTTGCTTTTTTACTTATTCCTCTTGAATCTAAGTCTAATAGCATGAAGAAGGCTTAACACATAGTTTGCTCTCCCGCAACTCGTAAGGAAATCCCTGACACACCTCTAATTCATGCTTTACACACTGAACCTTTCCTAAAGTATGTCTAATACACACCATTTTAGCTACCTGGTACTCGCATGTTCTACACACAAAAGAAATGAGTAAATACAAATCTCTTTTGCCAGAAGCTTTACATGGACGCTAAGCGTCCAACTTTAAAATCTATTCATTTATTTTGAGTCATTTTTATCTTCTAAAATTGTTTCACACGGGTAATATATAGAAGTTAAATTTCTTTACCTCACTCACCGCCGGAACATCCATTTCTACTCTCCTAAATGACCTTCAATATCTCTCACGGGTTCCTCATTCTTCACTTCCTTCTTTATCTTTGATTTGCTATCGTTGGTCCCAACTTCTTAGTTTCTCAACATTTCTCCTTCATCCTCATTGCACACAAGTTGAGTATCTTGACTTTGTGAAAAGATGCTTCAAAACCAGACAAGATTTTTTATTTTCTTAAAAGAAGGACCGCTCTTGATCCCAACTTTATCTCAATGTAAATGCTTGATCTAATTATGAGAAACTAGACCTATTAAAAAGATGAGCGAGGGACTAACTCAAACACTTGGCTAGAAAAGACCAAATGTGACTTGTTTGAATTTTGCAAAGCTTGGTAAGGGAAATCAAGCTGGAAAAAGTGTCCAAGACAAGGGTCCCTTTTTCCAAGGAAGAAGTACACTATGACGGTTGTGGGTGTTAAATCTATATTGGCTGATGGTTGTGCAAGAGCTGCAGCAGTGGGGGAGTATGATCCGACGAGCAACACATGGCACGTGAAATATCTGCTCTTTGTGTGAAATTGATGTGAAAACTCCGTTTGTTCTGTTAATGGCGTTAACAAGAACTGGTCATGGGTTTTACTAGTGGACTTGTAGATTTAGGAAGGTTGTGGTATTTCGGGTCTTGCTTCTTGAGAATTGAGAGGTTGATAGAAGAGGAGATGAGAAAGTTGTCAAAGTGAAACTGATAGTCACAGGAATATTTTTCCCTTGGGTTCTTTGCCTTTTGGATTCTTGCACTGAAGGACTGTATTTTAATTACTTTTTTGAGTTAATGACTTGTGTCACAGCAAGATTGGTGCTTGGCATACACTTGTGGGAAAAAGATGATCAAACACTGAAGAGGTGTGTAAAAGCTATGGTTGGGAAAAGGATTTTTGTGTAAAGCTTTTCCAGGGGTGTGTCAAAGGGATGTCATACAAACGTGGGTGGGGGTGAGGTGGGAGGGGGGAATATGTATTTAAGCCAATGAAGAATATTATGATCCGAGTTTCGGCATCCGCTGGTGATTTCCAAGGGAGTAGCCTGATTCCTACATATTCACTCAATTTTTTTGTGGATATCAGTTTCTGTATATCCTTATTCCTAAAATAATGCAGATGTCATGTGTTCCATAACTTTTGACCCATCTCCAAGAATCACTTGAGAAAAAAGTGGAGAGCGGAGTTTGTTGTCTCCCTATACCCAGGATGCTTTTTCTTTGATCACCACATCTTTGCTAAAGCCTAGTTTTTAATATATTCTTATTTGTACATGATCCAAAATAGGAAAATATCCTAAAGTTTCTTTCTTTATAAGTAACTCATACATTTTCGTCTGCTTTGTGGTCTTGAATCATTTAGATCTCTCCAAGTAAGCACATTTGTTTTTCATTTCTGGGTCTTTTTGTTGCTAATATGTGTATTGGTATATGTACCAGCATGAAAATATACTATATTGGTGGCATACAGTTTTCAGATTTTCCTTGCTTAATTCTAGTGCATATATCTTTGTTCTAAGAACATGTTTCATTAGTAAATAATTATTTGCTGGAGAATGCAACTTGCGCCAAGTTGAGTCATAAAAGTATATGGCAGCAAGTACTACAAGAAAAGGAACAAAACTAGAAAGATGAACTAGACCATAAAATGAATAGAAAACAAAATCATGTGAGTCGAAGGACATTAGGAACTCTGATAACGTACTTAATGAGGAATAATAAAGTAGGATTTGATAGGCTGAAAGCTACTCATATTGGTGGGTATCCACACTTGGCTGAATATGTGTTTCCTGATCAATGCAATCACATGTTTTGTCTGTTTCAATGACTGTTTTGATAGTGATTTGACTAAACTAAAGAGTACTATTTAGTAGTTAATGTTTTCTAATCCCCAATTGATATGCATTTCATTATTGCAGGCTACAAATTTAACATTCAGTGATAAATCATGCATCTCTATGCAATCTATCGATCTAAAAGCAGCACGATCCAGATGCCAGTACATTGTTTGCATGTCAGTGCAACAAGCTAGCAAAGCCAAGGTTTCAGTTCACCTTTATCACTTGAAGATGCAAAAGAACCACCCTTGAATATCTACTGTGAGAAATATAGGAAAAGAATATTATTGAATTGTATGTAAATTGTTACATTAAGACTCTACTTATAGACACTACATTAGAATCCTTTTCCTACTAGGATTCCTATTATTATTCCTATTCCTATTCCTATTCTAAGTAGGAAATACTTATTTATATTCTAACACTCCCCCTCAAGCTGGTGCATATAAATCATATGTACCTAGCTTGTTATAGATGTAATTAATACGAGGACATGTGAGAGACTTGGTGAACATATCTGCAAGCTGATCATTTGACTTCACAAATTTCGTAACAATATCTCCCGAGAGTATCTTTTCTCTGACAAAGTGACAGTCAATCTCAATGTGCTTAGTCCTTTCATGAAACCTTTGGATTTGATGCGATATGAAGAAGCGGCTTGGTTATCACACACAAGTTCCATCGATCAATTTTGCCAAATTTTAGTTCTCCCGGAATCGTTTGATCCAAACTAGTTCACAAGTCTTTGTCGCCATTGCTCGATATTCGATTACGCACTAGATCGAGCAACCACATTCTGTTTCTTACTCTTCCACGACACCAAATTACCTCTACTAAAACACAATATCCGGATGTCGAGCGTGCAGCCGGAAGGTGATCACGCCAATCGGCGTCAGATATCCAATGATATTCTCATGGCCTTGATCCTCAAAGAGTAGTCCTTTAGGAGGCGACTTTATATATCGCAGAATCGAACAATCGCTTCCCAATGACTATCACAAGGAAGTCATAAATCGACTTACAACACTCACGGGAAAAGATATGTCGGTCTAGTCAGCGTGAGATAATTCAACTTTCCAACAAGCCGCCTATACCTTTCGGGATTACTAAGCGGCTCCCGCATCTGGAAGGAGTTTAACATTCGGATCCATAGGGTGTCGATAGGTCTACATCCCATCATTCCTGTCTCGCCGAGAATGTCTAAGGCATACTTGCGTTGAGAAATAACAATACGATCTAGACCGAGCAACCTCAATACCTAGAAAATACTTGATCGCCAAGGTCTTTAGTGCGGAAGTGCTTAAAGAGATGTTGCTTCAAATCGGTGATGCCATCTTGATCATTCTGGTGATAACAATATCATCAACGTAAACAACCAAATAGATACATCGACTTGGTGCGAATGCCGATAAAACACGAGTGATCGGCTCACTACGAGTCATACCAAACTCTGAATAAGCGTCTTTGAACTTCCCAAACCAAGCTCGGGAGATTGTTTGGACCGTAGAGTGACCTACGCAATCGACATACAAGGCTCTTTGGACTCCCGAGCAACAAAACCGGTGGTTGCTCCATATAGACTTCTTCCGCAAGATCACCATGCGAGAAAAGCATTCTTAATGTCAAGTGATGAAGAGGCCAATGACGAGCGACCATAGATAGAAAAAAGGCGAGCGAAGCTATTTTAGCCACGAGGCGAAAGTGTCACTATAATCTAGCCCAAATATCCGAGTATACCCTTTGGCAACAAAGCGAGCCTTAAGTCGATCAACTGCCGTCTGGACCAATTTTGTTGCATAAACCAACGACAACCAACGGAGATTTACTGCGGGAAGGGAGACAAGTTCCCAGTACCACTCTTATGTAAAGCGGACATCTCATCAACCATAGCTTTGCCTCCGTCGAATGAGAAAGTGCTTCACCGTAGTCTTAGGAATGGAAATAGAGGACAAAGGCGACCTGAAGGCATAATGGGGTGATGATAGACGATGATAACTTAAGAAGGTATAATGTGGGTTAGTATTTCGAGTGGATCGTATACCTTTTTGAAGTCTGCGGTTGGCTAGGAGGAGGCAAGTCATGATAGGAGCGGTCGTGCATGACATGAATCAGGCCCGGGGTTGGGCGTGGGCGGCGATGATAAGTTAGTAATGGTGGCACTACTGTTGGAGATGTAGAAGTAACCATAGATTCCTCAAAGGTGAGCGCAGTAAAACTGAGGTATGGGTAAGACCATAGATACATCGGGATGATCGGAAGATGTATAGTAAAGTGAGACTCAAAAATGTAACATCGGTAGACATAAGATATCGATGAAGATCATGTGAATAACAACGATACCACTTTTGGACTCGAGAGTAACCAAGAAAGACACATTTGAGGGCACGAGGAGCTAATTTATCTTTTCCTGGGGCTAAGTTATGAACAAAGCATGTGCTCCCAAAGACACGAGGGGGGATAGGGTAAAGATGTGACTGAGGAAACAGTATAGAATGTGGAACCTGATTCTGAATAGAAGAAGAGGGCATTCTATTTATCAAATAACAAGACGTCAGAACTGCATCTCCCCAAAACGCCTTGGAACATTGGATTCAAGGAGAAAATGCAGCGGTCTCAATAAGATGCCGATTTTTCTTTCGGCTACACCATTTGTTGAGGGTGTATGGACAAGTAGTCCGTGAATAATGCCTTTGTGAGTCATAAACTCCACGAAATTGGGAGGATAAGTATTCTAATGCATTATCACTACGAAAAGTACGAATAGAAACACCAAATTGATTTTGTATTTCAGCAAAGAAACTTTTGAAAATAGAAAATAACTCAGAACGATCTTTCATTAAGAAAACCCAAGTACATCTTGAATAATCATCAATGAAACTAACAAAATAACGAAATCCTAAGGTGGAACTAACTCTACTAGGACCCCAAATATCAGAATGAACTAATGAAAAAATAGACTGAGCGACCTCGATTACGAGAAACGTAGCGCAGTGTGTTTCCCAGTTGACACGATTCACAATCTAATGTGGATAAACTAGACAAACTAGGCACCATCTTTTGCAGTTTGGATAGACTCGGATGTCCCAAACGTTTGTGAATTACATCTGGAGAATCTGTAACGGAGCATGCTGTTAAGGAATTTGAAGAGGTAAGATAGTAAAGGCCTTGTGATTCATGTCCTGTTCGATCATCATCCGTCTTTGCGGTCTGCATGAGAAAAAAGTCATCGAAAAAGGTTATGCTACAATGTAGGGCTTTCGTTAAACGACTAACAGATGCTAGATTAAAGGGAGAACCAGGGACATAAAGAAGCAGTCTAGGGTGACAGAAGATAGGGGTTTGGCTTTTCCAACCCCTTTTGGTTTTGTTTGGATCCCATTGGCTAAAGTAATACATGGAAGAGATTGTGAATAAACAATATCAGATAAAAGTAATTTATTACCAGAGATATGATCAGAAGCCCCAGAGTCCATGACCCATGTTCCAAGAGTACTAGATTGCGACACACAAGCAAAAGAATTACCCGCAACAGACACATCAGGTTGTGCAACTGAAACTACTTGTGGAGACGTTTGCTTATTTGCACGATACTGAAGGAACTCATCATATTCTGTCTGAGCAATATAAGCATTGTTGGATGGTTGATTTGGTTGAGCACCATATGCTACTGGTGGAGATGTCTGTTTACTTGCGCGATTTCGAAGGAACTCATTGTATTCCTTTAGAACAATAGGATCATAACTGGGTGGTGGACCATGCAAAGTATAACATATGTCACGAGTGTGTCCAGGCTTATGACAATGACTACACTTGGATCGAGGTTTCCCAAAACGCCCTCCCCCTCGCCGATTCTCCATAGACTGAGATGTACGCTTTTCAAAGGTTTGAGATGCAAGAATAGAGGAGTCAACAGTGGGTGATGAAACCACTTTATGACTGGGAGGTGCCGCAAGACGAAGGAGACGAGAGAATAATTCATCGATTGTAGGAACTGTAGGGCTAGCTAAAATCTGATCACGCACAGAATCATGATCAGGAGGAAGTCCAGCAAGAGTAAGAACTAGAAACAATGTTTGTCTGTGTTCTTGTTGTTGTTCCACATTCGTAGTAACTGGCATCAATGTGTCAAATTCCTCCATGACTGCCTGTACCTGTCCCAAGTAAGTAGACATATCGGATTCTTGTTTCTTTAAGTTGGTCAATCGAGATATCACATCATAGAATCGAGATATGTCATTAGTGTATAAAGCACGAGCCTTTTCCCAAACTGTATAACACGTCTGGAATGGGCGAAACAAGGGCATCAATTTGGAATCAATAGAACGCCATAGGAGACTACATAATTGAGCATCTACTTTCTCCCATTGTGCTTTGACTTTTGCATCTTCCTCACTAGTCTTTGTCTTTACATCTACCACATAAGTCTTGTTCGTTAAGTGATCTTGGACACCTTGACCCTTGCACCACAGCTCAACCGAGGAAGCCCAAGATAAATAGTTTGAACTTCCCAATAATAATTCTGAAGTGATTATAGGGCTAGAACTTCCAATCCCTATATTTTTAGAACCAAAAACATCACACCCAAAAGACATTATGCTAAATTTGTCTTGGAAACAACAAAAAAATAAAAGAAAACTTGATTATTGAGATCTGATTGTCGGAAAAGTCGCCGGAAACAGCTGGAAATTGCCGGACCCTAATTCCGGCGATCGAATCTGGTCAAAAACAGTATGGGCCTGGTCGGAATGGCTGGACGACCCTAACTGTCAAAAAATTTCTCAAAAAAATCTGACCGGAAAGCTGTCACGCGCGCGCGCGTGTGAGAACTCGCCGGAAACTGCCACCTCCGATCGGGCGCGTGAGAGCGCGGGGTGGTATTTTCCGTGGTTCTGGCTGGGGTTTGGTCGCGGGAGCTTTCCGAGCCTCGTGGTGGTGTTAATTTTCGTACAACACCCACAGAAAGAAAAAAAAGAATAACAAAATCAGATCCAACAGTCACCGGAAATTGACATAGACATACGGTGACTTGTTTGTTCTCACCAATGCTCTGATACCATGTGAGAAATATAGGAAAAGAATATTATTGAATTGTATGTAAATTGTTACATTGAGACCCTACTTATAGACACTACATTAGAATCCTTTTCCTACTAGGATTCCTATTATTATTCCTATTCCTATTCCTATTCTAAGTAGGAAATACTTATTTATATTCTAACACTACAAGCCCAAGGAACCATACACAGCGACAATTGTCTCTGTTGAAAGGAATGTAGGCCCAAAAGCTCCCGGGGAGACTTGTCATATTGTCATTGATCATGATGGCAACCTTCCTTACTGGGAAGGACAAAGTTATGGTGTCGTTCCTCCTGTAAGTTCTGGCTCCATTTTCCCTATTATTTTTATTGCATTGAAAAACTTTCTGCTTTGGCCTGTATGAATATATAGGACCAGTTATATAACATTGTGAATAAAATCTGTGTCCTCTTTGCTTTAAACACATCTCCATTAGGTGTACTCAGTTTGAAGGACAACCATGTTCATTGCTGTCACTAATAGGATATTACAATCAATTCACTTGTTATGTTTACTACTTTTCTCTTTTGACATCACAATAGAGGGAAGGGGCCCCAAAAATGTAGTGTGTTACATCCAATCCTAGCCCTGGCATGCTTGTATGTAAGCTTCTGTGTTATAGATGTTTGGTCATTGATACTTTTAATGTCCGGCTATGTTTGACCTGAACCTTTTGTAGTTTGGGCCCCCCTTTTGTGTTGCAAAAATTATAAAAAAAGTGATATCATGATGCTTTTATCCTTCATATTTATACCAAGCCTCGGTATAAGCTTCGTATAATTTCTACATCCACCAGTCTTTCAGAGTCTCACTTTTAACATCTTTCAGGGTGAAAACCCTAAGAAACCAGGGAGTCCCCACAACATTCATCTATATTCAATTGCATCCACCAGATATGGGGACTCTTTTGATGGGAAAACGGCCAGCTTGTGTGTCAGACGAGCTGTCTACTACGATCCTGAGACAGGAAAAGAAGACCCATCGAAAAATGGTGTTTGCAGCAATTTCCTATGCAATCTGTTGCCTGGTGACAAAGTGAAGATCACAGGTGAAATCTAAATAGTCCTTTTACAGATGTTATTCAAAGAAGACTTTACATGCCAACACTACCCGTCTTCCCTACATTGCATTCTCAATTGGTCACATCTGATCTCATATGCAATTTGGCTCACTGAGTAGGTTTTCCAACATTTCAAAAGAGGGACAAAGAAATGATCTTTGAGGCAGCATACTGTTAAAAGTGGTCTTGTCAGCAGGAAATTATATTGTTCAGTTGACCCTTTAGGTTGTACAGCATAACAGATTGAAGATATTTGCCTTTTCTTTGTGTGCTTCAAATTTCCGGCTGATATGTGTACTTTTTCTCCTAAGAGTGCATCAGTGTCCATCACTATCTCTTGAATCTTTAACCTTGACTATCTGATCATATGATGAATCCTTAAATGCCAATTTTGTACAACTATTGATTTCCTTGCTATTATTAACAAAGGAAGTAAATTTTGCCTTTGGTTAGTCTGTTGTATGCCCCTTCTAGATTTGGATTTGGCATTACTTACCCTTTTAGTTACCAACTTCCCAATAAAGAATTTCTATACTCAATAGTCTTGCTACACTGTCACCTTTTTCCTCTAAATTCTAACCACGCGCTTCTAATTTCTAAATAAGATACCCTGCTGAGAATGTAGTATGGTGATGCTTTGCAATTAAATAGGCTATTTCATGTAGTTCTTAGACTCTTGTAATTTTTTTGGTGGTTATTCGTTGGTGAAACACTCCAAGATTCAGTTTTCTTCTTCATTGATCGCCCTTTGGATTTTTTCACAGGTCCTTCTGGTAAGATGATGCTTCTACCTGAAGATAATCTAAATGCCACACACATCATGATTGGAACTGGAACTGGTCTGGCTCCCTTCAGAGGCTACCTTCGTCGTATGTTCATGGAGTCAGTTCCAATCAAGTTTAATGGTCTTGCTTGGCTTTTCCTTGGAGTTGCAAACACTGATAGCCTTCTGTACGACGATGAGTTCACCAAGTATCTCAGTGACTATCCAGGCAATTTCAGATATGACCGCGCTCTTAGCCGAGAACAAAAGAACAATAAAGGGGGGAAGATGTATGTTCAGGATAAAATTGAGGAATACAGTGATGAAATCTTCAAACTGTTGGATGAAGGAGCTCACATCTATTTCTGTGGGTTGAAAGGTATGATGCCCGGAATCCAGGATACCCTGAAGAGGGTTGCTGAGGAGAGAGGTGAGAGCTAGGAGCAGAAGCTTTCACAACTCAAAAAGAACAAGCAATGGCATGTTGAAGTCTACTAATAAGGAAATGTTAATTGCTGCATTTGTTTGTGATTGTTGATTGTTGTCAACTGAACTTAGCAATCAGTTTAGGTGACACATTGCATTACTAGTTGATATACAAATTGTTCATGCTGCAAGGGAATGAAATAATAAATGCTGGTGCTTGAGGCAGTTTACCTTGCACTCTGTATTTCTTTTGAAATGTCTCTGATAGACGCATTTTCGTAGGGATAGCTGCTCTATGATTAAATGGATTGTCTCTATCGAACCTACCCTTACTAAATAGCCTAAGAAAAAAAGCCGGCCGCAAGTGCTTGAGAATGCGTTCTTACAGCAAGGGCTGCAATTGAATCAGCTCTTGATGCAATAGAATAGGTATTGCATTGAAGTTATTCTCTTTTGTTTAATCTCGTTTCATCAACTTCCTCTATCGACAAGATAAATAATCTTGTTCATTTTTTTTGATTTGGTAGTTGTAAAAAAGAAAAAGATAACAAGAAAATAAATAAGAAAATGGTTTTTAATTGGATAAGGATAGGCATGGTTAAGAGCTTATTTGGGCAAATCTATCATTTAGTCCAAAGTGACCCATTCATCTTGTTTTTAGTTGACTTTGGACATCTTAGATCATGATACGCACATTCATTTGACTCTTTTAATACGTTCAAATTAGGGATGTACAAAATCGAATCGAAAATCAAATCAAGCCGCAAATCGAGTCAAATCGAAAAAAATCCGACTAGTGGTTTGGTTTGGTATTGGAAAAAAAAAACCCCCGACTATATTTGGGTTGGTTTGGTTTTAACTAAAAAAAATCAACCCGAGACCAAACCAACCCGACATTATATATGTAATTTTAAAATTTTATTTTATACATAAAAATATTTACTTTGATTAAATTTTAAAATATTTCTTATACTATTTCATAGTTTTTATCTTTTAATATATTATTTCAAGTTTAAAACTTAGAATTCGAAATGGTTCAATAAAGATTATAGGTCATAGATGTTGATAATTATAATAAAACTTATATCAAAATCAAATTAATACTAATGCAAAAAGAAAATCAATTCAACACTAAGAATGACAATAATATTGAATATTTGCTCTTTAGTTTTACATTGGTTTAGACAATTAAAATACATAATCTAATTTTAATTTTCCTTAAATATTTAGTAATGTAACTAATACTTATTAAACTTACAATTTTAGCATGATTTAGTACTTTTAAATTATGATCATTTTCATTATGACTTGCAATATTTATTTTATATGATGATTTCATTATTATTTTTTATTAAATATTTTTGTTCATCAATACTCATCTCATATTTTGTGTTATTTTTTTAAGAAATACCTTAGATAATTATATTTTGGTTGGACTAAAGAAATGTTTGGAGCACAAGTTAATTATATGTTTGTATGCAAACTTTACCGAAAAAATTCAAAAATCTGAAAAAATCCGAAGTTTATCAGTTTGGTTTGATTTATAAATTTAAAAATTCGACACAATGGTTTGGTTTGGTATTTGAAAAACCCGAACCAACCCAAGGTTGAAAAACCCGAAAAAATCCAAATTTTATTAGTTTGGTTTGGTTTATAAATTTAAAAATTTTACACAAATGATTTGGTTTGATAATTGAAAAACCCGAACCAACCCGGTCATGTACACCCCTAGTTCAAATTGTCGTCAATTAAATAATATCCCATCAATTAGCACATTTATTTCTAGATTTTCATAATACTTAACATCATTAAAAGAAAGAAAAAGATAAAATTTATATTAATCATAACAAATAAAATGTCACATTATTTAAGTTGAAGGAACGACTCTAGTACGTGTTTTTGTA
Source organism: Solanum pinnatisectum (assembly GCA_035578085.1). NCBI lineage: Eukaryota > Viridiplantae > Streptophyta > Magnoliopsida > Solanales > Solanaceae > Solanum > Solanum pinnatisectum. The sequence goes on from CM069082.1 coordinate 8,458,351, forward strand.
CGTAAATTTGTAATCTAGTAATAGCGGTAGATTTCTTTCGCATAGTGTTAAATTATGAACTTGCACATATATTATACTAAAAATAAATGTATGTTGGCTATCATAATTAAAAGGTTGATCCAAATTAAAAGTGATATGTTAAAGTATAAAGTTAATGGGTCTAAAATCCCGTAACTCTCAGTCATCTATCTTCTTTTCACCTGAAAATTTTGGATTGTGGGGAAGACACAAATATATTTTTTTGTGTGTGAATATTCGATTGTAGTTTCTAGTTTCATTATGGGCTAAATTTGAAATACAAAACTTGTGCTATTACAAATATACGGCTATGATCCTCATGTCAGGGTAATGTTTTCTTTCTGATATCCGTCATTAGAAACAATAGTGATTTATGTCTTGATTTGAATATAACTACAAGACGAAGAATCACTATGACACTCATGATTTTAGGTATGCTTCCGCTATTAGTATTTTGCATTCTCGATGATTTGATATTATAGTTCTTGAAAAAAATTGAATTACTTTGTTTTAATTGTTGTGCAATATTATTATTAGAAAAGAATATATGTGGTAGCTAAAGTTAAATAATTTTTTATTTTAAAAATCGAAATGTATGGTTAAAAAGATTTAATTTATACTAAAATTTTATTGATCTACCAGTTACCACTATTACAGATAGTAATTTGATTCGTTGAGAGTATACTCTCTCCTGCCATAAAAGTCTTTACTTATGAAATAAGATTGTGGATCCTTTATACAAATAGAGTTTAAGAATCTTTTTAAGTCTTATTTTTATCTGATAATTGTAAAGTTTTTGTCCCTCTCCATATGAATTATCATGAATCATAAACAAGTTATGTAGATTTCATCCTTATATTCATCATTGTCATAATAATTTGTTTATAGTATTATAAATGGAGAATATTATTATTTCGATACAAGACTATTAGAAGCTTTAATTTTACACGTTTCTATCAGAAAAATATTTTAAATTTCATCCAAGATTTAAATTTTTTAAGTAATTGTTGATTTTTGAATGCTTTGCATACCATTTTGTGAAGTAAAAGACAGTAGCAAAGAATTAAAATAGAAAAAAACTTCAACACACAAATACATAAAGTGAAAATTGTATAATCTTACATACATATATAGTTTATCATATACAGTTGAGGCTAACAACTGCTATATAAGCAAAAATAGTTAATGTGCAACAGATGTCACTGTAGACAATAAAATTTGTGTTGATAAAATAATAATCAAGATCAAAGAATTTTGCAACAGTTGTGGTATTTGATTTCAATATATGAGTGCTATAATCTCTATGAATCCTCTGTTTGTTCTTTTCGAATATAAATTCAAGGACTTATAAGCTTGATCTAGAATTTGGTGAATTTGATCCTAACTTGTAATTTGATGAGTTTAATCTCGACTTATACTTGAATTCAAGGGATTTAGAGTTTGATATTGAGTTGTGAATGTTGGGGTTTATTTACCCTAATTTCTAACCATAAATAAGTTTTCCTTTTAGGAAAATGTTTTAATATTTTGACTAGTCCTTTTCTTGTAGGAAATGTTTTAGGACTATAAATACAGACTTGTTCCTTCTAACTTAATTAGCATTCACAATGTAGTCCTAGGGTTATGAGAGTTGCGGTTATGGAGGAGAATTTTATGTACCTCCTTGTATTCTGAGTGAATTGGTTGAGGTTGTTTCTCTCTATATTTTGTACTCTCATATTTATAGTGGATTGCTCATCTCCTTTGTGGACGTAGGTCAATTGACCAAACCACGCTAAATCTGTCTCTTTTGGTGTGTTTCTCATTTGTCTTCTTACTCGTGGTCCTTCGAGGTTTGCTTTGCTAGCTTCCGCATTACACCTAATTATATTCGGTCCTAACAGTGAACTCGATGAATTTGATCTCGAGTAGTACTTGAATTCAAGAATTTTTGAGCTTATTTGTGAATTTGGTGGTCTTAATCTTGAGTTGTATCTGGAACTTGAGTGCTTGAGTGTTTGAATGCTTGAACTTGTAGATTGTTGAGAAATCTGTGACGTTGGATCCACAAGCTATCTCTGGCTTCTTGTTAGAATTTTGGTGAATTTTATGAATTATGAGGACACTCTTCATTATAGCCTATCAGATTTCAGTAATATGCAAATATTTGATTTATCAGAATATGTCATTTGTATATATGTGACACATCTCCATATGCTTTTAAGGCTTTTGGAACAACTAAGTTAAGGTGAGCCCCATAATTTGTATACCTAATTAAGAATGCTTTGACAAGCTTTTTCACCGTTTTGCACAAGAAAGAAAACTTTTCACTTATTTTTATTATAATCTAGGCCAAAAACGAAAAAATTCTTATAACATTACGTGCACAGTCTCCCTTATCATTATGAATTACCTCTTACTATTATAGTTAAAATCGACTAAACATCAAATAAATATAGTTTTAGTTCTACTAGGACACGAGATCCTTAATTCACTCTTCCTTGAATATGAAACACTGCCCTTTCATCTTTGTAAATATCTATCCAGTAGAAATTTTGAAATTCAAAATTCATGCTCAACGTAAATGAGCTGAGGTATCATCCTAAAGTTGAATCTTATCATAACCTTCATGAGTGATATCTTTTATCATCTTTATACCTTGTTTTTTTCTAAGAACTTTTCTTTTTGTTATCCACCATATTGTTGTGTCTTTTTTAATCAAAAACAACTTCATTTGTTTTTTTCTTTTAGTTAATTAATGTGCCATCTAACCAATTTGACTTGCCAATGATTTATAACACATGTTGCGCAAAGTTAAGAGTTACCGATACTTTGTGACTAACATCTATGATTTACAATAACTTATGTAGATGTCAATGATTATGAATCAGCTTTTAATGTTCTTTTATTTTTTCGACAGTCAAGAGAATTGGACAGAGCAATTTGATTTATATTGACAATTCAAATAAATTTAACAGAGAAACTTAATCTGTATTGACAATTAAGATAAATTTGTACTCACGTAAATATCTTATTCTCAATTTTTTCTTACTTTCTTTTCTCTTAATTTTATTTTATAGGCGAAGATATTAATTTTGATATGAAAAAGCTTTATATTGTTTGAGATAATGAATTCGCATCGTCTGAGTCTAAAACTTTGTATCGTTTGAGCCAAGAGGCGTCATATAATTTAAGCTAAAGACTTTACACTATCTACGATCTGCGGTAAATTTTTTACACGATGTGACCCAAAGAACTCACATTGTCATTGGTGAGGACTTTACCCTGTCTGTGTCAAAGGCATGATGTTGTTCAAGCCAAAAACTTTACATCATTTAAGATAAAGACTTTATATGATCTGCGATAAGACTTTATATCGTTTGAATAATTTTTACATTAATCTAGGCAAAGGCTTTACACAGTTAAACTTTATATCGTCTTAGGTAAAATGCACCCCATCATCCGAGCCAAAGACTTTATATCATATAAGACAAGAAAATTATATGCTACGCGACAAAGACTCTACAACGTTTGAGCTAAGGACTTTACCTCGTCTAGAGCAAAGACTATACATAATTCGTGCTCGAAGAAATCAATCATAAAATATTTGACTATTTTTTTAAAAAAATTAATCAATAATATGGCCGAATCATAACCCACATGCATAAATAATTTTGCAAAATTGAAACTATTTTTAATTAACAAATAATTGTATGAATGATATTTTTCTCAAATGAAAATGACATAAATAAGTCAAATTTTTATGCATAGTGTAGATGAGCTTTTCCTCCAAATTTAGGGTCTGTTTAGCAGGACACCCTGGTAATTGGATTTGGTGGAATTGAGTGTAATTACATTGTATGTCTTGTTCGGTTGACCATGTAATTACCTGGTCAGCAAATAATTGAGTGTAATTGGCAGGGGTAATTACACTCTCCAATTCGCAGGGGGGAGACTATGAATTGCTGGTAGTTACATGGTGTAATTACAACCTGATTACTTTTTAATTTCTTCCTTTTATTTCTATTTTTATTTTTTTCGTTTTAATGTGTTTTTTATTTTTATTATTTTAAATTCTTTTTATTTTTTATTATTCTAATGTTTTCTAAAAATATTTTATTTACTACTATTTATATTTCATTTCCTTCTTAGTCTCAACCTTTACTTCATGTGATTCAATGCATTTTTTCGTATTATCTAAAAAAAAAATATTAGTATAATTTTACTAGTACTCTAATTTTTAAAATTAAAGTAGAATTCATTATTGAATAAAGTTATGGACTTACATTTTTCTTTTCTTTTAAATCATATTTATGTATGTTATGTTGAAATTTGACATAAGAGTATTATGTTAAATTTTTGTTTTGCTTATAACTTATGTTGTATTTTCAATTTAATTTTTTTAGGAGTATTGACTCGATATTTTACATTGCAAGCTATTTTTTTAAAGTTAGACTTGATATATTATCTTTTTGTCGAATGTTTTATAATTTAGTGACATGATATTATAATATTAATATTTTTGTCAAACATGCATTTCTTAATATGCATAAGTACTTTTAGTTTTTATGATTAATTTGATTAAAATATACTAGTAAATTGAAAAATATAAATTAATTATTTTTATAATATTAGTTAAGAACATATGCTTATTAGTTAATATATTCTTAAAAGATGATATATATATCTTAAATATTCAATTTAATACCATTTATAAAGGCCCCTTATTTGTCTGATAAATTTTTTAATTTTTAATAATTAACTTTTATTTTAAAAATTTAATATAATTTGATGATTGCAATTGTGTATCCAAACAAGACATGTGTAATTACACTGAAGCAAACAAACACACCCATATAATTACTAGCCTGGTAATTACTACCCTAGTAATTATTCCGACTACAATTATCAGACGGCTTTCCAAACAGACCCTTAATGACATATTTAAACTTTTTCTTAGTAGAAAATCATTTTTTTGCACATTTTCGAGACTTGGAGGGCTGTTCACTCAGCTTATGAATTAGTCAAGGACTACTGATGTGGAATATAAAGTTTGGTCTCCTGACCAGAATGTCATTCCAAGCAAAATTCTCTAGTACGCTTCAATTCAAACAATTCGAAATTGGCACCCCAACCCCCACCAAAAAGAAAAATGGCGACTTCCGCCGTGGACGGTGGTGGTAATAACAGTGTTGGTGGAGAAGACATAAAATTTAGTGTAATGCTCAGCCTTTTCCAGTGGATACAGAAGAGTAAATCATCAGCGAAGAAGCGGTCCAAGTTCCGGAAGTTTATTGACACCTTCTGCAGGAAGCCTCAGGACAATTTCGCTGCCATGCGCCTTATTCTCCCTGGCCTCGACCGTGAGCGTGGCTCTTATGGCCTTAAGGAGCACGTCCTCGCTACTTGCCTCATTGACGCACTTGCCATGTCCCGCGAATCCGATGATGCCCGCCGTCTTCTCAACTGGCGGAAAGGCGGTCCCAAAACTGGCTCAAATGCCGGCAACTTCTCTCTTGTTGCCGCGGAGGTAAATTCTTCTTCACTATTGGAGTTCTCTTGACGATCATGACTAGTAGAAACAACATAATAGCAATTCGGAATACTAAATTTCGCTGTGCAGATTATTATTCTCGACAGTTGTTTTATTGAAAAAATTATTGAAAAATCTTCCAAATCAATAGAGTGATTGAGCGAGTGAGAGGAGTGTTTCACCACTTAGTTACCATTGTTATCTTTAATTAAAACTCAATCGAGTTTAACCACTTCCACAGTCTTGCCCAGTCCCGTATACTTAATATTCTTCCCTGCTAGCAACTGGCTCCACATTGTCCCGCCTAGCCCCTGTCTGTTATGTTAGTTATCCTTTTCTTGAATTGAGAACTATTTGGTCCTTTTTTTTTTGACAAAAGTACAACTTTTTGGTCCTCCGTTTATTTGTACATCATTTCCTATTCTTGTACGGCAGTGCTCAATTTTAATGAAGAGAAATGGAGAATGGAAATGAGATGTATTTGTTCAAATCAATTCGTCAACTACACAATCAGCCCAATCAAAACTTTTCCATCTAGTGATTTTTTTTGCATTATTTACATTTCAAAGGTGGTGGGATGATGGGATCTTTCCTTTTTTGCAATGGTTGTGAGAAGGTTGAGCTGCATTTTTCTTCTTGTAGCTTTTTCCTTTTCCACTAAACTTTTAGCTTTTTTGAAGATCTTGGGTTGACCATATCTTTGATTTATAAAGCTAGCTCAAGAGCAATTCCATGATGCCTTATACTCTTCTTTGTTCTTGTGCCTCAAGTGCACTAATAATTTTTGCAAAAGTCATCTTTGCAATATCTATAGAATCCTCCGGAGAAGAGATTTTCAATGCAAAATTTTTAGGCAAACTTCCGAGAGCTTTCTAGGCAATCTTTTCTTTCAAAAGATCCTTACCTAATATTTGGATTTGACTCACAAGTTTCATCAACTTGTTTGGGTATTGTGTCTCTCCATCTTCTCCATTCTTAAGTTTTCAAGTTGTCTCTTTAAAGTGATAATATTGATATTTCTGGTCCTTTATGACCTTTGATATCATGTCTACCAATTTTTCCCTTTTTCATTAAGAGAAGAGCAAGACATAGTCTTTACAAAAATTGCTTCTGATACTAAAGCATGTAGATGTGTTAGAGCCTTAGATCTTTTCTTTTCTTAGCTTTGAAAAAATTTGGAGGTGAGAAACTATCGGATCCTTAGACAACTCAAGTGATTTCCCTTGTCTCCATTACCTACCATAAATCTTCAGCTAAAAGCTTTAATCTTCACTTTTACCTTTATTTATCAGGATAAAACTCATTTTTCACTACCTATGGTTGGTAGTTCTCTCTACATACAAGAACAAGTTGCTAACAGGAATTTGATGAAGACATGATTTTTGGTTCTTTCAAAATCTTATAACAAGATCTCTCTGCCTTAGTTTCTCAATTCTCACAAGTCCTTTAATGCAATTGGCTTTGATACAAAATGCTGAATATTTGGGGTCCGGGGGGTTGGGGGTGGGGTGAAGGAGTGCTCACAAATCACTCAACTTCTCTTGAATACAACTAGAGGAGGTGATTCTTCTTTGTTTCACTCGACCTGCTTAATAGCCGAAGTGCCCCTAGGTATTTTAGGACTTCTTTTACCATGTATCTAATCTAGTGCATGTATCTTTAATTCTAAACCTTTTTCTCTTTCCTAGTTCATGAACAAAGACTGTTATCGTTAAATTAATTTCCTAATACATAAAGTAAAAAAATTCATGTATCACAAAATATCTAAGAAAGCCAACGTTGATTCTTCAACAAAATAATCTAAGGTGTTCCTGCTATTGAGTGCCCATGTAAATTGTCTTTGTTAATTTACCTCACATACGTGCAGGTGTTATTACCATAACTTTGTTGCTTAAAGAAATGATGCGATGGGTTATCACTTCATAGGTGAAACCATGCCTTTTAGTAAATGTGCCATTTAACCAATGACTTGCAAAGTGAAAAAGATGAAAAACCTTTTCTTTAAATATCAAATTTGAAGAGCTGGAGTAATATCAGCATTATTGAATAATGGGTTTTGAAATTAGATGTTTAATTGCAATCTGATTATTATAATACTAAGTTCATATACTTTGATACTTCATATTCTGAAAGAAGTGCACACTTCACTTCTCACTTTAAGCTCCAAGGAGCTTGTCTCTTTGATGACCTTTTCGCATTGAAAAATATTTTTTGACTTTGGATTCATACAACTATAACAGATTTTCCCGATTTTAATTTCTCTGCATTTATTTATGCTCGTACTTCAATTCATAATGCTCCATTCTTGTTTGAGATTGACCTTGTCCGTAAGATCTTTGCTGGAAACTCAAGGAACAGCGGTTTTTGGAGCTGAATTTGTCCAACAAATCAGCACCTTAATAACTACCCCATTATTTCCTTTCAAATGACAAGCTAAATTACACCTTTATTGTGTTCCTCCTCTGAGATTGTTCTGTTGCTAATGTTTCTGGTATTTTTTTTCATCTTCAAAGAACCGAGTGTTGTAATATACATATGATTAATAACTTATATTGGATATTGCTTGTGCATAGGTCCTCCAGCGTAGACAGGGAATGGCTTCTGCTGGGCTAACAATTAAGGAACTAAATGACTTCCTTGATCACTTGGCCTCAAGTGAAAATAGGTGATGAAGGTTCCGTATTTGTGTATATCTTATCTTTATGATTTCCATTGTTATAGATTACCAAATTTTTGTATGAGCGTGTTTGGTACGGAAGAAAATAGTTCTTGTTAGTTACTCAAAGAAAGCGTATAAAATGAATTAGAAGAAGTAGAAGACGTGCTTAAAATGATCGAGAAAAGTAATCAAGAACCAAAAGATTGTCTCCGATTATCAAACAATCACAATGTTAAAACACTTTCTTCTCTCGCCAATTAGTGTTTCAAGAAGTCAAAAACCAGATAAAACTGAACTTAAAACACCCCCTAATAAAAGTCTAAGAATAGGTATTTATAATTTCTAAAAATGCATAACGAAATTCAGAATAAATTAGTGTTCGCGCACCCGTGGTGGCATTGCATATGCTGTTGCGGTCACATCTGCTTTGCCGCATCGGGTAGCACAGTGAAGTTGTTGCATCTGACTTGCGTTGAAAGATAGGTGAGATGCGTCCCTATATCAGGAGTTGCGGCCGCACTAGTGCGCCACATATCATGCTTTTTTTGCAACCCTTTTGCCTCGAGTTGTGGTCTATGAACTGGTGATGCGCCGCCACATGTGGGCTTGCGATCACACCACCCTCTACATCATTTCCTCTACTTCAACATCACTTTCTGGAAGCAGTCTGTTTTGTTACTTCCAACTCTCCTTTTTTGCACCTTTTTACTTTGTTTCAGCCCAATCACCTGTAAATCATGAAAATCTGTCTTTCAGTAATGTTATTGTTTATCAAAAGAGAAAATCTATCTTTCAGGGCTAAAATGCCGTAAGTGTGACCTTTTTCTCTCCGAAAACCCACAATAGAACCAACTTAAGGACTAGATAAGTAGGTTAATGTCATGACCCGAGTCTACACCCTAGCTAAGACATGGTACTTGGAACCACAAGTGATCTCAAGCTAACTCTTGGCATGGTATATCTAAGCATACCATATGAAAACTGAAGCGGAAGCTGTAAACTAAAATCATTTAGAAATAAGTCTATTACAACTGAATACTAATGTCTAAAAGCCTCTAAACTAAATAAGATAATTTGCTGAGACAAGACCCCGAGCTGCTTGAAAGTTTACACAACTGAAGTGAATAAAACTGAATCATAACTGAAGTCCTTTGAATGCGAGGAGGACTCACCACAATGCTGAAAGTAGAGTAACTTAGTGGAACGCTTGTCCGCGAATCTGAATTAGGGTGCTAAGATCTTCATCATAAAATGGCGTAGCGCAAGTAGCGTTTATGTATTGGTGTGCAAGGTAAGGGCTGAGATCAACAATTATACAACAACGGAAAGAACTACGAAATTGATCATGAGTAATACTCAAACGATAACTAAAGGACTGAGAGTCAGAACTGTGAAATATGACATAATATTTCAAAAATAAAAATGTATATCTGAGACCATATTTTCCAAAATCATATCCGAAAGGATGCGTATCTGGAAATCATGTTACTTGAAATTATGCTATCCAAAATCATACTATCTGAAATCTTATAATGATTATATCAATGAAATATAATCTACAAGCATCATCTACGGCCCATGGTTCCATCTACGGTCCGTAGATAATGCTCATGGATTCCAATTTTCGAGGAAAATTTCAACTTCTCACAATCTGATTTGGATATAGAACTTATGAGGTGTTACAACTCCGAACTCTGATTAATGCAAATTTGGTGGCGTTGGACAAAAAGACTCATAGACCTTTACTTTGATAGGTCATGGGCCACCTAACTCTTTATATGTTGAGAGATATGTTCGTTTGAAGTTGATCCTTATATGAACTCATGCAAAAACTTATTCGATAGAAATGCTTTGAATTTGGCTTGGTGTTTGAGGTACCTTACAACCCAAAAACACATCCGATACATCACACTTAGTAAGGACCTTAACTATACATATAAATTAGAAATCATCGAGTTCAGGCCTACACTTACAGGGAAGGGTTCAGATCTTTACTTAGAAGTTGCGGGTGTTACACTTAATTACCCACTTATCATACATGTGTTTTTGGGGCTTGATGTGGCGTAACCCAAAAAAATTCATGTAGGCATAGGCCCAAAAAGCACACTACGTGCCATGGACTTGGTGTTGTGACACAATTAAGCCCACTACAACCTTGTTGGTGTCACGTATACAAATCTTTTGTTTCCATTGTGTGACATTTTTACAAAATTCCACATTGATTCCAAGAGATCATAGGTATCTAGAGACAATTTTTTTCTGGTGAGGCTAATTTCTTACATATTCTGAGTTATGGTGGTTATGCATTTCCTTGACATTTTGAATTGTCAAACCTTCATGTTTCTAAATCTTTTAGGGCCTGTTTGGAAAGTCACTCTGGTAATTGGATTTGGTGTAATTACACTGACATGTTTGGTTGACCATTACTTTGTCAGCAGGTAATTGAGTGTAATTGACAGGGGTAATTATACTCTCCAATTCTCAGAAAGGGGCTGTGAATTGCTGGCAGTTACATGGTGTAATTACAAGCTGATTACTTTTAATTCTTCTTTTTATTTCTATTTTTCTTTATTTGTTGTAATTTATTTTCATTTCTATCATTTTAAATTCTTTTTTTTAAAAAATATTATTTATATTTCATTTTCTTTTCATTCTCAACCTTTCTTCTTGTGATTCCATGCGATTTTTCATATTATTTATTTTATGTTTATTTTTTTTCAATAGCATAATTTTGTTAGAATTCTAGTTTTTAAAGTAAAGTAGAATTCCTTGTTGAATAAGGTTATATATTTATGTTTTCCTTTTTTATAAATCATATTTTATGTACAGTATGTTGAAATTCGACATAAGCGTATTATATTAAATTTTTTATTTTTAATTTAGAACTTATGTTATATTTTCAGTTTCATTTGCTTAGTAGTATTGACTTGATATTTCATATTGCAAATTATTTATTTTTTAGTTATACTTGATAAAATATTTTCATAATTTATGACATTATATTTATAATATTCATGTTTTTGTCAAACAAGTATTTTATGATGTTCATAGAAATCTTGTACTTTTAGTTTTTATTATTAATTTAGTTAAAATATACCAATTTGAAAAATATAAATTAATTATTTTTTATAATATTAGTTAAGAACATATGTTTGCTGATTAATATATTTTAAAAGACAATATAAATCTTAAATATTTAATTTAATATCCTTTATAAATGCCCCTATTAGTCTAATATAGATTTTTAATTTCAGATAATTAACTTTTACTTTCAAAATTTTAACATTATCTTATGATTACACTTGTGCAACCAAACAGTACTTTGGTGATTACACTGTAATTACATTGTGGCAAACAAACATTTCAGCATAATTTCTAGGTTGTGTAATTACTAGGCTGGTAATTACTATCGTAGTAATTACACCAATTTCAATTACCAGGTGGCTTTCCAAGCAGACCCCTAGTGTTTTTCCTCTATTACATTTATTTGTGATGTCCATGGCAAGCTCCACAAAAGCAAAATTTCCATGCTTTGAGACTTGTCTCTTCGATTCATCCGTATTGACCAATTGTACCATCGCTGTACATCAGTCAAACTCTTTTTCAATAATGACCAATTCGCAGAACCGGCTGAACTTGTCAACTCTATTGGCCAACTTGTTGTATGGAAGAGCATGAAATTCGGTCTTGTGATCTGAAGGAGAAATGCAACTGATTATAGAGATGGAGATGGATAGTCAGAAATTGAGTACTATCTCTATCATTCAATTTTCTAAAATGGTCAAGACAATTGCTTTTCTATATCAAAATATGTTAGTCATAGGGGTGCAGATTACCAAATAATAGATGCATCCTATACTTTTATGGACAAAGGAGGAAGAAGCAGAGTTTATCACGGTGATAAAGTTCCAGGAACTTAAAAACTCTGAACTAGTGCTACTCTTTGCATCACAACTGCTCTGATAGAGGTGAAACTTTCATCACCTACTGTACAGAGATGGAAAGAAATGCCATGACCATCTTTTTACTCTTTGGTTACCCAGCTGATTAGTTAAATTCTATCAAACTTCTTTGTTTTAATGAGTTCTTCTGATACCTAAGCCATAGCTTCAGATATCGTGCTATATCATATCCATACATAGACTTGTTGTATTGTTAAACCTTAGATCTGTCATCTGTTGCATTGTTAACTTAAAGCCTAGACCTGTTGCAGGAGGCTTGCGGAATGCATCTTCAGCTGTAGATTTCAGTTCCTTCTTTGAGAGACCATTATTTTAGAAAGAACTTGATCAAATGCTTTTGTTGGTCCAGTATTTACAATTTACTTAGCTTATTATCCTTACGCTTCACTAAGATATATTTTATTGTTTTATCAGAGCAGAGAAGACTTCAATTCTGTCTGATCTAATCAGGAAAACAAATGCTCAAGAAATGAAATGGATTATAATGATAATTCTCAAAGGTTTGATATATCTTTTTGTCAATGCTTAAACTCTAGGATCACCCTTCATTCCCAATGATGTCAATGTGCCACTGATTTTTGTCTTCATAATTTAGATCTTAAGTTGGGAATTAGTGAAAAGAGCATCTTCCATGAATTCCATCCAGATGCAGAGGACTTATTCAATGTCACATGCGATTTAAAATTAGTTTGTGAAAAGTTGAGGGACAGAAGTCAACGGCATAAACGCCAGGTTTGCTTTGAGTTCTCATATTTAACCATAGGACATACTTCTTAAGTACTTATCATGACTTGGTACTTTTAGTAGATATTGGATCTTCCTCTAGTTGATTTATAATAACTGTTAAAATCTCATCTTTTTAACCTTGGTGACTAAGTGTACATCCCGGCCTATAATTTGGTAGATATTTGTTCATTGCTTGCTCTTGGCGACAAATCCTTTAGTAACTTCTTGTCCAAGAGATGAGCAAATGCTTTATTTCCTAAATTAGAGTGCTTATGTTGATGGTCAGCTGTCCTAAGTTTGCCTCTCGTTTCCTTCACTGGTCGGTGTCGGTCAGCCTACTCTTTTATCAAAACTTGATTTAGAAAGTCACAGATATGTGATTGGGCATTTTGGGAAGAAAGGATAAGATGACAGGTTACGATAAGTGTTGGAGGCTATGTCTGAAACAGTGATTAATTGATTTTCCTGTGTGCATATTAAGATTTAGATTTCACCATCAGCAACTTGACACTTGGTTGAAGGCCTCTGAATTTCTGAAGTAGGTGATCTTTGTATCTTTTAAGTTTTACCTTAGTTCATGTTTACAAATTAACAAAGATTAGCTGTTGTATCTTGAAGGAATTCATTCTTCACATCAAACTGTTGTAAGTCCAAATCAAGATTAGCTGTACAAGATAAAAGAATTCTAACTTGCTATGAACCTTCTAATTGAGCCATCAACTTTGTGTATCATGGTGAAGATCAATTTGTAGCCAGCCAATTTCTTTTCTAGCAATGTCGTGACCAGTTCACAAGTCTCATTTTTTGACAATGCGTTCATTTCTTTATTCAAAAATAGCTTGCGTCATCTAGGATGTGCAATAAACTTTCCTTCAAATTTGCAGAATTGTAAGAGAAGATATAGACAAGATAAAGACTCTATAGAAGGGAGACAAGGAATTATAAGAGATAAAGTTAGATAAAGGATGTTTGGTGGAAGATCTGATTTCCTGTGAGTCGATGAGGATGGCTGAATTTCTTGCTAAGACAGTTTCTCCTGAAGCACTTTCCTTGGATGTCTCAACATTTTCTTCAATATTAGCCAGACCCGTTGGTGGACCTACTTGTTTTCTCCAACGTCCTCTAGTTGGTTCACCATGTAGCTTTCAACACGTCTCTTTGTATGCCTAGGTTTTACATAATATCATAGTGCAAGTGATCTTTATAGGAAGTGTTTGCCCTTGGTTGCTCATGATATATTGTTAAATCAGTGTTATCAAAAGCAAAAAGCACAAAATAGCTCTAAGATTCATTGGAGATTTAAGCGCAAAACACAAACAAGGCATGAATTTTAATGAAAAAAGGCGCAAAGGGAGAAAAGAAATATATATATATATATATATATATATATATGTTTAGTTCAATATAAGCATGAATGGCAAACATATGAATAAAGAAATTGAAAAAAAAATATATGATAGAGTGAAAAGTATGCTTTAAAACTGTGATGACGACACTAAAGCACACATAAAGCGAGGCGAGATGCTATACACCTTTAGAGCCTCGCTTCAGGGCTTATGCGCGCCTTTGATAACATTGGTTAACCTAGACTTCTCCGTTAGAGCTGAGTAAAACATGACCCCTTGTTGACTCTCTTCTTGTTAAACAATAAAGAGTGCCACATGTGCCAGCATGTGACGTATGACGTAGGAAGTCAGGCTCTTCTGGTGGTGTGTGGATGCATGTGAGACACTTAGCGACAGTGGGGTTTCTAGGGTGGGTCGCGTAATAGAGAGTTGCCTCCCAGTAGTACCCGTTTGTGTATAGGACCGGCTAAAGGTGGCGTATAGGGATGGCAATAGGGCTGTGCGGGGCGGGTTGAACATAACTCGCAAAATATTTTATCTGTCTCGCCTTGCCCCACACAACATTTTTTTCATTTTCAACCCGCCCCACCCCGCCCTGCATAGACCCGCTCCGCGTGAACCCGCCCCGCATAATTTTTTTTAATATTTCCTTTTTCTAGTTAAGTTTGATACTAAAAATAAAATTTATAATAATAAATTCATTTTTTCATTAAGTTGTATTAATTTAATAGGATAGTGATTTAAAATTTTATTTTTTAGAGGTCAATTGGGAAACATGTAAGAAATTAAATTATTTTTTATTGAACCATTTTCATTTTCTATCTTCAATATTTTAGTAGCTTTAAAGAAATTAGCTTAATAAATAGTGCTCTATCACTCTTATAACATGTAAAAATTAAAATTAAGTTTAAACCCACACAAAATCACATTACCCGCAACCCGCCCCGCCCCACATTAGTTTTAGAAAAGCCCACTTCAACCCGCCCCGCACAACCTTAAACCCAACCTGCCCCGCATAGCCTTAACCCGCCCCATTGCCATCCCTAGTGGTAAAGTTGCTTCCAACAGTGACTTTTTTGGGAAGAGAAACTAAGAAACATAGAGAAAATTCAATCTATGTACCCTTAGTACAGCAGAGGGAGGAAACTCATCTAGAAAAGTCACCAATGTCTGTGATACCATGGGAATTGAGAAGGAAGAAAAGGCTCCCTTCTATTTGAATATATGCTTTTTTTTTTTTTTCTCATTTTGATAACCATTTATATCCCATGGGATGAGGTATTTATACCATGAATCCTATAACTAATTAAAGAAAGACATCAATTACATTAAAAGGAAACTATCCTATTCTCCCAATGTCTCCTAACATGAAGCTAATTAATTAGTACAGTCAACAGTATCTGATCTTACAAATAAGCTAATGGTGGATGAAGAAATTAGATGGATATTTTGAAGTTCTATAAAAATTATACATGGAGTGTTGGAATGTCCACATTGATCAAGGGAATGATGGGGTGTTATCCCTTACATGTTCTTGGACAATCCTCACCTTGTGGGTTAACGAGGTTGAATTATGGCAAGGCCCATTTTCTTTATAGATATAATATAATACAGGAATGTTCATAACCCAGGACAAGGTAGAACAGGAAAATGATGTAGAGAAGGCTATAAAGGAGTTCCAAAGTAGAGAATTAGTATGATCTGCACGAAAGAGATGTAGAGACTAGAGAAGGAAGTAAAAGAGTGCCAAAGTTGAGAATTAGTATAGTACTGCTGTCAATAAAGTGACACAAATGATAGTAACATTAGTATCATTGATAAACTATGACTAGAATACATCAACCCCCAGGCTCCAACTATTCTTCAACCTCAAAATAATGGGAATATTTATTTTTTATGTTACCATCAACTTAATGCAACCATCCTATATTGAAGTTGAGACTGCATATGCAAATTTTACATAACCAGAGTTTGAATGTGACAGTAGTGTATACAAACATATTTAATATCAAGTAGCAGCATCGACTAAATCTTTTTGTGAAAGGAACCTGTTCCACAGCTCGTGGAAAACTCAGTACATTTAGTATGATCCTTGATTTTGAGGTGGGATGTCAATGATATCATTTAAGTTCTCTCTGTTCTCTTGTTTTATAATCCTATTTATCTCCAGCAGGGTAGTTGCAACTGTGTTGTTTTCTGCAGGACATTGAAGTTGGAAAACCTGTCCGCCCTCAGCTGGCTCTTAGGGTCAGCAATGCATCTGCTGCATGGAAAAAGGTTTTATGAGATTTGCTATTTTATCTCCTTGTTTTGCCCACCCCCCACCCCCAACTGAGTCTTTTTAAAGATGGTAGCTTTTCTATTGATTAACTTTATCTCATGTTAAATTGATTATATCGTGAACAGCTTTACGGGAAAGAAGTAGTTGTTGAGTGCAAATTTGATGGGGATCGCATCCAGATTCACAAAAATAATTCTGAGCTAAACTTCTTTTCAAGGTACCATTTTCATAATTTTCTATCTAATTCCTCCTTTTTGTTGCATTTCCTTGGTGTGATTTAATCCTTCTTTATGGGTTTGCTCAATTTATCTAAAAAGAGTAAATGCACTTTTCCTCGTGTCCTACTGAAATTTTTTGATTTGATTTTAGTACTTGCCAAATACGCATGATTCTAATACTGTGGTTCTCATAACAAATTGTTATAGGTTTATAGTACTTCTAATTGCTTTATTTACTAAAATGTGCTTGCAGAAACTTTCTGGATCATCAAGAGTATGCTCATGGGATGTCAGATGTTATTACTCAGAATATCCTTGCTGACAAGTAAGCAAACGTATAATTCTGTAGCCATTGTAAAAAAGGAAAAAGAAATATTAATCCTTATGCTTCCATTTTTGTTTTCCCCCCCTAATTTGTTAACTTCACCCTATGATTTGTTAATTGCTATTTCATGTCTAGATTTGCTACCAAATCCACCAGATGCCTGTTGATTACTTTTTTGATATAACTAATTAATTTCATTAAAGGAAGGGCAAAAATGTGTGCTACAACACAATCAATACACATGCCTGTCGGTCACTGTACCCAAGACTCTAGTAGGGTACTTTGTTTGACCGTGTCTGAATTCAGTTTCGATTTTTATGTGATGATGTCGTGGGTCTGGGTTTTATGATCACGACATGCCTCTCATATTGCTATCCCATTTTTCTTAGAGATGGTTAGTGGGGGAGTGGTCAGTGGGCAATGAGAAGCAAGGTTGCTGGAAGAGATATTATGCAGAAATGACCCAGACTGATTATGTAGCATAAGTTCAGTTTAAAGAAGAGAACAAGAATTTGCCTGTTTTACGAAGAAGCCCCAACAGGGATGTGCTGTGTGATCCTCTATCTTGTGATAGCATCCTTCTTTTCAGCTTTTTGATGCTGGTACATCCCCAGAACTGGTGTGACATGAAGTGATGTTTTTGGTTTATCTTTAATTGATGGCATCAAGTACCTCTGACAACTAGTTATTTTCTGGAAAATGAAATATACTTTGTTATTTTCTGAACTGTGCAGAGCTTGGATATCTATTTCTATTGCACCTCTTTTTTTTGATCAGGTGCATACTCGATGGTGAAATGTTGGTTTGGGATGCATCAATAAACCGCTTTGCAGAGTTCGGTTCCAATCAAGAAATAGGTGTTTATGATCCTTGATTGACATTTTTTTCCACAAAATCTGTGTTGTCTGCTAGTTTTTGATGCATTTTTAATGTATGCTGAAGATCCATTAATCTATTATAAACCTATTTTGTTTCTAAATTGCCTGACTTCTCATTGTGAATTTCTTACTTATATAATAGCAAAGGCAGCAAGAGAGGGTCTTGATAGTGATAGGCAGGTTTGTCTTTAGAACATTACCATTTTATCGTGTCATTCCTGTAAAAGATCAGCATAATGAGATATATTTTGGTTGTGTTGCAGTTGTGTTGTATCCTTTTTGTTTCTACAATGTTTTCCAAGTTTGGCAGCTCAGCAGGAAATGAGTGTGTTAATGTCGGTGATGCTTGTCCTTGAATCTCCATAATGTTGGTTGGCTCCTCTCCCTTAACATTGCATGTCAATAGATGTTGCGTTCGATATTCTTTATGTTGGGGATACCAGTGTTATTCATCGGAGCTTAAAGGAACGTCAAGAGATTCTCCAGAAAGTTGTGAAGCCCATAAAAGGCCGTTTAGAAATTTTGGTCCCTAATGGTGGTCTGAATGCTCATCTTCTTTCTGGTATGGATGCCTTTTGATTCCACAGGTTGTAAGTTATATTTTTGTCATGCTTCAAATTCTATTCAGCAATAGTGGTCTTTTAATCCCTTGAAGTTTGTGGTGATATCCGAATGTATATATGGTTGTCCATGTTTGCTTAAATCAGATGTTTGTGCCATGAATCAAACCATTTTCATTTGTCCACATCCCACCTGGGGAACATGTGTAGCAACCACCATAGTCTCATGCTGTGTGCCCTGTTATACTAAGTTGGTGCGGATCTGAGAGTCGGATTTGGCAAAATCTAAATTTTAAGATTTAGGGGTGTGAATCCGAATATGGATACAGGTGCGGGGATTCAACTAAAGAAGTCCAACATTATAAAAATAGAGTTATAAGATAATTTAAATTTGAGAGATATTTTGTGATAAATTTACATGTGTATTGTAGAATTCAATCTGCCATTCTCCAAGATGGGATTAGTCTTCCATTCTTCCTATGAACACAACAAAATAGCAACTAAACATTAAAAACATAGTACAATAGAATAAATATAACTAAAAAAATCAAAAATCAATTGAAAGAAAAGAAATAACCTTAGAACAAGGACAATAACTCTTGAAATAAAGAAGGTAACTTGAAATAAGATCACTAAACAAAGTGAAAGTGGAAAACTAGGAGGAGAAGAAAAATACAAGGGTGTAAGATAGTCAAAATGCTCTTTGGCACATTTCTCGAGGCAGTTACCTCAGAACATCTAAATTTTCTTTCCTAAATGGAATTTCTCCATCATTTTTTGTCACAACCCAATTTCTCAGGTCATGATGACACCTACTACACCCCACTAGTAGGTAAGCCTAACCCTTTGCCCGGAGCCATAAGCAACGGGCTACCAAGTGGAAGCCAATAACAAGAAGCATAAAGCTTATAACAAAGCAAAGAAAAGGGGCAATAATCAGAAATATAACACAAGAAACCATCCCAAGACCTGACATCGGTTAGTAATCGAGCGTCTAATCAAAATGAGAGTATAAATCTTTTACAAATACAAAATGAGTACAGGCTGCCTCTAAATACAATATAAAGGCTAAGCCTAGCAAAAACAGACGGAAATCGGGAGTTCACCCTAGTCTCCAAGTCCAAGCTGCTCCGCATGACTCCAAATCAACGGCGAGAACCTAAACTATAATCTGCAGGGAGCAGAAGTGTACTATGAGTACCAAAAGCAGTACTCAGTAGGTATCGGCCGACTGAGCTCAAAGATAACACAAGTATAAGCAACTGGTAATAAGGAAAGCATAGCACATATAACTAAACAGGAGATAATATGATGTACAAGCAATAAGGAACAGAAATAGGACGCAAGAAATAAAGAACCGAGTCAAAAAAGTACCTGGACCACAAGCCAACAGGCTAATCACAAGCAACTAAGATACAAAGTCAACTGTCCAAGATCAGGAGGACTAACAACCACAATTCTAAAACCAGAACCTATCAGCTAGCAGATAAATAACAACAAAGAACAGGATGTATTCAAACAATAACCTCATCGGACCCCATAAATTGGAGGGTACAATTAACATACAAGTATACTAGTGATAGGCAATGTATATGAATGCTGAGTATGCATTAGAACTGTCAATAACCATCTATAACCACCAAGTGTACCTCCATGCCGTGCAGGTGAGGTAGGACTCATGTAACTCCCTCATCCGGTACTATGGGACTCACGGCCAGAGGGGCTCATAGGGGATGCGGGAAGTTCGTATACTCTGCTTGGGCCTGAATCTAGGTCTTATAGCAAGTCGACTCCGTAGATAATAAGACCATACCTTTAATATGCGAATAGTAGGAATCACTCCGTAGAGGATCATGAGTAGCCAAAATCATGCAAGAAAGAGCATCGACGCGGTGGCTAGTCAAGTAAAAACTGAGCACATCCTAGATGCCTCTAATGCCTCAAGTAGGAAATGAGCACATCAATGACGCCTTATAAGTCTCAAAATGAGTAACTCTAGTGATACAGGTGGCACGACTCCCGTTAAAACCAGTTTGGAATAAAAGCAGAGTGAAATATTTCTCCATGAATGATGAGATGAGCCAATGCATGAGCCGGGAGGGTACCACAAAACACGTGAGAATGAACAACCAATGCAATGCATGCCATCACCAACATTCAAACATGGCACTCACCATCAAATAAATATAAGACTAACCATACCACACTACCAAGGATGAGAGTACTAACCTGGGATTCTACTGGTCCTCGAACACGGCCTCGGGCCAACAATATAATCATAACTCAGTAACTCAAACTAGCCTACCATAGTTCAACAAGCGAAGGAACCAAGGAAAGATTTCGAATAAATAAGGAGGAGCAAGCTCAAGGGACGACGCCCTACCCAATCATACCACTTCAGTCTACGACTGAGCACATTGACGAGCCACCCAGGTCTCAAGCACCAACACTAGATGAACAACCCAATACAAGCCCTATAGGGAGTAACTAACAACTAAAAGGGCAAATAAAAGCATTCTAAGGCATCCAAGGTTCAATCGTAGTCTAAGGCCACAGGCACCAAACTTAACAAGGATAAACATGATAATCTATACCATAAGCGAGGCTACACACCTAAATTAAGGATCCAACACCCACAACTAGCCCAAGCTCCTACTGGTATCAAGAAAATATAGAATGGAAAGGAGGGAAACTAATACCCGACAAATACAATCCAAATCACATGTAATTTATACTAAGCATTATCTAAAAAGTCCAATCAAGAAAATAGACCGAAGCCTATCTCAAAGCCGATCACCTGTGCTCCAAAACCACCATACAAGAGTTAACCGCTTCCGAACACCGCCACACTATCAAATTATTGATCACAACGTCATTATGGACGTTTAGACATCAAATTCGCAATAATTGGAAATAGACCAAAGATCGAGTCAAATGGGAATGTGGGACCCATGCCAGGAATTCCGAAATTGACTCCGTCAAAAGGTCCCAAATGACTTATGAAGCTTGTGTCCCAAAATGGGACACAATTTGATGCCCGGAACAGCCCAAACGACAACATGCACAAATTCTCCAATTAAAGAGACATGGCAGCCCTTTCGGGGTGAGAATTACCTAAAACCAGCGACCTTCATGCTTCCTTGAGCACTCCAATGCGTAGCCACAATCAACACGAACACACAACACTTGAAATCACCCAAAACGGAGCTTTCTATCTCAAGATATCAAAGTTTGAATATAGGGAGAGATGCTGAAAATCGAGTTGAAATAAGAGTTGTAACATCAGTGCTGACAGCGAAAGCGATGCCTAGGTCGCAAAAGTGAATACCATGAAAGCGATGCCTAGGTCGCGAAAGCGAGCACTACGAAAGTGACAAAGCTCAAGAGGATTTTGCAACTAAAGCGACGCTTAGGTCGCGAAAGCAACTAAGCCCAAGAGGCTCCTACCGCGAAAGTGACCACTACGAAAGCGATCAAGGGGTTGCTGAAGCTATCGCACCAACACTAGCTCAGGCTAAACTTTGGTTTTGATGCTCCGGTCTCATCCCGAGTCCCGTTAACACAAATTTTATATGAAATCTGATTGTAAATGACATTCCGGATTTAACGGAGTCATCAAAACATCCATTCAAGGTCATCTCGATGAAAAGTGGGTCCCACTCTCAAGTTCCATTTTAAGCTAAAATCCACAAGAAGGCTCGAAATGAGACTAGAAATCTTGAGAATTGCACGAAAGGTCATTTTACACCGAACTCGACATTCTGAAGCTAACCGCGCTGATAAAATTCTCATTTGAGCACGTTTATCAAGAATGTTGACCAAAGTCAAACTTTGGCTTAAGCTTCAAAGTTAAAACACCTAACGACACAAACTCGCATCAGAAGTCTCGGGGCCTAAACCAACCATACCATTAGTCTAAAATAACCCTTCCAGAGTTGGAGTTGATGGAACAGTCATAATTGCATTCTGAGGCCGTCTTCTTGAACTTTTGACCGAAGTCAACCGTTCAAGTTTCAAAGGCTCCAAAACACGAAAACTTGCACAAAATTCAAATGAATGACCCGCGACTGAACTGTGCTACAAAAAAGTTCTGAACGCTAAAAAGATCAAAAATGGAGGAAATGACCTGGAGGGTCATTACATTTCTTCTGCCTGACATGACCACGCGGACCAGTTACTCCACACTCAACATCTCAAGCGGTCAATTGTTAGCTTTGGCATAGACCAGTCATTCATACTAAAAAACAAATGCCATAACTGTATTCTAACAACTAGTGTTGTGAAAGGCGTTTGCCCTAGACCATCTCTAACCCACCTCTATTTTACTCTCCATTCTCTATATTTGGAGAGTAAACTAGAGAATGGGCACTCCAATCCACCTCCATATCACTCTCTATTCTTCATATTTAGAGAGGTGAATATTAGTTCTCCAAATTTGGAGAACTACTATTCACACTCTCTATTTCACTTTTTAAATATTTTATTATTATTTCTATTACTTTCTAATTAACATATTATTTTACATATAATGTCATTAATTAAATATCTAATATTCATAATTCTTTTTAAATGTAATATAATATTTTAAAAAATATATTATTTAATATATACTACTTTCATCCCGAATTAATAGTATTTTAATTTTTTCTAATTTTCGTCAATAATATAATTTGATTTTATTATTAATTTTCACTATAAATAATACACAAAATTAAAATGATAAGATGAAAATTTTAATTTAAAAATACAATACATAGTATGATAATTTAAATACAAGATAACAATACAATACATAACATAATAATTTAAATACAAGATAAGATAAAATACAATACATAACATAATAATTAATTTGCGATGAATCAAGAATCATGCCGAAAAGATGTTGAACATGCATTCGGAGTTTTGCAATCACGTTTTGCAATTATTGTAGGACCGTCACGTTTTTGGAGAAAGAAAGTGCTACATGATGTAATGATTACATGTATTATGCTGCACAACATGATAATTGAGGATGAACGTGATCTTAATGCACCAATTCAAAATGCCGTAAAGGCTCCAACAACAGAAATGGTGGTATGAAAATCTCCGTTTTGAACAATTTTTGACTAGACATAAAAAATTAATGACAAAAATGTTCATTTTGAACTCCGTAATGCATTAATAGAGAATTTATGGGAGCAACGTAATAATTTTGAAAATTGAGTGTTTATGTAATGTTTATGTAATTGTATTTCACTTTTGTTTGAATTTGTCCATTAATTTGTATATTATATAATATTATCTTGCAATTTATATTTATTTAAAAATTAGAATAAATATAATTTTATATTAAATAAAAAATTTGAAAAAATAAAATTTATATCACATGAAAATTATATAAAGTAATTATTGGGAAAAAGAAATAAAGGATTTATATTATGAAATAAGAAAATAAGAATGAAATAGAAATAATAATATAATATTGAGGAGAGAGAAAAAGATTCCCTTTTAGAGAGTAAAATAGAGAATTGCATTGGAGTTGGTTGTCTGAAAAAATAGAGAACTCTATATTTGGAGAGTAAAATAGAGTGTAGGGTTGGAGATGCCCTTAGCACCTTTGGTGTGAGGCGAGGCAGGGTTACCCAGTACTAGCGAGGCGAGGCAAGGTCGCCTATTACTAGAGTGGTAGGGCCAGGTCGCCTATTACTAGCTTAGGCGAGGCAAAGTTGAAAACTGTGACTCAACAAGTTAAAACATAAAATGTAAAATTAGGGTTTATTTGTGACTTACGGACCTCAAACATCAAAGTCGATTCTCTACGTCAGACTTGAGGGCTCAGACGACATCATGTTCGCCTTCTTCTCCTTTCTTTTCGTTCTTCTTTATCCTCTGTTTTAACTTTAGCGGCTGCCTTTCTTCTTTCTCATTAACCAGTAAGACAGTTTTTTGGTTCTGTTTTTTTGTTATTTCTCAATCTGCAATCTGCCCGGTTTCTTCTTTCTTGTTCTTCTGTTTTGGTATTGCTTGTCTTATGAATTATTGAGTCACTCTAGACATTTAGTTTCTATTATCTACTTTTAGTTTTTGAATTGAAATCTTTGCTAATATGCTATTGCTATTGAGATTTTGGTTATTTGTGTACACAATTAAATATTTAAAGTTTTTGGTATTAATTGGCGCCTCACTTAAAAAAGGCAAGCGCTTTGCTGCGAGGCAGATCCTTGTCGCCTTTCACCGTCCAAAACATTGGTAAAAATGCATTGCAGAAACTGAAGGGAGTTGTCCTCAACGTTTGCACACATTAATCATCTAGAGCTGAGTTCATAACCCCTCTTCTTAAATTTTCATGTATCAAAGAATAGTACCTTAGCTGATGCATTTACCTTCCAGATTTTTCTTGAGGGCCATTTCCTGCCTTTCTGAGTTCTCCCTAGCATAAATTGTAGGCTGATTTTTCTGGAAAGGTTCTTGTGCTAGTCCAATTCCAGATTAATAGCCTATTTGACCAAGCTTCTCCAAGCAGAAGTGCTTAGTGCTTTTTTTCTGTAAAGAAAGGCGTCTTTCCATCCATAGAATCTCCTTTGTATTCTAGCACTTTCAGCTTGCTATTCACCAAAAGTAGTTTTTGAATTTTAAGAAGGGAAAAGGGCCAAAAATGCCCCTCAACTAGCAAAATTGCCCTTATTTTGATGTGGTCCAAAACATAGCCTTATCATTGGTGGATTGCTTCAGATTTGCACCTCAACTATGGAAAATAGAAAAAATCATATTCTAAAAAAAGAACTATGGAAAGTAGAACAAATTTGCCCTTCGTATGAATTTGGTCCCAAATTGCGCTTATCATGAGTGAACTAGCTCATATTTGTCCTTAAAAACTAATAAAATTCATTTTTTTTTTATCAATTCTTTTTTTTAGGGTAAAAAAGTTGACTTCATATGTGTCATATCCTTGTATGAACTTGGGTGATCCACTCTTCTTGAACTAGCTCTTAGGATTGAGTTAGGCCCAAGATCCATTCTTAAGGAGACATGAATGATGAGATGTAGACCCATTTACACTTCTATGGATCCGAATGCTAAACTCCAGCCACAACAGGGCGAGCCACCTAGTGATCTAGGACGATGTAGTCAGTTGATTGGTATGCTGAATTATCTCATATTGCCAGAACGTGATATTTCTTTTCCTGTGGGTGTTGTAAGTCAGTTTATGGATTGTCATTGGGATGCAATTGTCAGCAGTTTCTAATATACAAAGTCAGCTCCAAATAAAGGACTACTCTTCGAGAGATCAGAGCTATGAGCAAATTGTTCGATATAAATATGTTGATTGGGCAGGATCACCTTCCGGTAGACATTCTACATTAGATATTGTGTGTTTCCTGGAACAGTAAGAAACAAAGTGTGGCTGCTCTATCTTGTGTATAAGTAGAATATCGAGCAATGGCTGTAGCAACTTGTAAGCTAGCTTGGATTAAATAGTTGCTCAAAGAACCAAAATATGGAGAAATTAGTTAGATGAAACTTGTGTGTGATAATCAAGGGCCCCATCATATTTCATCAAATTGTGTATTTCACGGGAGGACTAAGCACATTAAGATTGACACTCACTTTGTCAGAGAAAAGATACTCTCTAGAGATATTGTTACAAAATTCATGAGGTCAAATGATCATCTTGCAGATATTTTCACCAAATCCCTTGGTTCTCGTATTAGTTACATTATGACTTGTATGCACCAACATGAAGGGGAGTGTTAGAATATGAATAGGATTTGTATATAGTATCTTACATGGGAAAAAAATTAGAATGTGGTGTCTATAATAGGCTCAATGTAATAATATAGATGTATAATTAAATAATACATTCTCCTATATTTCTCACAGTTACTTCTAACCAATTGCAATTGTGAGTTGCATGGATATTCTTTGCTTTAGTTGAGTTCTCTTTTACTTATTTGTTGACCGTTTAACAGGGGAGCCATGTTGGTCGATCATTGCTCGTAGTGTTGACGATGTCGATAAATTCTTTAAAGGAACTGTTGAGAACAGGTTTGTTTCGTGTTCTTTTGTTTTAACTCTCTCGAGTCCCACAACAAGATTTTTATATTACATTTTAGTGGTATAAAGAAGAGATTTGAAGTGGATATTTTTAGCATTCCATTTTGTTCTTTGTTTCGCTTTTTATATATATATATATATATATATATACACACACACACACACATACACACACATGCATTAGCTTTTTGTATTAGCAGTACCTTGTTTGGTACACTTTTTTAACCTATGTATAACTAATGCTTGTATTAGCATTAGTTATACACTATCATGTATAGAAGTGTGTATTACTAATGCATGGAAATCAATGGTATTAGTGATACAAGGTTTTTAATACATGCGTTGGCATAGTTAAAGACACAATTGCCCCTCAAAACTTTTTCTACATCTTTTTCACTATATTTATGGAGGGTTTTTTTGTAAAATAAATATACCTTTAGAAATTATGCAATAAATTTTTAATACACCAAACCAAACAATGCATAAAAAATAATCTCTGCATAACTAATACAATCATTACTAATGCAAGCATTAATGATACCCTCTTTTTAGCATTCTTATGCGCCCTACCAAACAACCCCCAAGTGTTTTTGATTTAGGATTCAACTTTCCTCCTCCTCTCTCTCTCTCTCCCTCTTTTGTGAAAGGATGTCGCGACCCAACCCACTGGGCCGTGCGAGCACCTACTCTAACACCTAGATAGGAGAACCCTTTCACCTAATTTAAATTAGGCCACGTGGAAATAAATCAAAATTAAACATATATTGAAATACTCATAATTCGTCAAATTAAAATACCTTTGTAAAGAAAATACATTGATCCCCCCAAGGAGCTAGTCTAAATAGGTACAAGAGCTTCTAAAGAGTACAATTTATGAAAGAAATAAGACACAACTCCCACCATAAGGAAAGAAGAGTAGAAGCTGTACAACCAGACTATGAAACATTACTGAATTTTCCAACCAGACTCTGCGAAGCGGCATAGCAAGAGTAGTATCAGTACAAACAACACGTATTGATATGCATCATCGGCTGGCCAAAATTCACCACATAACATCGTGTAATTAATCAGAAGAAACGTGCAACTTGAAGATAAATTAAGACCCCGACCCTTCAATCAGCACTTTTACCACAAGCAGTATTCCTTGGAACCCAAACGCTCTATCTCAAGTCACCTAACCCTCAACTATCAACATAACCTAGTTAACAAAACAAATAGGTGGAATGACCTGGGAGATCCCTGTACTTGGCTCCGTTTGTCAGCTGAACCCTTTTACTCATCACTTTGCCAAATGAACCCTTAAACTCGATGAAACTTTATTTTCTAAACCCCTCCGACCATTGACCGAGCTTATGTGGCATTAAAATGACTGAGTTGGACAATTGTGTGACCACACACGTTTTAAAGCAAGATAACAATAATAATAAAAAAAAAATTAAAAAAAGAAAAAAATCTCAAAACCTTTCTTCTTCAACCCACCCCACCTCACCCCAACCCCACCCCTTCTCTCTTCTTCAGCCCCAACCCATCCTTTTTAGCTTCTTCTTCCGCCCCAACCCATCCTTTTTAGCTTCTTCTTCAGCCCCAACCCCACCCTTTTTCTCTTCTTCTTCTGCCCCAAACCCCCCCTCCCCTCACACCCGCCCCTACCCCTTTTCTATTCTTCTTCTTTGACCCATCACCATAATCATCAAATATAAAATTAAAAAAAAACTTTTGCAAGAAAACATATCATTCACCCTTTTCATAAATTTAAGATCTATTGCTTGAATTTACTCATAAATATATTTTTCCCAACTTGAAGTTTTCTTGATTTTTTTTTATCAAATCAAAGTAAATAGAACCTAAAGCATGTGCAAGAGCTAATTACAATCTATCATATTTTATGATTGAGAAAACTTTTGAGCGTGAACTGTGAAGAAAGATGAAAATGATGGTTTTTTTTTTTAATTTTCGGGGTGTGGCGTAGATGGTGGGTGGGAATGAAGAAGATGAAGTTGGAAGGGGGAAAAGAGAGAGAGAAAATTGCACTTTTTATTTTTTAATATTATTTATTTTTAAAATTTAATTTTTGATGTGTCATTGTGATAATAATAATAATAATGACGTGTCATTAAAAATGATGTGGTATTTCATGTTTAAAATGAGTGTATTACAACACACATATCGGATGAGAAAGGGGTTTAAAATATTGTGTTTGAATGAGTTTAAGGGTCCATTTGGTAAAGTCATAAGTACAAGGGTCCAACTTACAAACAAAGCTAAGTACAAGGGTCTCCCAGGTCATTCCACCAAACAAATAACATACAATTATAATCACAAATATAACATAGCCTGGACTTCGAGTCCTCACCTTGAGTTGATATGCACAATAAACATGAGCAACATAACAAGCCATACCTAATTCATCACATCTTTCAAGTAACACAGATCCATCTTCACTAAACATCATCCACAGTGTTTAACATGTAAACCTGTTCTACACAAGAACCATTCCAATATTTAAACACAAGCTCGACCACTCATGGACCAACATGTAGCCATCTAATTACAAGGAAGTAAATTTGGTTCTCCCATGGAATCCACACACGAATTGGTAGTGTATCAGCATGCTACCCGAGCCAACCGTTAGTAAACATGTACCACTGCGGTTCTCGAGCCAACCAACAATCACAAACAACATGCACAACCACGATCACAATGAACAACTACACTTGAAACCATAAGTAAATTAAACAGGCTCATTGTATGAGATTATCAACATGAAGCTATTTCACATTCACCTTTTATTTCTGAACATGCATTACACGAGCATTTCACATGGAACAATCAACATGAACACACACATACATATATACACCTATATATATATCAATAGCCCAATACTGGACCCCTTTTTTGAGTGCACATTCGTTCTTGGAAATTACCTCCCTATAATCCCATGAATTAATACTCTTCATGTTTGTAAAGTTCCCCTTGATTACCACAAGTTCCAGAATGGCTATTACCCAACAGTTTCATAACATTTAATCTTACAATTACTAGCAGACCACCCCGTCAAGAAAACTCAAGGTTAACAATCAAGAACTAGAGAGCTCAACCCTAGGTCATTATCTTTCCCCGCCTTAACAATAATTTACAACTTTTAGCTGCCATCCAGACTTCGTGTCCGAAAACCTATGCATGAAATCTCCCTTCCATCTAGAAGAGTATTATGAAATAGAATACAGGTCTAATGTTAGCCTACTTGGGCACCAAGCAACAGTTGCAGAAGTATGATCACATACCTTGATTCCTTTTGTGAAATATAGCTTGTTTTGGGTCTAAAATAACGACACAAATACAAAATGCATCACAACAAGCCTAAATATTTCCGGATTATATCCAAATTCCAAACCCTAGGCAAACCTCATGATTATTCCACCCAAACCAGGGTATTCCCACCATTAATTCACCTAAATCTACCAATTCATGGTTACATAAGTGAATTATGATAAACAAATCAAGAACAAGTGTGTTTATAGACAACCCAAGCTTTTACGCCCTAAAATCCTCATAAACTCGGATTTTCCCCACCTTAGGATGAACCCAACCCTCCCCTAGGGCCACATTTACGTTTTCTAAGGCCTAGGAGTCGACTACAAAAAAGTAAGGATTGGATTGCCCACCTTTATGAAGATTCCTGATGAAAGACTATTAAAATTTGCTCTAGGTCGCCCTTCTCCTCTCTAAAATGTTCTTGGGTGATTATGAACGTTTTTGGGGGTTTTCCTACATTTACAGCGACTTATTCCGCTATAGCGGCCCAATCAACCCCCAATAGTGGCCTGGGCAGTCTATTTTTTTTCCACAATTAGTTCACTTGTAATGACGGGACATGACATTACATAGGATATTTAGGGGTTTGCTTTGAATACAAGTTATGATGAAATTATTTTTTATTGAGTGTTTGGTTTATAGTATTCAAAATAATATGCATTGCATAAATTTTAAGAGCACGTTGTTTGTTTACAAAAATATCCTTCACTTTATTTAAATTTTTATATTTTCTTTGCAAGCATTAGTTATTCATTCTTAAAAATAAAACTTTCATCTTATTTGGCTTAAATATTTTTGTGTGTACATTTCCATGATGGTATCGTATGTATTTAAAAATAAAATTTTCTTCTTATTTAGCTTTAAAATAGAGCTTTCATCTTAAATTTATTAAAGTAAAAGGTGATTTATGAGAAATCAAAATATAAATAAATATAAGAATTAGTCAAATGAATTCATTAATAAAAATTAGATTTATAGTGTAATTTTTTAATAGAAAATATAAAGAATTATCATAAAAATAAGTAGTGAAGGTTGTGAATATTATTATACATGGTATTAAAAATAATGTAAATATACATAAATGTGAAAGGGATATCTTTGTCATTTACCTATTTTATCCTAGGATTACTATACTACCCAAGGGGAGGGATAACTTATCCTAGCATTAATTATTAATCCGGGAATACGTTATTCTGGACTTGCCAACCAAACAACAAATTATGTGACACTATAATTTAATCTCGGAACTATTTAGTGTTATCCTTCACACCAAACGATCCCTTAGGGATTAAGCTTATCTGGGGTCAAGAGTTTCCTATTATTAAGTTTCAACTACAGATATGCATGTCAGGAGTGGGGATATTGTTTAATGACTGAAGGCTAGGTTTCCTTGATGATTATTTAGGGTATGTGTTTTCTTGTTTGATTTAATGTGAACTGTTATTTCTGTTAATTATGTTAATCCTTATTGGTATAATTGGTGGACTCTTCAGAGATGAAGGAATAGTTTTGAAAGATTTAACTTCAAAATGGGAACCAAGTGATCGGAGTGGAAAATGGCTAAAGTTGAAGCCTGATTATGTTCGACCTGGCTCTGATTTGGATGTTCTTATTATCGGTACGTACTGCTTACCTAAGGTTTCTGTTTCTGTTTCTGTCTTTTGTGCCAATTATTCTCTTGGGCTAACTTTATATTGTCAACAGGAGGCTACTATGGTTCTGGGCGACATGGAGGAGAGGTGGAACATTCCACCTGCTACTTAGGAGCTGTTTTTGTCCATGGATTTTTTTTCCCTTTTCTCAATTCTTTTTTCAAAACAGCATTTGGTTATGCATTAGACTGATTTTTTTATTTTTTTAAAAAAAAGATCGGTTTCAAGTTTGAATTAGTGGTATTGGCCAGTTTTTCAGGTGAAATCTTCTCCACTCACAAAATTTATACTCTTTATCAAGTTAAATGCATGTCCAAACACAACTTCTCCAAATAAACTTTTTCAACTTAACTTCAAATACTATTTTTTTTTTTTCAAATATCACATTTTTATATCCAAATGCTTACTTAATTTGTTCGCCCACTTATTTGCTTATATTTGTTATGAGTTCAACTCTAAATTTTCAAATTGATACTAGGTAGCTCAATTTCTGGTGGGTCTTGCTGAGCCTCCGGCTCCAAATACATATCCCAGAAGGTATACTTATGTTTTTGATGGTTTTGTAAATGAAAGAATCAGCATATTATGTCAATTTTTTAATCATTTTCATACCTCCTGTAATGTGTGCTTCGATATTTTACTATTTCTAGCATTTCGTTGAATTCTAGCCCTTTGGACAACATATGCAAGGAGCTTATTTGAAGACTTACTCGTAAAACAAGTCTGTTGAAGTTGAATATGTGTTTGAGTATTTGTAGTTTTTTGATGATGTAGTTTTTGCAGAGCATCTTTGAAAAGCACATGCAAACCAGAACTTCGAAAAGCAATGTTTGCATATAATGTTTCAAAGAACTTAGATAAATATGTACTTGGTATTTCTTTTTAACAAGTTATTGGAAAAACTATTTCCACGAGTGAACACCAGATGTTTCAAATTGGAACTATGTTTGGTCGGGTGGCAATGTTACGGTCAATTTGTCTAGCACCAATATGTACTCTAGCTGAGATATCTATTGTTTCAATCTATTTTTGAGTTGTTTGCTGTTCCCAAGTATAGCAAGTCTTAAACTGACAGGTTGCACTGACTTGAAGCAAATATTACTTGACCATGTTTCTCTGCTGATTTGTAATAGAGGATCATTTGCATTTTAAAGAACAAGTTGTGTCTAAAAAGAAATATATGCAAGGATCGTTTCTATATTCAAAAATGGCGTCTGAAACATCACTGTAAGTTTTTATACTGGGTGTCCATCACAATTGCAAAATTTAATGGGCTGGACTATCATCACATTTGCGAGTCATACTTCGCATTTGCGGTGCTCAACCAGCACAGCCTCCTTCTCATTTGCAGTTGCATCTCCGCATTTGGGCCAGTTTTCTACATTTGTGGTTGCACCAGTTCTAAATTTTTCAGCAACACTCAATTGAATTAGTGTCGAAACACCCCCAAACCCTTGGATTTCAACCCCAACCATCCCAACAAGTCCCAAAATGGTTATACAAACTTATTCACAGCTTCGAACACAATTTCAACCAGAAACGCTCAAAATCAAGGGTTGGGTTGTTACAATTCTTTAGTTGGATGCTTACCTTCTTTGACGAGGTCTGGGAGCATGTGCGCTGGTTTTTATTTATTTTCTTTGTTTAATGCCGGTTTCCAATTCATCTTTTTCTTTTTTTTTGTCAATTTTGTTACTCTAGTTCACACATTGTAAATTTCACTCTTATTTGGTTGTTTACACGCTTTCCATGTCAACCTTGAATCAGTGATCATGTCCATATGAATATAGATTGCTTTATCATTAATCATGTAGTGTTTTACCCGCTCATTTCAAAAGAGTATTCAAGTCAATCTTGCATTAATTGATTGAGAATGGTGGACAGTCCTTGTATCCAGATTGGTTAAATTGTGGAATCTTTGTGTTCCACGGTGATATTGACTTCACCACTGATGTATGAGTCTTGAGTAACAAGAGTTCTGCTCTCCCTGTTGAGTGTTGTATCTTCCTGCTGCAATAGCTAGTTTAATTACTCTTAGATTACAGGAAAGGGGCTATTCTTTATGTAGAGTACTGTAGTTCTATGAGATGTCTTTAAACGTAGCATGGCAAGCGTCATATCTATATCTGAATTAGTTTCCAAAGTAATTCAATAGGGTTATGAGCCTTTGCAGTTTTCTGAAAAGTTTTCAATGCCTTTAAAGACTAGTAAAAGGAATGTATATCATTTATATTTAAGATGACTGATGTGTATTTCCAATACTTGACTGATGTGTATTTCCAATACTTTAGACTCGAATACTGATTTAAGCATATTTTTGCAGGTTCATTTCTTTTTGCAGAGTGGGCACTGGAGTTTCTGATGAGGAACGCAATACCATAGTAGCTCGATTAAAGCCTTATTTCAGGCAATATTCCTGTTGATGTAGCTTTAGTTTTCTGTTGTACCTTTTATTCTTGCACTATTAAGAATGCTTTTCTTGCGTGTTGCACCTTATCTTGTGAATAATGTACGTTTTTACTTTTGGCGACTGTCTGAGTTGCAACAGATACAGATTTAGACATAGGTGTGTTTCTAGTAGTGGACTTCTGATTGTCCACCACATTAATCTCTATGAGAAATAAAGGAGAAAAGTATTATTTCATTGTGTTGACTATATTATTGCACCGAGCCCTATTTGTAGACACTACATATAATCCTTTTACATGTAGGAGATTATATACAGTCCTGTTTCTATTCTAACACTCTCCCTCAAGCTGGTGCATATAAGCCATATGTACTGTGCTTGTTTCAGATGTAACTAATAGAAAGACCAAGCAGTTATTTGATCCAAACTTAGCTCTCAAGTTGCTATGACCATTGCTCGATATTTTGCTTCTGCACTAGATCGAACAACTACATTCTGTTTCTTTCTCTTCCAGGACACCAACATACTGCCTAGTAAAAACACAATATCCAGATGTAGAATGTCAATCAAAAGGATCACCTGCCCAATCGACATGCTCATGACCTTGATCCTTGAAGAGTAGTTCTTTGTATGGAGTTGACATTTTATATCATAGAATGCGAACAATTGCATTCTAGTGACTACCACATGGAGAATCCATAACTAACACACAACAC
This sequence comes from Solanum pinnatisectum, assembly GCA_035578085.1. Taxonomy (NCBI): domain Eukaryota; kingdom Viridiplantae; phylum Streptophyta; class Magnoliopsida; order Solanales; family Solanaceae; genus Solanum; species Solanum pinnatisectum. The sequence continues at coordinate 8,492,966 of CM069082.1, forward strand.
TCGCATGAAAAAAAATCTTAGGTCTAGTCACTCTAAGATAACTCAACTTATCAACCAACCGCCTATATCTTCTAGGATCACCGAGTGACTTTCCCTACCTTGGTAGGAATTTAGCATTCAGATCCATTGAACTATCAATGGGTCTACATCCCATCATTCTTGTCTTCTCAAGAATGTCGAAGGCATACTTTCCTTGTGAAATAACAATGCTTGATCTAGATTAAGCAACCTCTATACCTAGAAAATACTTTAACTTGCCATGTTTTTTAGTTTAAAAATGCTGAAAGAGATGTTCTTTAAATTAGTGATACCATCCTAATCATTGTTTGTGATAACAATATAATCAACATAAAACACCAAATAAATATATAGATGTGGATAGGAATCTCTATAAAACACAAAGTGATCAGTTTCACTGCGAGTCATGTCAAACTCCTGAAAGCACGCGGGTTGTACCGGCAGCTTTGAGCTGTCGAGTGACGATTGGCCGAGGGGACTTCCATCATGTAGCTGGGTACAAATAAGCCAATTGAAGTTGAGTAGGCAGGGCGTTAGGCTAGTGCCAGTGAGGTACTTAAACGAGGACAAATCACATGGTTTTGTACTGGTTAGTTTTGAGCTGTCGAGTGACGATTGCTCCATCTCTTAAGAAAGGATGCGGGGGGCCTGTCTTATAATAAAGGGGGTACTCTCTTCTCTGATGTGCGCTATATTATTGTGTCCTATTCCTTAAGGAGTGTGTTATTGTGCTAAACATCTCAACTAAGTTCGAGGAGATTGTTTTAGACCAATTGATGCAATCGACATATCAGACTACTAGACTCCCCCCTAAGCAAAAATCCAGGTGATTGTTCCATATAAACTTTCTCCTCAAGGTCACTATGGAGAAAAACACTCTTAATGTTCAACTGATAAAGTAGCCAATGGTGGACAACAACCATAGAAAGGGATGGACAAATGTTATCTTAGCCACAGAAGAAAGTATCACTATAGTCAAGTCCAAATATTTGAGTATACCCCTTAGCAACAAGGCGAGCCTGATGTCGGTCAACTTGGTCATCTGGACCAACTTTGGCTGCACAAATGCAATGATAACCAATGCTAGATTTACCTTAAAAGAAATATAATGAGCTCTTTCAATATTGAGCAAGTAAGTAGATATCTCCACAAATCCTCGGTTGCATAGTCTAATACCCTTGGACCATGCATTGTGGATTCCGGTGCTTATGATCATATTCCTAGTGATAAATCACTTTTGTCATATTATTTATTCGCAGTCTCCTCCCCCTGTTACTTTAGTTGATGGAATTTAAACAAAAGTACAAAGGAGTTTTAATCTCTTATCCTTTGACACTCAAAATTATGTTTCTTCATGTCCATGGTTGTCCTTTTAATCTTGCATCGGTCCGTCGTTTGACTCGTGCCCTAAATTGTGTTATAATATTTCTTGATGATTCTCTTGTTAGGGACAGACGTTGCCGTAGGACATGAATCACAAGGTTTCTACCATGTTATCTCACCAATTGTTACGCTCCGTGCCTACACCCTGGACGTTGCCGGCACGTGATAGCATTGCTTACCGGAGCATACCCATAACATGGCATTGGACATGAGCATACATCTAAACATGAGCGGAAGAATACATTTGAAAGCATTTGAAGAAACAAGTTTCATAAGAAAACAAATTTAATAAGAATTTATTACCATTGTCAAAGGACACGAAGGTCCAAATGTAACATAACTATTCATCTATCTATGAAGCCTCAAAACATAATTGAGTAGTGTGAACTGGGACAAGACTGCCGGTGTACCTTAAAAGAAAACATAACTTCCTAAAATATGTAGACTAAGCCCTAAAAATAGAGAGGGGCTCACCAATAGTAGAAAATATGAAACCTAGCGAGCAACTTGATTTCATGTCTGCGTACTTGAGTCTGCATCAATAAAAACATACAGCGCCCTTGACAAAAGGGACGTAAATATATATGGAATAGGTCTGTATGTATGTAAAATGGTGGAATAAAACATAACATACTTATATATTAATAAAAGTAACTAACATAGTCATAATCCTAAAATATGAAGGCTAAGAGATGAGGTCATTCAGATTACCTTAAGGATAATTCTTTTTTCATATTTTTGTTCATTATGGGAGTCTAATAGTGTAATCGACATAAACCACCATGTGAGCGCATGAAGTCTGATCTCGACCTGATCAACTAAGGGCATCTCCAACCCTATCCTTTATTTTACTCTCCAAATAGAGAGTTCTCTATTTTTTCAGACAACCAACTCCAACCCAATTCTCTATTTTACTCTCTAAAAAGGAATCTTTTTCAACCTCCTCAATATTATATTATTATTTCTATTTCATTCTTATTTTCTTATTTCATAATATAAATCCTTTATTTCTTTTTTCCCAAATAATTTTTATATAATTTTTAATGTGATATAAAATTATATTTTATTCTAAATTTTTAAATAACATAAATTGCAAGAAAATGTAATATAATACATAAATTAATGGACAAATTCAAATAAAAGTGACATACAATTACATAAACACTAATTCTCAAAATTATTACGTTGCTCCCATAAATGCTCTATTAATGCATTACGGAGTTCAAAATGAGCATTTTTGTCCTTAATTTTTTTATGTCTAGCTAAAAATTGTTCAAACCGAAGATTTTCATCTACCACCATTTCTAAAGTTGGAGTTGGAGCCTCTACGGCATCTTGAATTGGTGCATTGAGATCACGTTCATCCTCAATTATCATGTTGTGCAGTATAATACATGTAGTCATTATATCATGTAGCACTTCCTTTCTCCAAAAACGTGACGGTCCTGCAATAATTGCAAAACGTGATTGCAAAACTCCGAATGCACGTTCAACATCTTTTCGGCACGATTCTTGTTTCATTGCGAAATATTTCTTCTTTTGGGAATGAGGATCACGAATAGTTTGAACAATTGTAGACCATTTAAGATATATACCATCAGCTAAGTAATAAACCATATCGTATTCTTTTCCTTGAATAACATAATGGGCTGGAGGCGCAATACCGCTAGCAAGATTGGAAAATAAATGTAGATATATCAAAGCCTAGGAATTTAGAGATGAAAATAAAATTTTAATGAAAAATTTAGAAACTATTAGTGATCCAAATGTTCGTGATTACCTGCAACTAGAACAACAATGAATACTTGAAAAAAGAAATTGACAATCACAACCGCAGTCACAATCGCAATCACAACCACAATCGCAACAATTCTCGGAATCATATCCTAATTTTTTTCCGAATAGTGCTAAATCAGGAAACGACCTACTGGATTACTAAATTATTGTTGTGATAAATTAATTATTATGTTATGTGTTATATTTTATCTTGTATTTAAAATATTATTTTATGTATTCTATTGTATTGTTATCTTGTATTTAAATTATTATTTTATGTATTGTATTGTATTGTTATCTTGTATTTAAATTATTATGTTATATATTGTATTATTATCTTGTATTTAAATTATCATATTATATATTGTATTTTTAAATTAAATTTTTCATCTTGCCATTTTAATTTTGTGTATTCTTTATAATGAAAATTAATAATAAAATAAAATTTTATTATTGACGAAAATTAGAATTTTTTTAAAAACACTATTAATTTGAAATTAAAGTAGTATATATTAAATAATATTTTTTAAAAAAATATTATATTACATTTAAAAAGAATTATGAATATTAGATATTTAATTAATGAAATTATATTAAAAATAATATGTTAATTAGAAAGTAATAGAAATAATAATAAAATAATGAAAAAGTGAAATAGAGAGTGTGAATAGAACTACTATTCAACTCTCTAAATTTGAAGAATAGAGGGTGATTTGGAGTGCTCATTCTCTATTTTACTCTCCAAATATAGAGAATTCAGAGTAAAATAGAGGTGGGTTGGAGATGGTCTAAGTCATCTCATACTTTGTCGGGTATGAGACATACGTGTACATATTAGGTGGATCCATAGCTAGCCCTTACCAAGGACATAAAGAAGGAGTTGCCGAACCAACGATACTATCCTTAACCTACGTCGACAAACATAGTTTCAGGTGTTAGTCATTTAGACTTATGCCTTCTCAGTAACTATTTAGCTCCCTAAGCTCATGTGATCATGGGTTAGCCCACATACTCATATTTATAACATATAAGGACCATAGTTTATAAACTTCATTCATATCATCACGTCATGAGGTTACAGTTCATGTATCATAGCTTTGCATTCATGAGAGACATATCATATCATAATAATAAAGTTAGAGAATCATAAGATAGCATCATAAGGTCTCACATTTGGGAACTTTCATAACTCATAGTTCTAGGGTTCATAACATAAGAATTTCCAAGTAAATATCAAGAAATCGCCGAAGAGTTATCAAGAAGTCATAAAGAAAATCATTGAAGTAGCTCTCAAGTAGCTCCTAAGATAAGAATTTCTTCTTTCTATAACCATTCATAATTTCATGTAGAAAATCTTAGAGAACTCCTAGGTAAAAGAATTATCAAGAAAATTGAAATACTTTCATGGAGAGTTCTTTGATTAGGCATATTAGTTTAGACAGAATATCACAATTTGTTGCATAATTTGCTGATACTGGCACATTTTTTTTGGCAGGAAGTATGAGTACCCGAAGCAGGCACCACCAACCTTTTATCAAGTAACAAATAATGCAAAAGAGCGACCTGACGTGTGGGTTGAAAGTCCAGAGAAGTAGTCCACTTTGACTAATCTTGAAATAGGAGTTTTTCTTGTTCCTTATTATTCATTTGGTATTATACATAAATACGCCCTTTAACTTGGCATTAGCTAACATCTATGCTCTTCAACTATGGGTGTGCACATGTAGGCATTTAAACTTGTATAAAGTTGAACAAGTAGACATACACGTCCTGCGTGACATAATACATGTAGGACGTTGTGTAGGATGCCGTGTAGGACGTGAATTCCATGTAGGATACCAAGTAGGACGTGTGTGTTTACTTGTTCAACTCTATACAAGTTTAAGTACCTAATTGTGCACACCCAAAGTTGGAGGGCATAGATGCCAAATGAGGTCAAGCTAAAGGGCACATTTATATATTATGCCTTTATTTTTCTGACTCCCGTTTATCATTGCAGATCCATCATTGTTTCAATTACAAGTGATATTAGAACAATAAGAACTGAGGTGCAGCTTGACTAGATGTCTTCCTTCTCTGTTTGTTAGCACGTAGCAATATATGCTTAATTTTTTATATAAAGCAATGAGAGTTGGAAGTCATCCTGGGGGATTTGATATCTGTAATTTATTTTGTATTCAATCATTTACTCATTAGGTGCTTGAACTTATGACATTTGAAATCAGCTTCATGTTAGCAGAACTCATTTTCTGCTCTTCCAGGTGTTTGCTGCTCCATACAGCTTGAGATTTCCGCGTATTGATAAAGTCAGATATGACAAGCCTTGGCATGAGTGTCTTGATGTGCAATGTTAGTGGCTTTGTTACAATGATGTTTGATGTCTATATTTGAAACTTTTTCTGGTATCTCTTTGATTCTATTCTCACTTTCTACTCATAGCAGAACTTTTTGTTATTCCTGTCTCAGCATTTGTTGATCTGGTACATTCAACCAATGGTAGCACGCAGAGGGAGGACAATTATGGGATTGAGCAGGATCATGAATCAAAAACCATTAGGTCATCAAGAAAACGAGAGAAGAAGAATGTCTCTGCAGTTCCTTCTCATTTTGTTCAGACTGACGTGTCTCGAATCAAGGGTGAAACATCAATGTTCTCTGACATGGTGTTTTGTATCCTCAACCATCATGCCAATGGAAAAATGTACTCTGGTTTCTAAGCTGTTTTGTGGTATTAACTGTAAGATCTATCCTGTAATTCTACCAATAAAAAAAGAACTACCTTGTTATTTTTGTTCCTTACTTTTTTTCTTTTTTTGGGATTTGTCTGGTCAACGGTGTTCAAACTTTACGTGGTATTTGTATCAGAACAAAGACAATTTTGTGTCAGTTGTTTCTTAAGTTTATTCTGCCTTGAAAATCGTTGAATGAATTGGATTTTTGGGCTCTACTTTCAGCTATATGTGCTTATTATGTATCTATTTGTCATGTTACATTCTAACATGTAAATTCTTTTACGAAATATTTGTCACCTAACTGGGAATAAGAGGTATCCTTAACGACACCAGATTTTGCTAATGTGCCTTCATCACATACACTTGAATCCTTGCACAAAATGGTGGTCGAGCATGGGGGTTCTTTCTCCATGAATTTGAATAAGTCAGTTACTCATTGTATAGCAGCTGAAAGTAGAGGTTTCTCTCTCTCTCTCTCCCCAATCCAGATTCATGGTGTTAGAAAGTTCATGTGAACACCCATGAGCAGTTGGGGTGCACTATAATATTAACTTGGAGGTAACACTAGGATTTTTCTTAATAACAGGTATCAAGTTTCAAGCTGCAAAACTTCATGGAGATGTTATTCAGTGCTCTTGGCTCTTTGACTGCTGTCTGCAAAAGAAGCTCCTTCCTTTACAGCCAAAGTGAGTTACCCGGCAGTATTTCTCATCTTGTTCTTTCTTCCTGTAGTTGGAGTTCCATGTGTTCTGCGATTCTTTTGACTTTTTCTTGGTTTCTTGCTGAAGGTATTTTCTTTTCCTTTCTGATTCAACAAAGAAAAAGATGGAAGCAGAAGTGGATGAATATTCTGATTCTTTCTACTCCGACATCAGCATTGAAGAAATTAAACTGGTATAATTTGGTTTAGTTATCTGCTAAATAATCTTATATGCGTCCGTAGCTTTAACAGTAGGAGCCTTACTGTAAAACATTGAGCAAGCAGCTGACTGCCAATCTTATTTGATTCTGTCCGTTCTCTTTCTTTCCTTATTGCAGCTTTTGAGAAATATAGAACACTTAGAAGACTCCAAAACTGTTGAGTACTACAAGAAAAAGTACTGTCCCAAGGATAAATGGGCTCGATTTCATGGTTGCTGCATTTATTTTTTCATTCCAAAGCAGTGTCTGTGAGGATTCCTATCTTCTCTGTCCAATTAGCTTTTCTACTTGGGTATTAATACTTCGATGTGGTGGTTATTTTGTTGAGGTTTATGGCTTTCCTATGTGTTTCAGGGAATATTCAGATTGCAAGGTTTTAGTGGAACTTGCTATGAGAAGGATGAAAGTTGAAATTTCTGTGGGTGGTGGGAAAGTTGGTGACAATCTTTTTCATGCTACCCATGTCGTCGTCATGTCTCTACCAGAGTTTGATGTAAAGTTCAATGAAGTGTTGAATAGGTAAGTTACAAATCTAGTTTACTTTTCAGAAAGTAAGATGTCCGCCTTTCGAATTGGAACATTAAATCGGCTTTCTGGTTGTTAGCAACCTCTTTTATTTTTGCTATTCTCGTCAGTGATAATATTTTCCCGAGTCGCAAAATAGATTTATATCTGGTATTTTTCTTGGAAAATCCATATTATTATGCGTTGAGGGTTTATTTCATTGATTTGTTATAAACCATCTGCAGCATTGGTTAAATATGGTCCATCTATTATGTTGGATTAGATCAATGTATTTTGACCATAGGTCTTTATAACCAACCATTATAATCCTCAAATACTAAGTGCATTTAAGAAATCTCTCAGCACACGTTAAGCTTATTCTCTCAGTGCACATTAACACTGGTGTACGCAATTGGTGAAACTTCGTCCACCCTACCGGAATGGCCCAAGGCTGACCAACGAAGACAAAGGCTGCCATTCAGCTTTCCGGCAGTTGTTTTCTTGGGCTAGGTCGCACAATTGAGAGGGGTTCATCAATGGTCTTGTTTGTGGACAGTATGGCATAAGTTGACAAACCCCTCAAACAATGACACAATTGTTGTAAATATTGCACGGCGGCGAAGCTCATCTCTTGAATGTTGCTAGTAATGGAGAAAAAACTACTTTTCTCACCTATTACTCTAATACAATGTAAGCAAGAGAGAAATTGATAGAGAACACAGCTTGATTGTTGCCCCAAGCTAATGGAGTTTAAATAACTAGGTTTACATGTCCTAATAAAAGAAAGGAAATCAATACATAATCACAAGGGAGAAAATCAATCAAGCTATATACTATATCTACGATATCTATAATAATCACAGAGATTCTCACACAACCCATAGGTAAAACCGTTGTAGCTAAGATTTTAGCAGCCGATGTATCTAGTTGCAAAAGAGTGACTAGGTCCAACGAACTTGAAGCGAAACGCAAGAACTGAAGTGCACAATGTACAAAAAATTTGAGAAGTACCAAATACTATATTTTAAAGGAAAAAGGACGAATATACCCCCGAATTATCGTAAATGGTATCTAAATACCCTTCGTTATACTTTTAGGACACTGTTGACCTTACCGTCCAAATATTGGGCTGTATATATCCTTTGATCTAATAGAGAGACACGTGTCATAATCTTAACTGTCTATCCAAAATTTATTTATTTTTTATCCACAATTAAAAGGCCCAACCCAACAACCCGCCCAAATAATTATAACCCAAACCCACCCCCACCCCCACCCCCACCTTGAAAAAAAACCAATCCCAAATAAACTCCAATTTTCTTTTCTTCATTGTTCCACCAACCATCGGCAACCAAGTAACACCCCACCGAACCCACGCCGGAACTCCACCACACCGTCGCAACTCATCTTCTCCGATGAAGTTCCACAACACAACCACCTCTAATTGCTACTAAACTCATCTCCCTCGCTCCAGGCGAAATCAGCAATGCAGTGACCCTTCGGCCACCATGAAACTTGACCATCATGAATCCGTCTCTCCTTCATCACTGCGCCAGTAGAACTGGCGAACAGAACCAGAAAGCTTTGAATGGATTTACAATCGCAAAATTTATTACTTTTTTTGACTTATTGAAATTCCAATTTATAAACATCTGGGTGTTGTCAATTTTGGTAGTTGGTGATGATTTCTCAATCAAAACCTCTCACTAATACCTCACGAGTTCAAAATAAACCAAAAAATCTCTGTCCTTTCTCCCATCTTTCCCTCTATCCTTCTCAAAATCAAACATATTGTTATTGACTCACGTTTGTGCTAGCTTTATCAGGTTTATTGATCACACAAGAGAGGAGCATGTATACTTGGGGGGTTTTGGGTTATAATATGTGTGTGGGTCTTTTTACTTTTTGGTCTTTGCCGGAGAAGATGAAATTGCAGTGGTGTTTCCGGTGTCTATCTATTTCGTGGGGTGTTTGGATGGTGGAACAATGAAGAAAGGGAAAATGGGTTTATTTGCGTGTGGATCTGTTTGGTTTTTTTTTTTTGGTTATACTTACTCGGGTGGGTTTTTGGGTGGGCTTTTTAATTAGGGATAAAAAATAAATGAATTTTGGATAGGCTGTTAATATTGTGACACGTGTCTCTCCATTAGTTCAAAGGGTATATACAACCCAAAATTTGGACGGTAGGGTCATTAGTGTCCTAAAAGTATAATGAAGGGTATCTAGATACCATTTATGATAGTTCGGGGGTATATTTGTCCTTTTTCCCATATTTTAATTTAGCAGAATAGCAAGCAAATTGCAATAGACTATAATCTCAACATCCAAAATACAATAATGTCAATATTAAATTAAGCTCTAAAGAACACAATATGGGTGTGTTAGCCATGAATTCAATTAAAGATCTTGCTTTAGCAATTTCATCAGTGAATCTTGAATTTTCTAAGTTGAGCTCCAAATAACAGACTGTTTTTCCTTTGGAACACTTTGGTTGTCACTTTTTTAAGTGAACACTGTTCAGTAGTGCATGGAGTTACTTATTCAGTGATAACACCTAGCTTCCAACACTTTTAGTAACGGAACTTGCATTAGCCACTAAGTTTAGCAACGGAACAAGTTCGTGGCTACAGTTAGCTACGTATTATTTTTGTCTATTACGGATTTTCCTTCTATTTTTTACTATCATGCTTTTCCTTCTTTAGCGATGGATGCAAAACCCATTGCTAAAATAGTAGATATGGAGATTTTATCTACGGACCGAAAACCTTGTTAGTCTGGTTAGTGGCGGATGTTAAACGACTTAGCTACAAATTTTATTCATCACCAATTCTTTTTAGTTTTTTTTTTTTTTTTAGAATGTGAACAACTGCAACCTTAAGTATTTCTCATATAGTTGAGAAGTGGCTAAATCTCATATGAAAAGCGGATTTACTCTAAGGAGGTGTTTGGATATGCAATTTTGACTTCAAATTTGAAGTTTTTATTTGAGATGTGTTTGTTTATGACATTTTGAACAAAAGTTCAATTTCAAATTCCAAATTCAGTTAAAAGGTAGAGTTTCAATCTTTTTAAAATTTAAAATTTGACTCATAATTTTAAATTTTGCAAAAAAATACACATAATTATTGCAAAAGTAATTACTTGAACCTACTTTATGCAAAAACAAGCTCCTTCTCCAAACGGCCTCGCCTGCTCAATCCAGCAAAGTTGTGGCAGTCTCCATCGGCCGGCAAGATTTATCTGTGGAAGCATATCATTGTTTGCAACATAACTCTTTGATGGTAATTTGGGGATGTTTTGATAGTTTCACTAATTCTGGGGTTTTTATGTTTATAAGAAGTATAACTTTTGAAATCCAAATTGCATTTCCAAGCACAATTTCAGCTTTAAACCAACCTCTACCTAAATCAATGATTTCTAAACATGGTTTCAATTTCATGTAAACGCCTAGTAAGCCTGATTCAATTATTCAGAACCATGCAATTTTTTTGTCTGCCATCATACTTTTTGATGTCAGGATGATGTTTTTCGTTATCTGAATGAGGATACGGAATATGTTTTTGTTCTTTATTCTCGATAACATCCTAATCTTTAAAGTTCAGTTTCTCAGAGGCAGAGAAACATGTTTTGTACAATACAAAGCTGCATGTAGTTGGAGCACGGTGGTTGGAAGATTCCTTTAAAGAGGACCAGAAGTTGCTTGAGGAGAGTTATAGCCTTAAGCCTAGCAATTTTCAAATGTCAATCTCTGAGAAGAGGTGAGTCATGTATTTCTTATGGACCAAGATAAGGAGTTAATGTAGTATTTAGTATTGGAATTATTGTTCTTCATTTTTGTCTTCCAAAATTTGCATTCTGAGTGATGTTTTAAAATTTCCATTTAGATGTGTTGAGGGTGGTGGGTGGTGTTGCTCTTACATGGACGACATGCAACAGCCATACTTTGGGGAAGCTCTTTTGGTTGCCATGCAAATTTACTACCTTTTACCTACTATATAATATGTAGGAAGACTCTTTCTTCTAAAATGTTGTCATTTTCTCCCATATTAAATTATGTTCTTATGTCTTCTTTATGTGAGTAGAATTGTGATTTATAGCATATTTCATGCAGTTTTTAAATATCTAAAGATTTTAGTTTTTGAAAAATTTAGCTTTAATCTGATCCAAGTTAACTCCAAAATTGGTCAAATAGGTAGTTGAATAAGTGAAAAATATGGACAAGGGGAGTATGAAGATAAGAATGAGATATTCAGTTTATAGTTTTAGATGAAACCATTTCTGATAATTATGATGTCACTTTCAACTGTTTGCAACATAATGTTCTTCAAATTGCCATATTTGAGGGTGGTGGTTGATAAATAATGCCTGATGTACCATCTATAGATGAGAGCATAAAAATATCTCTTTCTAGATTAGGGTTTTCTTCTAGCTACAGTAATTTAATCAGGAAACCAAGCAGATTATTGAATAGGGGAGCGAGAGATGTTCTCTACTAACTAACTATTGATTCTATCCGTTATTGATTTCTGAAAATTAGGGATATCACATAAGAGTTCTATGAATGATTGATTGATTAGCTTACCTCTACTTACTTTTTCCCTAGGGCCAATTAGCATAAAAGTGGATTTGTACCAGTAAAAAGAGTAAAAGAGAAGCTCTCTCCATCCAGTTCCATTTTGTATAATACTGCTTGATTGTATACAGAGTAGAGAATAATAGTGATGATAGTAGTAAATGTTGATAAAATTTAATAATGATAATAATATACATGGTGCTGAAAATCACCCTAGATAGGAGGGTGTGGAGCGCATTAGGGTAGATGGGTGGTAGGTAGTGTAGTGTTGTCTTTCTCAGGGTGGCTGGTGTTTGCGATGGTGCTAGTTGTATTATTGTAGTTCTTGTTTTTTACCTGTATCATTGTTGTTTATGGAGTCTATTTTTTTGTTGTTTTCGCTACTTTTGCATTGTTCCTTATTATTTGCTGTATTCTCTACATTGTCTCCTCCTTCTTTATACCGAGATTTGTTTCACTTGAGCTGAGGCCCGAGGGTCCTTCGGAAACAGCCTCTCTTCCTCCACGAGGTGGTGGTAAGGTCTGCCTACATTCAACCCTCCCCAAACCCCACTCGTGGGTTTCACTGGATATGTTGTTGTTGCTGCTGAAAATGATATTAAGTGGAAACTTCAGTTGATAATTGCATCTGTGAATAGAAAGAAGTAACTGTATTATTATAAGAAAATCCGTGCTATGTCTTACAAGTTTTGGGCGAGAACGACCAAATATAACTACAGTGGGTATTGCTGATGTAGGAAGACTGCTTAAAGAACTAACTATTGAGTCGTAGATAGTACAAGCCCTGCAATAGATTTTTGTTAAACAAAGGAATTTCTGAGGGATTCTTTTGTCAATGTAGGTAGATTTTATTCTGGAAATTATGCGTCATAAATGAAATAAAATGTAGGATATAAGTATCCATAACAAAGAGTCAATTAATTGCCTTAAATTAACACAACAAAGTCAATCAATTGATAAATGCAGTCCTAACAACGAGATATTCCTGCAGCCAAATTACTCATCTTTTGTCCTGTAATTTCTACCTATCCATCTTCTCCTAACTTCTAGCTTTGCTTGAAAATCTTGCCCAGCAAGCAAGTGATGCATAGTAAATTCAAGCATGCATGACCTTTTCTTTTGCTGGCATTTGTATTATGTCTTTAACTTAACCACTCAGCGTCCATGTTTTTCCTGACTCAGTAGACATGATAAGCTAAAAGGTGATTCCGAAAAGTGCAACAGACCATCTTCCCCTGATAAACATGGAGGACAAATCAAAGCAGAAGGAATTTCAGACCAGGGCCGAGCTATCACGCTACCAAAGAGGGGCAGGAAACGAGACAGAGGAAGACCTACTGGTAGTGCTACAGCAAAAGGGAAAGTGGGGATCAACATTCCACGTAGAGTTAAATGCAAGGTCACAAGTAGTCGTGCTAAGATTCATGAAAATGAATCTGATGAAAGTGCTACTTCAGGCGAGCATCTTCGTAATGACGAGAGTGAAGCGGCTGTTGGGAGCCATGAAAGTATTGCAGTACGTACCTCAGGAATTCAGAATGAGGATGATGTACAAGATCTGGAATTGTCACCAGATGGTAAAACATTTCCACCAGGGACTGCTGAATGCAGTGTGATCGGTGAAAGATTGGACGAAGCTCACGAAACTTCATACGGAATTGGAAATATTGCCAGGGGCAAAGACAAGGTGGATGGGCTTGAAGATCCTGTTGATCCAGTCCAAGCTATGCTACTACATATGATACCCCACTTGGATAGTAAGCCAACAAGAAGCGTGAACACTCTTTTAAAAGACGACAAGCCAGAGGCAGATACTAATCCCAGTCCTAAAAAGAAAAAGAAAGTTAGCTATAAAGATGTAGCTGGTGAGTTGCTCAAAGATTGGTGAAGCCCTTTATGCCATCCACCAACTTATAAGGTTATGAACTTTGTTTTGTTTCCTTCTGTATTTTTATTCCGCGACCAAGTAAATGTAATAGTCTCTTTGTTGTGTTTCTGGTGTAAATGATTCGAACAGTTTATGCGTCTTTCTTTTATTATTTGGTGTTTTATCAGTTATGCTTACTGGTGCACCCATTAAAAGTGTTATCCTTAGGGATCCTTTGATTCACTGATTAAGTTATTCCAGAATTATAGTTCTTTAGGTTATAGTTTTTCAAGCAAGTACACTAAAAGGGCACCCAAATTATACGACAAACCAAAAAGCCTGCGAGCTGCCAACTATTTTTTGATGTCCACCAACAGACATTTGTGGACACTTTTCTTTTAAAACAAGAAAAATTGGCATAACATGACAACTTATAGATTTAATTAGTAACGGTTTGAGAGCCGACAAATGTCATGGCTTGCACAGTGAAACACTAGCTTCGTCATCGTTTCTGGTGCTTTTTTCACAGTGAAATTATAGCTTGTTCCTGTTCATAAACGTCTAATATCTTGAATTGAGCAACGTAGTAATCATCTTCCAATGATGTGGAATGATGGGATTTTGTGACGAAGAAGAATAGCTGGAGGGACAAGTAAAAGGAAGTAGTGGCGAGTTGTTGGCGATGACAGATTCATTAAAGCTCGAAGAAGAGTAGAAATTCTACTGTAGAAGTGATGATTATCCTTGGTTTCATTTCTGATGCAGCGCGAGAGAGAAGCCTAGGTGGATTCTCTGCTACCCTTTTGAGAAATTCCTTCTCTAACACCCGTATTTGGGCAATAATTTTGGGTGTGAGTATCATGTATTTGGGTCAGTATGGGAAAAACTACATAAATGAACTATAAAACTCAAAATACTTACATGTTCATATCCCAATTCAAAGTAATTCAAGAAATACACATTCTCTAGAAAAAAAAAAATTACAGCCCATACCCCTCATTCATTAAGGCCAATATTTTTTGTTTAACTGATACTAAATCAATATTGTATAATATATTGGTATCATTATGACTGATAATTTTACTTAACTAATACTAAATCAATATAATATACTGTATTGGTATTATTAAAGTTTCTTGTTCAGAAATTACTCATTTGTCAATGATACTATAAGAGTATATGTATATTGTTGTGGTATATAGTATCATTGACTAATGAGTAATTTCTAAACAAGAAACCTTAATGATACCACAACAATATACATATGCTCTTATAGTATCATTGATTAATGAGTAATTTCTGAACAAGAAACCTTAATGATACCACAACAATATACATATACTCTTATAGTATCATTGACAAATGAGTAATTTCTGAACAAGAAACATTAATGATACCCATACAGTATATATATACTGATTTAGTATTAGTTAAGAAAAATTATTAGCCTTAATGATACCAATACAATATATGATCCTGATTTAGTATCAGTTAAGCGAAATTAGTTGGAGGGGGGGGGGGTATATATTGTAATTATTTAGTAGGCTATGAATGTAAAGGGGTATATGTTTGTAATTATTTTGTTTTTATGGGGTATTTTCTTAGTTTCCCTTTTTTAAATTAATTTGGGTGGGGTTTTAATTTTTGTTAGAAATTTAATAAATTTTAGGTCGGCGGATAGGATTAACACACGTGTATCATCGTTAGTATAAAGAGTGTATATGCTCTAAAATTTGGGCGATAAGGACATGAATATACTAACAGTATAACGAAGTGTATACACGAACCATTTCGGAAGTATTTGTTCTTTTTCCCAAAAATATTCTCTGTTTAAAATCCTCTTTCTGCCATCAGTGATTCATTCACTAGCCTAACAACATTGAGTCTATGAGATTATGTTTGTTTAGTCAAATTAGCTCATGATTAGATTAGCTGATTAAAAAGTTGATAAGCATCATCAAGTGTTGAAAATTACTTTTTAAGTGTTCCACATGGTTATATGTAGGGTTGTTCATGGTTATGATTAAAAAATCAAACTGAACCGCAATCTGAACCAAATAGATTAAAAAAACTAATATTTGGTGTGATTTTGTTAGGTTTGATTTTAAATTTCAAAAATCGATACTATTGATGTGATTTTGATATTATTAATAAAAAACGCAAAAACAATCAAATCGAATCGAGAAATTATATATATAAATTTTATAATTAATTATATATTATTTAAAAATAAAATATAAGTATTTTGTTAAATGTTAATTAACTTAAGTCTTTAACTTAAATTTTAGCCTAACTATTGAAACCTTAAGTCCAAGTCCATCAAAATCTATTACTTTAGTGTTTACCTACTCTACCTCACATCAGATAATCACACTTTCTCTTAACTGAATCACTTTGTTCATGTAATAATAACTCAAGTATTGCTTAATTAAATCCAAAGTAACTTTCATGTAGATTATTTCAGTAGTAGGTGTATGTACCCATTGAGATGTGTATGCCCAGAACAAATTTATTACTTTCAAATCAAAAAAATAATAAAAAAAATAATAAAATAAACCGAACCGACAACAACCAAATCGACGGTCTATTTTCGTTCGGTTTGATTTTAAAATTTAAAAACCGACTAAACTAGTTTGGTTTTGGTCTTAACCAATAACCGATCCAAATCGAACCATGAACATCCCTAGTTATATGATTGAATAGAATGACATTGAAACATAATGATGATGAAAAAAAAATTGTTGGGAAGTAGGAGAACATATAAGTAGTTTTGATGATTGATAAGGTGAATTTGGGTCATCACTTGTTGTCTTATACGTACTCTATCAAGTGAACCAGGTCCCCAGACATGAATGCGGACAGCTTCGACAAATGGCATAAGTAAAGGAGAGAACAAAGAAATAGCTAAAATAAAGGAGCAAAGAAGGAAAGAAATAAAGAGCACTATTAAAGTCCAAAGAGGAATCAAAGTTTCCTTATAGGATGGAATTTCTTTTAAGGGAGGAAATCAATCTAAGTTTCCTTATAGGATGAAACTCATAAGAAAAAGATTTCCTTGTAAGAAAACAAGACCCATTCGAAGTAAGAGTCCTAGTTCGTGATAAATTAGGGTATGGAAAATCTCTAGTATATATATGACGTGAAGATCATTGAAAGTCACACCTATTGCATATCCACGAAAGTCATCATCTTGAGAGCAATAACCATTGGAGCAAAACTGCAAGGCTTCGTCACAGCAACACTGGAACCAGGTTCATGAGTTGTGTACGAATCTAAACTATTGAATGTTGAAGTCTGATCAATTAAAGTCTAGGGTTATTAGTCTTTGTTGATTTGGTTTAGGTTTATTATTGAGAAGTAATTATTCCTAGATTGAAGAGCAAGAAATGGGTTTGACTTCTTGGAGAGTAGAGAAAATGGTTATAGTTAATCATTAGAGAGGATTGTAACAAGAAGCGAGTTTGATTTCATGGAGAGTAGAGTATTCGATTATAGTTAATCATTGAACAGTTTGACTTAATTGTTGAGGTGATGAACTAGAGTTAGTCCCTTTGATTATAGAGTTGTAATCTAAAGTTGCTCTTTGAAGTTAGTGAATTTTAGTGAAATCCTACGATGTGTAGGTCGTGGTTTTTTAATTCCCTTGAGCAAGGAAGGTTTCCACGATAAATCAATTGTTATTTACTTTATGTTCTAATACGACTCCAAAAATCAGGTTCTTAGAAATAACCGTTGGTACGTAGTTTTCTTCATAAATAGTTGTGTGTTTAGTAAAAGAATGTTGATAAGCATGCACTTTATTTTTTCAAAAATAATTAAGATGCCCTTACCGAGATAAGGGCATTATTGGTCCAATTTACTAACTATGAAGGTGTTTTTGTCCTATTTCTAATAGTTAAGTGGCATTTTTTGATCGAAAAGCAAACATAGACATTTTTATCCTAATTTCGATAGCTTTTTTTTAACTCAATGATAATCTGTAGCTAGTATACATATGTCCTTCGGATGAACACTTTGTGTGCACTGAATAAACTTCCACGGTGCATTTCCAATAATTGAGTAGCATTTTTTGCCTCTTTTTGTAAAATATAAGTATAGAAATATCTTTAAATGAAAAAGGGGTCAACGACAAAATTAAATAGAGTGGAAGTTGGGGGTTTCGTCTTGGGAATGGTATTTAGGTGTTAGTTTGACCGATTTAATAACTTATGCAAAACATCAATTCAAGAAAATAGATATACCTAGCAGGGCAATACAACTGAACTATCCTGAGCCCTATTTCGAAAATGAGTACGAAAACAATGGACATGACATTTTCATAGGACAATTCGAAGAAAAATGAATTTTCATGGTCCAATTAATTATCGCTATATTTACTAAACATATCAACTGTTTTTCAGTATTCAATTTCAAAATCCTCACAAGTAGTTTGACGCTTGCCTATATAGCGAACAAAAAAATTGATTCTTCATGACAATAATGCATATAAAAGAAATGATTAACCTATATAATATCTTTTCTTCCTAGCGTGCATGTACAAACTTTAACTTACCACGAAATTAAATTTCTCATATCATTTTCTATAGCATGAATTTGTCATTTATCTTGTTGAATTAAACATTTAACCTCCCTAATTGAAAGATGATATTGAAAAGAGTAAAAGGTTCAACTCAACGAGACAATGTCAATTTAGCTAAGTAATAAAAAATCCACTTCACTCATTTAAAAAATTACTTTACATGACATTTTTGGAATCAAGAAATAGTTTTAGGAAAGGGTAGTTGGGCCTCCAATGGTTGGAGTGATCCAAGTTTCATGTCGAAAGCTATTGTGTTCATCGCCAACTGAGCTTCTATTGGAGGCCCAACTAGCATTATTTCTATTCCTTTAGGATGCTTTCCGAATCAAGAATGGCCGTTTGAGAGAATTAATTATAAAATGAATGTATTGAGAAATCATAACTGCAATGGTAATATTAAAATTGGATCAAATTCACTTACTTTATTTAATTGAAGATTTATTGGGCTATGCTAAATATTACAAGGACCGTAAAAGGAATTAAGTAATTATGCAAGAATAAAAATTACTATTTTAAATGAAGGAGTAACCTGATATTCCACAACAATAATGAGGAAAAAAACTAGTAAATTTAATATTGCTATTTTAATAGTATAAGTATCTTTCAATTTTCTTTCAAAAATCATCACAAGATTTCATCAAACATGAACCTTGTGAATTAACTTACAATTTAAATATGAAAACCTAGGATCCCAATACAGTCCAACCTCATCATTGACGCGCAAACCACAATTCCAAAATAGATCCACACAAACGAGTGCATAGTCCCCATTAGGCAGCATCTCAACAAAAATCCCTTCATTCTGATAATTTTTAGGGTTGTTCTCTTCAGTAACATCCCATAAATTAATATTCTTCCTATGTCCAGACGTTACAAGTTTGATGGTGTCCAACGTCCAGTATCGAAAAACATGCTCAAAAGCCATGGCAAACGGCAACACAAGCTTTCCGACGACCGTTTCATAATGTGTTATCATCTTTTTAATCGTCCATGAATTTTGTAGGTCTATGATCGGAGCTGGATAGATATCTCGTATTTCTACTAAGTGACGAGTCACTATCGCTGGGGTGTTTCATTCTCTGCAGGCTTCTTCTTCAGCTTTTGATGGAAGAAAATTCTAGAAGAAAATTTTCTTCATAGTATAATAATTATAATAGAGAAATGTTTGATGAATTTTTAAGGTGAGCAAAAGTGTGGGATTTATAGGATGTAACTATTACAATTTTAGTTGAAAGTATTAACTACAATATAATTTGTAATAAATGACTAACATATCTCGAGCATACTCAGGTCAAATTAAATTAATTGTACGTGTAAAATTGAGTTGTATCCTCAGTCCAGGTGACACCATTGCCACTCCCCTTTCTACATTATCATTACATTTGTTTTCATTGTCACGCTTCGAGCTTACACCCTAAAATTGACCGATACTCGGAGATCATTGCTGATCCCAAGAGAATCCTTGGTCAGGCTAACTATGGTACATAAATAGGATACACAAAAGCTTTAATATATGAGCATTTAAAACATTTAAGGGTCTAATCTTATGTAAAACATAAATTGGGTAGTTTGGTCTTTTCCTTTTTTCCTTCTAAGCCTAGACAAGTTTTTCTTCACCCAATTAAGGGTCTAATCTTATGTAAAACCATCGTTTTGCGTTCTTTAGCGCTTAGAGAAATTAGAGCAAGGTTACAAGAGGACAAAAGTTAGGTTTCAAGCGTTCTTCAATATTTGTTGATTTTCACCAAGAACATTATTCTTTCCAGGTATGTAAGGCTTCTCACAATGTTGGACTTGTTAGTCCTCATACCCTACATCTCAATTTAGTCAAGAAATCGTTATATCTAAAGGATTCATTCATAGTTCTTGATTTTTAGTTCAACTTTTAACAATGGAGGTTTTGATTCTTTTGTGTTGTGAATCCTAGGTAAAAGTTATGTTTTCAAAGAGATTGTATGAAAGTTCTCATGTAATTGTGTTGGGTTTGAGAATCAAGAAGAGTTTAGGAGAAATTTCTCAATTCTAAACTAAGTTGGGATCCTAATTTAAGCTTGAAAATTCATCAAGGTGCTCGGGAAGGCCCTGGGGTGGCACGCCATGATAGCACCAAGGTTTGACTTCAGAAGTTCAAGCCCTAGGATGACACACCATGTCACGCCCCGAGCCTACATCCTGGGAAGGACTGACACTTGAGAACCATTCCTGGCCCCATGCGGATCATTAGCCTGGCTTAACTCATAGCGAAAAACTTACTCATGATAAAAGCACTTAAAAAAAAGTAAATTGTAACTCAATAGATAACTTAGAATGTTTTTGAAATAAACATTCAACTAGCCAAAGTGGCAACTCAAGTCTCAACATAACAATTGAAAATGAAAAATACTCATGAACTAACAATAACTAACTATCTATGAAGCCTCTAATATCTGAGATGGACGTCGGAACAAGACCCACGACATCCTAATAAACTAAAATAAATAAGCAATAAAAGGGATCCTCCGAAAGCAAGGAGGCTCACCAATAACTCTGAAGCTCAACTGGATTAACGGAGCACTGGATGCTGATCCTAGTTACCTGTATCGATATCATAAAAGATGCAGGCCAAATGACATCAGTACATTGAATGTACGAGCATGCGAGGGGAATTCTAAAATAAGACATAAGCTTGAAAGGGAACTGAAAGAACTTACCTGGTCTTAATTCAACTCAACTCAAATCAACTCAACCCATTTCAATATAAAGCAGAAATATAAATGCAATATAAAGAAATGCTTTAAAACATGTGGATAACAACTCTGTGTATTGAAAAATACAATAATAACTCAGTATGTATATGAAAATACAAATAACTCTATGCATATAAGAATACAAAATATCTTTGTGGGAATTTCTCTAACCGACAACCATCACTATGAGCTATGTGATGATACAACATTTTGTCTCATGCTGCCAGGGCCATCTTATACCTTGTCGGGGTTATGGAACCTAACTACTAAGTGGATCCACTAGTCTATGCTAAAAAACACTAAGAAATCATCTAAAAAGTATGACCCTTTTCTACACATGTTGGCTATACGGTTTATGGAGACCTTGAGTTATCTGAACTCAACTTGTCCCCAAATTGGTACTCAATACTACTTCCAAAATGTAACTAGCTCATATGTTTAAAAACATAACTCTTTCTGTAGTTTGGGATAATTACTCAAAAACTAGCTCAAAAGCTCGCTTGGAAATCAGTGTTTCCTCTCTTGCTTAAATGTGAAAACATTTACTCTTTAGGAATACTTAGTTCTCATATACTCTTTTGAAGAAAATGAACTTCACTCTTTAATCTTACTCAACTCAAAGCTTAAGTCTTAAAACATATTTAAAGCATATGTAAAAGACTTTTGAAAAGAGTCTAAGAAGTCTCTTGACTTGACTCTTAGCTCTACCTTGAATTTGAATTATGGATACAAGGGTTATGATCTCATGTTATAGATGATCTAATGATGTTTAAATGCACCTTAGAATGTAGAAAACGACTATAAAACATAGGTACGATTGGAGGGAACTCAAACGGAAAGAAGAGGGAAAGGGTAGAGGACCTAGCGACCCTGGCGTACTGAGTGGTGCAGGGCACCAGAGCCTTAATTACAGAAGATAGCTTGGGGTGCAATGAGTGGCGTGGCACCCTAGAGGCCAAACTATAGATGCTTCATGCTGGCGCACTGAGTGGCACGGTGCACCAGCCTCCTGCCCAGAAAACCCACGAATTTTCTTGTTCGTTTTCAACCCTAATTCGTCTAGATTCGATTGGTTCCTTCCCCAAAAACTTAGATTCGAATACCCAACCATAGTGTACAAGAATCTACTAAAAACAACCTCAAATTTCATGCAATTAACTCAAAACCTCTACAATCAAGATCCCATTAGAAACTTCAACAAAATCCATCAAGAACTCAATTACTCTACTTTCAAGAACATAAATATACTGAATCAAATCATGATTAGCGCGTGGGTGAATGAACCCAACGCTATGTGATCTCACATACCTCGTAGGGATTAACCCTTGGCGAAATCTGCAAGCGAAACTCAAGAACGCGACGAACCTTGGCTTTCTCCTCTTTTCTCTTCTCTCAAAGCCCTAGCGAAATTTTGTAATGCATAAACTAAACCAAATTATTTTATACCCCAATTAAATTACTAAAATCAAATTAAAATAATTGAGTAGGGAAAAGACTAAAATACCCTTCTTAAATTCGGGTAACTTTACTTGACTGGGCAACCCAACTTCGAACGGGCATATCTCTCTTATACGAGCTCAAATATTAGCAAACTCGGTGGCATTGAAAATATAATTCGAAGAACTTTCATTTGATATCTTATGGCACATCTAAATCATCTTGTACTTAGAGTTACGGTCATTTGAAGTTGACTCAAAACTCATACTTAGCATAACTTGCCAATATTTCCAAATTTAATCTTTCCAAAAATGGTTTCTTTCTAATTCTAGTTCTTTCAATTAACAAGATGTTACATGCCAGCAGTACGCCAAGGCCTGACTTTAAAAGTTCAGGCCCTTGGGTGACGCGCTAGCAGTGCGCCAAAGCCTGACTTCTGAAGTTCTGGCGCCCTGCGCTAGCAGTACGCCAAGGTTTGCTGGGTCAATTCTTTTCTTTGTTTCATCCGACGCCTATTCCTTTAAGTTGTGCCCATATTTTCCTTCTCTATACTAGCTCCTATAAGCTCTATTCACCTTTGAAAACTCCTACATGTCCTAATAACGTGTCTAAGTGCATTCAAAACTAAAGTGAGTTTACATGAAAAGTTTAAGGACTCTATTTTTAGAAGAAAAAAAATATAACAGTTTTCAGTTGCTATGCATATCAATCTTGGGCTTGAAAGATAAGTCCATAAGAATACATTTAAATATAAGTATGAGTTTTGTTTTTTAAAAGTACTTCACTAAAGTAATAGTCCCTTTCTTTGCAAAGGGTGAATTGAGCACTATCGATATTTTTTTCATTATTTTGGGAGTAGTATCGAGCACCGAATTGGGTTAGAGTCTTTTATAACTCAAATGTCCCATAAAACTACGTAGCCAACATAGGATAGGATAGCATTGATTCGTCATGCGACTCCTCACTGCCTCTGAGAAGGCCTATTAGATGGATCCATAGTTACATTACCTTATCATCCTTTCCCCCGAAAAAGTATAGGATGGCCCTTGCAACATGGGCGAAATGTTTTATCATTGCTAGCTCATGGTAATGGTTGTCGGTTAGAGAAATTCCCCACAATTAAAGTATATTATTTTCATATTGTTTTTATTGCATATCTTATTGTAAAGCTTAAATGGTTTACACTTCATGTTCATGTATTGATTCGGTTGAGTTGCTTTCAGTCATTCAGTTCAGTTACTGTTTTATTCAGCCACTCGTACATTCAATGTACTGATGTCATTCGACCTGCATCTTTTATGATGCAAATACAGGTGTTCAGGATCATTAATAGGCTCTTCGTTGAGATCATCCTACACTCGTAGACAATATTTGGTGAGGCATCCTTACTTCCAGGGGACTCAAACTCCATTTAGTTTTTAGTAGTATTTGAGGTGTCGTGGGTCTTGTCCCAATATCTATGTTGAAACAGTTATAGGCTTCATAAACTAATAGAATTAGATGTTTTCCATTGTTTCTCATGATGTTTATTTAACTTATGAATTATGTTTAGTATTTCAAGACTGTGTTTTAAAAATTTCCTTTGAATGTCTAAATGCTCATCTATTTAGGCTTCTGCGTATCTTTAAGAGTCATGTGAGTCATAGTTAGTCAGATCAAGGGTTCGCTTGAGAATCAGAAATGGTTCTCGAGTGTTGGTCATTTCCAGGGTGTAGGCTCAGATTGTGACATGGATAAAATATCTCACCATGATAAAAATTAAATAATAAACTATTAGTGTTAGTAAAACATTAAAGATTAAAGTATCAGTATCCCTTAAAAAAAATTCATTTTCTAATAAAATTTAAAACATTTTTTACCCCACTCCACCACCTCTCCCTCTTTACCCTCCCCCCCCCCCTCACCTCACACCACTCACTCTTTCTTAAACATTTTTTAAATATTATTTTTATTTTTTAAAAGAAAAAAATTACTCCATCTCATCTAATCCCCTGCTTTCAATTTTTTATATTTTTTTAATTTATATTAGATATATACATATGTTTTTTAAAAAATATTTTTTATTTGCATTCCAAAATGAAAAGAAAATCTTGCAATTTTTTATTTGCATACCGAACATAAATGAAAATTTTATTTTAAAATAAATCTTGCAACAAGTAGAAAATACTTTCATAAAAACATATGTATATATCTAACACAAATTGAAAAAAAAATGGGAGTAGAGAGTTAGGTGGAGTGTGGTAGAATTTTATTTTTTCTAAAATAAAATAATATCTATTTTTTTAAGGAAGGAAGGAAGGGGGATTTGGGGGAGGAGGGGGGGATGACGTAAGATTGTTTTAAAAAAATTTATAATTTTTTTTTAAAAAAAAATGGGGAAGGGGGAGGGGGTATAATGGGAGGAGGTGGTGGAGTGTGATAATAAAAATATTTTAATTTTTATTTAAAAAAAAAACAATTTCTTTCTTTGGGATAATGATATTTTTGTCTTTTAAGTTTTACTGAATACTAACAATTTATTCTATTTTTGTTAAGATAGAATGCTTTGTCCATAGAACTAGCAAATTTTTTTAAATAAAAGAAAGACTGTAGTACACACCATTAAGAAATGTATTAAAAGATATGTGTATTTCTCAAATTAATGAGTGATAGTTTAGATATAAAACTCACACTCTAAATAATTTATTTAAGAATTTTTTTAAAAAAAAAGTTAAGTGTGTTTTTGACACTATAATATGCACTCTATAATCTATGATTCAGATTTATTTTTTAAAAAACCAGCCAATTTAATTAGGGTCAACAATTATATTTCTTCTCCATTACAACCTCTTTCTTCTGCCTAGAGTAATTTAACAAGTTTTGAGTTTGTGTTTGGAATTTTTCAGTATGCCATTTTTTGTGTGGCAGTAGAGATAGAAGGAAGATGGGGTTAATTATTGATCATGGTTACTGGATCAAATAAAATAAGGGACACGTGTTATAAATTTAGTATGCAGCTGCCAAATAAAAATAAAAAATTATGAAGGATTATATAGAAGGTGATGTACCAACATGAGTTGTGGTATAGTGATAGAATTGCTTTACCTCTAACTAGAGATTTCGGTTTTGTGTTTTGGGTATGAAGAAAATCATGTTGGGAACGTCAAACCTAAATGGGCTTTACAGTGTGTGATCTAAATTTAATTGGGTTCTAATATGGACTCCCGAAAACAATGTTCTGTCCCTTCAATTGTATTTAATATATTTATGGACATTTTCGGGTTCCACAAACTGAGCTGTCAATAGGCTATTATATATGCTATCCCAAGAATTAATAAATTCAATATAAGGAGTCAGTTATATTGTCAATTATCAGTATCATTTTCTTTGATTTTTTCTTTCATATTAAATGTTTTGTCCCTTTGTGTTTTCCTTTTTAATAAGAAAAAATGTATGAAGAGGCAATTAGTGAGGGATACAATGTCATCTGATGTCTCATCGACAATTAATCATTTTTAAAATGTTATTTTTAAAATTTGAACATGTAAATAGAGTAATAATTCATGTTTGAACACAAATAATACTCTTAACTTATAACTAAATTTGAGTAAAAGTCTAAACAATAATAAAACATGGTGCACAACTTTTATTTGTCAACTATAAACAGTTGAAAACACGTTTTTGAAAACATGAATTTAGTTGATATATATTAATAGAGGCTTTACATTTGACGTTTCATGCTTACCATTTTATGCCTGTAATAGCTAATGTGAATTTGGGATGTTGAATTTTTGTGAGATCATCTATTTGTTGTATTCATTTTTTTCTTAGATTAGATTTTGACGACATCCATTTTTTCTTGTTCGAACAACTAAAATGCTGTCATATCAAATGATCATATATTTTCTCTGTCCCATTTTATACAACATATTTTCTTTTTTAGTCCGTTCCTAAAAAGATGTCATCTTACTATAATTAGAAATGATTCCTTTTTTACCCTTAATAATGATACTGACTGTTAGTTGCACTTTTGATGATTTGACAAACCATGGGACCTTGTAAAGGGACCTGATCCTTGTGTCAATGTACACACAAATGCCAGGCTGTAAAAAATACAATTGGTTGGTACACAGTCTCCAACTGTGGCAGAAACCTCGGCCAATGGCATGGCCTCGAAGGTTGTGTCTATTCTTCATAAAGGTTATGTCCAATAGACACAACCTTAGTTTTTGCAACTTGAAAATTCTCAAGAACATTTGCAAAGACCCACTTTCAAGAAGTATCATCCTCAAGAGCAACAGGGACCTAATAGAGCTGCAAGCTATCTAGTTGTCTGAGGATTATATCTTGCGTACTTACATTGTAAATTTGTTCCTAATCTATAAAAGATTCAGATCTCTTGTTCTGTTTGTAAAAATCTAAATCAGTTAGACTGAACTGATTTAGTGGGCAATGTTATATCTGCTTAGTCAAAATTCTAAGTCATTTAGGAGCTAGTTGATTTAGTGGGCAGTGTGGTATCTGCTTAGTTGAATTCTAAGTTATCTAAGGTAGATAGCTTAGTGGGCAGTGTGGTATCTTCTTAGGCTCAGTAAGTAATAGAGTTATTACTTAGCTTTGAGATTAATAGCTTAATCTCATTTGGTGTTGTATTTGTGTTTCACTTTTGCTTGAAGAGATTAGTGAAAACAGTTGAAAATCCTGTGTGACAAGTCGTAATTTTACTCCCTTGAGCAAGGAGGTTTCCACGTAAACTGCTTATGTTGTCTTCTGGTTGTTGTTTGCACTTTATTACTGTTCTGAGTCAAGGGACCCAATTCGTTAACTGATAGTGAACGCACGTATTCTATCAATTGGTATCATAGCAGGTGATCTCTAGCTGGTTAACACCAAGAGAGAGACTCCTATAAAAAGATGGTTGCTCCACTGAACTTAGAAGAAGGACAATCGTCAACAAAACCACTTCGTTTCAATGGCCAGTTCTATAGTTGGTAGAAAACAAGGATGCACAACTTTTTAATGGCTAAAGATAGCGAGCTATGGGACATTGTGCTAGATGAACTATTCATCCCAACAATAGAGGTGAAAGATGGAGAAATACAAAAGTTGTTCCTAAGACTCGCCAACAGTACAATGAGGTGAACAGAAAGAAGATCGAGAAAAGCTATAAAGCTAAGAAGTTGCTTATGTGTGGTATAGGTGCTGAAGAATACAACCGCATCTCTGCTTGTGAGTCGGCAAAGGAAATCTGGGATTGTCTGAAAACAGCTCATGAGGGCACAGAGTAGGTGAATGAATCGAAGGTGGATATGTTAACCACCTAATATGAGAACTTCACAATGAAGGGGGAAACTATTCATGACATGCATACAAGATTCTCCTCCATAACCAACGAGCTATGATGTTTGGGAAAACCTATCGACCCCAGTAACCAGGTCATGAAGATTCTTCGAATTATTCTCAAGTCATGGGCAAGCAAAGTAGATGTCATCACTCAAGCAAAGGACCTGAAGATTTTGACGATGGATGATCTAATTGGTAATCTTCAGACTCATGAAATGAACAGAAACCAAGACATTCAACGAAGGAGGTAAAGAAAGATAAGTCTCTAGCTCTCAAGATCTCACCAGGTTAAGAGGATGATATGGCTTATCTCACCAAGAGATTTCAAAAAATTGTGAGAAAATATGAAGGTTTTCGAAAGGGAGGGAGCCCTCTCCGTACTTCAACTGCAAGTGATCTATGTCACAAGTGTGGAAAGACAGGACACTTTATGAGAGACTGTCCACTGCTCAAAGCTGAAACCAAAGAGTATCAAAGACCTAGAGGTGAAAAAGACAAAATGAGGGACCTTGTACCCGAGAAGAATGCAAGAAAAGCTGCAGCTGACTATGTCGTGAAGAAAGCTCTTGCTGTCTGGGGGGATTCCTCAAGTGAGTTAGGAGAATCTGAATGTTTGAAAAATGCATCAATGTTAGCTGTTAAAGATGATAAGAATGTTTATGATGTCTTGTTCTCAGTCATGGCCAAATCGGATGACGAGGAAGATGAAGAAACGGTAACACTTATTGACCTTAAACAAAACTTGAATACTTATTCTGTTAGAAGGTTGAGAAATTTAGCTGGTGTTCTGATTGATTCTGTTATAGAGTTAACAACTGAAAAGGACTCTATGAACAACAGTTTAGACAAGTTTAGTGAAGAAAAAATAGATTTGACTGTCAACATGTCTGTTATCGAGGAAGAATTGACAGTTCTTGAAACTAAAAATCTAGAACTCAAGGAACAATTGATCATAATGAATGAGAAATCGGGCAAAATAAAAAGGGAGGCTAGTAGTTTGAAAATAGAGCTGGAAACTAGTCTGAACACTGCTGAGATCAGACTTGCTCTAGCCTTGGAGAGGAATGATTAGATGGAAAGGGACTTGGTCCGTCTGAGAGAAGAACTGAAAAATTCTCTAAAATGGACCAACTCCACCAAACTACTTTCTAACATCACTAGTCAAAGTAACTACAACAGGAAGGGGTTAGGTAGTTTGAACATTAAACTTCCTACAATCCCACAGTAAATATGTGTCTGTGTTAGATAATCTACTATGTCTTCACTGTGGTCGTAATGGTCACCTAAAAAGGGACTGTCTTGCCTGGAAAGCCTCACAAGAAAATTTTTCAGTCTATTCCAGACAGAAAATAGCACAAAAAAGGGGACATGCTCCTACTCCTAAGTCCTCAAACAGGAAAAGGACTGACCTGCCTCATTGGGCAAGAAACACTCTTATTATGCCCTTATCAGCTTACTGGGAATTCATATTAAAATGGGTTCCCAAGTCTAACAAGTAATCTTTGTTGCAAGGGAGTGAAGGAAGTAACAGTCAGTGCTGGTTTATAGACAGTGGATGCTCCAAGCACATGACTGGAAAGACTGAAAACTTCCTTTCACTCAAGGCACTTCAAGGTGGAGGTGTCTCTTTTGGTGATGGAAAGAAGGGGTATATTCTTGGAGTTGGCAAAATTGGGAAATCACTTGAACACTATTGAAAATGTTTACTATGTGAGTGGGTTAAAATACAGTCTTCTTAGTGTGTCCCAAATATGTGACAAGGGAAACGAGGTCAAGTTTCTTTCAGATAAATGCATTGTTACCAGCTTGTCAACCAAGGAAGTGATCCTGACATCCAGAAGACGGAAGAACATGTATGTGGCAGACCAGAATGCTGCTCATGGAGACGATCTGACATGCCTCAGCGCTCAAAGTGAAAATGCCAACTTGTGGCATTGGAGGCTAGGTCATGTAAGCTCTTCTTTATTGAACAAGCTTGTCTCTAGGGACCTGGTTCGTGGCTTACCAAAACTGAAGTATAGTGACAACAAAGTTTGTGATGCATGTGTGAAAGGGAAACAGACCAGATCCTTGTTCAAGCCAAAGAAGCAAGTAAGCTCGCCAAGAGCTCTTGATTCACATGGATCTGTGTGGGCCTGTGAAAATTCAGAGTAGAGGTGGAAAGAAGTACATCCTGGTGATTGTGGATTACTACTCAAGATTTACTTAGACTGTGTTCCTCAAAAGTGTGAGATCAGTGAAGTGCTGATGATTTCAAGATGATTCAGACTAAGCTTAATTGCAAGATTGCAGGGATCGGGTCAAATCATAGAACAAAGTTTGAGAATGCAAAGCTTGACTCTTTCTATGCTGACAATGGTACTCATCATAACTTCTCAGCACCTAGAACTCCTCAACAAAATGGGGTTGTTGAAAGGAAGAACAAAACTCTGGTTGATATTGCCAGAACCATGCTCATAGACTCTGATCTTCCTCAGAACTTTTGGGCTGAAGTAGTTAACACTGTATGTTATGTGACTAACAGGTGTTTGATCAGGTCTCTATTGAACAAAACACTATTTGAGCTGCTCAACAACAAAAAGCCAAAATTGAATTATTTAAGGGCTTTTGGTTGCAAGTGTTTTGTGCTAAATAATGGTAAGGATGATCTGGGAAAGTTTGATCCTAAAAGTGATGAATGTGTGTTCGTAGGGTACTCATCTTACAACAAAGCTTACAGAGTCTTCAATAAAAGAACATTATGCATTAAAGAAAGTGTTCATGTGGCTTTTTATGAAAGTGGTGATTTGAAGAATCTTGAATTAAAGGATGATGATGATCTTGAATTAAAGGGAAAATAAAAGGTCACAGAAGAAACTCAAAAAATGAGGCCCTTTACTAGAGCAATTTCCCAAAAACTCATGGGTGATGCTATGAAGTCAAGTGAAACAACTATAGGGAAAATAGAAGGAGAAAGAGGTCTGGTGATGTTGTAATTGAGTTGCCCACTGATGATGTGGTGGATGTCTCCAACAAACTCTCTTAAAAGAAGTCTGTGGATGAAGACATCTCCTTGGTTGTTGCAAAAAGGGGAAAAGGGAAGCTACTGAAAAAAATTAGGCAAGGTGAAATCCAGGACACCTATAGCCAAGAAGGGTGATACTACAAAAGGAAAAGAAAAAGAGTCACAAAAGAAAAGGGAACGATCAAAGAGAAAGAGAAACTTCCCCTGTTCACAAGCAAAACTCTGAACTGAGACCAGGTACCAAACAAAAAAAGTATTACAAGGAAGTTAGTAAGCAAACGATTGTTGATAATCTGCACCTGCAGAAGGTCCTAGGAGGGAGGGTGTTTGATACTAAAATCCTTACGAAGCCAGGTATGGACTCATTGGCTGATCTCGTGGAGCTTCAATCATGGACTCACTTGTTCATGACTAAATTTCCCGTTCTATATGAAGAGCAAGTTCGAGAGTTCTACTATAATGTGGAATTTGCAGAGGATGATAGTCTTCACACCTGGGCATGTAACAAAAGTCTATATCTGAATGAAGAACTGCTGGGAAAAATACTGGAGGTACCCAGAGAAGGGACCAAATTCGTGGTGGGAAAGTCTTCCACCAAGCAGTTTGTGAAAGAATGCTTCAAACTTCCTGACATGCGTTGTGCGGGTCTTCAAAAGAAGATCATGAAGGGGGAGTACCAAGTGCTATTTGAGTTTGTTAATAAGGTACTTCTTCCTCGAACTGAGAAACCCACGGTGGCATCTTCGACTGATTTGTTTGTAATGGAATCACTCTACAAATTTGAACCTCTCAATCTCTCAGCCCTAATGTTAGAGCATATGTATAAATTGAACACAAGGGCAAACATAGAATAGGCTATAGGTATTTCCTCACTAAAGTATTTAAACATCTGGACATTCCAGTGGGACTGGGTACTGTTGGAACTGTTAAACAGTCCTTCTCGTTGAATACTTTGGTGGAATGTGAGTGCATTGAAGGAAAGTCAGGACCACTGATCAAGATGTCTCAGTTGGTACTGGAACAAGATCAGCTGAAGCATGAATTGGAGGAGATGATTGTGCTTGTGGGCAACAAGGATGTAGAGATTGCCTTATTAAAGGCTCAACTGCTCAAAGCACAGACTAAGGGACCTGGTACTAAGGCTGTTAAAGAGTTAAGATTACAGAAGACTGCTCTTCTGGCTTAGAATACTGCTCTACAAGAGAAAGTGATCAAATATAATGATGAAACAAATGCTCGACTTACTCTTGTTATCAAGTCCCTCTCCCATCAGCCTCCATTTACATAGTCCTTCCCTTTTCCTTCCTGTGTCTTTCTTTTGTGTGCACAGTGTCTGGGGTTCTCAATATCAGTTTAAATTGTAATGTATTGACTGTTATCTTTTGTGCAGTGAAATTGATTCATGTTTTGTTGTGATTAATCCTTGTTAAATCTTGTTTGCTCACCATGTGTTTGTTGCCCCTGGCTATGATCTTACTTTTCAAACTTACTTGTTATGCTGGTTTACTGCACTTTTTTTTTATAATGCCAAAAGGGGGGAAAATGTTGGTTGCTTAGGTTGGGAAGCAGGTTGACAGATAGGGGAAATGAAATGCAAGGTATGTTGAAAGGGGGAATGAAGCAGGTTGACAGGGGGAATGAAAATGAAGGCATTTGTGTGGAGTTTGTCATCATCAAAAAGGGGGGAAATGTTATTTCTAGTTTTGATAATTTGACAAACCATGGGACCTTGTAAAGGACATGATCCTTGTGTCAATGTACACACAAATGCCGGGCTGTAAAAAGTATAATTAGTTGGTGCACAGTCTCCAACTGTGGAAGAAACCTCGGCCAATGGCATGGCCTCGAAGGTTGTGTCTATTCTTCATAAAGGTTATGTCCAATAGACACAACCTTAGTTTTTGCAACTTGAAAATTCTTATGAACATTTGCAAAGACCCATTTTCAAGAAGTATCATCCTCAAGAGCAACAGGGACCTGATAGAGCTGCAAGCTATCTAGTTGTCTTAGGATTATATATTCCGTACTTACATTGTAAATTTGATCCTAATCTATAAAGGATTCAGGTCTCTTGTTCGGTTTGTAGATATCTAAATCGGGTAGAGTTTACTGATTTAGTGTGCAGTGTTGTATCTGCTTAGTCAAAATTCTAAGTCATCTAGGAGCTAGTTGATTTTGTGGGCAGTGTGGTATCTGCTTAGTTGAATTCTGAGTTATCTAGGGTTGATAGCTTAGTGGGCAGTGTGATATCTTCTTAGGCTTAGTAACTAATAGAGTTATTACTTAGCTTTGAGATTAATAGCTTAATCTCATTTGGTGTTGTATCTGTGTTTCACTTTTGCTTGAAGTGATTAGTGAAAACAGTTAAAAATCCTGTGTGACAGGTAGTGGTTTTACTCCCTTGAGCAGGGAGGTTTCCACGTAAACTGCTTGTGTTGTCTTCTGGTTGTTGTTTACGCTTTATTACTATTCTTGCTGAGTCAAGGGACCCGGTCCATTGACTGATAGTGTACGCACGTATTCTATCACTGACAATTGATTATAATTAAAAAAAATATATTATCTTACTATAATTAGAGCTATGTTTTAAGTAATCCTATAGTATATAACCAAAAGCTCACTCACACTCACTTGAGATGATTTGTCTTTTTCCTGACGAAAGCCGTCCCTTTTGATTGAAAGTTGTCCCTAAGTAGTAGGTAACCATATTTTGATTGGTGAGAAGATATTAGATACACAAAGTTTCTTTAAGAAATCGTTATACTTGAGTTAATCAAAGAGGTTTGTGCATAGGATGCAAACTTGATGTATCAGTGATGCGTGACGATTAAAATCTAGTTAGATCTAACTCACCAGCAATAACATCGGACATGATCATAAGTCGTACCTGGTAAGGTTGCTTCTATCCATTATTGAAGGTATGGAGCAATGATATATGTAAGTCATCTAGTTCTAGAGCAATGTGATCAGAAATAAAGTTTATCAATTATCGGTCCAGATAAGCTTTATTTGTGGAGTAACTATTCTCGGAGAATTCAAGATTCTCTCAAGCAGGGGCTGAAAAATATACTCAAGACATTACTGAGGGCTAAATTATAAGTTCCCTTCACTTGTAACCAATCTGATTCTCATCATAATAGCAATATTAAACTCTTAGTTGTAACTCAAACTCAAAGGCTCTCAAATTATCATTTTTTGATGACATCGTCAAAAATTAATTACATCGAGAAATATTCTATAAAAATATCTTCCTTGTCTTAATTTTATAGGACTTCACTACTCTCCTTTCGCACCATGTCATTACTTTGAAATTTAGTATTTACACATCGATCACTTGATCATTCTCTTTAATTAATCCACGTGTGATTGATTTTCTAATACAAATTCAATGGTTATTCTGAATCAAACATGCATTAATGAGGCATGCATGGTGTGTTTGAAAACTTATGTAAATTTAGACAAGATATTAGAAAAAGACATGAAGGTAGACTTTCATTGACTTAGATTTCTTGTGAAAAACACCACGTACAAACTACATAAATAGCCAGTCAAAGATGACCAAACTTTAAGAAGAAGAACGAGGTAGATATAACGTGGAACAAAACACTCTTCAAATAACTACATCCTCAATACATGAAGGCAAACATAGTAAAAATCCAAGCTATTGTTGTTCTAAGAACTCATCGGGCTATCTGGATCATTTAGAGAAGCTATAGCTGTTTCAATCCTCAACTTCAAAAGATCCCTCTCCTCTTCATCAGCCTAAAAAAAGAGAAATCAAAGTGACTATAGATATTAGGTATATATTTAGTCGATAACAAGTTTTAAAAGTTCATGTCATGTTAAAAATAAACTAAAATGGACGAAGTACTATACATATGATTATTGACTTGAAAGATCGTTATGTCCTAGCCAAATGATTAGGTTGTTCAAAATAATTGTAAAAATAGAATAAATATAATATGTGTTGACATCAAATGATCAAATAGTTTTTTTTTTTTTAAAAAAACCCGTTCTCCAATAATTAGAACTATTGACGTTAAATAAATATGATTATGTAATTTTCAGTATGTAATTTAAAAAGAATTTTGGCATACACACGTTTATTACTGTGAGGACAGTCTGGATTTTACTGCTAATCATTGACAATATAATAATGCTACCTTACCCTATAATAATGTACTGCACTGATTGAGCATTTTTATTTTATCAAGTGGACCAATAAATATTGTTTTCTTTATAGGAACATAAATTATAAAATGGCCCCACATCCTTGACAAAAATATTGGACCATGTATAAGTTTACAAAATATTGACTCGTGGATTATTTTTGACCTAATCATCAATATAATGCATATTATAAGTTTGCTTGGAAAATTGATCTACGTATTGTCTCAACCATTCAATTAAATAATTTATCAAATTTATTAAAATAAAATAATGTAAATACTTAGGTGCTTATCTTTTGTTAATTCCTTTTTAAAAGGGGAATTTTTGGATTTTATATTGTGTATGACCTATGGCCAATCATGATTTCAGGGAACAAAAAGATTTATGCTACATTTGGTTCACTTGAACCTTAAGAGTGTGGATATCACGATCCACAAATTTGTGTTTTGCACAAACAACATTTTTATGTAAATAGATCTCCTTTTTAAAAAAATTAAAAATAAAATTTTGGGGTAAGGAAAATAGGAGATCGATTTGCACAGGGAAGATTCAAACTATCAACAATTAAGTAAAAGTTTAGATAACTAATTAACTGATCTATTAAGATTTCATGAGATGTTTATTGTGATTTTTTTCCTTCTCCAATTTTTCGAATTAAGAAGGTTATGCAGTTTTGAAGGCCTTCTTGAGAGTAACTTTGCTATGTTAGGGATCATTTGGTAAGTAAGGATATTTCATGATTAAGTTGTCTATGTCAAAACAAATAAAAATAAATATTTGTCATTTGAAAATTAATTATATATTTATCTATATCAAAACAAATAAAAATAAATAACTAGCGAAAAAGTTCAAGTGACATATCACATTGAGTTAAATTGTCAATATAGAAAATCTTTCTAAAATCGACCAAATATTATTTACTGTCACCTCAAAACATCAACTATAAGCTTACGCAATGGAAATACAATATATGTTTTTTATTATTTTATATTCAACCTTTTAGCATGTTATTTTTTTTAAAAAAAAATTGGACCTTACTCCGATTAAACCTTAATTTATATGATATGGATGCACATGTAAGTTTTGACTTTTGGATGCTTGAAGAAATTCGGTATAAATTTTAGAAGCAATCACTCACTAATAGAAGAGATATGGACGAATCCAATGTGAGACATAGGGATCTATAATTTTATCGACTTCAAGTAAAGTATAAAGGAATAATTGATATGTTGTCTTGATTTTTTGGGGATTATTATTGAAATCGAAAGCAAATACAAGACAGAGGGATCTATAATCAGATCAACTTCAAGTAAAATATAAAGAAACAACTAATATGCTGCTTTGATTTTTTTTGGGTGTTATAATTAAAGGCGAAAGCATATACTATCTTACTGGGGAGCAACTCAAAAATAAAAGAAAATTTCCATTTTCAAGAAAAATGTTTTATTAAAAAATATTTTATAAGAAAACAGGTAATTTCTTTTATTTATATATATATATATATATATATATATATATATTTTTTTTTTAATTTTATTTTTTGGATTCGATATATAAATAATAAAAAAAATATTATCCTAAACTATTTGTATACTCCCTCCGTTTAAAAAAGAATGATTTCCTTTATTTTTTAGTCTGTTTCAAAAGAATGACCTTTTCTTTTTTTATAACATTTTAATTTTAATTTTGCACGTGACATGTTTAAAGCCACAAGATTGAAGGACAATTTAGTACATTTGACATAACTTTAATTTAGGACCACAAAATTCAAAAATCTTCTTTATTTTTTATAACTTTGTGCCAAGTCAAATCAAATTACTCTTTTGTGAAATAGAGGAAGGAAGTATAATCTAATGAACAATATAGGTGACTGAACTAAGATAGAGGTGTCAGGTGTGGGGTTGTAAGGATGAGACTATGGGCATGGGTGAAGATAAAATGTGTTAAAAGACGTAAAATAAACCACATTCAAAATTAAATATTACTTGTGAAACTAACTTATTTTTCCTCGGTTGGAAAGTCATTTCTTTATTTCTTAAATAAGTATTTTTTCTTCTAACAAAATATTTTTCAACAAATTTAACCAACCAAAATGATTTTTTTTTTTTTTTAAAAACAAGAATATTTTCCTCCATTAGTGGAAAAAGCAAGGGAACAAAAAACAGAGAAAAGAAAAGAAAAAGATTGTGTTTACCTCAATGAAAGCGGTCTTGAGAAGCTTCCCAGAGAAAGCAGTGATATTTGCACTAATTATTTTGATATTCAAAGATTCAAACACCTCACAAACTTTTACCATTGTGTCTGTTCTTTTGCTGCAAGTAAGGCTCACCACTACTGTCTTTTCTCCCATTGAAGATACCCTCAACTGCAATCCCAATTTTACAACATTTTTTTCTTTTTTTAGAACGGACTAAAAAGAAAAACATGTGAGAGACATTATTAATTACCTCAAGAACATCAACCGGGGAAAAAGATGGTGGTGATCTTGTAGTTGATCCTGAAGAATCATATCCATACTGCATCTCAAATCTTCTCGATCTTTTAGGCTTTGAATCGAAACTTTCATCTTGTTCAAATTCAAGATCGGTACTATTCTTCTTTGACGATCTTCCAGATTCAAGCTCTGAAATTTCTCCACGAATTCTTCTCTCTTGCTTATGCAATTCTTCAATATAATCAATTGCATCTTTGATTATTGAAGCTTTATCCATCTGACCCCAAGAAGTCAACACCCCCAATTAATTAGGTAAAAGCAAATAATCTAAAAACCACTATTCGTGGTGTTTTCAATTTGTCTACTCACCTTGGTTATGTTTGGGACCACAGCTCTAAGTGCAAATAACCTCTCATTCAACTTCTTCCTCCTATTTCTTTCTGATACAATGTTCTTCGATGCCATCGATGACTGTGACCCATCCGGCGAACTTGAATCATAATACGATGAAATTGGCTCATCGAAATAGCTACATTCATTCAAGCAAAATTAACACAAGAAAAACAAACAAAAAAAACAGACTTCTTCGAGAATCAATTTAAAGTTTACCTATCGAGTTCTTCCGATTGTAAGAACATGGTTGTTTCCCAATAATTTTTATATTCATCACCAATGTTATCCATCGAGGTGGAGTGAAGATTAAGCACAACAAGACAAGTTATGCTTTAAATATCTTTATTGTGGTTAAAGTGGGGGTGAGCTTTAAAAAATGAACATAGTTGAGAAGAAGGGTAAGAAGGTATATATAGAGGAGAAAATTGAGCACGTGTTCATTTTTATTTTATTTTTATATATATTTTGATTTTATAGTTTTAAATATTTTTTTAAAATCTTTACTGGGAAAGCTCTTATTTATCCCTGCCGTCCACATAGAGTTTGGTAGGCCGCATAGTTGATAATATGTTTCTCATTGAATTTTGTTACTCTATCTTAACTTATTTGATAATATAACTATTTTTTTTTTCATGCCCAAACAAAAAATATATATTTTTCAGCTGTATAAATCTTATTATGTAATTTTCAGTATGCAAATTTAGAAGGAATTTGACAAATTCACGTTTATTATGTGAG
The DNA here is from genome assembly GCA_035578085.1 of Solanum pinnatisectum. Classification (NCBI taxonomy): domain Eukaryota; kingdom Viridiplantae; phylum Streptophyta; class Magnoliopsida; order Solanales; family Solanaceae; genus Solanum; species Solanum pinnatisectum. Next base: position 8,531,543 of record CM069082.1, read on the forward strand.
CATAATACATTTTCTTAAAAAAACTACTCCCTTGGTCTCTGTTTACTTGTTCATTTTTTACTTGACATACCTATAGAAAAATAACTTTATCATTTTACTCGTATTAATTGATAGAATTTCCAAATAACTTTACTTATTAAATAAGTTCTACCTTTTAAAAAAGTATTAACTCTCTAAATAAATTGAGAATATAATAAATAATTTTTTTTTCTTGATTTATCAAAAAATAACAAGTAAATTGAATCAAATAAAAAATTAAAATTGAATAAGTAAAAAGAGACGGGAAAGATGGAGTACTACTAAAGGAGAGAAGTTTCAAAGAGGACAGTCTGGGTTTTACTGCCAATCATTGACAATAAAATAATGTCACCTTATCCCATATTAATGTATTACGAGGTGATTTGTTAGCTCGTCAAGAAACAACTTATCTATATAATAATTTTTATATAACATATTATATTTGATAAGAAGATTAGGAAGAAGGTATTTATAAATAAAATTAATATAATATTTGATTGATAATTTAGAAATTCATATAACTAATATATGTATAAGTTATGATGAAGTATATAAATTATTTTATATAAAATAAAATATGAAATCACAAATACAAAATAATTAATCATTACATAGCGAATATATACATGTATAAAATAATACATAAATTTATTTATTACTAATTTTTACATTACTAATACTTACCTAAATTTAACTAACTACCAAACAATCCGAAGCACATAATCGAACTTTTATTTTTATCAAGTGGAGACCAATAAATATTACTTTCTTAATAGGGCCTCAAATTATCAAATGGCCCCACATCCTCGAGAAAAAATATTGGACCATGTATTAATTTATCAAAATATTGATCCATGGTAATTTTTGGCCTAGTCATCAATATAGTTCATATTATAAGTTTGTTTGGAAAACTGATCCACATATTGTCTCGACAGTGCAATTAAATAATTTATCAAATTTATTAAAAGAAATAAAATAATTTAAATGTTTAAGTGCTTGTCTTTTGTTAATCCCTTTAAGAAAGGGTAATTCGTGATTTTATATTGTGTATAAACCTATTACATCTCAGATAATACAAACAATCTTCTCATGTTGAACTTGTATTTCTCATTCATATGATTGAGAAAATGAACCAACATTGTTAGTTTGAGTCATTTGTTGGTCAATTTGGTTGGTAAATATATTTGATAAAAAATAATGAATTTGGTGAATATAAATGGTAGACCAAAAATTGATTTGAAGTAATAAATTCTATGTTAGTGAGAATAATTATTATATGAGATAAAGTAATGATATGAATTATAATTTTATTTACATATGAAATAAATGATTAGTAGATATATATGTAGGGGTTGTTTTTACAAAAAATATAAACTTGTGGGTTAATTTTTGTATTTAAAAAATCTCAAATCATGATTTTTTGGAGAATATAAAATCATGAAATGAAATCAGCATGAAATTGCACGTCCAAACCTTAATTCCATATCATAATTTCATATCGCGATTTTATATCACATGTCTAAATGCCTACTAAATATTTATGCTATACTTGGTTTACTTGACCTTTTTTTTTTAATGTTTACTTGAACCTTAAGAGCGTGGGTATCACATTTCTACAAGATCTTTTGTATTTGCACAAACATCGTTTTTACTTAAATAGATATCCTTTTTTTTAAAAAAAAAATCAACAAATAAAATTTAGGGAAGGAAAAATAGGGGAGGAATTGCAATTTGCAAGGTAGAAAATTAAACCCTCACCAACTAGATAAAAATTGAGATACTCAACTAATTAATTGAGCAAATAAGATCTCATGAAATGTTTATTATGGTTTTCTTCCTTTTCCAAATTAAAAAGTCTATACAATTAAAAAAGCATCCGAGTTATGTTAATCTATTAGTTGTCGTTTGATGGATATCTCATATTAAATTCGAAATTAGATTTATATTGTGTTTGATTGACGATATAAATTTATCACGAGATAAATTTATGTTATCAATCAAATATAATATAGAGTTAATTTCAAATTTAATCTTTAATTTTTTATCTCATCCTATTCAACATGAAATTATTTTATTCCCTTCTAAATAAAATAAGTTAATTCAAAAAAAAATTGATTCGTTTATCAAAAGACCCCTAGCATCTTCTTGAACCAAAACCACCAACTAGCTAGTAGTAATAATTTTCTTTCTCAAAAGTTAAATGAATCTACTGTAAAATATTACTCCATACTAATAGATCATTTAAAAATTAATTATATATTTGTCTATGTCAAATAAAAATAGATAACCTACAAAAAGCGTAATTGACATATTACATCGAGTTAGATTGTCAATATATAAAATCTTTCTTATATCAACAAAGTATTATTTTTCCTATTTGCTATCACTTCAAAAAAGATTTTTGTCCATTTCTTGGTGCTCCTGCTCCAAGAAGAAAACAAAAATAATTGGAAAAAGAATACGAACAATTCGAGCATCCAACTAGAAAAAAAAAAAAATACTAATCAAAAGAGAGCATCAATTAAAGTTTACCTATCGAGTTCTTCCGATTGTAAGAACTTGGTTATTTTCCAATAATTATTGGGTAACTTACAAAAATTTCACTAGTTTAAGAGTCAATTTTTTAGATTCATACTACTTTGTATTATTATGAATCTTATCAAATTTTAGACTTCAGATATATGTATCTAACGCATTCAAATACGTCTAGATACCTGTATTTAGGATACATAACGTTAAAATTAAATGTAACTTTTCTAAATACATTGTATTCAAGTGAATTTGCATGTATCTAGCTCTCTCGCTCGCCTCTCTTATATCTCGCTCGCCACTCTCCTCTCTCCTTGTATCTGGTATTCCAGATTCGTGTATTTAATATCTCAGATACATGTATCTAGTGTGATTCACATGTACATGAGATATATAGACTATCTCATTCGCCTTCCTCCTATCTCACTTGCATCTCTCCCTATTTTAGTGTATCTGATAGCAAAAATGCATGTATCTAGGTGTATCTGACTTGAACTCTAGTATAAAATATTAATTAGTGAAGCAATTTGTAATTATTTCAAACTATAAGGAGAATTAGTAAATATAGTGGAAATGTTTGTCTAACAAGGTAGTTTTTCCTAATTATTATACTCTTCATTAAGACAGTCAAAATGAACTCAAACATAGGTAAATCTGACCAATTTGTTTAGAATTTAATGAGTTAGACTTAATATAATTTGAATTGGTTCAATTTCAACCAATGATTTAAAAAGGGTCTTCAATTGCGCCCACTTTAACCATATTCAATCCGTTTTAAGATTCTTTATTATATTGATGCAATATATGTTCCCGTATTATATGTATGAATTATTATCTACTTTATATCTTCTAAGATTTATCTATCCATTCTTTCTATTTTATAAATTAAAATGTTACTTTTCTATGATCAAAATAACCGAAAGAAATTAAACAATATTTTTTTCATAATATACTTGTTATGTGAATCATCTTAAATATATTTTTATTTGGTTGGTATAATTTTCATAGCTTACCTCTTCAAAACCAAGAACTTATTTTTTCTAAAAAAAAATCAGTTAGAATTTAAATTATAATTACAAAAAGTAAATAACAATATATTAAAATTCTTAAGATTAAGAGGTTATAATCCAACTTGATTTTAATCCATTTGAGCCCAACTCAACTTAGCCTAAAATAAATTTGAGCAAGTCATAATTCAAATCAATTTCTAATTCAGTCCATTTTAATCTTTCTAAATTCAACTTAACCTACCTATTAGACACCTCTATTCTTCGCCAATGTTCTCCATCTTCTTTGGAACAAATGATGGTGTGAGGCTGAAGCACAAAGAGACAAGTTATGCTTTAAATATCTTTTGTGGTTAAAGGAGGTGTAATAAGCTTTAAATAGTTGAGAAGTAGGTATATATAGAGGAGAAATTAGAGCACACGTGTGTTTGCTATTCAATTTTTTTTTTCTTTTAAATATATTTTGATGTCAGTTTTATCTTTTTTTTTATCCTTGTTGGAAAGTTCTTAAATATCCCTGCCGTCCACATAGTGAGAGAGAGTGGTAAGCTATGCATGATTGAATTTCGTCTCTCTCTCTCTCTTAATTTATTTGATAGTAGTTATTTTTCTCCTACCAAAAATAAAATAATATATATATTATTGTTCTTTCTATTTAATCAAATTTTATCACACTTTATCTTATGTCATGTGATATATATATATATATATATATATATATATATATATATATATATATATATATATATATATATATATATATATATATATATGTCTTATTTATTACTTGTTCGATCTCAATTTATACGTAATATATTTTTATTTTTAATCATTTATAAAAGAATAATATATTTTTTATTTGATAAATATTTAATAATTTTTTTTAATATAGTAAAAAGTTCATAAAAATGTACCTTTTAAATTATTTTTTTAAGGATAGGTCGAACATTTGCAAAGTTTTTCTAAAGTTCTTTAACTTCATTCCCAAACAAACTACATGATTGTAATCATTTAAAATTTATTAAATATAAATTTATAAAATGATTAGAATTATATTAAATTCTTGTATATATTAGTCCATATAAATATTATGAATTAATACAATTGAGTTAATTATTTAAATCCAATAAATATGAATTTAATTAAAGTGCAAATTAAGTGATTTGAGCTATAACAGATGTGCCTAGTTTGCTAAGCACAATGTTATACTCATTTGTCAATGACCATATCTCTTAAAATATAAAGATTTACGTGACCCATAACCTATCAAATTAAAGGTATTTGAATCTTCTTTCCAATGCCACCAATTTCGCGTCAATCCTAGTTTTGAGTAAAAAGTTATGACAATTTTAGTAACCTGATACAGTAAAGTGGCGAATTAGCCAACGGGAAAACATTAAAAAGGGTCCTTTTTGTTTTTTTACCTCTAAGAAAATCCTAAACGAATTTCTTGACTAATTAAAGACCCAAAAACAATCAGATTCTCATCTCTCAAATCCTAAGGCAAAACCCTAAGGAAAAATCAAAGTAGAAGACTCCATTCAAGATTCTTTCCATATTTTTCAAGATTCTTCTTCAAGGTAAGTTCTTCTCCAAGAATTTCATTCTTTACAACTCAAATTCCTCCATACAATTATGAATCACTAATGAAAATCATAATTCTTGGCCATAGAGATTTCAAGAAACTAATTCAAAAATCTCAAGAAACGTTGTCTTGATTGTTTACCTTCAAGCTAGGGTTTCAAGGCTTCTAATCAAGTTCTTCTTCAAGATGAACATTGTTCTTCCAGGTATGTAAGGCTATCATAGTGTTGGACTAGTTCGTCCTTACGCCCTACATCTACTTTCAGATCAGTAAAAGAGAAATCTAGGATTCTACCCCCTAGATTTGAGTATTCTTGAGATGAGTTAATTTTGAGTTCTCGAGTTCTTTGAAATTCTACTCCTAATTATTGAATTGCTATATGTTATGCATTAACATTTTTCAGTTGAGTCGTTCATGTCCATAATTCCGCATGAACCCTATGAATTGAGTTATAAATTTTGTGAAGCTTTTTAAAGCTAACACTTGAGTTTTAAATTGAGTTTTTTGAGAAAGTAAATATGAGTTTTGAGAAAGAGTTGTATCATGAGTTTCTATATGCTTATTGAGGTCCTCAAGTTGAGTCGTTCATGCCCATAATTCCGCATGAACCCTACAAATTGAGTTATAAGTCTTGAGAGTCTTTGAAAGTCAATCATTGTGTTTCAAACTGAGTTTTGAGAAAAAGTTTAAAGGTTCTATTTCATAAAGACTTTAGAGTTTCTAATGTTATTTTATTCATATATATATATATATATATATATATATATATATACACCTATGTTAATTATTGGACTTGAAAGATAAGTTCATAAGTGCATGTTTTCAAGAAGGTAAACACGTCTCATGTTTTGAAAAGTATTTCAAGTAATGTAAGATGTTCATTATTTGTAATGGGTGAATTGACACTACAAGAAAAGTGTGAATTACATGGGAATTAGTATGAAAATTCATAGGAAACTTATTTTCCTGCAAATTTTCATACTAGTCCCCAGGAAAATCCCCATGTAATTTACACTTTTCTTGTAGGGTGAGCACAAAGTTATATTAATTATTTTAGGAGTAGTATCGAGCACCTAGTTGGGTTAGAGTATTTTATAACTCAGAACTCCCATAAAACTACGTAGCCAGCGTAGGATAGGATAACATTAATTCTTCATGCGACTCTTCACCACCTCTGAGAAGACATATAGTTGGATCCATAGTCACAATATCATTTTATACCCTCGACAAGGTATAGTATGGACCTTTGCAACGTGCGGCGGGATGTTGTATCATTGCTAGACTCATAGTAATAATTGTCGGTTAGAGAAACTCCCCACAAGTAAAGTATATTATTTTTATATTGCTTTCATTGTATATTTTATTGTAAAGCTTAAATGGTTTTCACTTCATGTTCATGTATTGATTCAGTTGAGTTGCTTTCAACCATTTAGTTCAATTGTTTGTTTACTCATCCATATTACATAGTACATTCCATGTATTGATGTCATTCGACCTGTATCATGTTATGATGCAGATATAGGTTTTCATGATTATCAACAGGCGCTTCGTTGAGATCACTCTATACTCCAGTTAGCTTTGGTGAGCCTCCTTATATTCCGGAGGATTTCATAGTTACTTTCCAGTTAGTAGTTTTGATGTGTCGTGGGTCTTGTCCCGACATCCTTCCTTAATAGTACATGCTTCATAGATAGACAATTTTGGAGAGTTTTTCAGTTTTAGATAATTTATTTAAAATTTATGTTTCATACTCAGTATATTCAACAAAGTTTTGAGATTCAGTAAATTTCTTTTAAACGTTTCTTTCAATTTTATGCTTATGTATGCTTGAGTTCTTCCTTTTGTAGTCACTATGATGAGGGTTCTCTTGGGGACCATCAATGGTTCTTGAGTGTTGGCCATATCCATGGTGTAGGCTCGGGTCGTGACAAACTTGTATCAGAGCACAGAGTTTAAGTGTCCTAGGGTGTCTATGAAGTCGGGTTAGTAAGATCTTATTTATGAGGGCCCCACTTCTATAAATGAGGGACTACAAACATTTAGGAAATTTTTTCCCTTCTTTCATACTCTAAATCATGCAGTAGAATTGTGTCATAAGGAACTTATTCTAACTTGTGCATTTCTCATATCCATTCGACTACCCCTCATACTCAAGGTAGTTGAAAAGCAAAGCCAATTCCATATCAATGAGCTACTCTCAGCAAGAGTCTTGAGAAAGTCATGAGAATACAAAGGGGCTTAAGAGAAGCCCGTGAGTGAGCTTAAGTGTTGAGATTCGAAAGGATGCACTTATATTAATATGAATCGTGCGTTCAAGCTAAAATCAATATGTACTCTCTTCTCTAAACCTTGTTCTAATTGAGACCCTTATGAGGAAGTATGTTTTAGAGCTTGGGTAGTATTTTCACCTGAAAAGATAGTATGAGTTATGAGATCATGAGCAATAGTAGTGAAGATAACTTTAAATTAGAAGAATGCATGCAGAGGTTCATTAATTTAAGAAAGGGAGATAGTGATGAGACAAATTATGTTATTGTAGTCATGCACCTTGTATGTTATTAATGAGGAGTTTCCCTTTATGGATAGACTAATAAGTGATGAGTTTGTGTAGATTTCATGATAGAAGGTATAGTAAGAGTTACTATCATGGATGAGTTAGAGTATACTTTAACTAGAAAAGAGTTTCTGTCAATGTAATATTGTATTAGTAAAGGCTAAGTGTAGGTGTTGAATAAAAGAGTAGAGTATTTATGAGGTGATAGATCCAACATATGCCTATGATTTTGAAGGAGGGAAGCCCATTATATTCAAAGGGTTATAGAACTAATTAGGCAATGATGTATAGTGAATGAGTAAATAGTACTTAAGTCGTGAAATTGAATGTGACAATAATTCATAAGTATGTAGACTGAGAGATAAAGCTAACTATTTGTTATGAGGTCTTGGTGAGCGAGTGTTTCTTAATTTTATCTAGTAGTTGTAAGTTAGTATAGTAAGAGAGCAATCATATTGATACCCGTGTTTAGTAATAAACATTAAGCTTGAATTTGAGATGAGCTTCGTGATCAAAAGAATGGCAACATGAGGGTGATGATATTAGTCTTGAGATTTGATCTGGTAGACTTGACATAGAGTAGGTGAGGAATTGAGATGTTAGCTACAATAAATATGAGTAGTACAAGTGAGAGATCCTAACTTTTAGATAAGGGCAGTGAAGTGTGGCTAAGTCATAAAAGTAACAAGAGCATTAAGAGGTGTACCCGAGATTGTATGTAATCAGACGAGGTTCCAATTAAGTTTCTTGTTCTCATGTATGCCTAGAGAGTATAATTGAGCTGTCAATGTAGAATAGGCTGAAGTAAGCATTATTTTTTACCTTAAAGAGTTAGATGAAGCGGCGTTATAAGCCAATGAGAAGAGGTTAATAGAAGCATCTTAGAAAGAGGTCTTAGAAGGAGTCTTAGTACCTGCTTATGGAAAATTTTGTAGCCATGACATAAGCATTTCCCGAGTATTAGAGTAAAGGGAATGTAGACCAGTTTAGAGATGATGTAATAGATCTATAGCTTTAAAGTGTTAGTTTCAAACCTACGGGGGAGATGGTAAGATTTGAAATCAACTCAATTGTTGAGAATGAGATAGTTATGTCTTTAGGAAGAGTTAAGGAGGTACATAAATCCATTCATACTCTAGCGTATTCCTCAAAGTTCAGTCATTACAACATCATGATGATGTTCTTATATTAGAATTGTGTTCATGACCTATGTTCATACACTTCAAAGAGATTTAAATCGATGCTTAGTTTCCAGAATGAGGGGTAAAAACTTTAGCCCATTAATCTCAAGCTTAATCCATAAAGTTATTTATATCAGTCTCATGCCATGAACCTATTCATATAAGCAAACATGTCTCACAGTATGTTCAGTCTCACAAGTTCATGATTTACTCTCAATGGCTAGCAACATAATGATGTGCCATGCATATTCTTACATCAGAATTCTCGAATGAATCGTGCCTATGATCTTCCGCCCTAAAGTCCTTTCAGTAGTCCTTTTTAGTTTTGGAGAAGGGTGTTGTTGATAGTAGTTGTGTGATGATGGAGGAGAGGATTTCTATTTCTTATTGTGATAGTGATGGTATGTTTATTCCATCTAAGGTTATAAATGTGGAGGAAGAAGGAGATAAGGTTTTACAATGAGTACTAAGTCAGCTTCCTGATAATAATGCATGGAAGTTTTGTTGGTAGAAGTGGCAAGAGAATGAGGAATTATTATAAAGAGTGGTTAGTAGGAGTCCATGGAGTGGTTATAGTACTAGGCTTGAATGTGGTGTTGGTAACATGTGGACAATGCGTGATACATTAGCTGTTTCGTGATATGAGCTCACAGTTAGCTGAATGTAGTGGTAAGGAGTAGTGTTCTTGGGATGAGATTCTTTATAGAGGTATAGAGCCTGAATCTTGTGATTTAGATCAGAATAATCACCCTATGTTAAGTACTTTGTGATTTTGAGTTAGGCTTTAATATAGTAAGAGTAATCCCTTCCATTCTCAGTCCAGCCGTCATTCGAGGATGAATGATCCCAAGGAGGAGATATTGTAACCCGAATTTTCTTAAGATAAGATTCAAGCTATTCTTTATTGTGAATAAGATTTTATCGGGTGATTATTAAATTTCCCATATTTTTAAAGGTAAATTCTTTAGTATGGAAATGATTTGGAAATCAATTAAGGTCACTAAAAACACCTAGTATAAAGTTGAGTTGAAAGTTTCCTTACCGATTAAGTTTTGATGTAAGATTTTTCTTGGGTCAACTTCAAATGACCATATCTCTTAGAATATAAAGAGTTACGTGACCCATAACCTATCAAATTAAAGGTATTTGAATCTTCTTTCCAACGCTACCAATTTTGTGTCAATCCTAGTTTCGAGTAAAAAAAAGATCAACTCTCAATCGACTGCCTCTAAGACCACTAATTCAAAATTGTCTACTAAAGTCTAAGGAATCCTTGGTGTTACCTTCAGAAGTTTAGGAGCTATCACGAGGAGCAAGACCACTATGCTGGGACAATAAACAATTCAAGTGTCATCCACATCAACTCCTGTTTTTGGGTCTTCAACTCCAAAAAGATCAATGTCCTCCACAAATGCTTTGGAAGGAGGAAACAATATTACTGAAACAATCAAGAAGACCTTAGCTCTACTTGAGTAATCTTGTTCCAAGAAATATACAGAGGAACTGCAAGTCGATTTGAGATGAAATTTGGCAATAACTCTAAGGCATCGTACTCATAAAAGAGAAGTATGACTTAACCAATGAATTATCTCCAGATGCATCGCGTAATGTGACTCTGTTCCTTTACCCTCAAACTTTTGAAATTTGGGAGGTTGATAGCTGACAAGAATTTTGATGTTATCAATTCTTGCAGTGTATGGTTTGATATACATATGAGAATACTTGGTGGAGACTTCATACTTATGTTTGATTGTACCTTCAATGAACTCCTTCGATCGAGTGGAATCATTCCTTTAAAAGAAACTGACATCTTTTTGACAAGTGGTGCTTGCTTCGTATGATTTTTGATCTCTTGAACTTCAACACCCTTTAAAGGCACATGTATGACTTCTCCATATAAAAGACTTTTCATCCTATCCATCAATTTATCAATTTGAGACTCTTGGTGGTGTACATGCTTTGTCAATCTTTCAACTAACTTCGTCAGATTTGCAAGTTTTTCCTCCATGGATGAAGCATCAGTTATCATTGCTTGCATGATCATTGAGAACGTAGGAGAGTAGCATGAGTACACGGATCTTGAGCCCAATTCTATCGATAATTATCAGTAACTAGAGCATGAGTTTCTCAATCGCTTCTGTAGCATAAGGTGTACGGTGAGAATGGTAGAACTGACGAATATTGCCAAATAAAGGATGAATCCGTTATAGATTTCATAAATCGATGGAGAAACGCGAGCCTAAATTGCAAAGATAGGCCAAGTGAAGCTTTTGCAATAGAAATGTGTATATCCAAAGAATGCATTGGGAGCTTCTTTACATCTTACAAGGAATACAACATGATATGAAGTTGAGCATGTCCTCTGTTGGAAAAGATATGACAATTGTCCATGATCCCCGCAAAGGAAGGTACAAGAAGGAACCCAAGAGATTAAACAAATTTGTGCCCATAAATGACAATAAAGAATCCATAAATGTCAATGTGTCGCTTGTGAAGTTCATTATGAAGGAAAGTAAGAAGCAAAGCATGAAAATGACTTTTCAAGCGCGTTCGAATCAAGAGTCGACACTGAGGGAGATGCAAGAAAGGAATACCCCTTCTTGGATTCTGATGTTTCTGAGATTTTAATGACTTACTTAATATTAAGCTCATTGAGTTTTAAGAGATGAAGCGACCTGATGAAGCTGGAAAAATTGATGACTCATAGCAAGTATTATAGACTTGTGAGTCACCCTTTTGAAAAATGTTTTGTCTTCAAGGATAAAACTATGTGATTGGTTAGTGAAAAGAAAATTGTCACTGATGATGAGAAGTCTAGTTTTAACCAAATCTCTATCACATTCGGCTCGCTCGATTTGGTCCAAATATGTATCGCTTTAAAGCATAAAGAAGAGTCATTGGATCAAGACAAACCTCAATTTGATGTAGATGGTGATGAATATTGGATACTTGTGACTAGGTGAAGACACAATAAGTCAAGTTTACAATAAGAATCACTCGAGCAACCAATTAGAAGTAAGATGGCGACGAAACTGTAGAAGCTGAAATCAATCAAGCGTCAAAAGAGGGAAAAAAGTAGAACTGCATCACCACAAGAAGCTCCGATGTCTTGTGACTCTAGAGGAATTCTTACCAAGGTGGTTCTTTACAAAGTTTACTACAGACAATGTTGATGCATCATGTTTCAATGCTGACAAAGAATAAATATTGAGTGAAACCTCACAAAAAGCTTCTCCTAATGATAAAGAAGAAGCAACGAGTGAATCCTCACAAAAGGTGTCTCCTACTAACGAAGAAGAAACATCGAGAGAAATCTCATCAATGGTATTTCCTTCGTCTTCTAAATATCCTGTTGAACCTTCTTCCCAAGAAGTACATATATGTGATAAAAAAAAATTATATCTTCATATAATTATCTTCTATTTGGTGAAACACTACACAATCATACTTTATATACAGTGAGTCACATGCTAGAGAAGAAGATAAATAAAATATTAATAGATGAAGGACATGGAGTCAACATTTTGCCTATCGACACATTAAAGAAACTCAGCATCAATAATGAAGATGTTAGTGAAATTTGTTTGTTGATACAAGGATTCAATCAAGGGGACAGAGGTACATAAGTTCTATTGAATTAGAAATCCACATAAAAGATTTACAATCAAGTGCATGAATGTATGTGATCGATGCAAAGGCTTCATTTAACATATTAAATGGTATGCCTTGGGTACATAATAATAAAATTGTCTCATCTTCTTACTATCAATATTTGAAGTATCTTGAAGGCGGAATCGAAAGGAAGATAGTTACGGACGATAACACATTTCGTCGATGCAAAATTCTATTTGAAGAGTTACATTGTAAAGGGGGCAAAATGTAATGACATCAAATCAATCAAGTTTGATAAGATCGCAAGAAAAATAGTTGATGTGGTTGGCGGAAAAGTCAAAGTTGACACTAAAGGATCTTGTATCATTCTAAATGAAAGGAAGATGATGTCTTAGAAGATGAAGCTGACTTCTGTACTTTGCTATATTTCAAAGGTGAAGAAAGAGGAAGGTCAATAATCTAACCTTCAAAAAATATACTCTAAGAGACTAACTCTTCCTATCAGATGGATTGATGCAATAAACATATCTTTGAAGCTACCAGGAAAGTCAATCGCTCAAAATCAAGTGCAAGATGTGGCACTCCCTACAAAACGCACAAGAGAAGGCTTTGATCCAAATGCTTATGAGTTATTTGTGAAGGCTGGTTACAACCCAAATGAGCCATCTGATTTAGGGAAACTTCCATTGGAGGATACAATCAGACAAGCACACAAATGCTTAGGTTATAAACGACCTCCGCTAGTCCGCATCTCTATAAAAAGGGATAGCAACAACTATATCATTGTAGAATATCATTCTGTAGCTTTCAACAAAAGACCTTTCATCTTTGATCGACTTGGAAAATCGACTAGAACAACTTTTGTATCTGAAAGGTTAGTTCCATTGAAGAAGAAGAATAACATGCATCAGAGAAGTTATGTAAGAGTGACAACACTTGACTCACATATAATCTAATAGGATTTTAATAGTTTGACTCCTTCTAGAATAAGGCGACAAGTGAAACTTAAAGTTTCGTGTAAAGAGAAACTAAAGGCAAAGACTCATACCATGGTTTAAACCAAGAAGCATGAGGAAGATGAGGGAATTGTAGGCTCCTTATATCATGTTACAATCCGGAACGAGCACGATACCTTGCCTCAACTGAAGATTGATGAAGAGTTACAAGATATTGTCTGATGTTATCACATATCTTTCAATGAAAATGATCCTTTAGAAGAGGAAGATGTCGAAGATGCTCCATCATAACTTGAAGAAGGAGTGAAGACCATAATAGATCCCTTAAAGGAAGTTAACCTTAGCACTGATGAATACCCAAGGCCAACTTTCTTGAGCATTTTTCCTTGAAGTTGATGAAGAAACAACTTATATGAATATACTCAGAGAATATAGGGACATCCTTACTTGGAGTTATAAAGAAATGCTTGGGTTGAATACTAAAGTAGCAGTTCATCAGTTGGCAGTCAAGAATGGTACTCGTCATGTTAGGTAGGACAAAGATGTTTCAGATCAGACTTGGTTCCATTGATAGAAAAAGAAGTTAACAAACTCATTAATGCAGGTTTTATTCGTTATGTCAAATATCATACATGGATTTCAAGTATTGTTCTCTTAAGGAAGAAGAATGACCAAATTCGAGTTTGTGTTGAATTTAGGAATCTTAATAATGCATGTCCTAAAGATGAGTTTCCTTTTCCTATTCTAGAGCTTATGATCGATGCCACCACTGGTTATAAGGCAATGTATTCATGTATGGTTTTTCTGGCAATAACCAAATCGGCATGGCACGAAAGGAAGAAGAACTCACCGCATTTCACACACCTAAAGTAATTTATTGCTATAAAGTGATACCTTTTGATTTAAATAATTTTGGTGCCATATATCAAATGGCTATGCAAAATATATTTGAAGACCTATTCTATAAAAATGTGGAATGATATGCTGATGACTTAGTGGTGAAGTCGAGAAGGAGGAGCGACCATCTGAAAGACTTAAGAATGGTGTTTGAGTTGCTTCGAAGATATCAACTGAGGATGACTCCATTGAAATGTGCTTTTGGAGTTACTTCTAGAAAGTTCCTTTGATTTATTATGAGACATCGATGAATTGAAATAGATCAAGCCAAAGTTGATGCAATTTTGAAGATACACGAGCCTCAAAATATTCATGAATTAAAAATTCTCTAAGGAAAGCTAGCTTACTTGAGAAGTTTCATCTCAAATCTAGCGGCAATATGCCAACCATTTAGTTATCTTATGAAGAAAGGTGCTCTTTGTGAGTGGGACCAAACATGTAGCAATGCCTTTGAAAGTATAAATCATATCTGGTGAAACCTCCGAATCTAGCAGCCCATATACTTGGAAAGTATTGATACTCTACATTGTGGCATAATAAAGGTATATAGGAGCCTTGTTAGCTCAAGAGAACAATGAAGGCAAAGAAAACTCTTTTTATTACTTGAGCAGAATGATGACATCAAATGAGCTAAATTATTCATCAATCGAAAAGTCGTGTTTTGCGCTAGTCTTATCAATTCAAAAGATAAAGCATTATTTTCAAGCTCACGTTGTTCACCTTATTTCTAAAGAAAATCATATCAAGTTTGTTATGTTGAAACCTGTCCTTAGTGATTGATTGACAATGTGGTACCTCCAATTCCAACAGCTTGAGATCATGTACATCCCTCATAAAGCTATGAAGTGACAATAATAAGCAGACTTCTTGGTGGACCATCCGATACCAAATGATTGAGATCTAACTGATGAGTTTTCTGAAGAAGATGTGATGGTCATTAAAATTCAACCTCCTTGGAAGATGTACTTTGATGGGGCTGTACATCATGGCAGACCTAATGCCGACGTGGTGTTCCTCACTTCACAAGAAGAGATTTTACCATTCTCCTTTACCTTGAAATAATGTTTCTCCAACAATGTCACTGAATACCAAACATTGATACTTGGACTTGAAACAACCGTCGACATGAAGCAATTACACTATAAGTCTTTAGTGACTCTCAATTGGTGATCAATCAACTTTTGGGAAGTTATGGGGTAAATAAGCCCTAAGCCCAAATCACGCCTTATCATGATTATGCTAAAAAATGATAGGATGGCTTGGAGATGTAAACCCTTAACATGTGCCTAGAATTAAAAATAAGAAAGTTGATGTTTTGGTGGCCTTAGATTTAACGCTAACTCTTCCTAAACAAACACAATTTAGTATCTGCTAAAAATGGGTAGTACCACTACCAAATGAGGATGAATGTACAAATAATAAGCTTGAGTATCTTGTTGCTATTTCTGAAGCATCGAAAGAATATTGGAGACAACCTATTATTGACTATATGTGTGATGGGATACTTTCGGAAAGGAGAAGGATTGACATTCATTATTGTGCACCTCACTTCCTTTACTGCAAGGACAAAATATATAGAAGATCATTTGAGGGAGTACCCTTGTGATGTTTGGAAGAGGAAGAAGCAATCCAAGAGTTGCAAGATGCATACTCAAGATTATGTGGATCACATCAATCTGGACCGAAGTTCCACTTTCACATAAAGAGAATGGGGTATTATTGGCCAATCATGGTGAATGATTTTTTAGATTATGCTCGAAGGTGCAAGACTTTCCAATTTCATGCAAATTTCATATATCAACTGCCAGAAGTATTACACCCAACTATCTTGTCTATTTGACGCTTGGGGATTGGATGTTGTTGAACCACTACCAAAATCTTTAGGTGAAAACCTGTACATCTTGGCCGCTACAGATTTATTCTCAAAATAGGTTGAAGTTCTTGCCCTTAAAAAAGTGAAGAAAGAGAATGTTGCGAATTTCATCCAAGTGAATATCATCAATCGCTTTGGCATCCTTTCTACATAATAACAGACAATGGCAAGCCATTTGATAACAAGTTATTTGTGAAATATTTGGCTTCAAGAACCGTAAATCTTCTATGTATCATCCTGCCACCAATGGTCTAGTTGAAGCATTCAATAAGGATATATGCAACCTATTGAAGAAAGTTGTCTCCAAGTCCAAATGAGATTGACATGAAATAATGAAAGAGGCTTTTTGGGCATATAAGATAACATACCACACATTGACTCAAACAACTCATATTAACTTGCTTTTGGAGTTAAAGTAATCCTGCTGCTTAAGCGTTAAACATCTACTTTGAGACTTTATATTAAAGAAAGGCTCACTAAAGAAGAAAATGTTCGACTACGTCTTACCGAGCTAGAAGAACATTATGAAAAAATGCTAGAATCTTTAAAAATTTTTGAATGTTATCAAACTCGTCTATCTCATATTTTTAATAAGAAGGTTCGCTTGAGGTGCTTCCAAGTTGGAGATCAAGTCTTCATAGTAAGAAGACCCATTATTACTTTACATAAGTCTAAGGGCTAATTTACCTCAAAGTGGGATAGGCCATATGTCTTACAAGCTTATTGATGTAGATTACATGAGTATTAGTCCTATTAATGTAAAATTACTAAAGAGGTACTACCATTGAAGTAAGATAATGTCCCTTAAGGTACGAGCATAATCTGCATGTCACTCATGGCCCTCAAGAGTTTAAACTGCACACTATGCCCAAAAAACACTCCCCAATATCTACGTTGTGACTTGATCCTCTTTACATAGGTACATAGGTGCTTAGAAACATATTCTAAGTTCAGTTGCATGAGTGTCAAAAAGACGTTAAGAAGCATATTCCAAGTTCAGTTGCATGAGTGTCAAAAAAACCACATGTTCCCACTTAATCTGCCACATGAAGTTGAAGTTATATGTTGTCTCTCATCAAACTTCAGACTTGCACAAAATGGTGGTGAATTGATGGGGAAAAATTCTAAAAAATATGAACTTTCAATAAAAGTTGAAGTTTCCAAATTCAGCCCAGTATACAAGTTGAAGTCTTTAGATTTTCTAAATCAACAATTTGAATTCTTCAAATTCTCTAAGTATGCAAGTTGAAGGTTTCAAATACTTCAAGTATGAAAGTTAAAGTCTTTAAAACCTCTGGTATGCAAGTTGAAGTCTTCAAATTCTTCAAGTTTGCAAGTTGAAGTTTTCAAATCCTTCAAATATGCAACCAAGTCTTCAAATTCTTCCAATTTACAAGTTGAAGTCTTCAAATCCTCTAGGTATGCAAGTTGAAGTCTTCAAATCCTGTAAGTATGCAAGTTGAAGTCTTTAAATCCTCCAAGTATGTAAGTTGAAGTCTTCAAAATTTTCAAGTCTGTAAGTTGAAGGCTTCAAATGTTTACATGCCTTAAGGTGGTCACAATTGTCTCTTTGCACCTTTATGTGGCCTTTTCATGAATTAATCCTTAAAAGGATCTTTAAATTCACATGCCTTAATATGGACAAAATTGTCTCTTTGCATCTTAAGCTGGTCTTTTCACAGATATATCCTTAAATAGATCTTTAAATTCTCATGTCTTAAAGTGAACAACATTTGTCCATTTTCACCTTAAGTTGGTCTTTTCACGATTTTTTCTTAAAAGAATATTTAAATTTCCATGTCTTCCTTTTGCACCTTAAGCTGGTTTTTAAAGGATTTATTCTTAAATGGATCTTTAAGTTTCCATGCCTTAAGGTGAAAAAAATTGTCCCTTTGCACCTTAAGCTGACCTTTTCACGGATTTATCCTTAAAGAATCTTTAAATTTCCATGTCTAAGGTGGGAAAAAATGTCCGTTTGCACTTTGAGCTGGTATTTTCACAGATTTATCCTTAAATGGATCTTTAAACTTCATGCCTTAAGGTGGACAAAATTGTCCCTTTGCACCTTAAGCGGCTCCTTTTATAGATTTATCCTACAATGAATCTTTAAATTTCCATGCCTTAAAGTGGATAAGATTTGTCCCTTTACACCTTAACCTGACTTTTCATGAATTTATCCTTAAAAAGATCTTTAAATTTTCATGTCTTATGGTGAACAAAATTGTTACTTTGCACCTTAAGTTGGGCTTTTCACGGATTTATCCTTCAATGGATCTTTAATTCCCATGCCTTAAGGTGGACAATATTTTTTCCTTTGTACCGTAAGCTGGTCTTTCACTGATTTATCCTTAAAGGATCTTTAAATTTACATGCCTTAAGGTGGATAAGATTTGTTCCTTTGCACCTTAAGGTGGCCTTCCACGAATTTATCCTTAAACGGATCTTAAATTTTCATACCTTAAGGTGGATAAAATTTGGCCTTCCACACCTTATGCTTAAGTATTCGAGATCTCAAAAAACCAAAAGTTAGTGATCTCAAGGGGTGAGATTAAACACATCCCTTCACGCCTTATTCTTAAGTATTCTCAATCTCATAAAACCATAAATTAGTAATCTAAAGGCGGAGAAATTAAACACATCCCTTAACACTTTATACTTAAGTATTCATGGTCTTATAAAGCCTTAAATTAGTGATCTCAAGGCGAAGACGTTAAATACATCCATTCACACCTTATTCTTAAGTATTCAGAATCTCATAAAACCACACATTAGTGATATCAAGGTGGCAGCGTTAAACACATCCCTTTTATACCTTATGCTTAAGTATTCGAAATCTCATAAAGCCTTAAATTTGTGATCATAAGGCAGGAACATTAAACACATTCCTCCAAACCTTATTCTTAAGTATTTGGTATCTCATAAAGCCTCGAAATAGTGATCTCAAGGAGGGATTGTTACTTGCCAAGACGTTTGAGACTTTCAACAGTCTCCTAACTGAGGTCTGTCAGTAGCCACCTGAAGATGCCCTGTACTCAACAAAGAAAGCGCAAGTGTAGTATCAGTACACAAAACACAGTGTACTATTAGGATCACACGACTACTCACATAAGCAAAATGTACAACGAACAATTACGATACTGTAAGCACACATATACATAATACAATTCAGTTATCATTTTAGAGCAACATACAATCTCCCATTATCAATGACAAGTAGACATAAACATAATAATCCCAAGTAGTTCTCTCATGAAACCTATACCCAAACTGTTAGTGTGTTGGAACGTGACACCCGATCAATTGTATGTGTCAGAATGTGACACCCGATCCAGTCAGCACAACCACAGTCACAATCACACCCACAATGAACAATACTCATAGTCATACAATCAAGTAATAAGTTCATGACATGTATTGTGCACGCGTAATCATTTCATTAGATTTGATGCACATTTCCCTATTCACATACATGCATGCATACAATGAAGCAATTATCCAATATATATCACATAACAGGAAATCAAACCATCACCTACCTCGACACCAAGCTTGAATCCTCTTAAGACACTTGGGCCTTCCCTTTCTAGATTCTTTCCGCTTATTCTTGGTCTACAACGTGTAATTTAACGCAAGGATCAATAAACAAGGTCTAATTTACCTGGATTATAACGATATTAATAACCCAAGACCAACCCATGATCCTAATGTTCAGCTAGGGCTTTTCCCACCAATAACTTCAGTCCAAAACCCTCCCCCAATGATAATTACCCAAGATTCTAACTTCTAGGAATCGAAATACGGATTTGGGGAGTAATTAACTTACCTTTAGTGTTAGAAATCATGGAAAACTGTCAAGAATTGCCCTGGGTCGTCTCCTAGCTCTGAAGAACGATGTTTTACAGAAAATAATGATTTTGGAGTTTTTCCCGACTCAAGTTCACGATTGTCCCGCCACAGTGGGATCCAACCCACCACAGTGGGCCCACCCTGGCGGGAATAATCCCTCCCCGACGGCTTGCACAGAGACAGAAGATCAGAATTTGGTTCCAAGCTCCCATTTCACAACACACCTTTAACCCTTAACGTTCAGAAACTACCCTTTCACGCCAAGATTAGTTTTGGGAGTTCTACTCGCCCGAATTCGATTCTGTAAAGCCGTACATGCTCTTTAACGCCTTGGCTATCCACTCGTGATCAAATTCATAATTAGATCCCCGCATTCATTACCAGATTTCTCTAGACCTCCCCTGACTCAGATTTCGTCCAAGTCTGGCCTAGGCTAGAACTTCCAAATTACTACAAAAAAAGTTTTCTTGCCTAAAATCCTTCCCTATTGGATTTTCCATAACAATGGAAACAAGTCATTACAATAAATACCAATTTACCCATCACTCGTCCCCCAGTGATAACTAGGAGAAAAGGGTTAAAGCAAGAGTAGAGTCGTACCTGAGTCGCTGAATAACTGGGGATACTTGTCTCGCTTGTCCTTTTTGGTTTCCTAAGTAGCTTCCTCAATCGGACGATGCTTCCATTGAAATTTCACAGACTTTATCTCCTTTGTTCTCAGATTATGGACATCGCGATCAAAAATTGCAATCGGTTCCTCCTCATACTAAAGGTCTTTGTCTAATAGAATTGAGTCCCACTTTATGATGTACTCTCCGTCACCATGATATTTCTTCAACATGGACAAATGAAACACTGGATGGACCCAATATAGGCTAGGCAGTAAAGCCAACCTATAAGCTACTGGCCCTACACAGTCAAGAATCTCAAATGGTTCGATGTATCGAGGACTAATCTTGCGTTTCTTGTCGAATCTCATCACCCTTTTCATGGGTGACACCTTTAGAAGAACTTTCTCACCACCTGAAATGTCCCTCACATTATGATCCGTATACTTTTTCTGTTGACTCTGGGCTGCTAAAAGCTTAGCTTGGATACTTCTCACTTTATCTTGAATATCTTTCACCAAACCAATCCCCAAAGGTCTTATATCTCCAGCTTAAACCACCATATGGGTGATCTACATCCCCTCCCATAAAGTGCCTCAAACGGTGCCATGTCTATGCTAGAGTGGTAATTGTTATTATAGGAGAACTCACACAACGGTAGGAACATATCCCAATGCCTTCCAAAGTCAATCACATATGCCATCAACATGTACTCTAACACTTGAATCGTTCTTTCTGACTGCCTATCCGTTTGTGGATGGAAAGCTATGCTAAAAGCAAGTTGAGTTCCCAACTCCTCAAGCAATTTTCCCTAAAACATGGATGTGAACTGCGTACCACTGTCTGAAATGATAGAACGGGGCACCCCATGCAGCCTCATTATCTCTTTCACATAAACTTTAGCCAACTACTGAGCATTATAGTCTACTTTGACTGGAATTAAATGGGCTAACTTAGTCAGTCGGTCAACCACTATCCAAATGGAATCAAACTTTCCCAAGGTCTTGGGAAGACCAACTACGAAATCCATAGCTATCCTCTCCCACTTCCATTTCGTAATTGGCATTTGCTGATGTAAACCTACAGGCCTTTAGTGCTCATACTTTACCTGCTAATAGTTTTTGCACTTAGCCACAAACTCAGCTATGTCTTTCTTCATACCAGGCCACCAATAAAGGCGTTTCAAATCTCGGTATATCTTGGTCACACCCGGATGAATGGAATACCATAAACCATGGGATTCTGTCAACATTTTCTGAATCAAGTCATCTACTCGGGGAACACAAATTCTCCCCTTAAAACTAAGTACACCTCTCGCATCAAGAACCACATCTTGTGCCTTACCAGAGACTGTTTTCTTTCTAAGCTCATTTAAACTCTCATCCTCAAATTGTTTGGCCTTGATCTCCTCAATGAAAGTGGGCCTGATCTTAATGCTAGCTAACACCGCACCTTTCTGTGAGATGCCCAACTACTTGAACTTAGACTCCAAAGTCTGAATCTCCTTGGCTAAAGGTCACTTAGACACACCTAAGCAAGCTAAACTACCCATACTTACCGTCTTCTGGCTTAGTGCGTCTGCTATAACATTAACGTTACCCGGATGATACCGAATGGTAATATCATAATCCTTGAGTAACTCCATCCACCTTTTTGGCCTCAAATTCAGGTCTTTTTGAGTGAATACATGTTGTAGACTATGATGATTAGTAAACACCTCACACTTGACACCATAAAGGTAATGCCGCCGGATCTTGAGAGCAAACACTACCGCTGCCAACTCCAAATTATGTGTTGGGTAGTTTCTCTCATGCACCTTTAGTTGATGCGATGCATAAGCTATGCCATTTATTTCCTGCATTGACATAACACCCAAGCCCGAATGTGAAACATCACAATAAACAATGAAATATTTACCTTCCACCGGCAGAGTTAGAACATATGTTGTGGTCAGAAGAGTCTTGAGTTTTTGAAAGCTCTCCTCATAGTTGTCTGTCCACTCGAAAGGCACCTTCTTTTTAGTTAGCCTTGTCAAATGCCTGGCAATAAAAGGAAGGTTTTTAACAAACCAACAATAGTAGCTAGCGAGCCCCACAAAACTCCTAATTTCCGTCAAATAGCTAGGTTGAACCCAATTCTTAACTACTTCAATCTTTTGGAGATCTACCATTACCTCTTCGTTTGAAACCACATTCCCCAAAAAGACAATTGAAGTCAACCAGAATTCACACTTGGAAAATTTGGCATACAATTCATGTTTCCCAAGAACACCCAAAACAACACGGAGATGGTCGGCATGCTCTTCCTTACTTTTTGAATAAACCAAAATGTCATCAATAAAGACGATAACAAAAGAATCCAGGAATGGCTTAAACACATCATTCATCAAACTCATGAAGGCTTCAGGCGCATTGGTCAATCCAAACGACATAACTAAAAACTCATAATGTCCGTAGCGGGTCCTGAATGCCGTTTTGGGCACATCCTCAGGCCTAATATTTAACTGATGGTAACTAGACCTTAGATCAATCTTAGAGAAAATGGACGTACCTTACAATTGGTCGAAAAGATAATTTATCTGAGGCAACATATACTTATTTCAAATGGTGACCCTATTCAACTCTCGGTAGTCTATGCACATCATCATACTACTATCATTTTTCTTAACAAACAAGACAAGAGCACCCCACGGGGAAGCACTAGGACAGATCAAACCTTATCAAGAAGCTCCTGTATTTGAGCTTTAAGTTCTCTTAATTTTGCCGGAGCCATACGATAAGGGGAAATGGAGATAGGGTGAGTGCCCAGTTCCAAGTAAATGCAGAAATCTATATCTCTATCAGGTCAATAGAGGGAAACTCAGCCTCAACATCCCGAATATGAGCCAAATATGCCAAAACCCCTGCCCCACCAATTTCCTATCTCGAATGGAGGATATGACCTTAGCTAACTTAGGCTTGTACACGCCTTCCCACTCTAACTTTTCCCTACCCGGGATCTCTAGAGTTATGGACTTAGCATTACAATTAAGCACATCAAAATAGGGGGACAACCAAGTCATGCCTATGATTATATCAAAGTCAGTCATATCCAAAATAACCAAGTTAGCACAAATTTGAAATGCCATAAACAAAATAGGACAATCATGATACATATGGGTGACTATGATAGACTCTCCAACTTGGGTAGTAACATGGATGGGGGCATCAAGTACATCACAAACCATATCAAATCCCAAGGCAAACTAAATCGAGACATATGAATAAGTAGAACCCAGATCAAACAAGATAGTAGCCATCCGGTCACAGACAAGAATAGTACATATGATCACTGCATCAGACGCCTCAGCCTTGGTCTTTCCTGGAAAGGCATAACACTGAGCCATGTCATCTTGACGGGTGACCTCCTTGCCTGGTTGCACTGCTCCTCTACCTACATTACCATTTCCCCGACCCCCACGGCCTCGCTAATTTCCTCCTCGCCCATTTTATAGATGCCCTTTACCATTATTACCACTACCCGCTGGTACCACTGCTCTGGTCTGCTGTTGCATGGGGTCAGACGCGGATGGGGACAATCTCTCCTTATATGCCCAGGTTCTACACAATTGTAGCAACTGCGGTCAAAAGATGGTTTGTTGCTTGAAGCAGGTGCGGATCCCTAACTATCCTCAATAAGATTCTGTTGTGGAGTTCCCGAGTAACCACTGTAGAAGCGGGCATAGCTGACTAAATTGGTCGGGCTGCAAGTGTCAGCCTACCTGAACCTATAGAGTAGGAACCATGAAAGTTAAATGTGCTCTTAGGCTTCTTAGCCAAAGCCTTCGCCTACCCATCACGTTGAACTCCTTTCAGTTTCTTTACAAAGTCTGTCAGTTCATTGAAACTTTTACCTGTAAATGAATAGACAATATCTATAACTCGGAGTTTAATCCCTTGATGAACAGACAAATCCTCTTCTCCTCTGAAATTAACAACTGAGTAGCATATCTAGACAAGGCATGGAACTTCACCTGATAGGAAGCTACAGTCATACCACCCTGCCCCAAATCCATAAACTCATCCTTCTTACCATTCCTCAAATTTGGGCATATACTTATCCAAGAACAGAGCATGGCACTGCATCCAAGTGAGTGGGGGAAAAACTGACGATCTACATTCCACATAGACCCTCTACCACTGCTTAGCCTCATCTTGAAGTTGGAAGGTCACAAACTCTACTTCATGTTGATGTACAATGCCCAGCTTGTGAAGTCTCTTGTAGCAATCCAACATGAACTCATCGGCATCCTCACTCTCAAAACCATGGAACACAGGCGGCTTCAGCTTCAGAAACTTAGTCAATATCTCATGCTCAGTACCAGTCATCATAGGAACCAATAGGGGACGAAAGAAGGCATCAGTGGCTAATGCTCCATCCACTCTGGAATATTAGGAGTAATTGGGCGGCTGATCGGAGGTTTAAAAGCTTACACTTTGGGAAGGATTCCAGGGCCGACCAACCCCTTCAGAAAAGACATGATCAGCTGAGCTAACACTAGGTCTAAGGGAGGAACGCCGGTATTCCCAGTCGGTGCACCCTTTACTAGTCCAACATCCTCCTCATCCTCAATCTCTACATTTTGTTCTACCTCTTCTTAAGGTGCAGGAGGGGCCTCTTCCCTAAGAACATTTTCAGCTGGGGCTCCACCCCTAGCAGGTGCCACTCTTCCTCAGCCTCTGCCCTTTACTCTTGCCCTACCCCTGTCTCAACCACAGCCTCTGGCTGTGGACTCCTCTGCTGGCTCATTGATGGGGGCTACGGGTCTGACGCTGTTGTATCTAGTGAAGGAGATTAGATACCAATTTGGATCAGCAGATACCAATTGGAATAAGGTTATAGTACGAAAGGAGAAGAAGACAGAGAGATTTACATAAGTCCTATAGCCTCTCGTAGAAAAATACAGACATATCTGTACCGTTCCGCAAGACTTTACTAGACTCATTTTGGTACAATGAGATCAATGAACCTAAGGCTCTGATACCAACTTTGTCACGACCCAGACCGTCATGATTGACACCCACACTAACCCTCCGGTGGGAAAATAATTACTACTACCCAACTAAGCAATTAACAGAAAACTAAGCATTTAACGATACAAAAGTAGGTTTAAATGAATAAAAGATGTTACGGAGTTCCCATAAACTCTGAAGATCTAACGAAACAACTAATGTGGAAATTCAACCCCTAGAACTGAAAGTCATTGTACCAAAACTCTGATTAACTAACAAGTCTAAGAAAAGGTGGTGCAACCCCGAAAACTAAACAAAACAGCCTAAACCAATAGTTTGAAAGATCCATGTGAGCCTGAAAAAACTAGCTCACCCTTGAATCCGATCACGCTCAACAATCTCCTATCTAAGGTCTATCAGTAGCCGCTTATAGATGCCCTGTACTCAACAAAAAAAGAGCAAGTGTAGTATCAATACACAAAACACAGTGTACTGGTAAGATCAAATGACAACTCACATAAGCATAATATCCAACAAACAATTATGACATAGTAAGCACACATATACAGAATATAGTTCAGCTATCATTCTACAGCAACATACAATCTCTCATTATCAATAACAAGTAGACATAAACATAATTATCACAACTAGTTCTCTCATGGAACCCATACCCAAACAGTTAGTGTGTCGGAACATGACACCTGATCCAATGTATGTGTCGGAACGTGACACCCAATCTAGTCAACACAACCACAGTCACAATCACACCCACAATGAACAACACTCATAGTCATACAATCAAGTAATATGTTCATGACATGTATTGTGCATACGTAATCATTTCATTAGATTTGATTCACATTTTCCTATTCACATACATGCACGCATACAATGAAGCAATTATCTGGCATATATCACACAATAGGAAATTAAACCATCACTACCTCGAAACCAAACTTGAATCCTCCTAAGACACTTTAGCCTTCCCTTTCTGTATTCTTTTGGCTTGTTCTTGGTCTACAATGAGTAATTTAACGCAACAATCAATAAACAAGGTCTAATTTACCCAGATTATAATGATCTTAATAACCCAAGACCAAACCCATGATCCTAATGTTTAGCTAGGACTTTTTCCACCATTAACTTCAGGCTGAAACCCTCCCCCAATGATAATTACCCATGATTCCAAGTTTTAGGAATTGAAATACGGATTGAGGGGGGTAATTAACTTACCTTTAGCATTAGAAATCGTGGAAAACTATCAAGAATCACCTTGGATCGTCTCAAAGCTCTCAAGAACGAAGTTTTGCAGAAAATAACAATTTTGGGGTTTTTCTCGACTCAAGTTCGCGACTGTCCCGCCATAGTGGGACCCAACCAGCCACAACGTCCCTGCCCTGGCAGGAATAATCCTGCCCCGACAGCTTGTACGAAGACAAAAGCCCAAAATTTGAGTTCCAAGCTCGCATTTCATAAAACACCTTCAACCCTTGACGTTCAAAAATTACCTTTTCATGCCAATATCAGTTTTGGGAGTTCTACTCGCCCGAATTCGATTTCGTAAAGCCGTGCAAGCTCCTTAACATCTTGGATATCCACTCATGTGATCAAATTCATAATTAGATCCCCCATTCATTACCATATTTCTTTATACCTCCCCTAAGTAAGATTTCGTCCAAGTCTGGCCTAGTCTAGAACTTCCAAGTTACTACAAAAAAAGTTTTCTGGCCCAAAATTCTTCCCCATTGGCTTTTCCATAACGACGGAAACAGGTCATTACATTTTGCTTGTATATTTTTTTGGGGTATATTATCATCCACAATACCTTATACAAATCAATTATATAATTTCAACACTAATGTACAATTACTTATTTACCTCTATTAATAATTTTTATACAATATAAATAATTGTATATAATATGTTATTTGTATAAATGTCCGAATTACCCATGTTAACAATGTTTTTGTTTCAAAAGTTAAGTTATCTATGGGCATGGTTTTTAGAGTATTAGATTTCTACGTAAACAAGCACCTAAGAATTCCCCACACATGCAGTGTTATACAAATATTGACATTTCTATATGCAATTCAATATCTAATTTTTTTTTATACCAAATCAATGTATTAATTATCATAATATATATACTTATACATATACAAATATCAGATACATATACAATTTATACACTCATAATAAACATTATATATACAAATGCATACAATATATCTATATACTAAAGAAAAATAATTTTTCAATATATATACAAGTCATCCATACATATACAATGAATCTATATATATACAATAATTACATATATATCCTTTAACTATCGTAATTAAAAATTTAAAAACTTAAATTATACAAATATAAATTGGAGTAGCTCATCGATACGTATACGTATTTCATAATAGATCAATATATGAACACCAACAATCAGAATAGAAATTTATTATTCAATCCATACAAACAAAATTTAAAAGTTCTTTGATCATAACTCATGTTTTAGATGAATACAAATACAAATCAAACAACAACTTCCAAATATTTTGGTAATATACAATTCAAATAAATTTCATAAATCAATACACAAACGGAATTTCAAAACATGAGTTAAATACAAAATTCGTTAATTTTTTAATTGAATCGATTATGAACATTCCAAATAATGAACTGAATTGATTCAATCGTTTACTTATTGTATAATCAACGAATAAATCAATTGGGTTTTTCTTTGGATTAATGGAACCAATCGTCAGTGTGCTTAAGTGATTTTTAGCTTCAAACCCTTCAGACATCATTTTTCAAGAAATACTTGCACATAAGAGAACTAGGGCCTAAAATCCCCTCGATTAGCATGAAAACATAAGAATAATTCATGGACTACAAGTTCAATAAGTTGGTAAAATACCAACTCATCAAACCCCCAAGCTTGAACTATTGCTTTTCCTCCAGCAAACATTCACTAAGCATAGGATCTGCATTCTCATTTGCACACAAGATAGGGCATGCATAATTACACATTAAGACTCAAAAATATAAAAAATAAAAGACTACATACTAATACAATTCACAATTGATTCTACCAACAATAAAAAATAATAATTTTCTTTCGAAATCCATCTCACTTGGAAATAATCTTTTCATGCACATTTCTGGGATAATGATCCATTTAAACATAATTAAAATCATCTCAAGTAATTGATATCAACCTTTTAAGGTTCGCCTAATTTTTCACATGAATTTATTGCATTCATGCAACCCTAAGACCTCGGCATTCACTTGAAAGATATAATGCCACTCACAATTATGAATATCTATTTCAGGGATTATAAATAAACCGATTTCGCTTACTCTCACAAAGAAATTCAAACATACACACATTGAATCACAGGCTTGCCCGGTATGTGCATCACCACTAATGTAAATAGACAAGACTCAAATTTACCAAGGACTTGAGGGTTAAATTTATCGCTCACATCATTGACTTATTCCCACCTTACTTTTCCTAATCAAGACATCATTCACTCAATCAAACACCCGTTTTTTCTTTTCACATGAGGTATGTCAACAACACAATAAAACACCAATTTTATTTTTCTTCTTTCCATTCTTTCATCCATGATATAATTAGACACATTTTAATTGAAGTTATGGTGCTTGAAACACTTTTTAGCTTATTCTTCTTTTTCTTTCTTGGTGCACAAATTTCCAAACTTAGTTTTTTTTTCTACATCATAATTTCATTCATTACTTCTCACCCAAACTTAGACTTATAGCCTATACTTCATCATTAGCAATTAGAGAGATGAGGGTGCCAAAATAGAATATTCAAAAAGATCAAGGTATTCAACTAGTGACCAACGAAATAGGTTCATGCTTAATGGGATTGAATATGATCAATGTCAAGGAAAATAAATTTTGGATAAACTGACAGATCAAAGACGGCCTAGGTTCATCTTTCAAGTCAAGTCATATCTAGAATTTTGCTTAAAACACATTTTGAGAAAAGTTCCAAACAATATGCATACATGAAATTAATTAGAAACCTTACCACACAAGGCATCACAACCCGACAAGGTCTCAAGTTAGTTAAGAAATCAATTGAACCAAATATTTTTTTATAAACTAAAATGGCATTTATACCTTCTTGTAAATCATAAAGTCAAATGAAGAATGTAAG
Organism: Solanum pinnatisectum; assembly: GCA_035578085.1. Classification (NCBI taxonomy): domain Eukaryota; kingdom Viridiplantae; phylum Streptophyta; class Magnoliopsida; order Solanales; family Solanaceae; genus Solanum; species Solanum pinnatisectum. The sequence goes on from CM069082.1 coordinate 8,561,386, forward strand.
ACCCATAAAAAGAGATTACTTTAAATTTACGCATTCTCTCATTTTTCAAATAATTTTCAATCTTTTATTGGCAAAGTTTTTTCGGTGGTCCCTTTTGTTAGAAGTGCAACATTAGACTCAAATAAAATCTAAAACTTGACATCTTCCCTTAAGAAAGTCTCCTCTCAATCTGTCAAAAATTTCAATCCGATTTGACACAAAAAACTCAAAGAAAATTTTCTAATCCTTGAGAAAGAACCACAATATAAAGAAAACTGTTGAAGTTTATTAATTAACTACTATTCACAAAGACAATTTTGAATCGTGCGACCCCCAAACTATAACAAGTGAGGCCCGCATAGATATTAATTATATTAAGAATGCTGAAACTAGAGTGAGTATACATGGAGTAGTGTGATAATATTCTACCAGCATGTCACCAATAAAGATAGACAAATACCAGCTTAACATAGACACAAATCTTTTGGGTCAACAAGATACAGGGGACTGTTGATGACTAGTGCTTATAAAGGCATTGGATAGGATTGCATCGATTTTTCGTCGGTTAGATATCGGTCTTAGGGAAAATATTGATAAAAAACCTGCAGTAATCGATTAGAAATTGGTAATACATTTGTAATATACAAGGGGTAACCGATATTTCACCACTTAAACACTGAATTGATCATAATTTGATGTTGTCAGATGATAACTCTATTGGATGCCGATGTTGGATTTGGGCACAATCTTAAGTAGGAAAAAGTCATTGAAACGCCACATGAAGATACAACCAGCCATATCATTCTTCAAAAGGTACAACCTCAAAATTTTAAAACAAACCATAAACCACAAAAGATAAAAAAGAAAAAGTGTGCCTTTAAAGACACTTGGGTTGCCTCTCCAAAAACTCCTAATATAAATCGCGGCATGACGATAGCCCTCTACATCAAAGGTTCTTCAAGGTAAACCATTTTGACCAAAGAAACCTATTCAGACACTCAAATATTATTTAATTCTTTGCCCAATAACTTTAGTTATGTTTCCATTTTTACCTTTTCAGATTGATAGCTCTGCTTTCATAAACTTGTGGCACTTTAAATGGTCCCAACCACTTGAATTATAATTTCCCAGTAAGCAAGTAAAGTCTTGAATTAAACCGCAACACCTAATCATCAGGAGATACTCTTTTTTAAAAGTCTTCTGATGATGGAAATGTTTCACTGTGTCTTATAAATTTTAGCACTTTCACAGGTCCTTGGAGTAAACTCATCAGTTTCATTTAGATCTTTCACCCTTGTATGAGTGATGACGTTCAAATTACTTTCCAAAACTAATTAAAAGAGTAAGCGATCGTCAGTAAAACCTAACAAAGAGTCGGGGTCGAAATTCACAGGAAATGGTATATCGTGAAAAATTCCTTATCAAGAAATTTGGACTTTAATTTAGCTCATTGGTAATGGTAAGAATAATTTGGTGGATGATACCACCAACTTAATGTAAATCTTTTGTTATCAGTTATCGCTATTGACCTAATAAAGAATAGACCAAATCAAGAGTTAACACTCAATCTGAGGGTGCGGGGATAGGAAATCAATGTCACATAGGGGTAATTGTATTGATCTATAGTAATGAGCATTCATGAATAGGCTAAGTCATCTTCATTGATGCTAATCATCTTTCAATCTCAAAGTATCTATGAATATAATCGATCTCAAAGCATCTATAAATGGAATATCATTTCGGTCTCATCAAAATGCCAATCTAACTAATCCAATACTTTACTCTATTCTCTCTTTCAAGAACACAACAAATAGATCCAACCCATAACCTTTTTTTCAAGAAAGTCACAGACATCAAACCTATATTGCTAGTATTAAATTAATTACCCACTCCAATTAATCTCTTTCGAGCATCAACTGGAGATTGAACGAAGGAATTAAGATTGGAACCTTAACCCTTAAGTTAATCCAATGGTAATTAGACCAAATTCATATATGAAAAACAATAAAATAGAGCATAGCACAATACCCACTACATTAAATCAACACTCAACCCCATTTGAGCACCTCTAGATCTTGGTTTTTAGCAACTCATCACAAAAAGCAAAGAAATTATACCTTCTATGAAAGCAGCCATGTGTAACTTGAAATCAAGCAATTAAGAGTAAAACCCACATTGAATTCAACTTCAATTTATAAAATTAAAACTCCAAGTTGTAAAACCCCCAAAGCTAGAAAAGTGGTCTTCAAAGGTAAAGTGCTCTAAAAATTCTCACCTCTATTCTCGAAAGAGAACTTTTTAAACTCAAAGCGAAACTCCCTAAATTTTTTATCCTTTGGGCTATTTATATTTTTGAAAATTTGGCCCAAAAATCAATTTTGTGACTAACTCAACGACAACATTATTCAAGCTCGTTAAACCTGCTCGACGAATCAGTCTTCTCTTCTTAGCTCGCCATATGATGCTCTAGGCTTAAGGTGTTTGAACCTCAATTAGAACACTCGATTGAGTCAACCTTTCACATTTGGCGAATCACCGAGTAACAGTTGGTTCGACTTTCAAGTAGTTTTGCACCCAAAAGCACACGCAAGTGCGCGTGGTCACTCAAGTAGTACAATGATTCTTCTGACCTGGATTATCAAACCCAAAGGACTCCAAATCAGTAACTAACAATTCTCTTATGTCTAAACTAAATTTACTCGGGTGACAAATAATTTTAGAAATTTGTTTAACTACTAATTAGACACTATCAAAAATTAATTACTTCAACTAAAAGTTTTCAAACAAGAAAATTTCACAACTCGAAAAGGTGCTCCAGGGTTATAGTATAGATCGATCTCTGGTATAATATTGATTTATCCTAGCATTCGATGGGTTAACCTTATTATGGATTTGCAAGGTTCATTTTATGATCATGATCTCCCGACCCCTAATCACCTACCACTATTGACAGCCTAACTACATCATTGAGCGGGGTTTGGCATGAACCAATGACGGAGTATTAAGCATTCATCTTGCATATTAACCAAGCGTGGTATATAAGTATAAGACTATCCTATATACGAAACATTCTAGACTTTACCCTAGAATGAACACAGTTCCCACATTCTTTGGTCTATCCCTCTATTCATCTTTATGTTCAAAAGCAGACAACGAGTTTATTTTAATGTTGATCATGCATTAAAATAGTTAAACAAGAATGAACGCACAAATCATAAGATAACCCTTCTCATACTAGAAACAAATTGTATTAAACCATTAACCGTAGCTACAACCATAGAATAAGGGACTTTAGCTACTCATAACACAAAATATTATCAAATAATTTTTGAGGATCATACAAGGGTTCACCAAAATAAGAGAGTAGAAGAAAAACCCTAGAAGGTGTTAGCCAAATCGCACAAAAATAATGTGCTCCTGTCCTTTTCAAACTTGATAATGATAAAAATAACACACTTTAACTATTTATAGTCTAAAATAAAACACGTGGCCAATTTCTGGTGTCCAGGTCCGCGTCCCTTGCCTATAGTTGCACACAGATGAAACCTCTCCACGACGCGCTCCCATCGTGCACTCCACTGTTAAGTGGAATTCCTTTTCTGCATACGCATATTAGCTCTGCAACATGGAGATGCTCCCTCTAGTGTATTCTCCAGTTTCTTGGCCCTTTTTCTCCGCAACTTCGTCTTCTATTTTCCCACCTCTGACCAGGTGCCCTATTTTGTCTTGTTCTTCTATGCTTTTCACTCTAAAACATCTAATCATATTGGTTAGAAGAAGCGACATCAAAAGACTCTCAAAACTTAATTCCGACAACGAAAAATGCTCTCAACTTAGCTATATATATGGGATAAATTGGTTATTAGCCGCATAAATACACTCAAGATCACCACCCCACACTTACAGCTTTGTTCGTCCTCGAACACTTCCACACTTGCAAACATATGACGACTCTACTACACTTCCCCTAATGACATTTCAGCTTTTGCCACAACAACTATCATAGCTTCACACACATGACAAATACTATGCATTCATTAGGACAACTTGAGCAAGACCATCTAGCCTCAAGAATAGACTCTTATAACGCAACAAACTTATGCAAAACTTTTGGATCCACAGATATATCAATTGTCAAACCTCATTAAACATGTGCCCTCACCACAAATGAACACCCTGATTTACTCATACATAACATTTTCATACATAAATGGGTGCGGGAAGCAATTTTGCTCACACTCTTGAAAGAATTCACATGCCACAACCAACGAACCATAGGCTTGCCCTTAGTGTACTGCCTCACTACTTTTGAGAATACGGAAGTTCAAGATCAATTAGGTCTTTTAAGGGTGTAATGCAGGCTAGGGGACCGGTAGGAACTATTTTTCATATATAAATAGTGACTGCATTCCCAAGCGCTTTAATGCAAAACAAACTTCATTTTTTTGACCATCTTTCAATAACCTCCTCCTTCAGCTCCTTTTCTTAGAACCATTGGCCCCTTGTTGCAAAGCATTTACATTCATCTCTTCCCACCATTTTCATTCTAACTTCATTCATCAAAGTTTATTTATTTATTGATTTTTTATTATTTATTTATTTTTTTTTTTTATTTTTTTACGAGCCAAACTTATACTGGGGCTTGCCACTTAACTTCTGCTTTGTTCATTTATATTCACACAAAGCGCTTAGGATCTTTTGGATCAAATTTATAGGCCAGAGAAGGATGGGTATTAGCTTCAAAATAGGCTACCAAAGAATAAGTTCAAGGATCGAAGGGGTTAACTAGGGATATACATCAAGGTGGGTACATGAAGGCACAATCAGGGCTATCAAAGAATTGCCTATATCACTTCCCAAATTCCTTATCCTCTTTTTTTTCTCTATGCAGACAGACCGGGCAAGTTCTGGACCTCAATCAATAGCAAGGAATGCACAAATCTTACACACTTGGCACACATTCAACTCAGAACTGGTCACTATATACTACTTCCCATTCACTGACACAAATCACACACCAATTAGAGTCATATAAAAGAGCGTAGATGTCTCAACACGAAGTCATCCAATGTTTTTAACTATCAATATAATTCAAAGCAGTTGTGTAGCCTTAGCCAAAAGCCAACCCTACATACCCAAATAACGAAAACTGCCCTTAAGACGATCGTCCTCCACCTATCATAGGGCGGCTTGACTCAACTATGACACTGACTCAATCCTAAGAAACAAAAATCTTTTTTTTTCTATGGTTCAACGGGACTGCCCTTGGCTAACGAACTGAAAACAACTACCAAGGAACCCAAAACAAAATAGCAAACGCAAACAAAAAATATTTACACAGATATAGTCCTCTCTATTTACACAGATATAGTCCCCACCCCACAGTTAAAACTCAACACTGCCCACAGTGTGACATAATTCGAAAAGAAAGCAAGGTAAGGCGGGTGGACTTCCCTGATCATTCATCCATGTCGGCATCACCACCGGTGCCCTCAAGAACCAAAAGGTCACCATCCTCTGCTTTCGAATCGGATTCACTATCCGACATGGTTCGTCTCTTGTCCTCATCAGTTGGAACATCATCCCATACGGGTTCTATAAATGCAAGTCCGAGTCCCAGCAATGCCTCAGCATGTTCATTCCGGTGGTACTTCGTTTCAACTTCATCCAACTGCTCCTGAGTTGAAGCTAGGCATCCATTTCTATGACGCAACTTCTCTAATCCAAACATGCGTGTCGTGATCATCTCATCCCTCCGATTGCGCTCTGCTGTTGTGAGGGTGGGTCTATGCATGTTCTCCGGCCCCTTTGTCTTTGTGACATCTAGGGGTATGGTGAACATAGGCGTTATGTAGTCCACACTCTCCTCTGGAACTCCAGCTCACCTGTATAGATTATTACTTAGTCCCCCAAAAGCATACCTTCAACCTCGATGTACTGTGGCCTTTCGCATGGCCGATTTCAACACCGCTCCTACATTTTTAGGGGAATCCTTCATTAGAGCATAAACCAAGCAGACTCGGTCTCTCGTCACCTCGAAAAACTGCAGCCCTGGTATCGAACAATTCATGACAATTTTTAACCACACCGGGGCTTCTTGATTCATATGAGTATAAAGATATGACTGGTGATAGCCATGGTCCCCATGCCAATCCATTTTGTAGTGGACTGTCCCCACACAAAACATTTCGAATCTGCTGATACAGAGGACTGATATTGATCCCCGTGAGCATATCATAAGGGGAATCTGTATTCCCTAAGATTTAATTTAGTGCTGCAGGTGTCAAAGGGACCTCTATGCCCCGCACTGTCACAAAGTGAGAACGGGCATCGGGCATCTAATTTGCGTAGAATTCCCACACCACACCAACATTGCACTCTGATGGATCTTGAAAGATAAAACCCATGTGCAGCTTTTGCAGGCGACGCATAATGTGTGGGAACTCCCTCTCTAAGTTGACATCTTCAAGAATCACATTCGAGAAGTACTTGGCCTCCGTGTGTGATTTGTAGAACTTATTGCCCTCCGATGTGACAGCCTTGGCCCCATAGCGCTGAGTTTGTCCTCTTGGGACTGCGGGTGCCGGGGGAATAGTGGTGCCCGTTCTTACTCTCTTGCGGCTGCTAGATCTCTTTGCCTGACCTTTGTGTGCTAGACATGGTAACCTGCAATCAGACAAAACTCATATCAGTTGGTGAGACTCAATAATGGATGGCCACCCCACACCTACTCTCGAGCACAACTTCACAAACAACATGGTACTCAGACTTCCCAATGTCATTTTCAGCATATGATTCACACAATTCACCCCAGCCTAAACATACAAATCCAAACATCTCAAATTCTACTCAAGAATTTGAACCAATACACATTTTTCTATTTCAATCACTTCCCTCATCACCAAGTTGCTACTCAAGAATTCACAACCCCCTAATTATTAATTTCTCCATACAAAATTTTCCTCATTATAATCATCCCAGTGAACTCCAACATATCTTTCCATCAACCATAGCAATAAAGAAGCAGAAAACCACAAATAGGCAACAATTTAAACATATCACAATGACTCATCCATCACCTGCATAAATACTAGCTTTAACTTTCGTGAATCATCCCAAAGAAAGAAATAAAAGAGTAGGACACATACCTTGCGTGCTTAGACCCACAAAAAGTGATGAACTTGGGGAAAAATTTCCACTTCACAACACGGATTTGCTCTTGGAAGGGGTTAGGGTTGAAGGAGAAAGGAGAAGAAAGCAATTTAAAATAGAAAATAGGGTTAAAGAGACGAATTTGGGGAATAAAAAGTGAATGGGGGTTGGGTTTTTACCTAATTAACCGGGTAAAACCCAAATTTTTTAATTGAAAATACCCAAAAAACTCACCAGGTCCGCGACACAGAGCTGTCATGGACATGTCTTACTATTTTCATAGCTTTGCCTGGGGCATCCATCACCTGGAATAAAGAAGTCCGCGATGCACTCCTGTTGCGGACTCCACTGGTTTACTCGCCCGATTTTTTTCTTTTGGAATTACAAATTTCAAATTTTACAATAAATGAGACACCCTAGAACTAAAATTACACTAAACTAACCTATTAAAACAAACTAGAATGCAAATATTTTTGAAATCACAAAGTCTTGGGTTGCCTCCCGAGTAGCGCCTGATTTAACGTCGCAGCACGACTCAGCTCCCCCTCATTCATTGCTCAACTCTATACTTTATTCTTCTCCATGCTTATCATGCCATCGTTTAGTCTTCTCCTTGTAGAGCTTAGCATTTTCATAAGCATGGAGTTTGAATTCCTCCAATTCATGTAGCTAGCCCATCCTTTTTCTCCCGGCTAGTTTTGGGTCCAGGTTCAACTTCTTCATTGCCCAGTATGCCTGATGTTCTAATTTTACTAGAAGGTGACACGCTTTACCAAATACCAAGTGATAGGGAGAAGTCCCTATTGGGGTTTTATAAGCGGTCATATATGCCCATAATACATCATCAAGCTTCATTTCCCAATCTTTCCTTTGGGCATTCACTGTTTTCTGTAGAATCTCGCTTCACTTCCCTGTTTGACACTTCTACCTAGCCACTAGTTTGAGGGTGGTATGTTGTAGCTACCTTGTGTCTGACTCCATATTTAGCTAAGATATTCTTTACTAATTGATTTATGAAATGTGTCCCTCCATTACTGATTATTGCTCTAGGAGCTCCAAACCGAGTGAAGATGTTCCACTTTGGCACGATCAACTTCCAGCCCTCTCTTTGACGGCTTATGGCCCAACACAATCCCTTCCTTCACTAGGAAATGACATTTTTCCCAGTTTAGGACGAGATTAGTTTCCTCGCATCTAACCAGCACCCTGTTTAAATTCTCCAACCACCTGTCAAAAGACTCCCCAAATACTGAGAAGTCATCCATGAATATTTCTACAAAATCTTCAATCATATCATGAAAGATAGCCATCATACATCTTTGGAAGGTGGCTGGAGCATTGCATAGCCCAAACGACATTCTCTTGAAAGCACATGTCCCATACGGGCAAGTAAATGTAGTTTTCTCTTGGTCCTCTGGTGCAAATTTGGTTGTATCCTGAATAGCCATTCAGGAAACAATAATATTCTTGTCCAGCCAACCTGTCCAGTATCTGATCAATAAAAGGAACCAGGTAGTGATCCTTTCTGGTGGCTTCATTCAATTTTCTGTAATCCATGCATATTCGCCATCCTGTCACTGTCCTGGTTGGAATCAACTTATTTTTTTCATTGGTGATCACCATCATGCCTCCCTTTTTAGGCACACACTGAACTGGGCTGACCCACTTGCTGTCCGAAATTGGATAGACAATACCCGCATCTAGCCATTTGATCACCTCCTTACGCATCACATCTTTCATAACTGGGTTTAGCCTATGCTGTGGTTGCCCTATTGACTTGTGCCCTTCCTCCATGAATATACAGTGCATGCATAAAGCTGGGTTGATGCCATGCATGTCAGCCATCTGCCAGCCTATCGCCCTTTTTCTCTTCCTCAATATTTTCAAAGATGCCTCAACCTGCAATTCGAACAAAGCAGAAGAAAGGATTATAGGTAAAGATTCATTGGCACCTAAGAATGCATACCTGAGATGAGAAGGGAGAGCCTTTAACTCCAACTTTGGTGCTTCCTCAATCTAACGCTTGGGAGGTGGTCCCAGGACTCTATTTAATGGCTCCACAAACTTGCGAAGCATACTCACATTCGGGACATTTAGGACGTTAGCCAACTCCTGGGCTTTAACACCTCCCTCAATGTCTTGCCCAATTAACACTTTCTCTAAAGGGTCTTGAGCTTCAACATGTTTAGCTGCCATTGCCTCATCAATGACTGTAATTGCAGACAACTCCTTATATATTGCAGGAAACTTCATTGCCTTGTAAACATCAAATACCTCGACCTTGTCATGGCCCTTATTGGGACCTCTGGGTCAGGTTCAAAATCCAAAATGACAAAGTCCACGGAGAAAATTAGAGTTCCCACTTGAACCAAGACATCTTCAATAACACCATCTGGCCTTGACACCAAACGGTTCGCTAATTGCAACATAATAGTTGTGGACTTGGGTCTTCCTAGTCCCAATTTGAGAAACATGGAAGTAGGCATCAAATTGATACTTACACCCAAATTGCACAAACCTCTTGCCTCAACACATTTGCTAATTTTTATCTGAACAGTGAAACTCCCTGGATCTTTTAACTTAGTTGGGAGCCTATTATGGATCCTAGAACTATACTCCTCCGTGAGTGCTACTGTTGCATACTCAGCCAATCTACTCTTGTTGGCTATCACATCTTTCACATATTTGGCTTACTTAGGAATGCCCTGCTAAACTTCAATCAAAGGCAAGTTAACCTCTACCTGTTTGAGTAATTCAATAAACTTACCAAAACATTCCTCCTCCTTTTGTTTTTTAAATTTCTGTGGGAATGGAGGATGTAGCTTTGCTTTTGGTTCCTCAATTACCCTTTGTTCACTTGGTTTTGCTTCAGCTACATGTTTTCCTTTTTCTTCAATAACTTTTGCCTTTGGCATCAACTCCTCTAATGAACGACCACTCCGAGTACTGACAACATTTACCTACTTCGGGTATGGGCCGGTATTTCCCAGCAAACCCCCTTGTGGTCGGGAATTTTGGGCACTAGCAAACTGGCCAAACTGTTTCTCCAAATTCTGAGTCGCTAATTGATTGTTTCGAACATCTGTTGTCAATTTAGCTTGATCTACCATGATTCATTTTAGCATGTCCTCCACACTCATATCACCTTGCTTGGCAGCCTGCTGGTTACCATGGTTTTGCTGATTTCCATAGCTTTGTTGATGGTACTGTTGTCCACTACTCTATGGTCTGTATTGGTTTTGTCCTTGATGTTGGTTTTGATTACCAACCCATGAAAAGTTTGGGTGGTTCCGCCAGCTCAGGTTATAGGTATTTCCATAGCTCTGGTGATTTCCTCATCGTTGAGCATTACCTATAAAATGAACAGATTCTGGGTTTGCTCCACATACCTCAGCACTGTGATCTCCACCTCCACATACTTCACACCAAGATTGTGGTTGATGTACCATATTAACTTGGGATTGTTGGTTTCCTAGTGACATGTTGCTAAAATGGGTAGTCATTATTTTCTGCTTTGCTGCGATCTGTGCCGACAAAGCTGTCATTGTATCCATTTCCAACACTCCAGCAGTTTTCTGTACAACCGGTTTAGCTCCTCCTCCATTCCACTGGGCGTCAAAGAGAGGGCTGGAGGTTGATCGTGCTAAAGGTGTCAAAAACTTGTTGTGCCCAAAAGCACATGCAAGTGCACGTGGTCACTCAAGTAGTACATCAACTCTTTCGAGCCGGATTATCGAACCCAAAGGACTCCAAATCAACAACTAACGATTCTCTTATGTCTACACTAAATTTACTCGGGTGACAAATAATTTTAGAAATTCGTTTATAACTACTAATTAGATACTATCAAAAATTAATTACTTCAACTAAAAGGTTTCAAACAAGAAAATTTCACAATTCAAAAAGGTGCTCTAGGGTTGTAGCATAGATTGATCTCTGGTATAATATTGATTTATCCTAGCATTAGACGGGTTAACCTTATTATGGATTTTCAAGGTTCATTTTACGATCATGATCTCCAGACCCCTAATCGCCTACCACCATTGACAGCCTAACTACATCGTTGAGCGGGGTTAGGCATGAACCAATGACGGAGCATTAAGCATTTATCTTGCATATTAACCAAGCATGGTATATAACTATAAGACTATCCTATATTCGAAACATTCTAGACTTTACCCTAGAATGAACACACTTCCCACATTCTTTGGTCTATCCCTTTATTCATCTTCCGAGTTCAAAAGCAGACAACGAGTTTATTTTAATGTTGATCATGCATTAAAATAGTTAAACAAGAATGCAAGCACAAATCATAAGATAACCCTTCTCATACTAGAAACAAATTATATTAAACCATTAACCGTAGCTACAACCCTAGAATAAGGGACTTTAGCTACTCATAACACAAAATATTATCAAATAATATTTGAGGATCATACAAGGGTTTACCAAAATGAGAGAGTAGAAGAAAAACCCTAGAAGGTGTTAGCTAAATCCCCCAAAAATAATGTGCTCCCGTCTTTTTCAAACTTGATAATGATAAAAATAACACACTTTAACTATTTATAGTCTAAAATAAAACACGTGGCCAATTTCTGGTGTCCAGGTCCGCGTCCCTTGCCTATAGTTGCACACAGATGAAACCTCTCCGCAATGCGCTCCCATCGCGCACTCCACTATTAAGTGGAATTCCTTTTCTGCATATGCATATTAGCTCCGCGACGCGAAGATGCTCCCTCGTTGTGTATTCTCCTGCTTCTTGGCCCTTTTTCTCCGCAACTTCGTCTTCTATTTTCCCACCTCTGACCAGGTGCCCTATTTTGGCTCATTCTTGTTAGCTGTTTACCCTGAAACATCTAATCATATTGGTTAGAAGAAGTGACATCAAAAGACTCTCAACACTCAATTCCGACAACGAAAAATGCTCTCAACTTAGCTATATATATGGGATAAATTGGTTATTAAGTGCATAAATACGCCCAAGATCAAGTAGTAAATTATTGCTTTACACATCTTTGGGCGATGTGCATCAGGATCGCCATTCTCATTCGGCACATCATCATCTGTATTGAAGTTTACCGACCTTCTTTGATCGACACAAGTGTTATGCATTGTCAATTTGAGTGAGATTGTGATCAGTTGGCGATCCGCCATTCATGTTAGGTGATCAACAATGTTTATTTTGCACTTCTTTTTTTATTTTCTGCCATTCTTTCAAACATCATTCCTTGCCTTGTCCAATTGCCTTCATAGTTTCAAATCATCAATATTTTATCTGAATAGGCCAAAATTAGGCATTGAGAAAATAGTTATTGAGCTAAATGGACCTTAAATTAGTATAAATCTACCACTCATCAACGTAAACTTTTGTTTGTCCTCAAGTAAATCAAAAAACAAAAAGCTCAATAAGGGTGTCTATAAAAGTACTCAATGAGAGCTAACATGCAAGAGCCAAAGCAAGACTACTCTTAATAACATGTTACCCTCAATCATGATCACAAAGCTTCAAATGATGACTATCTAGTCTCAAAACAAGCTCAAGCTCACTTTCGCTTCTTATCTAATGCAATAACATGCTTCAACAAATGCATTCAAGTGCCCTCACATCAAGAACGACTTCATGCTCTCACAAAGCAAATCAACAAAGGTAAAAGGAATCAATGCAACTCTCTCTCTCTCTCTCAAAAGAGAAACACGTGCAATCTTTGTCTCATAGGTTTGCCCATATTTTCCAATCATCACATAACCTAGTTCATGCAAGATCTCGAGGGTCTTTTAGGCTTGTAACGGGGATAAGGCTTAAGGTATGGTCAATATAGATTAGTGACTTTACCTTTTCAAAGAATTGTTGCAATCATCGTCACCTCTTCTCAAATTATTTTCCTTCTTATTCATTTGAGAACTCAACCCTTGACTTGTCACTCAATATATTTGGACTCCCTTTTTATTTCATTCACTTCTCTCTTTTTTTTTCTTTTCATTTCTTCAAGGCATTTTCATCAAAATGATATATATATATATATATATAAGGAAGGGTTCCTTCTTTTTGGTAACACTTTCAAAGTTGAGTCTAATTTCATGTTTCTTTGACCTTCACTTGGTTTTCCTTATTCCTTCCTTTCCACACCCACATCTAAGTTGGCTATTCAAATATCACACTGCTTCAAAAAGGAGTTTTGGTGAGAAGGTAGGGATAATTTGGTTCAAGAGAATTTCTTTTGGTTGCCAACAAATAGGTTAGACTCAAATGGTGCCAAAATGGATTCACTCCCTCACAAGGTAATCACAAAGGATTATAGACAATTTGGTTCCCTCTTTCAATTGTTGCCCAAGATCATGTCTCGCATTCACCAAGATTTAAACAATTGGACTAAGAAGGAAAATTATAGGACTCCACATGCATGATTTCAAGTAAGAACTCACCACACATGACATTTCGAAATACACTCATTTAGCACATCCTGAAAAGATCAAAAGCATACGTGTGATATTCATTTGCAAGGCCCACATCAAAATGCATCTAGTAAACAAAAGATTCAAAGAGATCCCTCAAAAGTACAGCCACATCGATATCATTCTCGCAACACCAACACTATACACTATGCTCATCATGAGTACTATTCAGATTCTCAGATGCATACTCTTTAGAGGTTTCTTAGAGTTAGTTTTGTTTCTAGTGTAAAGCAACCCAGTGGGCCCTTTTATTATCTATGGTTTAGTATGTGTCTTGATATAGGTTCCGCTATTTATGAGTCTACAACTTTGGCATGAGTTTAGTGCAGATAATTAGTAGATTCTTGTATATATCCTTGATGTAAGCCCCTTTCTAGTTGTAGGCGTAATATAAACTAAACTATAGATGAAATAAAAAGTTAACACTCAATCGAGAGGTGCGAGGATTGAAAATCAATGTCACATAGAGGTAATTATGCTGCTCTATAGTGATGAACATTCATGAATAGGCTAAATCATCTTTATTGATGCTAATCATCTTTCGATTCCAAAGCATCTATGCATAAAATCTCCTTTCGATCTCATATAAATGCCAATCTAAACAACCCAATACCTTACTCTATTCTCTCTTTCAAGAATAGGACAAATTGATCTAACCCATAACCTCTTTTTCAAGCAAGTCATAGACATCAAACCTAAATTGCTAGTATTTAACTAGTTGCCCACTCCAATTAATCTCTTTCGAGTATCAACCAGAGATTGAAAGAAGCAATTAAGTTCGCAACCTTAACTCTTAAGTTATCCCCATAGTAATTAGACCAAATTCATGTATGAACATCAATAAAATAGAGCATAGCACAATACCCACTATATTAAATCAACACTTAACCCCATTTGAGCACCCCTAGATTATCACGCCCCGAGCCTACACTCTAGGCGGGACTAGCACTTGAGAACCATTACTAGTCCCAAGCGAACCCTTGGCCTGGCTTACTTACTCAGCGGAAGACTTTTAAGCATTAAGAAGAGAATCCAAATGCAAGATAACTCAACAGTCTCAAAACTAAACTCATAATGTTTCAGAGATAAACATTTAACTTAGTCCAAGTGGCAACTCAAATCTGAACATAAGCCAATAACAAGATAATGACAAATGAACTAACATCTGACTGTCTATTTATGAAGCCTCTAAACAACTAAGATGGATATCGGGACAAGACCCACGACATCCTAATGAACTAGCTAATACTGAAAGTAATAAAAAGGGTCCTCCGGAAGCAAGGAGGCTACCAACAAACTCTGGAGTTCAACTAGAATCAACGATGCGTTGGATACTGATCCTAGTTACCTGTGTCTGCATCATTAAAAGATGTAGGCCAAATGGCATCAGTACATTGAATATACGAGTATGCAAGGGGAATTCTAAAACAAGACATAAGCTTGAAAGGAACTGAAAGAACAAACTGGTCTCAACTGAACTGAACTGAACTTATTTCAATATAAAGCAATAATATAAATGCAATATAAAGAAAATCTTTTAAAACATGGATATCAACTGTGTATCTAGAAATACAATAGTAACTCTAATGTGTATGTAAAGATACAATAAAACTCTAAGATGTATATAAAATTATAAAAAAATACTGTTGTGGGAGTTTCTCCAACTAACAACCATCACTTAAGAGCTAGATATAGCGTTTTGCCTTACGCTACCAGGGTCGTCCTATACTTTGCCGAGGGTATAAAACCTGAACTACTAAGTGGATCCACTAGTCCATGCTAAAAAACACTAAGGAATCATCTAAAAAGTGTAACCCTTTTCTACGGTAGCTATATGGTTTATGGGTGCTGGGAGTTTTCTAAACTCTCCCCCATATCGGTGCTCAAGACTACTCCCAAAATATGATACTAGCTCTTATGTTTAAGAACATACTTCTTTCTGTGATTTGAGATAATTGCTCAAAAACTTAGCTCAAAGGCTATCTTGGAAATCAAAGTTTCCCCTCTTGCTTAATTGTGAAAGCATTTACTCTTTTCTAAAAACTAGCTTAGAAGCTCTTTGGAAATCAAGGTTTCTTTTTCTTGTTTAAATGTGGAAATATTTTAAACTCTTTGAGAATACATAGTCCCCATATACTTTACAAGAAAGGAACTTTACTCTTTACTCTTTACTCTTTACTCTTTACTCAACTTGAACTTTAAGTCTTAAAACAAAGTTAAAACATTTGGAAAAGAGTTTTGGAAAACTCTAAGAACCTATCTTGACTTGAGTCTTACTTCTCTTGACTTTGATCTTAACTTTCCTTGAATTGGATTATGGATTCAAGGTTTATGATCTCATATTTATGGACGATTTCATGATGTTTATACGTACCTTAGAGTATTGGAATCAACTAGAAAATATAGGTACGTTGCTAAGGAACTAGTACGGAAAGATGGGGGAAGAATGGGAAGAATTGACGTTCCTGGCGCTCTGAGAGGCGTAGGACGCCAGTCTTAAATCTTCAGAGGCTGGGGTGGGGCGCTTTGGCTGGTGCGGTGCCCCAGAGCCCAAACTTCAGTAGCCCCTTCTTGGGGCTCTGAGAGGGGCGGGGCCCGAGGCCCTTGCCTAGGTGCCCTCCGACTTTTCTTCTTCGTTTTTCATCTCTAAACCACCTATTTCAAATTAGTTCTTTCCCCAAACACTTAGAATCAACTATACCATCAATATATGAAAGATTCTAATAGAATTTACACCTAAAAATCATGGATTTGGATCAAACAACTCCTCAACAATTTCAACGAATCAAGAGTTCAATAGAACATCAACAAACTCATCAAGAACTCAATTTCTAAGCTTTCAAGAACTTAAATTCGCTGAAATAAATCATGATTGGTGCATGTATGAACTAACTCAATGCTATGTGATCTCATATACCTCATAGGGATCACCCCTTGACGAAATCCACAAGTGAATCTTGAGGAACTTGACGATTCTTGCTTCTTCTCCTCTCTTCTCTTATTCTTTTCTCTTCTCTAAAACCCTAACTCAATATTGTAAAAGCATAAACTGAATCCTATCAGTTTAGACCCCAATTAATTACCCAAAAATGAAATTAGTCATAGGGTATGGAAAAGACCATAATGCCCGTCTAAAATCCGGATTAGACTTTCCTTATTTGAACAACCCAACTTCAAATGGGCATATATCACTCATACAAACTCGGAATTGAATAAACTTGGTGGCGTTGGAAAGATTATTCCAAGAGCTTTCCTACAATATCTGGAAGCACACCTAGCTCATCTTGAGCTAGGAGTTATGGTCGTTCAAAGTTGATCAAAAACTCAAACTTAACATAACTTAAGAAAATTTTCCAGATTTTCATTCTTTCCCAAAAACAACTCTTTCTAATTCTAGCCTTTTATAGGTCTTTCAAATAGCGAGGTGTTACAAATCTTGGGGTTTTAGCGACCAATCACAAAAAATCAAAGAAATTATACCTTCCATGAAAGCAACCATGGGTAACTTGAAATCAAGTAATTAAGAGTAAACACACTTTGGATTCAACTTCAATTTATCAAATTCAAACTCCAAGTTATAAAACCCCAAAAGCTAGAAAAGTGTTCTTCAAAGGTAAAATGCTTTCAAACTCTCAACTCTATTATCAAATGAGAGCTTTTTAAACTCAAAATGGAAATCCCTAAAATTTGTATCCATTGGGCTATTTATATTTTCCCAAAATTTGGCCTAAAAATCCATTTTACGACTGATTCGGTGATATTAGTCAAGCTTAGCGAATCGCCTTTCTCTTCTCAGCCTGCCTTATGATGCTCTAGGCTTTAGGTGTTTGAAACTCAATTGGTAAACTCGATTGAGTCAACCTTTCACATTCGACGAATCACCGATTATCACCTTAGTTTGCTTTTTGAGCAGTAAATCTTTGCTTTGCACATTGTCGCTTTGGGCGATGTGTATCAGGATCTTCATTATTATTTGGTACACCGTCATCTCGAGTCCACCAACCTTCTTTGATAGACACAAGTGCTATGTACTGTCAATCTGGGTGAGACTGTGCTTAGTTGGCGATCCGCCCTTCATGGTAGGTGATCAACAATGTTTATTTTATACCTTTTTTTGTATTTTTGGCCATTCTTTCAAACATCAGTCTTTTTCTTGTCCAATTGCCTTTGTAAATGTAAATCATCAATATTCTATCAGAATAGGACAAAATTAGGAATTGAGGACACTAATTATTGAAATAAATGAACCTTAACTGAATGTAAATCTACCACTCATCAATGAGCAGTCTTAGACTAATTCAAACAACCTACATGACTTTGTGCTCAAGCTCAAAATGAAAATGATAAGCTTTCTATCATGACCCAAAGTATACCCTAGACGTAACATGGTGCATAAGACCCTGAAAGGCCCTATACAAGCCACTTGACATACATTGTAATAGACAAAATAAAGTATTTCATATCATGAAAGAGTTTCAACATAAGAGCAAAAGTCTAACATAGTCTTGACAAGTCTTTCAACAACATCAAAAGGTGTGAGCGGGACATAACCCGTACACCATATACAACATTCGAAAACTAAAAGACATATGAAAGCAATAAAGGTTACATGGTCATCATAGTATGAGGACTCACAAAGTCTTCAAATCTCTAAGGTGATCAACTAGCCACGAACTGTCACGACCTAAAGTATAACCAGGCCTAACATGGCCTATACAACCCTGGGAGGCCCTACACAGGCCACATATCATACATTATACAAGATAATAGAAGTAAAAGATAGCATTTCTATATCAAAATAAGTTTGACAAGCGGAAGTCTAACATGAGTCTAAAAGCCATCTAGTACACCATAAGAAAAGTGATTAAGACGTAACCCATATATCACATATAAAGTTTGAAATGAAAATGAAATAAATCAATAAAAGAATCTCGGTCCTCGGAACATGAGGACTAACCAACCTTCAAAGCCTGTGAGGAATCAACTAGCCATAAGTATGGGAGGTAGGAGAGTCGGACCCTACATTAGTGAAACAATGTAGGCACAAGTATGCTTAGTACATGAAATATACTAAGTATGAGATAGTATGCATAATCAAGAACATGATATTATAAATAACTTAAAATGAATAGGCATGATCATAATGAGACATTTAAAAACTTTTAGAAAAGAAATGACAAGAAGATCATAAAACATTTGTTAGGTTAGATGGTTACCACAAAAGGTTTGTGGAGGGTTTCTCTTTTATTGAAGCTCATTTGATTTGGTTGACTCACTTGATGCTCTTTTTGAGTGGTCTTATGAGTGTGAGTTGAGCTTTCAAAAGCCCAAGGAGTTTTTTATTATTGATCATGTTTTGACTCTTCTAGTTAAGGGTGAGGGTTTCACAGTGTGTTATGATGCATACAACTTTTGTTTGGGTTGTATTATGATGTAGAAGGTTCGTGTAATTTCTTATGCATTGAGTAAGCTTAAGGTGCATGAGTGCAACTACCTTCCAAATGATTTGGAGTTGGCGGTAGTAGTATTCACATTTAAGATTTGGATGCATTACCTCTATGGAACCCAATGTGATATCTATACGAATCACAAGATTTTATAGTACATTATGAGACAGAAGGACCTTAATTTAAGACAACATAAGTGGATTGAGCTTCTGAAGGACTATGACCTCTTTATTTTATACCATCCAAGTAAGGTGGATGTGGTAGCAAATGTCTTGAGCAGGAAGGTCATGAGTATGGGTATTCTAGACTTTATGCTTCAGAGTAACCTTTGGCTTTAGACATTCAGTATTTAGATGACAGGAGGATTCTTCATGATATTTTGGATCCTAGGCAGGTTCTAGCCTATGTTGGGGTTCACTCATCTCTATTGAAGTGAATTAGTGGTCGTCGATTTGAGGATGATGCTTTGATGTCTCTCTAAGATTAGTTTTTTGAGGTAATAATGGGCATGCTACCTTGAATGATGGTTTCTTGAGGTTTGACGATCATATTTGTGTTCCAAGAGTTGGAGACTTAATAAAGTTGATCCTTTGTGAGGCCCGTGATTTCATTTAGTTTATATATCCAGGCACCATAAAAATGTATTGTGATTTAAGTCAGCATTACTGGTGGAGTGACATGAGGAGAGATATTTTAGACTGTGTGTCTTGTTGCTTGTGTTGCTAGTAGGTCAAGGTCGAGCATTTGAGGCTTTCTGGTATGTTTTAGAGATTACCCATTATGGAGTGGAAATGGGAGTGCATCATGATGGACTTTGTTATGGTACTGCTTAGGACTTCTAGAGGTATTGATAGAATTTAGGTCATCGTGGATCGATTGACCAAGTCAACAAACTTTCATGTCGTTTAGTCTTTTTTATGCACCGAGAGGTTGGCTCGTGTCTACATTTGAGAGATGATTCATTTTCATGGGGTGCCTTTGTTCATTATTTCAGATTTGAGTTCTCAGTTCACATTTAGCTTCTTGAAGACCTTTCAGGAGAAGTTGGGTACCCGTGTTGATCTTAGCACAAGTTTCCATCCATAGACCGATGGATAGACAAATTGTACTATTTTATGTATAGAGTATATGTTGCGAGGTTATGTATTGGACTTTGGAGGCCTTATATGGTAGGCATTATCGGTCTCCGGTTGGTTGGTTTGAGTTTTTGAAGCCTATGCCGCATGATACTGACTTGCTTTAGGAGGCTTGGACCAAGTTTGGGTGGTTCAAGATAGGCTTACGTCAGCAAATAGCAGACATAAGAGTTATGCTGACCATAGATGCCGACCTTTGAGATTTGAAGTTGGTGATCAGGTGTTTCTCTAAGGGTCGCCCATGAAAAGCGTGATATGGTTTGGAAGACGGGGCAATTTTAGCCCCAATTATATAGGGCTGTTTGAATTCTTTAGACTGTTGGTGATGTTGTTTATGAGTTGACCTTACCTATTATATTTTCATCTATTCCTCCAATTTTCCATGTTTTGAACTTCACTGGTAAATTCTTGACGAGTCTTATGTGCTTTGGTATGATTCAATTAAGTTGGATGACTGCTTGACATTTGTGGAGGAACCAGAGGCTATTTTGACTAAAAATGTGAGAAAGTTGTATTCGAGAGCCAATCCTATTATTATGGTCTAGTGGAAGCATCGTCTAGTGCATAAGGCTACATGGGAGACCAAGCTTGATATGCGAGAGCAGTTTCCCCACTTGTTTAAGACTTCAGGTACTTTTTGACTCTTTACTTTCAAGGACTAAAGTCTTTTCAAAAGTGAATGTTGTAATGACCCTCCTGGTCATTTTCTTTCTATTGCATTTCTTTTTACGTTTAGAGCATTCATATAGCGACCTCAAGTCACACATGACTTGCTGAGACTCACAGTGTGGTCATCTGGTCGTTTATTTGGTTTTTGTGCAAGTTTTCATATTTTGGAGCTTTTGAAACTTGAACGGTTGACTTTTGTCAAAACATCAATGTAGATGGCCTAAAAATGTAATTTTGACAGTTTTGTTAGATCTAAAACATTGATTTTGGTCTAGAAGAACCTTTGGTGCGGATTTTGAGTCTTTTAGGCTCATTTCGAGCGCAAGTGTATTTTTTGTTTAAAATGGAGTTAGGGTATGGGATTCTTTTTGTCAAGATGACCTCGGTTGGATGTTTCAACATCTTTGTTGAGTTTGAAATGCCAAATTTGGTGGGATAGCATAGTTTGTTTGCATGCACGGGGTTCCGAATGAATCTTGAATACCTTGTCAGAGAATTTGTGAACTTGGTATTCTAGTTGATGCAACAACATCTGGTGCAGGTGAAAACCTTTATCGTGATTGTGATGAAAGCCCATGCAATCATGATAAGGCCCCTGCAATCGTGATGAGCATTTTAGTAAGGTTGACCATTTTGGTCAACATAATCACGAGGTTTGAGCTATGTGATCACGATGGTCTTTTTGCGACTCTGGACATTGCGATAGGGATGTATAACTGTAACTGGTCTTTCAAAATAAAAACCAGCCCCGTTTTCAACCTCTTTTAATTATTTATGAAAGTGATTAATTGAGTTTGGAGCTCTAAATTTGGTGATTTTAGTTGCTTATCATTGAGAAATGTCGAGGCTACGTATCAGGATCATCGAGAGGTGTAAAGGACTCTGCATCGAGGCAATTTCTTTTTTTAGCTCATATTGTGCGTATTATCTGGGCACAAATTACTTGAGCTAATTAAGACCAATTAACAGAGTCAATTATGAAATTCTTGGTGCAGGTCCCAAAATTATCATTTTGACTAACTTTTTACTTTTATTTAATTGCTTCATTTTTGGTATCAAAACATCTGTATTGATGTCGTAATTATTTATTTGATAGCATGGCAATGATCGAAGTTCGTTTGAAAGGGGAAAGCTCTGATTTAGAGAATTTGGAGCATGTGCAGTCAACTTCGAGGAAGGCTAGGGCTTACCATAATTTCGATTGAGTTATGTTTGTGAATTCATGTTGATTTTCTAGCTTTTGGGTTGGGTTTGTAGTAGATATCATGTTTAATTGCTATAATTCATGCCTTTTAGATAATTTTATGGTAGATTGAGCAAGCCTATCTTGTTTATGTTGATCGTATCATGCAGCGTGGTAGTTGTATAATCATTTAAATTGTTGGGTAGCTTGTTCTTGGCCTTATCCTAGGCGTAGACTAGTGATTGCCTTAGAACTGTGGTTTAGAGCCTTTAAAGCCTTAGAAACTATCTGACGTCACTTTGGACAGTTTAGCTCCCTATAGACTGACATGGCACACTTGAGTCTGATAATATGAACCTTAGCTATGCTACAACTCAACTCTTGTGGCCTTTCATCCATAATTTTCCTTATGTTTTGACTCTGGTGTGTTCTTTGGCAATTTCAAGTTACGTTAGTTGCATTGGATCGGGTCTTGGATTTTGAGCTGGAGTGGATACCTGGTGATTACGAAGATGGTTGTGTTGTACGATTTAGGTCTGTATGGAGAAGAGTTTGAGGTTTGGTTGTTTTGGTATATCTTTAGTCGCAGTTCGAGACCCTGGTTTATCTCTTTTTTTGTGCGGTTTGAGGTCATCCCGGCACAACCCTCTTAGCCTCGGTTCGTGTCTGGGCACACTTATGTTAGTCAAGTTTGAGTCCTGACCTGGTGGTTCATTTTGGGTTTTTCAGAATGCCTTACTATGGTTCGAGTCCATGGATGGTCGTTGCAGTTCTAGATTATCTCTTGACCTAGCTAGTAGTCTCCTTACCATTTTTGTGTACTCATCGAACTTATGGGGGTCCGCTACAGTTATTTTACTTTCAATTGCGCATGAGTGTGCCTTCTAGGCTTATGGAGTCTAGATTATAGTTAGATGTTTACTTTACCGTTTTGTCCTTCTCCAAACTTGTGTGATTCATAGTTAGGTTATCCATGATCATATCACTCTTATGAATTTTAGTTGTTGTTACTTTCTCGCTTTCCATATTGTCTTTACATGTTGTTTGGGTATTCATTTTTGGGGGTAAGTGCGGAATTCGGGCTATGTTTAAATTTATCATAGTCTTTTATCAATTAAATGCTTTTTTGTAAAATTCATCTTCTTTTTCTTTCTTGTGTAAAATTATTTGTGCTCCTTCTATTAGCAATTTTAAGTATTGTATGTCTTGTGTTTTAAGGTATTCTTCTAAATATGTTTTTATAATATTTTCCCATGAATCTATTTCAGTCATAACTTCTTTCCAGAGTTGGAAATATTCTTCATTTATCATAATTTAATCACTATTATAGTCTGAGTATATGTCTAAATAATCATTATGGTCATATAAGTCTTGTATTATTTCTCTTATGTCGTCAAACCAATTTTGTCTTAGTAAGTTGTTCATTTCTTCTTCTTCGTATTTCATTATTTTTTCCCATATTATCTTCTTTATGCTAGGTTCAGTTATTTTTTCTAACACTTTAAAGATAAGTATCTTATAATTATCTTCAAAATAACTATTATTAACTTCTACAGTGGGTATTTCTGCCATATTCATTTATTTTTAGCAATTTTCTCGAATTTATTCCTGTCTTCCATGTCTACCATATGGTAACCTTATGATAGCTTATTATGACTTAGAGTATTCATTTTTATCATCCGGTCACCACTAGCATGATACCTTCTTCAGATACTATCTTCCTAAACAGCGCATCAACACTGAGGTACTCCCCTAACACGGCTTCTCTCGCCTTCAACGGTTTCCCATTTTTGGATGCATAGTTCTAGAAGTCTTCTCTTACTTTTCTCTATGCTAGCAAACTAGATAATAAATATTGAATAATTCTAATTCATAATAACAATCATAAGCATATCACATAATATTTATGGTTGACAGGAATTATCTACTTTAGCTAAACATGATCATTATTTCATATCGTTTATAATCATAATTCATAATATAAATCATATATAACTAATTATAACTAAGTATGGATTATAAAAGATATATAATCATACCTTAGTTGCAGTGTTTGCTAAGTCTTTCTCCATCTGGGGAATAAGTGATTTTATTAAATATCTATATTTTTACAAAGTTAAAACTCAAAATTCAAATCTTAAGAGATTTAGAGAGTGGTTTTCTATCGCTGATGCCTCTTACAAATGAAATATGCTAGCCTATATATACAAACGTCCTAAGGGCTAAGGCTGCAAAATAAGAAAGTTATTTACAATGTAAGTCCTTACTTATTTACATATTCATCCCCGACATAAGTCACTTTCTTCTTTTCTTTTTTATCTTATCTTTTCCTTTATATTTTCTTCTTTTGTCTTTTTCCGTCACATGGTCCTGTCTTCTTCTTTTTGAAAAGTAGATTCCATTATGTTGTTGTCAATAATTTCATTCATCCATCTATCTTCAATAATTCTTCCTCTTTAAGTCTTGGTTGTCCATTTGTCCACTAGTCGATGTTGACTTCTGGTATGTAGTTATTTGTACCGCTGCATCTGCTACATTCATGTTCCGTATATTTCTTTCCAATAAGTTTACAATACTGGTCTAAGCTATCTTCCGAAATAAATCCTTTCCTTATTGCTTTTGTTATAGGTTCTTGCTCTGGTTTAAGTAGTGTTAAGGCCCAATTCTTTACTTCTAATTTATCCATATATCGTAATTCCTTTGCTGTGGAGTAGATTAATAAGTGGTTCCTTGAACAATACTTCCATATGTAATTCGTTTCATCATAGACATTTGATAATTATTGTGCTAAGTCCAATAATACGTTTATTTGCGTAAAAATCTGGTAACTCTGCTTTTTGTATAACTGGTTGAGCTGTAATTTCCTCTGGTATAATATAGTCCTTCGTCATTCCTATCTTTATCACCGTAATTACTGGTTTAATTTCGTCGAATAATATCTCTGCTGTAGCTGAATAAAATCTTACATAGAATAATTGTCCTTTAGTAACTCGTTTATAATTCATAAACGCTTGATGTAATTCTGGTATTAGGCTAAGTTCATCTCCTGTAATTGTATATACAGTTGATATAAGTCCATAAGAGTAACATGTAGCTACTAAGTTTGGTTTAGTATTTGGTAAGGCAATTAGTTTGTTATAATTTTGTAATTTCTGGGTGATATATCCTTGATGGTTTTTTAACTTTTCTGGATTCTCAATTGGTTGGGTATTTAACAAAGTTTGGATTTTTTCAATATTTTCAATATAGGTGCGGGTTATATGGTTGTATGTCTTTTTGGTTTGGTTAAGTGATGTTGCATATGTATGTACTTGAGGTGGTACGAATAATTCATTTTTTGGTATGTGAGGTGGGGCATAAGGCTTATCAAATACCTTATTCAAATTAAAGTTTTTCTTTTTTGTAATTGTGGTAAATGGTTCTTCCCTTGCACCGTACTGCAATATTAAGCAAATTGTTAGTAATTTGGGTTTTTAGGTGTTTCCCAACGTCACCTTCTAGGTCTGGTTTTTTAGAGTGCTCCGACTGCACTACTAGATCTGGTTTTTTATTGTGGTCCGACTCCACATATTTTGTTTCCATAACTGATACTCTGTTGTTGAGCATCTTAAGTTGTTCCAATATTTCGTTCATAAGTACTGTATTTGTAAGTTCTTCTTCAAAGTCTGTTTGCACAGCTTTGTCTTGATAAGTAATCTGCAATAACATTCTTGTCAGTCTTAATTACTTCAATAATAAAAGAGAAATTTAAAATATTTAACACTAATCTCCTTATTTCTTTTGTAGTAACTGAGTCTTGTACCTTTCTTGTTAACCACCATTTTACTTGTGTATTATCTGTTCTAACAATAAATTTGTTATATACAATATATGGTTCAAATGCTAATAAACATTTATATAATGCAAATAATTCTTTTCTATTAATTTCCCATTTACCTTCCGTTTCCGTAAATGTTCCTGAGTAATATCTGCAATGATGTTCTATTTTTTCACTTTCATATTTGTATTTTAATACTCCACCATAATTATTTTCACTTGCATCAGATTCTACTATATAATTAAATTTTTTATTTTCATCTGGAAAACATAATTTTGGTAATTTTTTACATTGTTCTTTTATCTTTTGTACTTGCTTTTTATCTGTGTTATCATAGTTATATTCAACATCTTTTTTCAATTTCTTTTGTAACGGTTTTAAATATTCTGCTAATTTAGGTATATATTCTCTTACTTGATTTACTAATCCTAAAAGGATTGTAATTTCTTTTGTGTCTAATATTTCTTGAATTTATAATTTTTTGTACTATATGTTGTTGCATTTTTATTCCATTTTTATCTATTTGTATTCCTAAAAATTCTATCTGAGTTTTCATTATTTCTGCTTTATTTTTACTTAAACTTATTCCAGATTCTTCTACTATGTTTACAAATTTTTCTAATAGTATTATATGTTCATCATATGTCCTTGAGTATAAGAGTATATCATCGATATATACTATACAATTTTCTAGTTTTGTGAAATATATATCCATAAAATGTTGAAATCTACCTGGTGCATTTTTATATCCAAATGGTAATACATTCCATTCATAAAATCCTTGTGGTACTGTAAATGCTGTTAATTTCTTAGATTCTTCTTCTAATTTTAAGTGATAAAATCGTAATTTACAATCAAATTTACTAAAATAATTATATCCTTGTATTTGTCTTATTTTTAATATTTTATTTGGAATTGGATAATTATAAGTTTTAGTTTTTGCATTTAAATTTCTATAATCTATAACCATCCTACTTTTCCCTCTTTTTTGTTCACTATGTTTGTTAACTATAAATGCTGGGCTTGTATGTTTACTATTACTTTCTTGTATATATCCTTTTTCTAATAATTCTGTTATATGCATTGTAAATTCTTTTAAATCATCAAAATTATATTTTAAGGGTTTCTGAGTTATTATACTATTTTCGTCTATTAATTCTATTTTTACAGTAACTTTATGTTTATTCCATCCCCTTAATGGATCTTCACTATATAATTGTTCTAGTCTAGTTTTTATTGGACTTAATTTATCTATGGTGAATACTATATATTCTATATTGTTAGAATTAATTGGCATATTTTCTAACTTTTGTGTAATATTTTCACTTCCCTTTATCCATTCTGTATCTTTACGTATTTTATTTCCTACTCTTTTGCTCCTATTTTGTGATTACATGGTGTTGTTAACCACCGTGGGTTTTAGTTATTACATGCGGATAATATTTCTCTAAAAATGGTATTCCTAGAATTATGTCTTTTGTAGGTAAATCATAATTATATATTTCATCTATTTTAAGTATCTTATCCCATATTTGTATTTTTATGTCCTTTGCTTTAAAGTGTATTAAACTTCCTTCATTATTAAATCCTTTTACCACTATTGGTGTTTTTAATTTTATCCACTTATCTTTTGGTAAACAGTTATATTTACATATGTTAACTTCTCGCTCAGATCTATCATTGGCGTATAATATCTATTATAATATCCTTTTATTATTATTTTCATAAGTATGTGTATTTTCATAATATTATTCTTTTTATTATTATCATCTTATTTTTGTGGGTAATAGTTATGTAAGTAGATTCTATTTTATAGGGTTTCATTTCTTCTAACCACTTTAATCCTAATATGATATCTGCTTGTTCTTCCTTAATTTCTAATTTTATTTTCATAGGTATGTCTGCTATTATTATTTCTTTTCTATTTCTAATTGAGCTACTATTAATCTTTGGTAAATCGAGCATTTTTGTTTTGTCATCTTATTTATTTCCATTTCGTCTTTATTTAATAATTTATCTATTATGTAATTATCTTCTTGTTTTGTGTCTATTAATATTAAATGTTCTTTTTCTTCTATTATTCCTATTATGTAGTACTTGTTAGGGATTATATCATATGCTATCTTTTTTGTATATTCTCTTTGTAGATTATTTTTAATTTTTCTAGTTCTTCCTATTCTTTCTTCTATTATTTCTAAGTTTTCATTAGTGTCTATTTCTTGGTATGAGTAGTTATTATTATCTATTATTTTGACAAATTGTTCAAATGGCGTTTCTATTTCTATTCCTTTTATTTTACTTTTTGCAGTTATCTTGTGTTTTGTAGTTAATACATATAAATTTTTACATCTGGCTGTACATATTTTACTTCCTGGGGTTAATGTTATTCCATTTATTTTCCAATATAGTACTAAGGCTTTATCTATGTTTTGATCTGTTAATGCTACTGAATAATTAGTATTAACTGTAAATTTAAATTTTTGGTAGATTAGGTTTCCTCTTACTGCTGTTATTATGCTTTTCTCTATAGGTTCTATTATTCTATCATCTGCTAAATATATTTCTATTGGGGTATCTATTCCTTCCTTAAAACAAGCTTTTATAAGTATTTCTATACCTCCTAAATGTACATATTTAATTTGTTCTTTACTTTTTATTTTCTGTACTTCTTTATTTAATTCTCTTTTATTTATTATTGGTATTTCAGCTTTTCCTTGAGCATATTTGCAATCTATAATATGTTCTTTTTGGCTAATTATATAAAATTCTTCTTTATTTCTTTTAAATGGATTTTTTATTAATGGCATACTGAATATTTTTTCTACACTCAAATCAATTTCTTTTCCTTTTACTTTTTCAAATATGTTATTATCAAAAATTATTTTTTGTTCAGAATAATCATCTGTCGTATATTCTTCTCTTATTATTTCTATATTTTCTTCAGTCATCTAATTGTTCTATTTCATTATCTATTTCATTATCTGTTTGATATTCTTCTTCATTTTCAGATATTTCATAAATACTATCATTACTTTCTAATTCATAATCTAAATATTCTAATTGTAAGCAAACTTCTTCTTCTACAATTATTTCTGATATTTGTTTTTTATTAGGATTTTTTGGTATTTTACAGTCTTTTGCTATATGTCCTAATTTTCATAATTATAACATTTACATTCACTTATACTTTTCTTTCTTCTATGTGGTCTTTTAGATTTCGTAAAATATCTTTTCCTTGGATTTATGTATTTATGTATCGTTTTCTTATAATTTTTAAACCTTTTCTTTTTATGTTTTTTATAGTATTTTTCATCACAACCAAATTGTGGTGCTATCTTATCTTTACAACATGCTAAATTTTTTATTATTGTTTTTTTTATTTTTATATTTTCTCTATATTGTTCACACGTATTTGCATACCACTGTTTTACAAATTTTATTCTAGCTCCTAATGTATCATGTAATTTTGCTTCTTCCCATGCTTTTATTATTTTTGAACTGAATGGTTCTGGCAATTTTGTAAAATATAAATGTCTTATTCCTGGACTTTCTTGTGTATTATAGACTCCTTTATAATAATATTCTTTATATGCACAAGTGTATTCATCTAGATAACACATGTTACATATTCCTAATTTGTTCATTAAATTTCTGTTTATAATTTTATCTTTATTTCGTTCTTCTTCTTCTGTTGTCATACTACTAAATTCATTTCTTATAAATTTGTTTCATATTTATAAAGTATATCCATTACTGATGTTGTTTCTCTAGCTTGTATATCTTTACTTGATCTTAATGTCTTTTTACTTTCTTCTTCTAAATTTAAGAACCATAATTTAACTTCTCCTATAAATGTTCTTTCTATATATCCTGGTACTTCTATTATATTAATTTTATTGTCTATTATTTGTTTTGCTATGTAACCTATCCATAATTGTATGGTTTGATTTATATCTGTTACACAATCTAAATTTAAGTATTCAGGTTGTAAATTTATTTGTTTAGGACTCCATTTTTTTATATTTAATCTTTTATTCCATAACGTTTCATATCTATCTGAACTTGTATAATCTCGTGTATATACCTGTGGTTTTTCATGTTTTGGATATGTTCTTCTTGTACTAGGTTCTCCTGTTTCTTTCATTTTTTCGTCATAATTTATTTCTACTTCCGTATTTTCTATTAATTTTTTATTTTCCATATTTTCTGTTTCCATAAGTACTGTATATGTTTCACTTATATCTGAAGTTTGGTCTACTTCCATATCTTCTTCTATAGTTTCTATGTGTACTTCATTTTTATTTTGATTTTCTACTGCATTTTCTGTAATTTTTCTTTATATTTTTGTATTTCTGTTAATAATTTATTTTCTTCTTCGTGTTCTTGCTGTTTTTCATATATTTCTTTTAACATTTGTAATTCTTTTTCTAATTCTTTTATTCTATTATTTTTTGTATTTGTTATTTGTTGTATTTTTTCTTCATTTTCAATCTTTATTTTTTCTATTTCTTTTTGTCTATCTATTTCTTCATTTTCTCTTACTATTCTTACCATGGCTGTTAGACTATCTTCTAGTTTTAATTCTTCTTTTTCTAGCATTAAGTATAATTGATCTCCTATTTTTTTATATCTTCTTCCTAAGTTTGAGAAAATTATCTTTATTTTTAATCCGTCATAATTTTCATATGTTTTTTCACTTACTGCAAATTCTTCCTTATTCATTTTATGTATGTATTAATCTTTGTTTTAGCTTAGTTATAAACTTATATTCTAATATTGATACCTGTGTAATTAGTTTATCTAATCTATGGTTGTCTTCAGTAGTTTTGTTAATTTGTTTATTCAATCTTTTATATTCTACATATAAATTTTTTAAGTCATGTTTTATTTGTTTATATGTCTGAGTATTTTTATAAGGTCTTCTCATTATTTTCTAATTTTATTAGTCCTATGCTCTGATACCATTTTTGGTGGTAAGTGCGGAATTCGGGCTATGTTTAAATTTATCATAGTCTTTTATCAATTAAATGCTTTTTTGTAAAATTCATCTTCTTTTTCTTTCTTGTGTAAAATTATTTGTGCTCCTTCTATTAGCAATTTTAAGTATTGTATATCTTGTGTTTTAAGGTATTCTTCTAAATATGTTTTTATAATATTTTCCCATGAATCTATTTCAGTCATAACTTCTTTCCAGAGTTGGAAATATTCTTCATTTATCATAATTTAATCACTATTATAGTCTGAGTATATGTCTAAATAATCATTATGGTCATATAAGTCTTGTATTATTTCTCTTATGTCGTCAAACCAATTTTGTCTTAGTAAGTTGTTCATTTCTTCTTCTTCGTATTTCATTATTTTTTCCCATATTATCTTCTTTATGCTAGGTTCAGTTATTTTTTCTAACACTTTAAAGATAAGTATCTTATAATTATCTTCAAAATAACTATTATTAACTTCTACAGTGGGTATTTCTGCCATAATAATGAGAAGACCTTATAAAAATACTCAGACATATAAACAAATAAAACATGACTTAAAAAATTTATATGTAGAATATAAAAGATTGAATAAACAAATTAACAAAACTACTGAAGACAACCATAGATTAGATAAACTAATTACACAGGTATCAATATTAGAATATAAGTTTATAACTAAGCTAAAACAAAGATTAATACATACATAAAATGAATAAGGAAGAATTTGCAGTAAGTGAAAAAACATATGAAAATTATGACGGATTAAAAATAAAGATAATTTTCTCAAACTTAGGAAGAAGATATAAAAAAATAGGAGATCAATTGATTCGGGCCAGCTATGCAGGTCTTCAGAGTTGAAGATGAGATGATGGCGTTCTAGTTCAACCTATCTCCTTTTGAATATAGTTTTTGGCTAGTCTTTTATTTTCGAGACAAGTCTGTACTTTTGGTCCACTTTTGGGACTTGTACTCGTATAGTGTCTTTGTATTGATGTCCACCAAGTCATGAGTTTGGATTTTGTACTTGTCTTTGTGTATATATATATATATATATTGTGGTTTTTCTCATTTTCGTTGTGTATTTTGTTTTGCTGCTTTAAATTGCTCATCGTTGTTATTTCTACCCATTATGCATGTTACTTGTCATTCTGGGATATGGATTGACTTACCTACTGATGAGTTATGGTAGGTGCCATCATTGTTCGAGTTTTCGGATCATGACACCTGGACCTCTATATTATACTCTAGCTCCGCCCCTGCATGGAAATATTATACACCAGTCACGTTTGTTGTTTATCTACCCTTTTTAAAAAAAAAAAAAAAAATCTTTGGTGGTTCATTTCATCGATTTTCACTTTTCAGCATTTTATTTATATATTTTTTAATTTGGTGGATCGATTTTTGCAAATGTGATAGACCAAAAGAGTAGGGATATGTAATAAAAAATAGTCTATCTTATTGAAATTAGTTGATTATTATTGTCATTATTTTTTCATAATATTAAAAGCCAAGGTTTGGTCTCAGTTTTGAAAAATTGTGTCAATGTCATTATTAAATAAAAATGGCACACAAAGTATTAGTTGATTGAGGAAAAACCAAACCGTTATTTTGTCTTATTATTGGGTTTTTTGAGATTTTGTGTCAATAGTACTTAGTCAGTAGAAAAGAGTGACTTTGTCCAAATAGTTTTTTTTAGGTCAGATAAAATCACGACTTTTTGTTTTTATAGTGAAATTAACATTTTAAATGGATTTATTATATATTACCTTTGATAAATAAACAAAAAAATGAGTTGAATATTATTTACCCTCCCACAATTACTCAAGTATAGCTAAGGTCTAGGGAGTTTCAAATATCAAAGCATATTAGAAATATACTTAAATCGTTGGATTTTCTTTGGAGAAATATGCAAAATCTTAGATTCAAATTTTTACTTAGTTAAGTATGTTTTTTATTTTTATTTTATTTTCTTATTTTATGTCAAAAGTTTGATTTGTTATAAGTGTTTGCAAATCTCTACGCAATACACCAAAAATGGTCTTTAGCGGTAATTAATTAACTCCAATAGCTTAATTGATGTTAAATATGTAGTTTAGCGGCAATTATCATTATATGTAAGTTGGTAAAGACTTTAGCACTCTTTATTAATGTGTATATTTATTATCGCTAAAAGTTGTTTTTGTTATTATGTCGTGGACATAGTAATTTCTTTTAATATGTTTCATGAATTTAAATTGTGATGAATAATTATAGGTATTGGAAATATAACCAGAACAAAATTATTGGAAGAAATTTAAATTTGGCTATAATGAATGTTGAGAAACTATAGAAAAGCTTCTTGCCCTGTTCTTTAAAATATTTACTCCAAATGTTAACACTTACAAAAAGCTTTTTTTTGGTAAAAAGGAAAGTTTAAGTTCATTTATATAGTGTACAAGTAATAATTATTTAAATATTTTTATTCGTAAGGTAATTAGTAGTTTTAGATGATACATACAAATTTTAATTTTAATTTGACCTAACCATACCTCTTTATACTCCATAAATCATTTTTAGTTAGATAAATATACGTAAACAACTTCGTTCTTATTTTCTCTGGATGAAACAAATTATAGGAGGAAACTTATATAGATATGCTATATTAAGAAAATATTTGTTATCTATAATAATAATAATAATAATAATAATAATAATAATAATAATAATAATAATAATAATAATAATGTTTTTTATTGGAAATTTATAATTCAATTTTAATACATATTATAGAGAACAATTTATAAAACACATATAAAACAAGTTTTATTCATGAATAATACATTTATCACATACTTTAATACAATTAAAATATATTGTGTCAATTTCTTACCAAACTAGCATGATATATTTTAAGACACTTATAATATATATTACACACATAATTCACTTTTAATAGATAACAAATTTATCATAGTGTTACGATGTACTTCTATAAATGATAGTAATAAATAAAAAAATATTACTAAAATCAATTATTATTTATCAAAAAATACTCACCCAAATAATTTTTCAATCATTTTATTCATCAATGCTAGCAAAGTTTTACATAGTTTTTCTTTTGGCATAATATATAAACATGACCCTTAACTTGGCATCAGCTGGCAACTATGACCTTTAACTTTGGTGTGCACAAGTAGACACTTAAACTTGTATAAAATTGAACAAATAGACACATTCGTCCTACATGACACCCTACATGAAAATTTTGTATCCTACGTGGCTTCCTATATGTATTATGCCATGTAAGACGCATGTGTCTACTTGTTCAATTTTATACAAGTTTAAGGGTCTACTTGTGCACATTCAAAGTTGGAGGGCATAGTTGTCCGTTGAAGCCAAGTTAAGGATCATGTTAATGTATTTTTTTGTTAAATCATAGCCTTCACGCGGTTACGTTCACTTGTTAATAATGGCATGTCATCGTTTTAACAACTTAGTTTAGTTGGAACAAGTTGCTTTCTAAATATTCTATTAATACTTTTAATGTATTTATAAGTTCAAATCTATATTGTATTTTTTCGTACCGCCAACTATATGTTAGTCTTATCCTCCTAATATATTCTAGAGGCATATATATTATCCGAAAAGTATAAATTCAAGTCCTTTTTCGTATCGTTTTATTCTTGTTTTAGAGTTTTATATTTGTCGTACAGTATAGTTCAATTCTCTATTTAGATATTTTATATTTTGTTCTGATTCTTCTGTCTTTATTAATTGTACGATTTCTTTCTTTGTTTGTAATAGTTCGGTTTTATGGTATTTCTCTTCGTGAAGCCACTGATCTAACTGTCTATATCTTTTGACTAACGCTTGCATTAATTATCCTAAATGACACACTTCCTTTTTTAAGTTTCTTTTTATCCACTTTATTCTTTTATCGCACCAGATTATATCACTATCGTAACTTATTATTTCCCATCTAGTATTACTAAGGAATTCTGGGTCAATTATATTATCTAAATCTTCTATAGTCTTTGATATTATATCTTTTTTCTAGCTTTCTTTTCTTTTTTATGGCTATTCTTCTAATATTATATTCCCTATATAAAGTCCAATATATAAATCTTATATTTCTAAATGAAGGATGTTTTTTGATAAATTAATTTAATCCCAAAAACTTCTCGCTCTGATACCAAATAAATGTCACATTTTGATATATAAAATTGTAATATAATATATAAATATAAAATCATTATACAAAATAACGGAAGTTGTTTATTCTCCATAGATGAGATAATGTTGTTTAGAAATACAACATACACTCCGGTATAGATTAGTAAAATTCCTACCAAAGAATTACCTAAAAATAAAGGCAATAAAATAAATACTAAGACTGCAACTCCATGTTGTGAAGACTGTGGCAATAATGGTAGTTGTTCTTCAAAAAACCTATATGAAGAAGAACAAGAAGGAAATTATACAGAAGATACATACCTAGACGACATAGAAAAAGATTATACCTTAATAAATGTAGAAACAGAATTTTACAACTTTCAAAAGGGAATAAATACTATAGGAGGAATAAATACTATAGGAAAAATAAAAAATCCTAAAGACCTAGAAAATATAATAGCAATATTAGATGAAATGGAAATAATAGGAGAAAAACCCTTAATACATTGGGGAAGCAATAAAATTATGTGTAAATTAGACATAATAAACCCCGAATATACTATAGAAAAAGCAACAATAGGAGCAAACAATGAAGACACAGAAGAATTTACTAAACAGATTAAAGAACTACTCAAATTAGAAGTAATAAGAAGATCTACCTCTAGACATAGATCAGCAGTATTTATGGTTAGAAACCATAGTGAACAAGTGTGAGGAAAAGCTCGCATGGTAATAAATTATAAAAGATTAAATGATAATACCAGAACAGATGCATACAAACTACCTAATAAGAATGAGTTAATTAATAAAATACAAGGTAAAAAGATTTTTAGTAAATTTGATTGTAAATCAGGATACTAGCAAGTAAAGATGCACCCAAAAAGCATAGAATGGATAGCTTTTACCTGTCCTGAAGGCCATTTCAAATGGCTTGCTATGCCTTGTGGTCTAAAGACAGCTCCGCCTATTTTCCAAAGAAAAATGGATGATATGTTTGGAGAATACAAGAACTTCGTATTAGTATATGTAGACGATATACTAGCATTTAGTAAAGATATGTACGAACATTTAGGACACCTACAAACAGTCTTTAGATTATTTGTAAAATACGGAATAATAATTAGTAAGAAGAAAATGGAACTATGTAAGACACATATAAACTTCTTAGGAGTAACTTTAGGAGAAGGAAAGATTAAACTACAACCGCATATAGCTAAAAAGGTACTAGAAATGCCTGACAAATTAGATAATACAAAAGAACTACAAAAATTTTTAGGATTAGTAAATTACACTAGAAACTTTATCCAAGACTTAGGAAAAATAGCAGGACCGCTATATGCTCAGACAGGTAGCAAAGGTCAAAAACACTTTAACATAGAAGACATTAAATTAGTCCAGCAAATTAAGGAAAAAGTTAAAAATATATCAGATTTACAAATACCCCTGGAATCTGATTACCTAATAGTAGAAACAGACGGAAGTAAACTAGGATGGGAAGCTATTCTAAAATCTAGACCTAATAAATATAGCCCAAAAAATGAAGAAAAAATTTGTGCATACCAGAGTGGACAGTACAAAGAAAAGGAAAATATGAGTAGTATAGACACCGAAGTATTAGCAGTAATATATGGATTAAATAGTTTTAAATTATATATTTTAAATAAAAATGAAGTTTTAGTCAGAACAGATTGTGAGGCAATAGTTAAATTTCATGAAAAAATCAATAGTAAAGTAAGTAGTAAGAGAAGATGGTTAAATTTCATGGATATAATATATATATACAATAATATTATTTTTGAATACATTAAAGGAAAAGATAGTGACTTAGCAGATAAATTAAGTAGACTACAATTGAAAATTAATTGACATTTATTTCAGAAATGAGACCAACTGGCCAACCACCAGTAGACAAAGGCAAGGGCATCGCCTAGCCAGATACTTATGCTCAGACATTATTAGCAAGACAAAATTTCAGACCGCTAAATACAACAGACAACATAATGGAGAGAATGTACTTTGGTAAGTACAACCTAATTTCATATCCCAAGAGCAACTTATCTTTTAGAATAATTTCCAATTGTACTCTAGATAAGCCACACAAATGTTTAGTAGACAACCTATGAATAGCATATAATAAACAAGACACTAAGTACTTTATTGTTGCTGCTAATGCTTTATGCCAATATTTTTCAGATAAAAATAAAGATAGTAAATTTAAATATTATGTAGTTATACATGGTAAAACTAAAGGGATTTTCCAGACTTGGATAGAAGTAGTTGATTCTATAAATGGGATAAAAAAATCCACTTTTTAAAGGCTTTAATAATTTCACGGAAACTTTAGACTATGCCAGGGGAATACTTGGGCCTAACTATTATATTTCACCAGCTCTTAGACAAAGCCCAACCCAAATACCCCAATACAATATCCAAAAAGACTCGGACAAAATAATTTTCTGTGACCATTGTTCGTCCATGACTGAAGGTTTCAAGAGACTTAATGCTAAAAATGAAATCCTTATTCAAGAAAATATGAGACTTGTGAAATAACTAGAGACATTTTAGAGCAAATATGCTCTAAGAACAGACTTCAGTACTCAGAAGAAAGACATGAGTTTTCCATTTCACTTATAAATGGATGAGACGGGTGTGCATTCCCCCCTGAATGCTAAAAACTCTACTGTATCAGAGAAAGATACAGCTAGTCCAGTTCAAACGGTGGCCGGTAAAGACTTATCAAATCCGTTAAAGGCTGTCACTTTGCCAAAAAGTGAAGAAGAGGAGTCTTCTTCCTCACAAATAAGATTACCTAAATATTTTTAAAAAGACTCATTAAGAAAAAATGCAGCCTTAAAAAAGAAAAAAAAATGAAAAAATAGAAGTTATAATTAAACAGACTCTAGAAAAATTCTTTCAAAACCAAAGTCAAGACAAACATACTGTTAAAAAAGATAATCCCAGACCTAGCAATGATAGATTAACTCCAGATTCCGAAGACAGTAATCACAGTCCAGAAAGTTCAGACACAGAACATTGAAATAATATTCAAGACACACAAGACCCGTATGAAGATGATGATTCGGGCATGAGTTTTGATACCATAGCTTTACATAATTTATACACTTAGCCATTCATCAAGACAAAATGACAATTCACAAAGCGACAAAAGACAAGACAAGAAGATAAGATGCAATGTGGAGATCATGAAGATGTATATTATTAATAGTGTGAAGTGGGGATGCCTACTAAGGTCATGTAATAAGTAAGTGCATTGTCACTTTATCACTACCCTCCAAATGAGGGAAAAACTGTTGACAAGCACGCGTCTAGAAAGTCCAAAAGATAACACTAATAATGCATGTGACGATGGGGCCCAATGCGCACCCGATTTGCATTATTAATGGAATCTTCTCATAAGTTGTCGGCCAACAATAAGGGAGGCCACGTATAGTGTTTTAGGACGGTTCTTTGTTTTTTCCCTTGTCTATATAAGAGTGTAAGTGTGTAAGTAGAAGGATAGAGCGAAAAATTTAAGGGACTGAAGAACTACCAAAAAACCTTCTACGAGTTTCCAAAAACCTTCCTATGTTTTTATGCCCATACTACAACCTTCTCTTGTAAATTAACGTTTGTGAAATAAATAACAGGGTGTTTGAGTGCTTCGTCAAGTTTTAGAAGCTCTTCGGGGTTCCGAAAGGGAAACCTCTCTCAGTTTATCATATAAGTTTATGATATTAATTTCCTGAATCCCCTAAAAAATATGTTATCGTTTTTCTTATCTTATTATTCATGTAAATTTTCTGTATATGTGATAAATGATTACCCTTATTATATGGTTAACCTCTTAATTTCTTAATAACGACTATGGATTAACCTGTAAATTCCTAGGATTCTTGGCCTTGATAGTCCGCTTAATGAACAAAAGGATGAATTTGCTGCCAGATTTATATCCGGAGTGTGGTTAAAGATGAAGTTGTTAAGAATAAAGGTTAAGAGGAAGAGATGAATGGGGTAAAATAAAAAAAAAAAGTAAAAAATGGGGAAATTAGGGAATTACTTCATACACAAATATGATTAAACCAAATAAGAGAGGGAGTACTGAGTAGGATTTACAAAATATTTGAACTTCCTAAATATTTGAACTTCCTATTAAAATAACCACTTTATCTGACTGTGATTTTATATTGATTTTATATTTATATATTATATTACAATTTTATATATCAAAGTGTGACATATATATATATATATATATATATATATATATATATATATTTGTAATTTCTTTGGATTCTAATTATTTTTTAGATTTCTAAATTACGTTGTACTTCTTCATTTTAATTTGTTTGTCATACTTTGATGTGACATAAAGTTAAAAAAAAATTAATTTTGTTGTCTTAACAAAAAATATATGTCAAAATATATTAAAATATCATTTAATTTTGTGGTCTTAAACTTGTCATTTGAATAATTGAAACTAAATAGTTATCAAAAAGAAATAAACATCCTTTAACAGATTAAAAAATAAAGGGAAAAGACTAATAAATATCCCTCAATATGGGAAATGACTCATCATTCATTACACATTTTGATCTAACCGTACCCTCAACCTATATCTATTGGCTCAACAACAGGTTAGGGATATTCTTGAGGCAAAAAAAAAGGTTAAAATATTTTTAGATTAAAAGATAGAAAAAGAAGATATTTATGAGTTTTTTTCCCTATGTGAACGGTATTTATGCACATCTTCCTTTAAAAAAATATGACAAATAAATTGTAACAAAGTGAGTAAATAGATATTCTTGGGTTTAGGGGTAGCATCTATCCTAAACATGATTCACATGTGAACAAATTATACATTCCACAGTCAAAATTTAAATTGAGCTATTCAAACTTAGATTAATTATAGCGTCATTTTGACCATAATTTATTGCATCACTAACAACGTAACGTGATATGTGACCTCATATTCTATTCTTCTTTTCTAAAGGAAAAAGTGTGTTTGTGCTTATTACTAATTCAACATGCCAAGATAGTAAAGATAAAATTCCTTCACTAACACTCTTTCCTAGACCCTTTATTCTGTTTTGTTCTAAAAATACATAAAAGCAGAAAAAAGAAAAACTAAAAATCTAAAGCATATGACTATATATAGAGCTAGTAATGTCAACTCTAAAAACTAGAGATACTGTGTAAAGCAAACTAAATAGAACACTAAAGAATGGTAATAGGCAGGCGTGAAGTTTAAGAAAGTAAAAAGAATTTTTAAATTTTGTAGTCATAAATTAAAGATATATCAATATATTAATATATTCTTTAAGAATGTCCTACATTGGATAGTTGAAATCAAAAGTTTATAAAAAATGAAAAGAAATAGTTTTTTAAAAAGGATAAGTGGTGTGGATTGACTTATTTTATGTGTTTTTTGGCTTTCAAACTCTTTTTTAGAGGTGTTTGGATCGACTTTTTTAAGCGGCTTATATACGCTAAAAGTTATAGTTGAAAACACCCATCTTTTCGCTTTTGACCTTTTATTTTTTATATACTTTTTCAATCTAAAATATACTTAAAACGTGTTTCCAAACACTTTTAAAATTAAAAAAGAACTTAAAAATAAAAAAAACTATACATAAATAAATATTGTTCATGTATTTAAGTAAGGATATAGCAATCTCCTCGATGTTACAAAAGTTAATGTACCATGTGCCAAAAGTGTTTCACATGTGCACAAATTACACACTTTATATTGTCAAATATTCAAATTGAGCTATTCAAACTTGTAGCATCATTTTGACCACAATTTATTACATCATATATGTGACCTCATATTTTATTCTCTTCCTAAAGTTTGTGCTTATAATTTCAAAAGTAAAGACAAATTTAACAAACATCCTTTAATATGGTTGTTCTAAAAATACATAAAAAGAATAACAGCAGAAAAAAATATAAAAATATAAAGCATTTGATTATTTGTCTTTTTCGAAAACAACGGCTTGACTGTTGCGTCACGTATCCACACGATATAGGCAAAAATTTATATTAAATTGGGGTTGGCTTGATTGCTCCTCCACATACCAAAGTCCATTTCCTAAAATACCCTTCATATTTGGAAATAATATCAATAAGATTGTTGGGACCTTAAGTGGGAATGGTATTTTAGTATTGTTTTGTTAAAAAAAATCGATTTATTTACATGAATGAATAATATAGGGATTTTCTAAAATGACATTTCAACTCAAATCAATACTCTCTTTGTGTATATTTACTTGTTAAATTTTGACTTGACAGACTTATTAAGAAAATAATTATTAATATGAATTTTATTGGGATGAAAACTAAATAGCTTTATCTTTTAACTCGATTTTGATTATTTAAAATGAAGTAATTAATGTAATGCAGTAATAATGTAACAGAATACCCTTCATACGATTATGGATGGTGCTAAAAGGTTCACTGTCTTTCTACGTACTCGAATGTGTAGTTATGGTGGATTTCTTGTAGTCATGCTATTGCTAGAGAGACAAACATGGTGATGACTATTGCTCAACCTATTATAGTAATGAAAGTTTTCAAGATAATTATGTAATACCATTGAACATTTGCCATGCTAATGAACATCGGAAATCCCATCACATGTTTTGAGAGAAATAGTGTTACCACCACATGTAAGACGACAATCAGGGAGATCACCAAAATACGATCATAAGAAGGAATTTAACAAGGTGAAATTCAAGAGGTTTAAAGTAACTTGTAGTAAATGTACTACAGCGGGACATAACAAGAAGACTTGTATGGATTTTTCACTTCAAAATTAACATTGTTAGTTTTTTAAATTTTTATTTAGAACAGTAATTTTTGCAATTGAAAATTTAATATTATTAACGATTTTCCAGTATTATTCGTTAATGGTATTCGTTCTATCATTGATAACTTACCCATTGTCAGAAAATTAATTTTTTTTTACGGTATAAAATGTTCTTTTGGCAAAAATTAGATGTTAAAATAGTTATATATATTGGTATATTTAAAGGCATGCTTTATAATAATTGTTGGTGTAGTGTTATTTTATATTTGATACAAGTGTTTGTATATTGAATGGTTGATTATTCGTTGAAAATATGGTACAAATTTGTAATATTTATTGATATATATTGAGTTATATTGTTAGATTAACACACAATGTATTCATCTTAAAAACATAATTACTTTAGATTTACTATGGACATTTAATGGTATAAAATTACCTAATAATATAAGAATAGTGTTATATTACCATTTAAATATATCGTATACCAACTTTAAAATGATTGGATAATGATTACTAATTCAAGATGGTAAGTTAGTAATTCGAAATGGTAAGTTACAATTTAAATATATCAAATTGTAAAAGTTATTTTTATGGTATAAACTATTCTTTTGGAAAAATTAGATGCTAAAACCTAAAATAGTTTCATATATATTGGTATATTAAAAGGTATATCTTATAATACTTATTGGTATACCATTATTTCTATAATTGCTGCAAATGTTTGTATATTAAATGGTTGAATATTTGTTAAAAATACTATATAAATTTCTGATATTTATTGGTATATATTGAGTTATATTGTTAGCTTACATATGATGTATCCATATAAAGAATAAAACTACTTAAGAACTATTACATGTCATGCATGGTATAAACTTACATATATTAATATAAAAGCTGTGATATATTTCAACTTAAACTATATCAAATTAAATACCAATTTTTAAGA
Organism: Solanum pinnatisectum; assembly: GCA_035578085.1. Classification (NCBI taxonomy): domain Eukaryota; kingdom Viridiplantae; phylum Streptophyta; class Magnoliopsida; order Solanales; family Solanaceae; genus Solanum; species Solanum pinnatisectum. The sequence continues at coordinate 8,604,113 of CM069082.1, forward strand.
TGATTCTGTAGTGCCTATTAATACCAAATGGTAAGGCTAAACCATATTAAACCACAACAGTTATGACTAAGAATAAGATCTATTTAAAGGAGGACTACAAATTTAGAGACGACAAAAACTAATTTTCTGATTAATTAAATAAAAAGTGAAGAGAGAGAGAGAAAATCATGCTTTTTTAAAAGAATTTAAGTCTAAAAAATCAGCACACTAACCCAAAAAAGGAGAAAAAAAAATGGTATAATATCTATCTCGACTTTTTTGTTTCTTTTTTATGTTTGTAACTAAAAACCTTATTTTGTAAATAAATATATACATATATTGTTAATTAAGGTCTTAAATAGAATATTCTTGTAATTTTCCGTTTAAAAAAACCTTAATTCATGACATGCAAGTATATTCAATAGTTCAATTTTTACCAACATGGGTTGTGGTGTACTAGTGGGAGTGCTTCACCCTTAATCAGAGATCTCGGGTTCGAGCCTTGGATATGGAGAAAATCCTGTTGGGACGCACAACATTGCAAACGATGTCCCTGGTTTTTTACCGCAGTTTCTTAGTGGTGTGTAATGGTAGGTCATTATGGTGCTTTTACTTGCATATGTTTTGCTGAATGAGTTGTTTCAAAGATAATAGGTACTAATCAATGAACCTAGCATCCAATTATGCAATTGCAGTTCAATATGATATTTTTCTCCTATGCAGATTAAATTTTCACTTTGAGCCTCTAAAAGTATAATACGTAATTTATAATAATGATATTTATATATGCTTTTCATTTTCAAACCTTAAAATACTTATCTAATTGGATTCAAATTGAACATGATTACTTAATGTATCTTCAATTATTTGAAATTAAAAAAAAATATTTGAAATTATAACGATGATATATTGACTTCTTTCCAATTATATTTTATTATTGTTGTTTTTTATTATTTGAAGAAAATGTTTATGAGTCATGAATGATCGAAAAAATATTTATTTTGTTGTGATTTAATATACTTTCAGAAGTTTTTCCCTTTAGTAAGTGTTAATAAAAATCAAAGGCACAAACACAAAATTGTAGACAAAAGAGCAAAGTGTAAAATGCCAAGGCCTGTTTTGAAAATAAATTACATGATGGTACTAATATAATTATTAACACGTAGTAAAATTATAGATTGTGTACATGACATATACATAAAATAATTGTTTTTTGTTTAACATGTTCATATAAGGCAATTATAAATGAAATGATTAACAATTGATCTATAAAATTAATTTATGAAATTTCAAACGCTATTTCATGATGGAGAATGTCGAAAACAACGTTTCTCAAGTGTACAGACAACAAGAGTGACTAATAAAGGAGACTACATTAATTGACAAATATATCAGAATAAATTGGAAGTTTGATATGGAAAAGTTCCTCACATAACAAAATTATACCATTCCACTCAGACTCACTCAAGGAGTTTCACCAGTTGTCCATAAACACCAATGCCAATGACGACTCGAGTTGGGCTTATGTATACATAAATCCCATAGTATAAGACCCTAAATTACATCTTATCCCTACTTTTTTCTATTTTACAAAAATTTCTTAAAATAGCAATCATCCGGATATATAAGTTTCATCTGGATACATTAATTGTATACATTATAAAACTTGTCTATTGAGCTTAATATGAAATATTAACGTAAAACTGATTTTTTACCCACAAATCACGCAGAACTGATTTTCTTTCCCACAAATCATGCAGAACTGATTGATATCAATCCATTCCAATTTGTAACAACTTCACAAAATTCAAAAATCAAATTTTCATCTTCTCTATCAATTTGAAATCTTGAATCTCAAATCCGCCATTGTCAATGATTGGACATACGATTTACGGTTTCAAATCATCAATTCAAAATCGTCGAGTATAAAAAATTGTTCAAAGAATAACAAAGAGACGGAGATTTTTTTGGGTGGTTTTAGCAAATGGGTTGAATCTATTTCCAAGAAACAATTTCGTAAATTCAATTCTTGGAGAAAGAGATGGAGATATTGCTGCAAATGGAATTCGGCACTGAAATAGGGACATTTTTGTAACGACCTGTTCCCGTCGTTAGGAAAAAGCCATTGAGAAAAAAATTGAGGCCGAAAAAATCTTTTTGTAGTAACTTGGGATTTCCTAACCTAGTCCAGATTTGGACGAAATCAGAGTCATGCGAGTCTAGGTAATTCTGGTAATGAATGAGATGTTTAATAATGATTTTGATTACATCAGTTGATAGCTAAGACAATAAGCAACTTGTACGACTTTACGGAATTGAATTCGGGCGAGTAGAACTCCCGAAATTGATCTTAGCATGAACGGGTAGTTTCTGAGTGTCAAGGGATGAAAGTGTTGTGAAATGGGCGTTTGAAACTCTTAATTCGACTCACTGTTTCCGTGCAAGCCACTAGGGCGGGATGGGGACCACCATAGCGCGACAATCGCGACTTTAGTCAGAAATAAACCCCAAAAATGTTATTTTCTGCAAGTTTCGTTCTTAAGAGCTAGGAAACGACCCCAGGTGATTTCTTGACAGTTTTCCACAACTTTTGGTGCTAAAGGTAAGATTTTCACTACCCAAATCCATTTTTCGATCCGTAGAACGTAGAATCTTAATTATACATTGTTGGGAGGGTTTTAAACTGAATTGGATGGTGAGAAAAAGCCCTAGCTGCACCTTAGGATCATGAGTTGGGTCTTGGGTGTTAGGTTTGTCATGATCCGGGTAATTTAGATCTTAATTATTGATCCTCATAATGAATTGATTGTCTGTAGACCTAGAACAAGCAGAACGAATTCAGAAAGGGAAGAATTAAGTTTCTTAGGAGGATTCAAGCTTGTTTTCGAGGTAGTAGATAGTTTGATTTGATGTTTGTGTGATGTATGTGAGTGATTGTTTCATTGTAATGCATGTATGTATGTGCATGTAGCACTATTGATCAAACCTAATGTAAATGAGTATGAATGAATGATTGTATGCCATGAATCAACACTTAATTATATGATTACGAGAATGTACATTGTGTTTGTGATTGTGGTATGATGATTGAATCGAGTGTCAAGTTCCGACACACTAACTGGGATCAAATGTCACGTAAACATATTAGAACGAGTGTCACGTTCCAACACACTAACTTGGATCGGGTGTCACGATCCAACACACTAACAGTTTGGGTATGGGATCCATGAGAGGACCATTGAATTGGGTTCTGTGAGACGACCATTGAATTGTGTTGTGTATCTACTTGTGATGATTACGTTCATATCTAATTGTGATTGATATTTGAAGACTGTTTGTTGCTCTAAAATGATAACCAATGTGTATATATATTATGTACATGTCATGTTTACTATGTTGTGACTGCTTATATATGTTTCGCTTACTGGAATAGCCGCATGATCCTACCAGTACATTGTGGTGGTGTAATGATACTACACTTGCTCGTTATTCGTTGAGTACAAGGCATCTTCAGGCGGCTACTGACAGACCTCAGTTAGGTGACTATTGCACGTGAACGGATTCAAGGGTGATCCAGTTCTTTCAGGCTACCATGGATCTCTCTTGTTAAGTCCACTCTTTTCGGACTCAGACTATTGTTTAGGGTGTTTTGTTTAGTTTTCGAGGTTGCGCCCTCTTTTCTTAGACTTGTTAGTTAATCAGAGTTTTGGAAAAATGACTTTCAGGTTCTAGGGGTTGAATTTCCACATTAGTTATGTTTCGTTGTTTTAGTTGAACCCTTGGAGTTTATGGGGACTCCATTTTTATTGTCATTTAAACCTGCTTCCGCATCTTTAAATGCCTAGCTTTTCGTTAAGTAGTTTAGGGAAGTTGTTGTAATGGTTCTCCCACCGGAGGGTTAGTGTGGGTGCCAATCACGACGGTATGGGTCGTGACAAAGTTGGTATTAGAGCCTTAGGTTCGTTGATCTCATTGTACCAAAATGAGTCTACTAAAGTCTTGCGGAATAGTACAGAGACGTCTGTACTTTTCTTCGAGAGGCTATAGGACTTTAGGAAAAACTCACTTTTTTCTACTATTTTTGTGCCATGACTTGAATTCAATTGGTATCTAGGTGATACAAATTTGTATCTAAATTTTTCACTCTATTTCTGATTTCATGTATCAGGACACTACTTCCAGTTCAAGTGCCAACGATCGTGAGTAGTAATATAACCCAACTAGTGAGTAGGGGTCGAGTCCCAAGGGAATGGTTCGTACTCAAGAATTAATAGAAAAGCATAAACATGCTCAAATCAATTATAGATAAAAAAAAACATTTACGAAGAAAAATATGATAAATTAAAGGTTGACACAAGTGTCAATTATCAAAGGGGGCTTTGTAATCAACTATCAACTAAAAACAGCAATTAACACGAAAATACAAATATGGAGAAGGGATTCTTAGGATGTGATAGGAGTATGGGCTAAGATAAACAACCGGATAATTGCTATTGATTGTAAATCATTGTAAATTGGTAACTAAGCTAGACTATAATGGGGGTAAACTTTCTCTCGAACAATTTACGCCGAATCAAATCGGTTTCTCTGGAACACCAATAAGCGGCAATGAAGCACAGTCTTCACCTTAGTCCATTCACTCTCTCGAGCTGAATGTGTGGGAGAGGGTTTAGGATTCACTCTCTCAAGCTGAACCCACGACAACCCAATAATCACAGACCATCGATTCAGTAGTTTTGGTTTTAAAACCTCTCTCTCGAGCAAGTCAAAAATACAAAGTTAAAATTGTATTTGCAACTACAACCCCATTAAATTCAAACACAACCACTGAACGAAATCACCTTTAAACAACAAATAAACTATCAATTAGCAATACCCAGCAGTAAATTCAACCCACATTCACATAATCACACCCCAAGAATTGGGGTTTTAGCTAGACATAGTAAAGAGATAGAAATCGATACCGAAAAGTGTTTCCATCAAGCGGGTACGATTGATATGGTTTTTACACACGTCTAAGATGAAGAATCTTCAATACCCACTTTTAATTTCTTCAAAATGGGGATTTTCAAAATCTCCAAAGCTAAAGGAAAACGTCTCCAAAAACTAAGTTCTAAAACTGAGTAATTCAAAAATTTCATAAACTGGTTGTATACTAAACTAAAAATTCAAACAAGTATTTATAGTTGTCAAAAAGTGTGTTGTGAAGGTCCAATCGGCGCCGTTAGTCGGGTTTGCCGATCCACTCGACAACTCGCCCTTTGGTCTGGTTCATCACCTTTCTGCATTGGCCTTCGGCAAATTCAAGTTCTGTAACTTTGGGCGATATAACACTACATCGCAGAACTGTTCGACGACTCCCCGACTATTCCTTTATCTCGCCGACTCGATTTTCTCCTTCAGAGCTTGGCACACTGGAACGTTAGGAAAGACCATAGCCATTCAGCGACTCGCCTAATGGATTAGGCAATCCTCAGTCCGTCTTTTCTTCATTCTTTCAGCTGCCTTGTTACTTTTTGCTCAATAGTGTCCATGTTTTATCCCTAAGGTCAAATATCTGAAATTCAAGGATTTATATTAGTTATTGAGACAAAATATGCATTCGAGGACACCAAATCTATTAAAATTAAGCCCTAAATGAGTCCAAATTGTGGACTCATCAACACCCCCAACTTAAACTTTTGCTTGTCCTCAAGTAAAACTCAAGTTCAGCAGTTCAAAAAATATGTCTCAAACAATGCTACATAAGACTCAATCATGAATGCACACAAAAAGACTCAATTTACTCATGCAAGGATCAAATGTGCACTCAAAGTTTCCAATAGTGACTCACCATTATCAAAGAATCTCAAGCTCACAATACTTGCTTCAAATGCAAGTTCAAGCTCAACAAAGGAAAGCAAATGCCATCACACAAAGAATGATTCCGTATTCACACACAATGGTTCAACAAGTTAAAGTTCCAAAATTAAATGCAACGCTCACACTAACAAAAATGAACATAGTGTATGATTTCACCCATAGGTTTGCCCGTATTTTTCAACCAACATTTGTTTCAGCTCACTCAAGATCAAAAAGGTCTTTTCAAGGCTTGTAATGAGACTGAGTGCAAAGGTTTGGTCATTTAGGCTCAATGACTATAGTCCTCATGAAATGTGGTGTGAATAACACTTCCTTTCCTTTCCTTCATCAGTTTCATTCTTGCTCACAAATCATCTCCTTGTTCATTTTTCATGGTCTATTGGAAACCCCATTTTCTTTTCACTTTCACAACTTTTTCATTTTTTTTTTATATGGAGGGTTTCCATTTTTATCAAAACCATGGGTCAAAGGGGACGTTCTTGTGCTTCTTGATTTACCTTCTTTTTCACCACACCCCAACTTAGGATTTTGGCTTAAGTTGGTTATTCAGACAAACCACAAATCATGAGAATTATGGGTAATGGATAAAGAAAGGTTACATTTTTGCATCAAGTTTCTTCCAAGAAAAGGTTAAGGCTCAAAATGTGTTCAAAAGAGTTTCGCACACTCACAAGGTAGGCCACAAAAGAGGTATATGTCAAATTGGTTCACACTCTTTAAAATTGCCTAAGATCATCTGAAGAGTTCACATCACTTAGTCAACCGGACCAATAGGGCAAATTCTAGGTGTCATCATGCATGGTTCTCTGTAAGCTCATCACACAAGGCATTGACACCAATGACAAACAAGACTCCACATTTTTGCTAGTGTGCAATGTTCATCACAAGAGACTCAATTTGATACTTGGCTAGTCACAACGAGATGCAAAAAGTTCACATATTGCCTATGCAACTTCATTTGGCCTCATCGTAGTCGCACATTCATTTTTGTTTGATTATAAGCACTATTCAAGTCATCGGTATTGATCAAAACCAATACTCAAATTTGCAAAAGAACAGCCACATTCAACACAACAAGAGGTGGCAAATTTTTTTGAAAGGGTCAAAAATCATTTACAATTAAAAACATGGAGCCAAAAGCTCAAACATCCATGAAAAGCAGTGTATAACACAAATTTAGCTCAAAGCCCAAATATTCATACCAAAAAATAGAGTCACAAAAAGGTAACACAAGGTGTGCCTCACCCTACCACAAATAAAAACATTTGTCCTCAAATGCAAGCAACAAAATATCCAAAAGTTAAATAAACAAGACATAAAGGAAGGTGACTAGGGGATCTTGTCTACATAGACACTCCAGTGCCTGGTGCATCAGTCTGGACTTGGGCATCAGTGCCCGGAGTCTCCTCAAAAGAACCAGTAGTACCAAACTCATTATAAGCTGCTGAGGGTGTGTCCGCCAAAAAGGCATGCACAGCTGTAAAGAATCCCCGAGCCCATGAAGGAATATAGGGGTCTCAGGTAGTATACATCCTATCAGAAATGGGCATCCTTCCCTTGCCTTTATCTCCAGGTGGAGTTTTTGTCTTCCCTTCTTGGGAGGATTTGATCCCCATTCATTTATAGTGATGCCTCTTACTCTTTTATGGGGTGGCTTGTCATTAGTTGTCTTTACCATATATGCAAAACATCAAGAAAAAGCTAGAGCATATTCAAATCAAAGCACAGAAAATTAAGTGCAGATATGGCTTTGGCGAGCTAGGCTAGGCTCGTCGAAAGGATAGGCTCTAAAATTTTAGCAAGTCGGCAATGGGAAAGGCCTTTCGGTGAATCGCCAACTGCTTTCGGCGAGCAGAGCTAGCCCACCTAAAGTTACAGTGCGAAAAGGGTTCAGGGGTGTAGACAAAGAGCGATCAAGAAGACTTTCGGTGAGTCGCTGAGTGCTTTCGACGATCTCAGGCTTCTCGCCGAAAGTTAAAGAACCCAACATCAAATAAAGCATGAAATTAAAGGCTAGATGGGAACCTTTGGCGAACCGCCGAGTGGTTTGGCGAGCTCAACCCAGCTCGCCAAATGACTCAATGTGCTTATTTTCAACCTATCTTCTCGAATTCAGCCCCGCAACCCCCAAAAAAAAAATTAAGGCATGTCCTAGTCAAATTGAAGCGAGACCCATAACACCTATTACCCCTGGATATTTAGACTTCTCCCAATTTTGCCAAATTTGGCCAATTGACGGCTTTTGCCCGTAAGAATTATGTCATCCGTTCTATCATTGGGCAAATTACGTTTATTGGCACAAATATGGGCTACTCAGACTTCACCCAACCAAACTAAACAACATGCAAGCACAACCCCACAAAATTTAAATCTTTTTAACTCACAAAAATTTGGGATTTCAATAATCAAAACAATACGGGCAAGATTATTAGTTTAAAATAGGCATTCAAACATACTAATCCTATCAGAGAGGCCCAGCACATATCAACAACATAGTATTGCTTGCATAAGAGTACAAATTACTAAAAATAATTTTGGGGTTTGGAAAACCAACCTTAGATGTCAATTAATAATGACTGCAAAGCTAGGCTGCAATGTAATCCACTCTGAACACAACTTTGACGACTAAAATACTCTTAAAATGCGAAAATATAGAAGATACTAAGCAGGTGTGAGTTTGGAAGATGTAAAGTGAGGGAAATTGAAGAAGTTTGAAAGTTCAAAACCTTTGGCCTTTTAAAAACCATCTAGTTTTCGCCCATATGGTGACATTAGTCATGCTCGCCGAACCACTCGATGACACGCTGAGCGTTCACTTACCTCGCCGAGTTTTACAAGACCTTCAGTTAATGTGGGTGTTTAAACGGTGGTCTACGTCGGGATCGCCGACCTGGTCGGCGACTCGCCAATAATTTCCTAGGCTCGCCAAGTTTTACAGACTCCATTTTGAAGATGTCTTGAGTCAAATGGTGGATTAGATCAGGCTCGTCGACCTCTTTGGCGATGCGCCAACTGGACCTTTTAGCTCGCCAACCTGCAATTTTCAAACACTTTCCACATTTTAACCTGCGCAATCAACATACTTTATTTTACCAAAACAAAACCTAAAGCAATAAAAGGGTCTTGGGTTGCCTCCCAAGCAGCGCCTTAGTTAACATCGTGGCACGACGCAAGTCAACACTTAAACCTCATTTTTTTGGGTTGGCCATAGTATCACTCGGCAACCCCCTATTTTGCTAGGATAGAGGTGAGGCAGCGCATGACCCATAAGGTTCTCAATTAGCTTGATACATCTAGAGTGAAAGCCAATCATCTGATTTAGCACTTCAATATTTTCCTTCATCTCCTCTAGCACTCTATCTTGCTCATTGAGCTTTTGGAGAATGATTAATAGCGTATCCTCTATACATCTACTCTCATTGTCCGTAGACTTTCTCCGCTCATGAGGGGGTATGTATTTGCCCTTCTTATTGGACAACACCTCTAGTTCCTCGACCTTTTAGGCCAAGGTATCCATTTGACCCAGCAAAATAACCAAGAATTGGTCCTTCTCAGTCTCCTTGTTGGTGTTTGCCACAAGATCAAGGAGTTCGGTTGCAGTCTCATAGAAGTGTCTCATAAGACCACCCGGGATAAGTTGATCGATTAATACTTTGCTCTCGGAATTAAGACTCTTATAGAAGTATTCCAGTAGAACTAGATCGGGAATTTCATGAGTTGGGCATTGTATCAACAATGCTTTAAACCTCAACCACAACTCATGAAAAAGCTCCCCTTCTAGCTGTTTGAAGGTTAGGATGTTATCCCAAAACCTCACCACTTCTACCGGAAAGTGCTCCATTTGTTTACAATCATCAATTACACTCATTTTTCCTGTTTTCAACACACAAACAAGCAAAACAAAACTAAGAATTAAGTAAGTATACTTATAACTAACAAAAACAAAATTTCACTTCAATAAAAATTCTCAAGTAACACCACTCCCCGACAGCGGTGCCATTTTTTATTTCACGTATCAGGACACAACTTCCAGTTCAAGTTCCAACGATCGTGAGTAGTAATATAACCCAACTAGTGAGTAGGGGTCGAGTCCCAAGGGAATGGTTCGTACTCAAGAATTAATAGAAAAGCATAAACATGCTCAAATCAATTATAGATAAAAAAAAACATTTACGAAGAAAAACATGATAAATTAAAGGTTGACACAAGTGTCAATTATCAAAGGGGGGTTTGTAATCAATTATCAACTAAAAACAACAATTAACACAAAAAAACAAATATGAAGATGGGATTCTTGGGATGTGATAGAATTATGGGCTAAGGTAAATAACCGAGTAATTTCTATTGATAGTAAATTGCTGTAAATTGGTAATTAAGCTAGACTATAGTAGGGGTAAACTTTCTCTCAAACAATTTACCCCGAATCAAGTCGGTTTCTCTTGAACACTAATAAGCAGCAATGAAGCACAGCCTTCACCTTAGTCCATTCACTCTCTCGAGCTGAATGTTTGGGAGAGGCTTTAGGATTCAATCTCTCAAGTTGAACCCACAATAACCCAATAACCATTGATTCAGTAGTTTTGATTTTAAAACCTCTCTCTTAAAAATGTCAAAGTTACGAAGTTAAAATTGTATTTGCAACTACAACCCCATTAAATTAAAACATAACCATTGAATGAAATAACCTTTAAACAGCAAATGAACTATCAATTAGCAATACCCAACAGTAAATTTAGCCCATATTCACATAATCACACCCCAAGAATTGGGGTTTTAGCTAGACATAGTAAAGAGATAGAAATCGATACCGAAAGGTGTTGCCATCAAGTAGGTATGATTGATATGGTCTTTACACACATCTAAGATGAAGATTCTGCAATACCACTTTCAATTTCTTCAAAATGGGGATTTTCAAAATCTCCCAAGCTAAAGGAAAATGTCTCCAAAACTAAGTTTTAAAACTAAGTAATTGAAAAATTTCATAAACTAGTTGCATACTAAACTAAAAATTCAAACAAGTATTTATAGTTATCAAAAAGTGTGTTGCAAAGGTGCACTCGGCGTAGTTAGTTGGGGTCGCCGATCTACTCGGCGATCCAGCCTTTGGTTTGGTTCATCACCTTTCTGCATTGGCCTTCAGTAAATTCAAGTTCTGTAACTTTGGGCGATATAGCATTACATCATGGAACTGTTTGGCGACTCACTGACTGCTCATTTATCTCGCTGACTCGATTTTCTCCTTCAGAGCTTGGCACACTGGAACGTTAGGAGAGACCGTAGCCATTCGGCGACTCGCCTAATGGATTAGGCGATCCCCATGTCATCTTTTCTTTATTCTTTTAGCTGCCTTGTTGCTTTTTTGCTCAATTGTGTTCATGCTTTGTCCCTAAGTTCAAATACCTAAAATTCAAGGATTTATATCAGTTATTGAGACAAAATATGCATTCGAAGACACTAAATCTATTAAAATTAAACCCTAAATGAGTCCAAATTGCGGACGCATCAATTTCGTATATGGTTAGTAATTGAGTTGTAAAAGTGTAAACACCAACACCAACAATAGAAAATGTGTCCGTGGAATTAGGTATGTTTCCTTGACTCACTATGGACATGTAATGACTAGTGACAAACATGATGTTTTTATTATGTTCTTAACGTTGAAAGTCTCATTCTTCATGGGTACAGAATATGAAGATGTTTAGGACTTCGTTGTTGACTGTCATGAGTTGCTTTATAAGATGAATATAGTGTAAAGGTTTCCGGTTGAGTTTGTGACATATCAATTCAAGGGAGACACTAAATTGTAGTGGTGGTCTCATATTGAGTGCCAACTAGTAAATGCACTACTCATGACTTGGAAAATATTTTATAGCTTTCTGTATGGAAAAGTATAAACTTTGAGGGATAGAAGGAGAGATGAGTTCCTGAATATAGAGCAACATAATATAATTGTTGTAGCATTTAAGGCAAAAGTTTGTGTTTTATCCAAATATGGTACTCTACTTTGCTTCAGTCTAATAGAGCAAATTTGTCACTTTGTGGAGTGATTAAGGTAAAATTTACATATTCGAGCTTATAGGTGACAACATTTAAGAAGTTTTGTGAGGGGCGGCTGGATAATGAACACTATTACTTTGGAAAATGCATTTAGTATTGTTATCATAACATGTATGGTTTGCTTAGTAAATGATGAAATTATGTTGCAACAATTGAAGTAAGAATATCTGCTGTGATTTCCTGGATTGAGTGTATATCAAATGGGGTCATGATACGACTACTACAATAGTAGCGATGCTTACTTGGTTAAGTTATTAAGTGTGTTAAAATTGTGGAGAACTTGGGCATATGAGGAGGAAATCAACGAGGCCGTGGAACTGGGAAAATGGTAATGCATGTAAGGGAGCAGTGCCGCCAGGCAAAGAGGTTGCTCGTCAAGATGACAAAGGTTAATTTTATGCCTTTCCGGGCAAGACCGAGGCTGAGGTGTCTGATGCAATGATCACATGTGTTATTCTTGTCTGTGACCAGATGTCTATTGTCTTGTTTGATCCGGGTTCTACTTATTCATATGTGTCAGTTTAGTTTGCCTTGGGATTTGATATGGTTTGTGATGTACTTGATGCCCCTATCCATGTTTCTACCCAGTTGGAGAATCTGTCATAGTCACTCATGTGATCGTGCTTGCCCTATCTGTTTATGGGTTTTCAGACTTGGGCTGATTTGGTTATTTTGGATATGACTGACTTTGATATAATCTTAAGCATGACTTGGTTGTCCCCCAATTATGTTGTGTTAAATTGTAATACTAAGTTTGTGACTCTAGAGATTTCGGGTAGGGAAAAGTTAGAGTGGGAAGAGATGTAAGTCAACTAAGGTCATATCCTCCATTCGGGCTAGGAAACTAGTGGGGCAGGGTTGTTTGGCATATTTGGCTCATATTCGGGATGTCGAGGTTGAGTCTCCTCTATTGAGTTTATTCTTGTTATGTCAGACTATAGAGAAGTGTTTCCTACTTATTTGCCTAGTATGCCTCCAGATAGAGATATAGATTTCTACATTGTTTGGAACCAGGCACTCGCCCCATTATCATCCCTCCTTATCGCATGGCTCCGGTAGAATTGAGGGAGCTTAAGGCTCAAATCCATGAGATTTTTGATAAAGGTTTCATCCGTCCTAGTGCTTCTCCGTGGGGTGCTCCTGTCTTGATTGTTAAGAAGAAGGATGGTAGTATGAGGACAAATGATTTTATCTTAAGCCATAAAGGAGTGGATTGATACCGAAATGACAAGCTTATGGATAAAGAAAATCCCATTGAGTATACTTGGGTGAAGGAAATTGAAGATTTTAGTAAGAAAGTATGTATAAAATTGGGTTAGTCCTTTGAATTTGATGGGTACACCTGAGTATGAGCTATCATGTTGATGAAAAGGTTGACTTCGTAGTGATAGCCAGGGCTGACTGAGCATAATGGTAATAAGAGTTCGTGATGGATTGTGATGGGATGCAACTATATAACAAGATTGTTGGTTAAGTGAATTTTCTATAGTAATTACGACTTGCGAGTATCTAAGGTTGTGGTTTCCTAATAATTAGTGAGTAATGTGGTTGCATGGAAGATTTTAAGAGATGGGGGGGGGGGGTGACACCACTTGAATCAAATTTAAAAGAGCTAGAGCTATCATGAAAAAAAATAGTGGCATATCGTACAACCTTTAGAGAGAGGCGAGAGCAAGAATGTTTTATTTGATTGCAAAGACTAAAAATGTATTTTCAGAGGGGTAGAGAATTGGGTTCAGAGACGCGTGAATTTATTCGTTGATGTGGATATGGTAATAGTGTCACGGGTCTGTCAGATTGATTAAAACAATGGGAAAAGACTTGAGAAATGAGTGAACAGACATTAGCTCGAGTGTGATGATAAGTGCTTTTGTTTTTGCTTGAGTTTAGTAATGAGTACGATTGAATTTTTAGCGAATGATGTTGTAAGATCGATGGAGAGGAGATCAATGATAAGCGAAGATCCATGAATTCATAAAAAACTTCAAGGTATAATCTAATGTTGATAGATAAGGGGATTGTGTTTTACTGTTGAATTTACAATTCAAATTTTTCATTGTAAGTCTACATTTGTGGTGATATATTTTGTCAAGATACGAATTTGTAAGGTGAGAAATGATCAATTGTATCAGGTATTGAGCATGTGAAAGGACTTACACGTGGTGTGAGTCATAAAGTTTATCACTTTTGATTGTTAAAGTACCTAAGAAAGGTTTTTATTTAAAAGTGTTGGCTTAGAGTAAGGTAAATGGTCGGAGTGTTCATGATGGTTGTTAGTATTGAGAGTGTGGACTTTAGTGGAATGATGTGGAGATTATGTAGAGTCAACTCAATGGAAATGACTGGTATCCACTCTTCAGAGAAAAACCTTTAGTGTTATTCCATGAAATTCTTATGTGACCATCTATTTCTTTTTGCACATGGTGGTGAGTAGGTTTCACTAGTCATGCTGTCGTGTGTTTTCACTTTTGTGGGTGGATCCCTAGTGGTGGATCAGGGGTACCAATCATGCGATGTTCTCTTGGTTTAGTGAGATGATTAGGGAGAGTTGGTTATTTCAGATGACATATTTGGTGTTGTCTTGAAGTTGTTAAAGTATTTCACTGGTTCTACATATACCACCTTGCTTATGAGAATTCATAGAAGAGCTACCATGCGTAATTATGGTTGTCCGACAATCTTAATATTCATCTTGTTGTCGAGGTCATGTAACGATCATGTGTGGTTGAATATGGGGATCATTGGGTCCAATTTTACTATTCTTTAGGGGTATACAACAATCACAATTGCTAAATCTAGCATTTCAATAGTGTGGTTAGGAGGTTTAAATGCTTGGACATATCCCTCGATGAGTATCCGATGTCTATAGGTCAATTTTGTATAGCCTAAGCTCATGGGAATTTATGTTGTGGGATGGAGATGTTTTTAAGATCTATGATTGTTTGGGTATTATGAGTGTGTGTCGGTTGGTTCAGGTTCACTTCTAATTGTAGCGAGCATTGATTTGGAATTTTTTCATGCTTAAGTGCTAAAGGATTTGTTCGGATGATTGTGTTAAGGTCCTTGATAACATGTTGTAGATGTGTGTACCATCAACTTTGGTGGTTGTTGGGAATCATTTTTGTTG
Source organism: Solanum pinnatisectum (assembly GCA_035578085.1). Taxonomy (NCBI): domain Eukaryota; kingdom Viridiplantae; phylum Streptophyta; class Magnoliopsida; order Solanales; family Solanaceae; genus Solanum; species Solanum pinnatisectum. Next base: position 8,619,138 of record CM069082.1, read on the forward strand.
TTAGTTAAGTTTACATACAACAATATTTATAACTTGAGTACTGAGATGACTTCACTAAGGCATTGTATGGGAGGATGTGTAGGTATTCAATTTGATGGTTTGAGGTTGGAGATATGAAATCCTTAGGGGGTAATGAGATTCGGTAAGAAGGATATGCGAGACAAATATCCCTAGCTATTTGACGATTTAGATACTACTCTACTCTTGCTTTAGCCCTTTTCTCCTAGTTTGTCACTCGGGGACGAGTGATGGGTAAATAAGTATCTATTGTAACGACATGTACCCATCGTTGGGAAAAGCCATTGGGGAAAGAATTGGGACCAGAAAAACGTTTTGTAGTAACTTAGGATTTCCTAGCCTAGTCTAGATTTGGATGAATTTGGAGTCATGCGAGTCTAGGTAAATTTGGTGATGAATAAGAGGTTTGATAGTGATTTGGATTACATGACTGGATAGCTAAGACGTTATGTAACCCGTACGACTTTACAAAATCAAATTTGGGTGAGTAGAACTCCCGAAACTGATATTAGCGTGAACGAGTAGTTTCTGGGTGTCATGGGATGAAAGTGTGTCATGAAATGGGGGTTTGAAACTCTTAATTTGATTCACTATTTCTGTTCAAGCCGCTAGGGCGGGATTATTCCTGCCAGGGCAGGACCGCAATTGCGGAATGGGAGCAGCCATAGCGGGAAAGTCGCAACTTAAGTCGGAAATAAACCCCAAAAATGTTATTTTCTGCAAGTTTCATTCTTGAGAGCTAGGAAAAGATCCCGGGGGATTTCTTAACAGTTTCCCATGACTTTGGTGCTAAAGGTACAATTTTCACTTCCCAAATTTGTTTTTCGATTCGTAGAACATAGAATCTTGATTATATATTGTTGAGGGAGGGTTTTGAATTGAATTGGTTGGTGGTAAAAAGCCCTAGCTGCACCTTAGGATCATGAGTTGGGTCTTGGGTGTTAGGTTTGTCATAATCCAGGTAATTTAGACCTTACAAGCGGAACAAATCCAGAAAGGGAAGAATCAAGTTTCTTAGGAGGATTCCAGCTTGTTTTCGAGGTAGTAGATAGTTTGATTTGATGTTTGTGTGATGTATGTGAGTAATTGTTTCATTGTAATGCATATATGTATTTGCATGTAGCACTATTGATCAAACCTAATGTAAATGAGTATGAATGAATGATTGTATGCCATGAATCAACACTTGATTGTATGATTATGATAATGTACATTGTGTTTGTGATTGTGGTATGATGATTGGATCGGGTGTCACGTTCCGACACACTAACTGGGATCGGATGTCACATACCGACATACATATTGGAACGAGTATCACGTTCCGACACACTAACTTGGATCGGATGTCAAGGTCTGGCACACTAATAGTTTGGGTATGGGTTTCATGAGAGGACCATTGAATTGGGTTCCGTGAGAGGACCATTGAATTGTGTTGTGTACCTACTTGTGATGATTACGTTCATATCTAATGGTGATTGATATTTGAAGACTATTTGTTGCTCTAAAATGATAACCAATGTGTATAGATATTCTGTACATGTCATGTTTACTATGTTGTGATTGCTTATATATGTTTCGCTTACTGGAATAGCCGCGTGATCCTACCAGTACACTGTGGTTGTGTATTGATACTGCACTTGCTTGTTCTTTATTGAGTACAAGGCATCTTTAGGCGGCTATTGATAGACCTCAGTTAGTCGACTATTGCGCGTGACCGGATTCAAGGATGAGCCGGTTCTTTCAGGCTGTCATGGATCTCTCTTGTTTAAGTCTATTCTTTTCGGACTTAGACTATTTGTTTAAGGTGTTTTGTTTAGTTTTCAGGGTTGAACCCTCTTTTCTTAGACTTGTTAGTTAATCAAAGTTTTGGTACAATGACTTACAGGTTCTAGGGGTTGAATTTCCGCATTAGTTATGTTTCGTTATTTTCGTTGAATCCTTGGAGTTTATGGGGACTCCATTTTTATTGTCATTTAAACCTGTTTCTGTATCTTTAAATGCCTAGTTTTTCGTTAAGTTGTTTAGTCGGGTTGTAGTAATGGTTCTCCCACCGGAGGGTTAGTGTGGGTGCCAATCACGATAGTCTAGGTCGTGACATTTTTTGTGGCAGATGAAGAATAAAAAGGGTGTTTTAGTTACCCAATTTAATGAAGTGAAGTTGAAGAAGGTATTGTTGATACAATAAATATGGAGAAACGAATTGAGTCCTAACAGAATCAACAAACTAAAAATTCAAATTTCTTCCCCTTGTTCATCGAAGAATCTTTTAAACTTATCGACAAATTGTACTGATACAACATGAACCTATCGATCTTGTTGAGACATTCCACAATATGAGAAAGTGAGGTGAGGTATGAACGATACAAAAGTGATGGAATTGTTGTTGGTTAAAATATTGATTTTGTGAATCTCAAATCAGTCATTATAGCTGATTTAGAGATCGATGAGTTGAGGAAAAATTGAAGTTCCGATACATCGTTGATGTGAAGAAACAAGAGACTGAATTTTCAATGTATTAGCTATGTATTGATACAACAAACAATAAGGCTGAAGAGATACATAGTTTTGATGGATCATTCATACCTTTTATAATGTTGTGTAATTGTTTTTTGATTTGTGTTTTCGAGATGGATAGATTTATCAATACATTACTATATATGTATCTTGTTAAAATTGATAAGTAGTGTATTCCTACTAGATACATTAAATAAGTAATTGTTGCCCATAAGACGTTAGGTTTGAGATCGATAAATTACTATGTGAATTGTGATAGTTGCTATGTATTAGATATATTTAGTATAAATTTGAGTTTACGTATCATGTCAAAAAATTAGTGCATGATACATTACTATTTATGTATCTTATTTTGGTTGAGAAATACTGTATTTTATAAAAAGATACATTATACATGTAATTGTTCCCAATAACATTTTTTGTGTGATACATAACAGAGTAGTGAGCTGATATGTATATGATAAATGTAATAAAGTTTGAAAATTGTTGAATTTGATATATATTATGTACCATATACATATCAATTATTTTGATACACAATGCTTTATCTATAGAATAATACGGGTTTATGTATCAAGCGTATTTATTGGGTAATGTGTACAGGCACATAATCTTCTAATTTAAATAAGTCTAACCAAAAATTAAGCACTATAGATACATAACAACAATTGATACATGGTAGATCATACAATTTAAACACGATATATTGAGCATGATGAAATTGTAATGTATCATAATGTTGAAAAGAAGGCATTATACATTAATATAAGAAAATAAAAATAACTAGATACATTAAAAATCTGAACCCATATATATCAAAAAGATGAATAAGAAGAAATAGAAAAAAACCCAACAATCTGATATGCTTCTCCTTCTCCTTCTCAACATATCGATAATATATCAGATTGTTGCTGCATTTGTGGTAGTCCATTGGATGCACAATAAAAACCTTGCCAATATATTGTCATAGCAAGTCTACCAACACCGACATTTGGAGGAGGACGAGATGGACCCCAAGATCTCATATTAGTATTAGAAGAATTTAATTGAGTAACCTTAATACTAAATGAAGGGGCCTGACCCATCTGTATCAGAAAAAAAAATGGAAGAAGACAACAATAGCGAAGACAAAACCCTATCTATTCAGATGTTTGAAATTGATTAACTTGAGAGAAAGAATCCTTTTGAAAATCAAATTAATTTTAAAATTGTAATTGCTAAGAATGTGGAGTGAATTTAGGGAGAGAAAAAAGGACTGAAAAGGGGAGTGGTAAACGTGGATTTTGGCTGATGGATCTTATGTATCTTAAAGTTTTAAGAATTGGAAGAAATAAGGGATTTATAAAATATTTCAAAAAGGTAGGGAAAATGGAGAATAAGGTAAGTAAAGTTTTGTAGATGAGTAATTTATGTGATTATCTGATAATGCAATTAATTGTGATGAACCAAGTCTAGCCCAATGTGGATATCAAGTCACAAAAGTAGTTATTGGGCTGACAATAGCTATTGGGCCGAGAACAAGCAATAGGGCCAAGTTAATTTGGGATCCGGGTTGAGAAGTGGGTGTGGGAACGGTTCCATCAAAAAGGATAGTGACATGTGATTTAGGGATTATGCAAATTGTTAAGAAAAGAATTTGATTCCTCTCATCTCCATTCTTAGTCTAAGATTCCCTTTCCCTTCTATCTATCTCTGTAATTTCTGATCTTCTTCCCCTTTGATTAACATTATTCTCAATTTCGTTTTAAGGATCGTTAGATTACTTGCTTGTTGTTTCCATTTCATCAATTGTATTTTGTGCTCTCAGTAATTATAATATATATCCTTGTTGTGTGATAACTTGAGTTGTTACACAATTACACTGTAATTATCAGTGTCATGGTTGGTTGAAAAGTGTAATTACATAGTTAGATATTTTTTAAAAAAGAAAGTTAATTTAAAATAAACTATTTTCAAAAGAAAATGCAAATAAGTTATAATATATGGTAAATATATGTGCATATAATAAGTATTAAATAATATTTATTATTAAGTATTTAAAATATATATTCTTGTGTAAACATATATTGAATAATTATAAGATGTTGTTAATATCGTAAAGGATATTCTTTCAAATATATAATATACTAACTTAAATTGATAAACAAAATTTTCATTAACGGGTCTTTATTTCATAACAACCAATGTAAATGCACTATGACTTACAAAGGACAATGCCTAATTTTTTAATTCATTTTTAAGACACTACAATGTGAAGTTACTAGTTGTCATGTGAAACAAAAACACCAAAAGTTTGTGTAACATACATATTAGATGTAAGCAGAGGCGAATCTATGTGGACAGGTGGGGTGCCCAGGCACCCAGTGATCTCGGAAAAAATGTTGTGTATATATACATATATATATATATATATATATATATATATATATATATATATATATATATATATATAATTAAATATAAATTAACTTTGCCACCTTGTGATTGAAGTGTTGAACAGTTCAATTGGTTGAGGAGGTCGCCTGCCACACAACTAGTGTGGGTTCGAACCTCGTTGTGGAAGCACTTGTTTTTGTTTTGCTCCTTTTTTTCTTTTCTTTTCTTTTTAGTCTTTTTCATTAATGTGTAAAGCGCTTTAATTTTTTTTTCTCCATTCATTCTTATTTATTTACTATTCTTTATTAATTCAAATTGACTCCTTTTCACAATTAAATTTTTTTTATTTTACTTTTTATTTCACTAATTATTAACCTATTGATATGAGTGTTACACGTTTATTATTTATCAATTAATGACTACTAAATTATGAACGTCAAATAAATATTATTAAGAATATATTTAAATAGTAGCTTTTAAAAAATATAAGTTTTAAAAATGATGAATATTATTATTATTATTATTAGATTTTTTTTAATTTAAAGGTTCTTTCGATCTTCACTGACGTTTTTGCTAAGTAAAATGACTAGGCTGAAACTATAATTTTTATTTTTTCACTACTATATATCTCCAACAACACATAAAGTCAATGAAATATGAATATATTAAGCTCATACTATTAGATAGTTTATATAAGCTCAAATTTTAATGTGAATTTTATATCTCAAAGTTTCAGCGAATAAGACATCTAATTCAAAAAAGTAAATAAAAATTGAATTGTTTAGTTATCTCTAATCTCAGAATATCTAAAAAGAAATATTACTAACATGCATATTGGATCGATTTGTTTAGATAAACCAAAAAAAATTAATAACCCGAATTGTAACCCAAAATTAAAGCAACCGATCTTTTTATCTTACTTGAACGATGTGGCACCCACGACCTCCAAATCTTAGATCCGCCTCTGGATGTAAGCAATATTTATGAACTTTTTAATGGATAAATTGACCAGAAAATGTGGTTTATAACTGCTTTAACTTTTTAACCACCCTAGTCATTGTGGTTTGCAATAGAGGAATTTGAAGGTGGGTTTAAAATTTTCACCATTTGTTGCTCTTCTTCAATTTTATATTCTGAGTTTTCAATCTTTTGGAAACATACTAAATTAATTCTTGTTGATATTGTTGTTCATTCTGTATTTTTAAAATACTTAGAACAAAAACTTTGAAGAACTTGATAAGAAACAACAAAGTTTAAAGAGTATTTTCAAAACTACAAAATTAAAACTAGTAGAAAAAATTGAATTAGAAACAGATTAGAAACAATATACACAATATTTTTCTTAAAGAAGAAAATCGAGCCCACTGAATGCACAGTGCCCCCTTAAGGAAATTATTCCTCTCAAGTATCCGAGGTTAATGGAATATATCCTCCTGGGATAGAACGATTTTACTCACCGGTGTATCGGTACTTAAGACCACGGTGTCAACGAACCACTCAACGGCACTAAAGTACACTTAGAATACTAGATTTAGTAGTAGTAGTAGAAGAAGAAGTCCAAAAAATTTGTTGTTTGAAAATGAGAGGAAATCCCTCTATTTATAGACAACAAAGGGTAGTGTGAACAGATGCTTATTGTGCCTTATCAGAAAGGCCACAACCCTTCGGAAAGGCCACAACTTTTCCTAAAAGTCACAACTCTTCATAAAAGTCGCAACATTTCATTAAAATCACAATTCTTTATAAAAGCCGCAACTCTTCATTTTCCATTCACACCTTTTAAAAACCCAACAAATATCACCCATTGAAATTATTTGTCATGTGTTAATCTTTGTTAGCTTTTTCATTCTCTTCATTTTTAGTATTGATTCCCTTTTATCAGATTGACTTGTTGCTCTCAAAATTTCTTTTTTTAAATGATCAAGTAAAATATTTCATTGATAATAACAAGGCCATATTGATCGTATACAAGAGATATACCAAAAAAGGAGCAACAACTGTTGACCATATCTGATATGATTCCAAATCATATTTGATATGATTCTAAATCATATCTGTTATGATTTCAAATATCTGATATGATTCTAAAATATCCGGGACAATATTCTAATTTAACTAAGTACAATTACACCATTGATATTGTGCAAGATATGATATGATATTGTGCTAGAATCATGCTTGTACCTTTGTATATAAATAGTGGATAGTTTATCAATTGTAGAGCACAGAAATATAGAATAGTTTTCAACTCTTTTTGGTCTCTAATTTATCAATTGTTATCATGGTATCAAGAGCCTAATTTTTTTTTCCAGAAACTAGTTTCATTTCCTTCGATATCTGGAAGCACACCTAACTCATCCTGAGCTAAGAGTTATGGTATTTCAAAGTTGACCAAAAACTCAAACTTAACATAACTTAAGAAAATTTTCTAGATTTTCATTCTTTCCCAAAAACAACTCTTTCTAATTCTAGCCTTTTCTAGTTCTTTCAAATAGCAAGGTGTTACAAATCTTGGGGTTTTAGCGACCAATCACAAAAAATCAAAGAAATTATACCTTCCATGAAAGTAACCAAGGGTAACTTGAAATCAAGTAATTAAGAGTAAACACACTTTGGATTCAACTTCAGTTTATCAAATTCAAACTCCAAGCTATAAAACCCCAAAAGCTAGAAAAGTGCTCTTCAAAGGTAAAATGCTCTCAAAACTCTCAACTCTATTCTCAAACGAGAGCTTTTTAAACTCAAAATGGAAATCCCTAAAATTTGTATCCTTTGGGCTATTTATATTTTCCCAAAATTTGGCCCAAAAATCCATTTTGCGACTGATTTGGTAACATTAGTCGGGCTCGGCGAATCACCTTTCTCTCCTCAGCCTGCCTTATGATGCTCTAGGCTTTAGGTGTTTGAAATTCAATTGGTAAACTCGATTGAGTCAACCTTTCACATTCAACGAATCACCGATTATCACCTTAGTTTTCTTTTCGAGCAGTAAATCTTTGCTTTACACACTGTCGCTTTGGGCGATGTGTATCAGGATCTTCGTTCTTATTTGGTACATCGTCATCTCGAGTCCACTGACCTTCTTTGATAGACACAAGTGCTATGAACTATCAATTTGGGTGAGGTTGTGCTTAGTTGGCGATCCGCCCTTAATGGTAGGTGATCAACAATGCTTATTTTACACTTTTTTTTGTATTTTTGGCCATTCTTTCAAACATCAGTCTTTTTCTTGTCCAATTGCCTTCATAGCTATAAATCATCAATATTCTATCAGAATAGGACAAAATTAGGAATTGATCTCGGAATAAATGTTGTATATATATATATATATTAAATATAAATTAACTTTGCCACCCAATGACTGAAGTGTTGAACAGTTCAATTGGTTGAGGAGGTTGTCTACCACACAACCAGAGCGGGTTCGAACCTCGCTGGAAGCACTTGTTTTTTTTTTGCTCCTTTTTTTCTTTTCTTTTCTTTTTTGTCTTTTTCATTAATGTGTAAAGGGCTTTAGTTTTTTTTCTCCATTCATTCTTATTTATTTACTATTCTTTATTAATTCAAATTGACTCCTTTTCACAATTAATTTTTTTTTTACTTTCTCTTTCACTAATTATTAATCTATTGATATGAGTGTTACATGTTTATTATTTATCAATTAATGACTACTGAATTATGAACGTCAAATAAATATTATTAAGAATATATTTAAATAGTAGTTTTTAAAAAATATAAGTTTTAAAAATGATGAATATTATTATTATTATTAGATTTTTTTTAATTTAAAGTTTCTTTCGATCTTCACTGACGTTTTTGCTAAGTAAGATGACTAGGCTGAAACTATAATTTTTATTTTTTCACTACTATATATCTCCAACAACACATAAAGTCAATGAAATATGAATATATTAAGTTCATACTATTAGATAGTTTATACAAACTCATATTTTAATGTGAACTTTTTTTTCTTAAAGTTTCAGCGAATAAGACATCTAATTCCAAAAGTAAATAAAAATTGAATCGTTTAGTTATCTCTAATCTCGGAATATCTAAAAAAAATATTACTAACATGCATATTTGATCGATTTGTTTATATAAATAAAAAAAGAATAATAAACTGAATTGTAACCCAAAATTAAAGCAACAGATCCTTTTATCTTACTTGAACGATGTGGCACCCACGACCTCCAAATCCTAGATCCGCCTCTGGATGTAAGCAATATTCATGAACTTTTTAATGGATAAATTGACCAAAAAATGTGGCTTATAACTGCTTTAACTTTTTAACCACCCTAGTCATTGTGGTTTGCAACAGAGGAATTCGAAGGTGGGTTTAAAATTTTCACCATTTGTTGCTCTTCTTCAATTTTATATTCTGAGTTTTCAATCTTTTGGAAACATACTAAATTAATTCTTGTTGATATTGTTGTTCATCCTATATTTCTAAAATACTTAAAACAAAAACTTTGAAGAACTTGATAAGAAACAACAAAGCTTAAAGAGTATTTTCAAAACTAGAAAATTAAAACCAGTAGAAAAAATTGAATTAGAAACAGATTAGAAACAATATATACAATATTTTTCTTAAAGAAGAAAATCGAGCCCACTGAATGCACAGTGCCCCCTTAAGGAAATTATTTCTCTCAAGTATCCGAGGTTAATGGAATATATCCTCCTGGGATAGAACGATTTTACTTACCTGTGTATCGGTACCTAAGACCACGGTGTCAACGAACCACTCAACGGCACTAAAGTACACTTAGAATACTAGATTTAGTAGTAGTAGAAGAAGAAGTCCAGAAAATTGGTTGTTTTAAAATGAAAGGAAATCCCTATATTTATAGACAAGAAAGGGTAGTGTGAACAGATGCTTATTGTGCCTTATCAGAAAGGTCACAACCCTTTGAAAAGTTACAACCGTTCGGAAAGGCCACAACTTTTTATAAAAGTCACAACTCTTCATAAAAGTCGCAACTTTTCATTAAAATCACACCTTTTAAAAACCCAACAAATATCACCCATTGAAATTATTTGTCATGTGTTAATCTTTGTTAGCTTTTTCATTCTCTTCCTTTTAGTATTATTCCCTTTTATCAGATTGACTTGTTGCTCTCAAAATTTCTTTTTTTAAATGATCAAGTAAAATATTTCATTGATAATAACAAGGACATATTGATTGTATACAAGAGATATATCAAAAAAGGAGCAACAACTGTTGACCATATCTGATATGATTCCAAATCATATTTGATAGATTCTAAATCATATCTGTTATGATTTCAAATATCTGATATGATTCTAAAATATCCGGGACAATATTCTAATTTAACTAAGTTCAATTACACCATTGATATTGTGCAAGATATGATATGATATTGTGCTAGAATCATGCTTGTACCTTTGTATATAAGTAGTGGATAGTTTATCAATTGTAGAGCACAGAAATACAGAATAGTTTTCAACTCTTTTTGGTCTCTAATTTATCAATTGTTATCATGGTATCAAGAGCCTAATTTTTTTTGTTTTTTAGAAACTAGTTTCATTTGCTCCTTATTGTTGTTTGATTTCTATCATCGGATATCTCTTGTCTTTCTAATGGAGTCACATTCTCATGACATTTTGTCTACCAAATTTGATGGAAAAAATTATCCAATGTGGGAATTTCATTTCCGGATCTTTGTTCAAGGAAAATGCTTGTTTGGAATCATGGATGGATCAACAACTGAGCCAAATGAAGACAAGAAAAAACAAGTTTAGCTCGCTAACAATGCTCGTGTAATTTTGTGGATCCTCAATTCTGTACATGCAAATGTTGCACTCAGTCTGCGTCCATTCAACTTGGCAGCAGAGAAGTGGAAGCATCTCAAAAAGGTATATTCTCAATGTAATCATGCTCAGGATTTTGAGTTGGAACATACTCTTTCAGAATACAAACAGGGAGATAAAGACATTCAGAGTTATTATTCGAGACTTACAGCAATCTGGTCAGAACAAGACCAAAGCTTTGGAGGAAACCTTTCTTCCACAGGCTTCAAAAAATTTATGTTGGGGAGGAAGAAGACTCGGGTTGTCCAATTTATCATGAAATTGAGGCCTAACTTTGAGCCTATTAGAGCTAACATTCTTAACAGAGAAACTCTTCCAAACATTGATGTAGTTTTTGGAGAACTCATTCGTGAGGAGACGTGCATCAATACTCTGGCATTCATGGATTCGTCCTACACAATTGACGCAAATATGTATATATCAAAACGTACCCATAAATCATATACTCAGAACTCATTTCAAAAGTCTGGACCATAATCCTTTGAGTGCAAAGAGTATGGCCATATTGTGTCACATTGCAAGAAAAGAAATACATTTAATTATTGTAAGAAGCCTGGCCATATAATTCTGGAGTGCAATCGACACCCAAACACGCGTCAAACCAAGCACAAAGCTTATCAAGCGTCTCAAGCTTATGTGAGTCAAGCAGAGATCACACTATCTTCTTTGGATCCGAAAGAACTTCAAAAGATTATACAAGATTCAGTTGCAGCTGCTCTCCCCGGGGCTATTTCCAGTGCTCTCACTGTTGCCTATCATTGTAAGAATTTAAATAAGAATTCAAAAGTTTGGCATATAGATTCAGCTACGTCTAACCATATGACAGGAGATATTCATAATTTACACTCTTTATCAACTATTAGAAAACCATTTTATTTTCACAGCCAATGATGATACATTACATGCCTCTAAGATTGGAAAATCATCTTGCTTCACTAATATCCTTTTTGTCACTAAACTTACTGTTAATCTTATTTTGGTTAGACAATTGGTGGAACAAAATTGCCTTGTTATTTTCTCACGTCTTGGTTGTGTTATTCAGAATCTGGAGACAGGGAAGGTGATCGCCAAGGGTCATAAAGTTGGGAGAATCTTCCAGTTGTCCATGTCTGGAACACCTCACCATGCATGTTATCTGTCTACCACTTAATGAGACATCACTAACTTAAATAAATTGTGGTACTTGTGGCATCATAGTCTTGGACATCCACATGCTCAAAAACTTTCTTCGATGTTACAATATTGTCTTCATTTGAATAAGAAATCATGGGTTTTGTCATCAAAATTGCCTTGTGAAAACTGTGCTAAATCCAAAAGTCATAAACAGCCTTTTCCATGTAGTACTACTTCATACAATTCTACTTTTGATTTGATTCATAGTGATGTATGAGGTCTTGCACCAATTTCATCTAGATTGGGGTATTGATATTTTATCTTGTTTATTGATGATGTTTCTCGATATACATGGGTGTTCTTTTTTATAAACAAAAGTGAAGTTCCTAAAATCATACAATAATTTGTCACGTATGTTGAGACTCAGTTCAATAAACGAATCAAAAATTTTCGATCCGATTCAGGTGGGGAATACATGAAGTCAGAACTCATAGATTTTTTCAAGAAGAGAGGCATTACTTTGCAACACTCTTGTCCGTACACACCTGAGCAAAATGGGGTTGTAGAAAGAAGAAATAGGCATGTTCTAGAAACCACATTAGCTCTTTTTGATACATCAAATGTTCCTAAAATCTTTTGGGTTGAAGCCATCCAAACTTCTGTTTATTTAATAAATAGACACACCATTACCATAAACAAAGATGATAGTCCATATTCCATTCTTTTTGGTAAACTCCCTGATTATTCTCATCTAAAAGTTTTTTGTTGTGTGTGTTTTGTCCATTTACCTAGATATGAACGTCATAAATAATCTGCTAAAGCTTTGAGGTGTGTTTTCTTGGGTTATAATGATGTTCAAAAGGGCTATCTTTGTTATGATTCTTATAGACGACAGTTATGGGTTTCCAGACATGTAATTTTCTTTTAGCATCTGTTTTCTTACCCTATTACCTCTTCAACAAAATCAGACTCTGTCTCTTTTCTGTACAAGTTTGAGAATCAGTAAGTACAAAATCCTACATCTCCCAACGAAGACGCTAATGGCATTACTGATGATCCTGGTCAATCAGATGCATTCCCTATGGATAATTCAGGTAATAGTACCTTGTCAAAAAATTTATTGAATACCTCTTTCACTGACTCATCTAACAACAATGATTATTCTGATGGTGTGACCAAATAAATTCTTCTATCCCTTCTCTTCGTCACTCTGAACGTAAAGCATCTGCCCCAAATTGATATGGATACTCTCTAGGTAGATATGGTCGATCATATGCCTTACTTGCTACTTTGAATTCTATTTTTGTCCCAACTACTTACCAACATACATCAAGTCATGACTGTTGAAAAAAGGCAATGGAAGAGGAACTTTCGGCTTTAGAAGAAAATCATACTTGGGATTTTATATCTAAATCGGTAGAAGCTTCTGATATTGGGAGAAAATGGATTTATTCTATGAAAATGAAGTCTGATGGTACATTGGAAAGGTACAAAGCTCGACTAGTAGCTCAATGATATAAACAAGAATATGGCTTGGACTATGAGAAGATTTTTGGTCCTGTTGGAAAGATGACAACAATTCGTGTGTTGCTCACTATAACATCTATTAAATGGTGGAAACTTCATCAAATGGATGTGAAAAATGCATTTTTGCACGATGAAATACATGTGGTGATATACATGAAGCCTTCTCCAGGGTACAACCAAGCTCAACCTGATATGGTTTGTCGTCTTCGAAAATCTCTTTATGGTCTCAAGCAAGCACCACGTGCATGGTTTGAGAAGTGTCGATCTACCATCATAAACGCTGGATTTTCTCAATCTATTTATGATTATTCATTATTCATCCAGCTTTCCAATACTGGTATGACAATTTTACTATTATATGTGGATGATATGATTATAACCGACAATGATGAGAATGGAATTGTGCAGCTCAAGAATCATCTTAATGCAACTTTCAAAATGAAGGACCTTGTTAGGTTAACATATTTTTTGGGGTTAGAGGTTGAATATTTGCAGGATGGTATCATGCTAAGCCAAAGGAAGTATGCAGAGGATCTTGTCACACAAGCATGTCTAAGCGACAGAAGGTAGCTCACACACCTATGAAGATCAATGCGAAGTACAAAAATGATGATGGTGACCCTCTTGCAGAACCAACATTGTACATGAGGCTCATTGGTTGTCTAATTTATTTGACAATAACAAGACCTGGCATCTCTTATCTAGTTCAAGTCTTGAGCCAATTTGTTACAAATCCTTGCCAGCATCATTTTTCTGCCTTTCTCAAAATCATTCACTATGTTTAGAGTACAATTAATCGAGGTTTCTTCTTTCATTCAATATCATCTCTAAATCTCGAAGGGTATGCAGATGCAGATTGGGCAGGATGTCCAGACTCTCGAAAGTCTACGACATGATGGTGTATGTTAATCGGATCATCACTTGTCTCATGGAAGTGCAAGAAGCAACCAAGAATTTCAAAATCATCGATGGAGGTAGAATATAGATCAATGTCAGCTGTTTGCTCTGAAATTGTGTGGATACGTCGATTGATGGCAGAACTTCATATCTCTGTTGATGGCTCCACTACATTACATGCTGACAATACTAGTGCAATACAAATAGCAAATCCGGTCCACCATGAGAACACAAAGCATATTGAAGTGGACTACCATTATATTCGAGGACTTGTTGTTGATCAATTCATTAGTCTTCGACATATCACATCGCATGATCAATTGACAGACTTGTTTACAAAAGCGATGACAAGGAGCATACACCAATTCCTATTATCCAAATTAATGCTTCTTGATAAGTAGCATCAATTTGAGAGGGGATGTTGACCATATCTGATATGATTCCAAATCATATATGTTATGATTTCAAATATCTGATATGATTCTAAAATATCCGGGACAATATTCTAGTTTAACTAAGTACAATCACACCATTGATATTGTGCAAGATATGGTATGATATTGTTCTAGAATCATGCTTGTACCTTTGTATATAAATAGTGGATAGTTTATCAATTGTAGAGCACAGAAATACATAATAGTTTTCAACTCTTTTTGGTCTCTAATTTATCAATTGTTATCAACAACAACATAACAATGTAAGTCCACGTGAGGAGGGTGTATACACAACGTTATCCTTACATTGTGAAGGTAGAGAAGTTGTTGCTGATAGACCGTTGGCTCAAGTAAGCATATAAAAAACAAGTATGTAGCAAAGAAGTCACTATTTAGTGCATAATTCTGCTTTCAACAAGCCAATTAAAGAACGGTGAAATAAGTAAAGATAAGAAAATGAACATGGTTTCCCAAGACTATATAATTTGTGATTTTCCAATGTTATACGTGATTTTTTCTTAACTTCTATTATTACTTTATTAATTAACATTTCCTTAAAATTTAGAAAAGCTTTTACAAAATGTGAAAGAAGCTCATGAGTCATGAACCTTTAAATATTTCAAATATATTCATCAACGAATTCAAATCATATGACATATTTTCCTAGAAGATGAAATGATGAGTTTTGTAACTAAACTCACAAAAAAATTACCAATTTAATTGAAAAGAAATGTTCTACAGAAAAGAGTTCAAAACTTAGATAAGCTTAAGATGATTTTATTTGCATTAGTTTCTTAGACTATATCGATATTGTATAAATTCAATGGACAAAAAGGCCCCCTAATATTAGTTGGACCAAATATGTTGCCTTTGAAGGTACCCACCGAATCTACTAGATATTGCCTTTGAACAGTGAAATGTATTCACTTCTCTTTTTTTTTTTTAGATGAAGATGTTGTCATTTGTATATGGCAACTGGAAGAAGAGAATGAGGGTCTGGAGATGAGGCAGAAATTTTGACAACACAAAATCATGTGCTTCTAATAAGGCACTAGAGTCCGACGGATTCACTATTGCCTTTTTCTAAGAGGCCTGGAGCATCATTAAAGTAGATCTATGGGGGCTATCAATTACTTCCACCACAACTGCCACATAGAAAAATCCTGTAATGCCTCAATAACTGCTCTCATCCTCAGCTTAAGACGGTAATATCGATAATTGATATAGGGAATATAGACCTGTTAGCCTAATAGGAAGTATGTACAAGATTGTGGCAAAATCACTAGTAGAGAGACTAAAGATAGTTACTGCGAAACTGATAATGAGGTACTAGATTGGAGAATCAAAAGTAGGTAAATCAGTTCTACTGTGCAAATTAGACATTGAAAAGGCTTTTGACCAATAGAGTTGACCCTTCCTCATTGAAACCATAAGACAAATGGGATTTGAAGCTAGTTAGATAAGGTGGAAAAAAATTGTATTTCAACTGTGAAATACTCGGTGTTGGTTAATAGAAACCCTGCAGGTTTCTTCTCCCCAAGTAAGGGATTAAGGCAAGGGGATCCTTACCCTTTCCTTTTCATTTTGGCAATGGAAGGTCTCTCAGATGCTAAGATCATAGATGTGCTTGACGCACATGGAAACTGCTTTTTCAATGATATCGAAGCATTTTTAGTAAAGGAAAGGAGTTTCAGTGCATAAAACATATTTAGGTGGGAAGTAATCCAATGGACTCAATCAGGTCTCACACCTGCTATATGCAAATGACACACTGATATTCTGTGATGCTGAGAGATCTCAAGTCATAAATCCCAACCTCATTCTACTCCTTTATGAAGTTTTAACCAGCCTACATATTAACATACTCAAAAGAACTATCTATCCGTTCAATGAGGTTCAGAATTTGGAGGTATTAGCAGAAGCGCTAAGCTGCAGAATTGGTGTCTTACCCACTACATATCTTGGGCTACCTTTGGGTACGAAATTCAAAATCACTGGAATAGTGATAGAGAGAGTGGAAAAAAAGCTTGCAGCATGACAAATGCAGTACTTATCCATGGGGGGCAGATTGACTTTGGTAAGTAGTGTGCTTGACATCATCCCAACCTACATTCTGTCATTATATCCTATGCCAGCCTCTGTTTTAAAACAACTGAAATATTTAAGGAGGAATTTTATAGGAAAACAACATTGGGACTCTGAGTCAATAAAGGAACAAATACTAATGTTTCACACTAGATACACTGATATAACAACACGAAATCTGAAAAACAACCACTCAAACACCGCTAACACCATAAATAACATTCTAAGACATTAATGATTCGCCGAAATTTCAGATATACCATTTCGCCTATCTCAAAAGTCACTTATCTACTATGTTGATCAACTTGATTCTTCATTTGTTGTACTTGTAACAGATGTTCTTTGAGTTTGGTCAAAACAAATTTCTAGTTCAAGCATGCTCATTTACTTCTTACTTCACTAGTAGTGTCATCCATGTGAAAAATTGATGATTGATCCCTTCCACAATGCTTTAAAGGGTCTGTAGATTTGTTAAGGGATGTAATAAACCAATACTCAACCCAAGATGACCAGTGGGACCATCTCTTAGGATTTTCTCCTGCCATACAATAGAGATATGTCTCCAAACTTCTATCACCACTTTTTTGCCCATGCATTTTCGAATGATAGGAAGATATATAGCGCAAGGTAGTACCTGCTATTTTGAATAGTTCCCTCCAAAATCGACTTATGAGCACATCATCACGATCAGACACAACAAATTCAGGAAATCCATGCAATTTAACCACTTCCTTGATGAAAACAACGGCCACATCTTTATCATTAAAAGGGCACAAAGTGGAATAAAATGTGCATGCTTAGTAAGAATATCCACCACAACCAATATAGCATCAAACCTATGGGATTTAGGAAGGCCATTAATGAAGTCCATACTTACATCCTCCCACACATGATGAATAGGAAAATGTTGGAGTAACCCTGCAGGACTCAAAGTTTAAGACTTGTTCTTTTGATAAATATCACACCTAGCACTGAAGTCTTGCACATCCCTCTTCATACATTTCCAATAGATATTCTCGGACAACCAGTGGCGGAGCCAGAAATTTTATTAAGGGTATCCAAGAATAATGGTGTGTGGCTATCAAAATGAAATAGAAAAATATTGTGCCATTTGGGGTTTGAACCCAAAACTCTTTCATTCAAATGGACACCTATTACCACTGCAACAACCTTCTGTATGTGCAAAGATACCCTGAATGGCCTCCTATAGGAGAAGAATAAAACTCTTTTAATAACCCAGGTATTCGAGATATCCTTTTGGCAAAACCAAGCGTCCTTTGAATAGTAGACGTCCATTCTTCAAGTTGTAGTTGTCATCTGCTTCTTGTCCTGCAATGGACTTTTGCAAAATAGATGCCATTTTGGTGTCTTGTTGTACTTCTTGGTTCTACTCCTCCTTGTGTTTATATTTCCAAATTGAAAATGCTCATAACTGGTATATATTTCAATTGATGTTTCAGGCATCAGTCTTCTTCAGTAGTCACCCCTGCCTTCCGTACACTAAAAAATATTGTTTTAAGAGAGGACGACCAGTCTCAGGTATTTGGGTCTCAACTCTCAAGTTACTTTTAGTATCTTTCATATTGTAAAAAAAATAGGAATGAAATAAGATACTATAAAATGATTCAAAGGTGGAAACATCTTAAACAATATGTATTAAGATCATAATTCAGCATTGTTCCTGAATCAACTTCCAATAAGTAATATTCTCGTAAATTGGTCATCCATCTAGTATCCCTTTGATTACATCAATTACCCAAGCTTCCACTTCATTTGTTAAAGCTTCCACCAAACGAGTTGTTAAGGGTTCTTCCTATATATGTTCGTCTGAAGGTGTGAGAGTAGGTTCTTTGCCATCTGGACCGCGAGTTTTTTGGTCATGAATTCTTAGTGTTTCACTAACTTATCCTTTTTTAGATATCTATATGACGACATGACAAAATATCCATGTATGCAAGTTGGTAATAAGAAACTTGGCTAGTTTTTTCTTTCTTTCAATTATTTGTCTCCTTGGTTCTGTTGTTAAGCTACTATAACATCATCCTGCCTTGAATGTGCTAAATTTGTTGAGAATGAGTGTACTGTGCAAAGACTACACTGCTTTCCTTATTTTCGTTCTCTTTCAATCTTTTGCTAAAATGTAACTGACTATAACAAGTCTGGACGATTATAACAAGTCTTACTAAGGGGAACAATAGGCGGATAAAGGTATGTCTTTAAGATTTAAAAGGACAGCTAATATATCCCGCTAGTGCATAAAACAGTGTCGAGAATTAAAATGATATGAAGAAATTTGAAATCATTTGCAGCTTCATTCCATGAAAAAGTTTGTATTTTTTTCATGGATTGAAATTTGGTCTATTTCCTTTTTTTTTTGGTCACAAGTTTCTAATGAGACATATTTTTCCACAGTGCCATATCATTTCTTCCTTTTAGATGACAATATATGGTACTTTTCTTCTTTGCCAGCACGCAGTTGAAGACGTTTTATGATTTGTGAGAAATATTTACCAGAATAGCATGCATGTCTGCATTTGATTCAAAGCTTTGGTGATTTCTCTAACATTTTATTATACTCTGGATTTCTCAAGATTTTCCTTTTTAATGATGACGATTCGAGGCATTTTGTACCAGTTTATTAGGACTATTTTGTATGATACTTGGTCTTTACTTATGGATCTAGTCAGCGACTTATACTCAACAGAATGATATTCACTTGTCTTCATCCTCAACTTGGCATTTCATACTACGTGAAGGTTTGCATCTCTTTTTATAATCTTCCTTCCAAGTGTCTTAACTAATTAAGAGTTTCATATGCATCAGGCGAATATGGTACCAAAGTTGATGGACTTTTTGGAAGGCCTTGATGCTACGACTTATGAGTTGGATGCTGAGAAGGGACAGGCTGACCTCTGAATGTGACGAAAGCATCTGTGATTGTTCTTGTTTTTTATTTATAGTGTACTGATACATCTCTATTCAAATGATTAGTCAAGTGAAGGAAAGAGGCGTAGAAGAGAATCTGATCAAGAGGAAACACCTAACGGTTTTCCTTGTTGAAGTATGGTGCAATTCTAAGAGAATTGACGTCCGCACAGTGAGCATTGAACTCTAATTAGTTTGCCTGGTCCCATTCTGACTCTAATTGTCCTGTGGTCATCTGGACGCGTATTCTTCTCTATAATCATTTTTGCTACACTACTCCCAGGCCGTTGCATTCAGAGTTATCATATATCCAGAGTGGTGATATACATTCCAAAGGCTAACTCTTAACGATTCTTCCAAAGG
The DNA here is from genome assembly GCA_035578085.1 of Solanum pinnatisectum. NCBI lineage: Eukaryota > Viridiplantae > Streptophyta > Magnoliopsida > Solanales > Solanaceae > Solanum > Solanum pinnatisectum. The sequence continues at coordinate 8,639,216 of CM069082.1, forward strand.
TTCTATTTATAGTGGTAGAAAATAACCACAACTCTTAGTAGGACATGACCTTGACTTGCAAAAAAGATATCCGTTGAGCTACATGTTTGTGGCATGCCCGTTAATGAATGGTACAGGGGTCAATGGCACACCATTCAAAACACTGATCAAGGTCCGCGGTGCACCATCCATCATGCCTGGAAGCCTTGATTTTCAATTGCTACTATGATGAAGTGTTTGAGCAGGATCCCAATGACTTTGAAATGGAATAAAGATTCAAACACCACACAATGAGTTATAAGGTTGATGTGACACATTTAAGTTTTACATATGAACTCCTTTTGCTTACTAGAAAAGATGTGTTATAAAATTATAACACATTCGATGTCTTTTGCATAAGTTATTCATTTCTTTTTGTGTGTTTTTATGTTTTTCTAATGTTAGAATGTTGCTTTGTAGGTAATTGATGTCAAATTGGCCAGAATGAAGAAAACCTGAAAAAGTACCTAGATTTGGGCAACTTAGGGGTTGTATGGCTGATGTATAGACTCATGATGGATTATTTTCTAATGCATGGGTTGGATGTGATTTAGGGTTATTAGAAAGTTCTAGGACTAAGTCGAGTTCAAAGATTCTCTATCTATTAAGTTTCTGCATAAGATAATGCAAGGGTCAACTTCAAATGACGATCTCTTAGAATATGAAGTGTTATATATCTTACTACCCATCAAATTAAAGGTTTTTAAATCTTCTTACCAACTCTACCAATCATTTGTAAATACAAATTGAGAGTAAAATGTTATAATCATTTGACCAGAGATGCTCTAATCTAAAAAATTTAACAGTACAACTCGTGGTATCAATAGTAAGAATTGTACTTTGATAGTACGACCAGTAATGTGACCCATAGAAAACATTAGAGATTCCTGAAATTGATCTAGGCAACCACGAGTAAGATCATGACTCGTGGTATCAATGTATGACCCATATATCACTGTATATAATCTGTATATCATTATATACCAGTTGTATATAATTTTTTCTAGATTTTATGAAAAACATGCTTTGAGCTTCTTTTCTCGTATTTCCATTCTTGGTCGACCCCAACAACCCCAAAGAGCTCTCTTTAACCATACTATCTTGGTAAGTATTTTCCATGATCTTACAACATAAATTCAAGGATTCCAACATCAATTCTCTTCCTATCTCTACTGAACTCAAGAACTCAATTCTAAGGTTTAAGAATAGATTTTTTAGCAAATCCATCAAGAATTACTTCTTCCAAATCAAGATAAGCACACTCTCACAATTTTTTTGTTATTCTAACATATTATTATTGTATCCTAATAAAACAATTCCCATTAAAACATAGGATTTTTAAGATAGCATACCATCTCCAAGGTTTAAGAAAGGTCTTTGTAGTTCTCCCCCCCGCCCCCCCAAAGATTATAACTTCTTGGATGTTTGAAGCAATAAAGGTATGTAAGACAATTATAGTGAGGAACTTAGTTCTTCGTCACACCACACATCTACAATTTTAGTTAGTAAGATCAAATCTAGGATTTTAATCCAAAGTATATGATTTTAAACTCTCTCTATTTCAGATTGTTGATTCTTGATCCTATTATTGAAATTATTATTCTTCACATCATTGATGATCTTTGATTGATGATTCATGTTTATTCTACCACATGGGCCCTTCTTAGCAAAAGGAATTTGAAAACCTTGTCGTAGTATTTTTATGCACTGTTTTCATGAGTAAAGTATATATTACAAGTTTTAAAGAAGTATTTCAAGAAAGTGTATTTAGCTTCAAGTACATTATTTCAAGAAAGAGTTCAAAAAGTATTTTTCATAAAATTTTGTAATACCTATTTCAAAGAGTATATTTTAAAGAAAGTTTAGTCACTTGAAAGATTCAGTATGAAAGTTTTGCGTTTTTCATTTGACACGACCCAAAACGAGTCATGAGCACCCACACTTAACCTCGTAGGTGGGCGAACCAAGGAATCCAAACCCCAATATATATTAATTGTTAAACTTACGAAATACAAATTATAATGCGAAAGCTCAATCTTATTAAGGTAAGAAACACAAATCCACTAAAGTCTACTATATGTCATTCCCAAAACCTGAAAGTCATCACATCAAGGACACCTAATCTCCAAATACTAAGTCTAAGAGTATCAAATACACCAAAATAAAAGAATAAAGTAGTCTGTGTCCAAAAACTTAGGACATCATGCCATGACCGAGAGAATCTAACACGAGCTAGAATGAATAGCTCACTCCTGAACCCGAGGTGCTGGAGACTGGCTAGAGCTGAGGGCAAGTCAAAGTCATTGGTATACTCGTTGCACTCCACAAAAGGAAAATAAAGAAAAACACAAATAGGGCCCAGTACATGGCAACATGTACTGAGTAGATATCATCGGCCGACTCAAAATAGTAACTAATATGCATAAAGTAATAGTATAAAATTAACTATAGCACTTAGCAGGTGATAAGCAACAAGCAACATGAACAAGTGACAACAAAAGCAAGTACGTAATCAATCACAATATCAAGCACACACATGAGGACGCATGCCTCCACACCACGCTCATTTGGGAATCTTTGAGATTGAATACATTTAGTTAATTCAGTATGTTTTTCATTAATGTTATTGTGTCGAAACGTGACATTCGATTCAATAGCATCATGTCGGCTTGTGGCACCCGATCCAATATATCGTGTCGGAACGTGACACCCGATCCAATAATATTGTGCCAACTCGTGGCACTCGATCTAAATATATCGTTAATTTATCATTTATTATCACCACTTTTCATTTCATTAACAATATTTCATCAAACCTTCTTTATTCAAGGCAGCACTTTGATAGAGAAGGTTCAAGATTATAAATTTCACGGTCTTAGGATTTCAGACCAATCACAAACAACACATAGATTATTCAAACCACACAACCAAGTACATAGAGAAATTCACAATATTACTCAATGACTATCAATCACTATTAAGAGTCTATCTATCACATAGAATAAACCATAACCTACCTCCACCGAAGAACTGACGTCAGGCAAGCTACTTCTACAATGCCTTTCCTTTCCTTAACGCCTCTGCACTTTTTCAATCTACCAAGTATGCATGATTTGTAAGTTAACGAGTCTATAGACACTCATATTACTATATGTCTAGCCTTGATCCCAAAAACTCATCAAACTCTATAATTAATTTCCTAAAGTTCAATCCTGAGATTAAGTCTATTTTTCTCCTAATAATATAACTTTAATGATATTCAAATAA